>CAOKZL010000308.1:0-1200000 GCA_948472985.1 Iguana delicatissima
ATACAAATGTTAAATAGCCTCCTCCCCATAGAATCACTCTCCTTCATTAATGTGTGTGGCTAGTGTCCCCTTTAGAAGTCAGTTTTGTAAAAAGAAATAAGTAACCAATGCAAGATGACTGCTAGTTAGACATTTGAAATTGGTTATCTAATCTCCTCTTGCTCTAATTAGCCATCTTTTTGACATGTAAATTGCTAATTTCAGCCTTTGCTCTTCAAAGAAGATGTTCTTTGAGTTTCCTTCATTAGAATGTGTCCATGATGCCTACTAGCATACCACAGATATAGAAGTCAGTGTTCTGCCATCTAGGGCTTTTCACATTCCCCCGTTATAGTAGTACAATTCTACTTTTAACATCTATACCAACATTCTTTGGCATCCTGGGATGTGCAGTTCAGGGAGGATTTATTTTGAATTCTCAGCCAGGGGGCTCCTCTAGTGCCTCATCAAACTACAAATTCTGGGATTCCATAAGATGGGGCCATGGCGGTTAGTGGAATATAGCACTATTGTGCAATGTGAATGGGCCCCTAGTCAGAGTTCTGTCTCCTGTAGTATTACAGAATAGATTTCCTGAGTCAATAAATGTAAGGTTTTCTTTTTACCTCACTATGGGAATCTAGGGAAGTTACTCTTGTTTTAAAAGCCATCCACACACAGTATTAGGCTGTTGTACTCTGCAAGCATAACTGTCAACTATTATAACCTTCCTCCTCAGAATCCCTAGATCAAGAGTTACTTGATTCTGTTTTTGAAACCCTGAGGAGGTGCAAATGTAGGAAAATATGTGCTCATGCATTATAATTTGGCATGCAGAGCAACATTTGCAAAATGTTGCTAGGATCTTGTCTAAACTATAGGACCTTCCTTGATCCCACTCCCCCAGTATTTCCAGCCTAGGGGTTTCTAAATTTGGATCTCCAGGGGGTATGGGAACATCAACCATCATGTCAATTGTCCGGGATGATCAGAATTGCTGTCAAGCAATATTGGAAGGTACAATATTGGAAATGACTGGCAAGCAAAAGAAGCATCATCCCCTTACCTTCTAAATCAGTGTGAGAGAGCATCTGCCGTAAGCATACATGAATACAGCCTGCTGTGAAGCACTCAGGAAACTGCCTCATAAGGATTCATTTGACTGGACCTTCTCATTCAGTATTTTTACTCAGTGAAAGTGATGCCTAGGGGATTCATTCTGTCTTTCCTAGTTCTAAGTACTGGTGCCAGTGGTTAGAAAAGTTAATTGTTTTGGACTACAGTTCCCAGAATATCCCAACCAGCTGGCTGGTAAGTTATGGGACTCATAGTTTCCAGGCACGGGATGATGCCAAGGACTGAATCTGGGATGTTTTATATGCAAAACATGTGCTTTATCACTGAGCCACAACCCTTCTCCATAAAGCTTTCAACAATACATAACTGGTTGTGTGTAAAGCTCCCTATGTGATCTGTAGTATGAGAGTACAAGTGTTACAAGCCTGTCTCATCTGTTAGATGTTAGCAGGCAAGCTAGCATGTTACTGATGAAGGCATGACTGCAAAATAAATTGGGCCCAAGACATATTGGGGAAAGGTTATCCAAAGGGCCTGGTAATACTTAATTTTAGGATACAACATTATGCAGGAAGAGTGGCCAATGTCCAGGGGTCAGGAGAACACATTAGAAATCCTGGCATTCAGTACTGGTCATGCTTCTGAACTTCACTGTCAAATTGGGTTAGTACTGCAATAATTCTCTATGGTGCAGAAGGGTGCCAGAGTCTCCTCCTGTACCACAAAGCCCTGTGAGGCTATGGTGCAGGAGGACAAGACAGGAAATTGATTTGTTGCAGAGATTTCAGTGGTAAGTGTGTGTGTGTGGCAGCAAGCACCATTGGGAATTATAAAACATGGGTGCAAAGATTAAGCATTGCCCATAGGCAGTGTGTTGCCTGTCAATGTAATGTACACTTCACTTGGGATTAAAACCCTCTGAATTCCATGAGTCTGATCTGTTAGCATACGTAGGACCAGGCCCTTAAAGTAGGCATCATTAATTTTAAACTGACATAATTAATTCTGACTGCTTGAAAACAGTTGCCTGTGTGAAGTCTAATGTGGGATCATTGGAAATGCAAATGCAAGCCATTTGAATTTCACAGAGCTTAAGATGTTATGAAACTTGAAAGAGCTGAAGGAATTAACAATAATTAGGTTACCAGTAAAAATGAGAAAATGTGATACATACACGAAAGTGAATCCGTTCAATAAAATAAATAAACAAAGCAAAGCAACCCAGTTCTAACTTGGACCACAGAATCTTTCTCATTTTCCACACAGACTGCCATCCAATCCCACCATTTCCGTGTTACTAAAATCTGGTTAGAAACAAAATGTGGGTTTTGCTTAAAAAAAAAAAAAAGTTAAAAAGTACAAAATACTGGCGGGTGTCTGATTCTCAATATAGAAAATAAACATGTTGTGTAATGTGTCTTTTGTGGTATTGGGGAAAAAAATGATTCTCCAGATGTGGTGGTACACAGTAAGCTGTTTGTAGATTCCCTGTTTAATACTATTGTAAAAATGTGTTTTGCCATCTGTGCTTTGTGCATGGGACATGCAGTCTTGGAAGGTTCGCACCGAGACAGCATTATTTTATTTATTTAAAATATTTACAGGATATCTTTGAACTAGGAGTGCCAGGAACAAGGCTCCTGTATCTTTAAGAGTTTGCAGAACCTGGAGCAGGAAGGCATAATGTAAAATGTTCTGCCAGAATTGCACAATGTCCCATCCTTCACCCTCCAGCCCACCTTTTAACTAGTCCATTCCCTACCCCAAACAGTCCTTTGTTGACTGGTGGAGGGATGGGGGAGGCAAAGTGTCCAGCTATGGTATCAGTGCTGTGCACCTAGTTACAGCGTGCTCTCCAACTGTCCCAACATGGCAGGAAAAGTCCTGATAATCTCTGTTCCACTTTTTCAGCTGCCTTTAAAACATCCTGGTTTCTCTTTCACACTTTCCCAGCTTGTTTTAATTGCTGCAAACTGAGTTCAAAATAGTTTGCACCCAATTAACTCAGAGAACAGAGAGAAAAGAGGGTGGAATCTTATCCTTCCCAGTGGACTCAAACAAAAGCAAACTTCTAGCCTTTGTTCTGTCTTCATCCTCATTAATAACTTTTGCCACATTCTTATGTTGCTTGGCCACACACGTCCCCATTTTCATCTATGAAATGTTTGACAGTATAATATATAGCTGGACATTCCTCTGCCCTGCGATTCTACAGGATGTGTTAATTATTAAGGTATAGGAGACCTGTCCAGCATCTGACCTGGGAATTCTACTTTGAGCGTACAAACTTTTTGAGGTAGCTTCCAAAATAAAATATGAATGTAAGTAAATAAAAACAAAACATGCCGCCAAGCCAAATAGTAAAGCCCAGTAAATAACCGGAGGTAAAAAACCAACACAAAACAAATGAGTCTTGGAGGCTTTTCTAAATGCCTGTAATGGTGGATTTCCCCTGACAATGCATTCCAGAAATAGGAGGACACTGTTAAAGAAAGGGGGGGGCTTTTCCCTTGTGCCTGCCAACAAAACTACTCTCAGAAGCATTTATCGTGTAGGTAGAATGATAAGGAGGATCTTGATCAGGGCCAGTCCAAGACATTTTGCTGCCTGAGGTAAAGAAAAACATGATGTGTCTTCCCCATTCCATATACAGAAGCCAATTAGAAAGACAGTTTGAATCCTTCTTCAGCAGTGGAGATAGTGTTTTACATCATATGTGATGTAGCAATTTGGTTCAAGGGACACAAAATAGACTTTAAAGTATATGTAAGGGTGCTCTAGAGTGTCAGCACAGTATAGTGGTATAAGCGTTGGACAATGACCCTGGAGACCAGGATTTGATTCACTACTCAGCCATGGAAACCCACTGGATGAGCTTGAGCACATCACGTACTCTCAGCTTCAGAAAAATCCCTGAAAGGTTTGCCTTTGAGTTGCCATAAGCCAGAAATAACCTGAAGGTGTACAACGATAAGAAAACAAGAAACAAAAGAAACACAGAAACAGCCAGAAGGAACAACAGAGAGGCTATCATCCATCATGTGCCACCTGAGGCATGTGCCTCACACTGCCTATAAATGCTTAATCCCTGACCTTGAGTGCTAGAAAATCCAGCTCAGGGGATTCCAGAGGTCCTATTTGGCCCATCCTACCTCACCACTCCCGAAACCCCTCAGAATTGCCAAATGATGTTTTTGAGATCCCTCATGTTTTTGCCAACCCCACTCCTTAATTTAACACGTGATCATTAATCGTCATCAATCTATTAATCAATCAATCTACATCCAAACACAGTGAATAATGGTCAGGAATGGCAGAACATCGCCCTTGGTCACCACTGACAGTGACTTCAACAGCATGCTGCAACTCTCTGTTGCACTGAGAGAGGCAAAAGGAACTCTGAAGCATGCCCATCCCTGGTCCAGCTCACTGCAATGTAGCTCCATTCAAAATACAGAAAGTCAAGAAGTCCTTCAATATGCTATGGTCTAATTCAGAGCTTGGAAGCTACACGTTTGGAATGCTACTCCAAGAATCCCCCAGCCAGCATGGTTGGCTATAGTCTAAAACAAAACAAAACAAACTTTTCCATGTTCTGGTCTGATCCTATGCATGTTTGCCTGAAATAATTCTCCTGTTTGTGAATTTGGTATACTACCCAGTATGTGCATTTAATTATAGCCTTACAGGTCAGTCCTAGGTACAAATTTGCACTTTGTCCAATGGGCACATTTTCAAAAAAGTGTCTATAGCACCATATTTTATATCACCAAACGTATTTTACATTAATCACTGTAGAGGTCTGCAATAGAGATCTGCCATTAAATAATCTGAAAGAAAATCACTGCATTAGTAATTTTGGTAGAGCTTGTCTCAGATCCATGTCTTGATCAACAAGGATCAATTTATAATGTAATTTAGGTTAATGAGAAACCACCTGCTGACTGAGGCTGCAATTTGGCCATGGAAACCCACTGGGTGACCCACTGGCACATTACACACTCTCAGCCCCAGAAAACCCTGTGATAGGTTCACCTTAAGTTGGAAATGACTTGAATGGACACAACAACAGTAACAAAGAAAGTTTGACTGAATACTTTATTCTGAGTTAATGCAAACTGTGTTGTTCAGAACTCCTGGGCTTGATATATAGGATCCACTGAGAGAATAATCATCAAGTAGACAGACATCCCTGTCCAAAAACCCAGTATTTCCATAGAGACCCAGACAGTTCAAATCTACCAACTGAACCTGCTTTCTCAGCAGAGATATATAAATATCGCAAACATCCTTAAGGCACTGGATAAAAATAAAAGCTATTCATTTATGGCAGCTAACAATAAGACTAGACCTATCAATTGTTGAATAGTAAGCCAATGAACAGGTAAATTCCATTAATTTTATTCTGATTGGGACTACTAATAAGATCCAGGCCAGTACATTCAAATTTTAGTGGACATCTTTATATAGGCAAATGAGTTCTGGCGGCATTCATAAGTGTACTTACTAGCCAAAGACCTACATTTTTCTGAAACTGTTAGAGATACTTGTGCCCTTAGGGAGGGTTCATTTCCAGTCTTTTCTAGAATAATGTAAGCAGATGTAAAATCACTGAAATGTTACCATCTTCCTTTTCTTCATTATGTGTTACAAGGAATGCTGTGCTCCTTTAAGTGCCTGTGTGAAATCCCATTTCTAGGACATGAAAAGCAGAAAGTGTGAAGAAGGAGGTGTTAAAAGTAGTCAGCCTGGTGGCAAGACCTTCTGCACAGTGAGAAGTGTGCCCAAATCTGAGGAGCATGGTGCCTCTGCATGTTGACATCTGCTGCCAGATTGGTCTTACTGCGTATTTAGTTGCTACAAAGGATTATGGAAGTCAGGTAGCATTCCCAGGTGTCCTGTTTTATATGATATATCCTCCATTTGGAGGCTTAAACTCCAGAATATATTGGTACCATATGGGACATACCAAATACATTATTTCTTGACTTATTGAAAGAAAAGACAACCTGTAACCCATGAGCATTTTGTATACAGGAAATGGGCTAAGGGTCCACCTGCTCACAGTGAGGGTGGTATAGAGCTGCTCTTCCTCCTCCTCCTAAGATGACAAGGCAGATTGGCCACATATCATGCCTTAGATGTTCCCTTTGTAGAACTGAGAACAGGAAGGGAGTTTCCCATCATGCTCACAATGGGTGGGATCCCTGTCTAAGGCCATTTTGCTGTGTACCAAATGTTCTGGGTGTGGTTTGTTGTGAGTTTGGCTGTCATTAGTCTGCAGTCAACTCTACAAGCAACTGACAGGGTAGTATCTAAGGCATACCTGTATAAGATCCTCCTTATAGTCCAACATGTCTCCCCCAAGTCTCACAAGAGGAGAGCCTGTCATGAAAGTTCTGGGCTCTAGTAAATCATATAGTCCTACTTCACATGTACTGGCCAGTCTTTAACTGACTAGGCAACAGAGACAGTTGTCCTGTATTGGTGTCTGAAGAGCCTGTAGAAACCCTAAGGTCAGGGGAAATGTGCAGAAATACTATCCTCATGCAAAGCCATTCACTGAATGACAGAGTTTAATGTTGTATTTATGCATTCTCCTCCTATAAAAAAAAAGAGAGAGAGAGAGAAAATGCATTGTCAGAAAGTAGGCATATACAAAAAAAGTTGCATTCAGAGTGTGGATTGTCCTCTGAAAAATAAGGTATGTTGCTACTCTAGGATAAATGTTCTTATCGTCATGGAAGGCTCTGCTCGTCATGACAAGAGTTAGCAAAGCAAGATGGCTGATCCATCCTTTTGGCATAGTGCTAGTATCTGTACCACCAGCCTTAGGTCTATTCCCTGAAGCAAAAAAATTAACAAAAATACACAGCAGTCATTTAGCTAACTGCCCACAGGGTGTCAGTGTTTACTGCACACAAATGAAAGGGAATTACACTCTTTCATGGGAAAAACATAGCCTTACATCAAGAAGAAAGAAAATCCAAGGATATTGTATTAATTGTTGTGGCCAAAAATTCTAAATACTTTACAAGTAAGATGAGTAATCACTTGATTTTTTTAAAAAACATAGATCTCTGGGGACCAATTCTTAAGAATACTTTCTCTCTCATACAATATTTGTTGTTTTTAAATTATTTGTGCCATTTTAGAGTGTAGTCTTCTGAATGGGACAAACACTCACAGAGCTCCAATATCAGCAGGTCAGATTCCAGACACAATCTTGAATGAAACATAACGCCTACTAATGGAATTTCTCTGGGATGCTGATTGCCTTGTTAATCTAGATAAGATGGAAAATGCTGACAAAACGTTTGCATTATGACAAAAAAAAAATCTGAAGATGGACCCATTTGCAGTATAACAGTCTTACAAGTTTCCTTCTTCATAGAAAACTAAACGTGGTCCAGTGAATGAATTAATCCTAACTAGGTGCAGGAACGGAAGCATTCTTCGTTTACTTTCAAAGTTATATTTGTACAGGGCTATGCATTCTGTTCTAGAACCAGAATCAGGTAGTAGCTTGAGCATTGGACTACAACCCTGGAGAACAGGGTTTGTTACTCTAATCAGCCAAGGAAACCCACTGGGTGACCTTGGGCATGTGACACACACTCTCAGCCCCCAGAAAACCTTAGGGTCACCATAAGTCAGAAACAACTTGAAGGCACACGATAACAACAATGTATTCTATTCTAGGTAAGGTAAACATCTGCTTGGATGGCCATCTCCACTGCCTCAACACTGTGAGTTGACAACTACCACAATGCAGCTCTGCAACCTTTTATTACAGCTTGAGAAGTTTCCATGCTTGTATTAGTCAGGGTTTGGAAGAGTTGCTGTTTTGGACTATGGCTTCAAGAATGCCTGTGCCTGGCAGCATCCTCTGACTGTGAATTAGGTATGTCTCTGTGTCAGGACTGCAACCAGTGTTGGGGCGTGGGGGGTGGAGGCAAAATGGCATTGCCCCTCATATAGGATTCTGTCTCTCTAGATGAACTTCAGCCCCCAAATTGCTACCATAATAGTAACTAAAAGCTTCACCAGAGCATTTAGAACTAGAGATTATGCATCCAAAGCAAAGTACCCAAGGCGATGCCAACACAGCAAATAGAAGAACAATCTTTCATATCTCACTATCTTCAACACTAGGCATTTGGAAAATTTCACTGGTGGGTGGAAGACAGAATTCTTAACTGAGGTGGCAATACCATCATTTCTCCCCTCCTTCCATCATAGCTATACCCTTACTCTGTGTACATATTCTAGAAAAACAAGCAGAAATCCTGTTGGTTATTCCTAACTAGAGTGGGCCCACTGAATCATTTACTGAATGGTGAAATAATACATAGATGAATCCAACTGATTCAATAGATCTCTTCTAGCTGGGGGTTAATAATAGGATTTAGGCCTCAGTTTTTAGTACAGTGTATTTAATAAGAAACTTAACAGGCAAAATAAAATAGAATAACCTCTGCAAGTTATATCTACAGTTTTCACAAGGACATATTTATAGAATTGGTGTACTTTACTGGGTTGTTGGCTCTATTCTGGTATGTTCTTCAAATTGTAGTTTTGCCTCTTTGGACATTAAGAATCCTGGTAAAGGAATACTTGAGAGGTGGGAGCTCCTAGTCTTGCTGTCTTTGTTCATCATTGTTAGCACTCTCTGTGTATGGAGGATGATTTCCCAAATAGGAGAGTCTCTTCTGTGTATGGAGGTTCTCCACGTGATCAAATAACATCCTCCCTGTCCTTACCAGGATTGATAACCAACCATAGAATAGCCAGACCAGACACATAAGATTGGTTTAAATATTTCTTTGATCTAAATTATTTAAGTTGCATTGGCCTGGAAATGAAGCAAAACGGGGGGAGCAACCTGATGTGGGTCCAGCTGAGGCCAGGTGTCAACCACTTTACACCTCCCCAGTCTTCCCTTGGGCAAAATACCTCAACCCCAAGGGCTATCCAAAATACTATTGGTTGCCTCCAGCCAGCCATAATTGGAAGGTAACCCAAGGTACTCCTATCCAAGCCCCAGAACTTTATAAGTGAGAGCCTGGATCCCAGGTTAAACTCCATCCTCAACCTCCCAGGTCCCCGAACCTTATAAGAGGAGGTTTCAAAGTCCTACCCTACCCCAAACATGATCACTGAAAACACTTATTCTCCTCCTGGTGCCTACCAAATGAAAGACTATTTAAAGGCACCATCTGAAGCCAATTGTCCAAGTCCCACGGATATAGTATGGGCTAGGCACAAAAAGAACCCAGGTAAAAGGGGGGGGGGAATTCCTACTTGGCCCTGAAGTGACCAGACAAGTATTAACCTGCACTGAGGCTGAGGGGGTGGGCCACACTGCAAAGAGGACCTTAAATAGCCTCTGAATCTGCCCCCTGTCTCATGCAGTGTTCTAGCAACCTGTGCCAGATGGAAAGCACCCTGGTCTCTTGCATGGGGGGGTACCAAAACCCTCCCATTCCTCCTCATTATTATCCACCATGCCAGCCCAGGTAGGTATTCTGAATGCCTGAATAGGATTTATAAATTCTCAAGAGTCTGCATAGATCAATTCCCTTTGTTTTGCTTTGTTTTTATTTCAAAAGACTATTACATAATAGAGTATCATATATGGTTAATTCAATGCGGAGTCAAACAAATAACTAATAAATTGAAGTGAAAAATGTTAACTGACAGTAAGAAAGTCATAGAGATGGTCACAGAGATAACATGATATGTCAACTGAGTGTGCCTTTCCCTGAGTTGCTGTGAGGCAAATAAGGAATCAGGAGTGAATAATTCTGAGTATTATAACAAGTAAGTATGTGTTTTACGTTATAAAAGTGTTCCTGGTTCTGATTTGTTCTAAAAGCCCACAATTAATAAATTAATTTTTTCCATTTAGGCTGATTGCTAAGCTCTGTTTCTTCCTTTGGAGAAATTCTGATCAGTTCCTTTTGGTGAAATGAATGTGGAGGAATGCTGTCTAAGCACCAGAATTCTCCAGTCAGGGCTGCAAAACTGGGGGCTGTAAAAGCTTTTTAAAAAATGCATGCTGGTTTTATAGGAATTTGGCGTTTTAAATCCAAGAATGACTTCAGATTTGCTCCATCATTTTCACAACTTGCTTAGACATTTTTATGTTGTAATATGTGACTGAATGAAAATAGTAGTAAATAATTATCACATGAAACTTATTTTTTGGCCAATTATTTATCTGCAAAAACTGCAAAACTTTATAACTTTTGCTGATATGGAACACAAAAATCCATTCAAAAGCACTAAAAGAAATTGCACTGGAATGTTAGCTTCTACATTTTAAAAAAGTGAATAATAACTGAACTGACAAAAATATCAAATTTGTGAAAAAATCTGTATGGTATGACATTTTTATTGTGTTTTCCAAATTCAGAACCCAAAAATGCATTAAAAACAGTTACAATATTGATTTCTTTTTCCTTGCAGGCCTGTGTTATGAATTCAAAAATGAATGCTCATTCCTGTCTAGAAACCCAACATTTAGACGAACACAAGCCAAGAAAAACAAGCCCCAATGTTCACATTACCTTTTTGTGACAAAACAGTCATATTGATGGTTATGTAGAAGGGCATCTGATAGTGGCTGATGCTGCTTATTTCCTGGTAAGCGTATTTATGACGTCAGTAACAAATCTAGTTACAGAGTGGTAACTGGTTGTTTCAATGGGCACTTTCATACTACAAAATTATCGTGCTATTACTCCCCTTTAACTTCCACAGTTCTGTTCTATGATATCCTGGAATCTGTAGTTCAGGGAGAAGTATTTAAAACTTAAAATTTTTGGCCAGATAGCTCTAATTTCCCACCAAGTCTACAAACCCTAGGATCCTAAAGGATGTTGCCATGGCAGTTAAAGTAGTGGAATAATCATGTCACGTAAAAGGACTTCTGACCTTTCTGGGTGACACTGCAATTACAGTGCTATTATTCCACTTTCAACATCCTGTGGAATTCTGGGGTTTGTAGTTCACTGAGGCCAAAGAGTGCTCTGGCTGAGAATTCTAAATGCCCCTCCCTAAACTGTAAACCCCCAGGATTCCATAAGGTGTTGAAAGTGGAATAATAGCACTATAACACTGTAGCGCAGAAAAGCCCAAGGTGTCAGTGTGGTAGTGGGTCTGTGGTTTACTCCAGACTCTGACAGTGCATGGTATCTCCCACCATATTTCCCAAATAGGTTCATCATTGTGGATATCTTTTTTAAAATTCAGACCAAAACCACAGCAGATTCACTACCCCACTGACATAGAAGCTACCAACCACCATTGGTTACAAAGTAAAATGCATTTATTTTCCTTCTGCAAATGTTCACTTCTCAAACTGTACAACTCAAAGCCGAATTTATTCTTGGCCATTTCCTCCCTTTTACAAAAAGGATGTCAGACATTTACAATTGTGCAAACTTTGCATTTGTGTTTCATTACATTATGGACTGTTGAACTGACATCAGCTGAAAATGGTTTCTTGGAGTCAGCGCTGCAGCTGCAGCCCCACTAAAGGAGCATGCCAACTGAGGTGTGAAGTTGTGCAAACATTTGTTTCTGGGAGCAGGAGGCTTCTCTTTCTGCATACTGATGGGTCTAAAAGTTCTGTACTTAAACTGACAATTTTGTTTCTAGAGCAAAACCAAAATAGAACTCAGATGACAGTTGCCCCAGCTATACTCACTTGCCTGCTTTAAAAGTAGTAACATCACAGCATTTCTATATCTGGACACACTGTTTCTTCCCCTACTTATTCTTGTCAAAAATATAAATGGCCAAGACTAGCAACAACAAAAGCAAAAAACCCTACACCAAAAGCAGATGCATTAGACAGAGCAGTTTCAGACATGTGGCAGACCGACCACAAATGCAATTTAGTTTTGCTTAAGGCAAATTTGTGAAAAATAAAATAGCTCACACTTTTAGGGGGCTACCTAAGACTGTTAAGAAATCATTGTTTCCCCTTCCTCCTTTCCCTTTTGCTTTTTATTTCCATTTTAGGGACATGCCTGTGTCCTTTTGCGAGAAAAGTGGAATATAAATTCAATAAATGATTAAATAAACAAATAAAAATTGAAAATTGAGAGCTACTTTGCATTCCACATTAAAGTAATGAATTAATATAATAAAAATGAAATAAAATATCACTTTTACATATTGATTTCCTGCCAAGGAGAGCATAGTAGAGTAAATTGGTAGTGGCGGCGGTGGGGTTTTCTTGCAACAATCTTTGGATGTGGGTAAGCTGAGAAAAAAATGTGGCTCAGCAACAGGGATTTGAACCCAGATCTTTCCACCATGGTATTGTTTAGATTTATATCACCCATTTCCTCCAGTGAGCTCAA
The DNA here is from genome assembly GCA_948472985.1 of Iguana delicatissima. Classification (NCBI taxonomy): domain Eukaryota; kingdom Metazoa; phylum Chordata; class Lepidosauria; order Squamata; family Iguanidae; genus Iguana; species Iguana delicatissima. The sequence goes on from CAOKZL010000308.1 coordinate 12,432, forward strand.
CTGATGACTGCAAGGGCATTTAATAGTGTGCTGTTCTACTGACTTTTACCTTTTGCCTTTTTAATGAATTTGTTTTCCATGGCTTTAATGCTATGAATAATTTTGTTTTAAGAACAACTTTTGGTATTTTTACTTAGGTTTCTGTATGTGTGCTGACCTCAATTTTTTAAGCTGCCTTGAATTCCAGGTTTGAGGAAAAGGTAGGATATAAATGAACAATTTATTAGACAGAGGAGGAGCAGCAGCAGCAGGAGTAACAGTTATAGTAGTGACACTAGTAGTGGTAGTAGAAAAAGCAGTGGTAGTATAAGAAATAGTACAGGGGACACTTCCCCATTTCACCCTCACAATAACCCTGTAAAGTATGGGCCTTTCTGCATTACATTGTTACAGTGCTATTATTCCACTTTCAACACCCTGTGGAATTCTGGGGTTTGTAGTTTACTGAGGCCAAAGAGCTCTCTGGTTGAGAATTCTAAATTCCCCTCCCTAAACTGCAAACCCTGAATTCCACAGGATTTTGAAAGTGGAATAAAAGCACTGTAGCAGTGTAGTGCGGAAATGGCCCAAGTCCGACTTAGAGGAAAACATGATCAACTCAGGCTCACTCAGTAATTTCCATGGTCAAGCCCAGGCTTAAACTCTAGATTTTTTTTTTCATACATGTTCAGCCACCTTTCTCTTGCTTCTCATTCTTACATTTTCTCTTAATAAAATAATGGCAATAACTTCACACCATTTTCTGAGGCTTGCATGTTATATCATTCTGTTGTATAATACCAATGAATATCTATATAAACACAATGCCTTTCACTCAAATAATTGCTTTTGTTTACTTGTTCACACAGGCATAAGCCATGACTAGAGTCCTGCATCAGCTACATAGTTAAGTATACTTAAGTAAGATACCTCTCCTGGCTTGTTTCTCCCCCAGCAAACCTGAGGGGAACATCATCCATCAGTGCTCAATTGCTGGCAGAATGGACCTCCTTCTCTCCATGCAATTGATGCCCGGGAAAGTAGGTTTGGGGGGTGGGGGTTACCATCGTGGCAGTACGGTCACAATTGTGACCAAGTACAGTTACAGATGAGTAAATCTAGATAACTGTTTTGAATTCATGATTGCTACTTAGTTCTGATTCGCACACTATTGGCACTTAGGGCCTTTCTACACTACACTCGTTATAGTGCTATTATTCCCCTTTCAACATCCTGTGGAATTCTGAGATTTGTAGTTTTCTGAGGCCAAAGAGCTCTCTGGCTGAGATTTCTAAATGCTCTTCCCTAAACTGCAAACCCCCGGATTCCATAGGATGTTGAAAGTGGAACAATAGCACTATAACAGTTTAGTATGGAAAGGTCCTTAGGATACTTAACTAAAAAGCTGATACAGTATTCCTCCCAATGTTTCTAAGCCTGCATCCATGAAGACTTTCTCTGACAATATACCCCCACTGAAAGCATATCATATGTTTTTGGCAGCCTTTAGCATAAATCTGGGATCTGCTCCCTTTCTCAGAATTACATCACCTTATTATGGCTGGAATCCTGTATGGTCTTTACATATATGTAAACACCAAAGTTATGGTACTTTGTGCTGAATTCTGGCATGACTCTCCCATCCCTACTTACCGGGCAGCAGCCATTGCAATTGACAGGGGCTTGTTCCTTTGTCACTCAAGAAGCTGCTGGCTGCCATTGCCATGCCCTCTTGTAAATGATCCCCATTGTGACAGGCAGAAACAGGGTCCCTGTCACAATTCAGGTGTTGCCTGGTATATGGAGACTGGAGGACTTTCACAGTTCCTGCATTGCTGCTAAACTCTATGGCCCTTTCCGCACAACAGTCTTGTAGTGCGATTATTCCACTTTCAACCTCCTAGGGTATCCTGCAAACCCCAGGATTCCCTAGGAGGTTGAAAGTGGAATAATTGCACTATAAGAGTGTCGTGCGGAAAGGACCTATGTAAGGATCATGAATACCCAACAGTCATGAGCACACAACTGCAGGTTATGCATTTGTTAGCTTTGATACAGGATTCTGGCCAATGTGTCTATTTGGCGACTCTGTGTTTTGTTCAGGAAATGAACAAAACTGTGTGTTTTCCAGCAACAAACTCCAATTTTAATCTCCTCCTGTACAGAGCAATATCCGTCACACCAGATTATTCAGAAGGAATAAGAGATAAAAATTATGCAAAGCTGAATCATGGGCTTTATCTTACCAGCTTATTGTCTTGCAGCAATCACACTGTTTAAGTAAATGGAAACACACAGGTATGGAAGCAATCACTTTCACACCTTCTGTGCAATAATACTACGGTGCCACTTTGGTGATGCATATTTCTGCAATCACTCTTCTGCACTGCTTTGCTGACCCCACCTTCCTACCCATGCCTGCTGTAAGTAGAGCATGCATGCTGTTTTTCAGATGTGAATGCCTAAACTGATATTGAGTCACTTGCAAACATCAGGTTGTTGAAATGGCTGGCTAAAAATAAAATGTGCTTTCAAATAGAAAAATACTTGACAATGGGTTTGACTCAATGCCAAAGGATAGCCCTTGAGCAAGATTTGAGCAACTGGAGTCTATGGTTAAAGATGGACGATTCCACCAAGTGCCATATTTTGAAAGAATATATGTCTGTGATACATCTGAAACAAAAGATATTGCACAGGTCCTCTTTAACTGTCAATTATATGCCCCGGTAAGAGCCCAGTATCTACACACATGACTTGACAGAACAAAATACTGTGACCCTAGCAAATGATTATCTTATTTCCTTCAGGGCACTAACACATATGTAGTCCTCAGAACTGCTAAGTTTATAGATAGGGCTGTCCAACTGAGAAAACAATTTCTAGAACACATTGGGGTTGATGTCAGGGTGACGAATTATTCAAAACACACACTGTCTCTGTATTTTACTCTTTTTGTCTCATCACAAGATGATAACTTATTAGTACAAGTTTTGGAATTTTCTTATAGTCTTTTACATTATTCTTTTTATTTCATCTTATCATATTTTATCATATTATACCTTATTTTAGTTTAGTTTATTTTACTCCATCGTATTTTACCTAACTCATTTTACTGTATTTTACAATATTTGATGTTGTATCTTTTGATATGGTCAATTGACTAATCAATAAATTTAGACTGATACTGATGCTGCATACTGTCTATTTATTTATTTAGCCACAGTTGCACAATTTTGGTTCCCTGGTATGTATTTTTTTTGTTTTGCCATAATCATGTGACTGCAGCATGCTAGCAATCATGCAATTATGGCAAAACAAATTGAAAACACAAATATGTTGTTCCTGTTTATTTTTTTTTCTTTATTTTTTGGGGGGAGAGCACAATTGTGGAATTTCCGTTCCCCAGTAGGTATATTTGTTAGTTGTTTTGCCATAATTGCATAATCATGGCATGCTGGTCACACCATGGCAGCACAATTGTGCGGTTTCAACAAAACAAATTTTTAAAAATTTATAATGTGCTGGGGAACAGAGTCATTAATGTTTTTTTTCCTGTCAATGAGAAGATGCAATCCGATAATAATGGAAATGCAAAGTAACAACAGAAGAGTCATGGCACTGTGTGATAAGGAAAGATAAAACATGGAACTAAGTCATCTATCGTGTGATAAAGTCTATGATACAAACGCATTTCAATAAAGTAAAAGCTTTTAACTGAGCTTTGGAGGCAAAGGTTTCCAAATGTTATGAATGGAGTCAACCTTTTTAATAAGCTGAATATTAACTACTCTAAAACAAAGGTGATGGTGTTTGGGAAAAGACATTTTCCTGTTCAATGGTCTATTAATGGCCACCAGATTGAACAATGCCAAGGATTCAAATACCTTGGCGTTCATTTCACAGAAAATCTCTCATGGAAGCCCCATATAGAAGCCACCAAAGCAGTAGCCCTGAGTTCTATTGGGGCAATTCTCAGATTCTGTACTACTGCTGGGGGTCACCTGGTTGTTCCAGCACTAAAAATATTCCAAAGCAAAGTTATTGCTCAGATTCTCTATGGTGCCGCTGTATGGGGATGGGATGACTCTCACATATCTAACCTGGAATCTGTCCAGAACACTTTTCTTAAGAAACTGCTAAGACTCCCCCTGGGCAACCCGGCAGCTTTGGTTCGGGCAGAGATCAGGTTCCCATCCATCAGAGCCCGCATTTATTTCGCTCTATTTAATTATAGGAGAATAGTTAAAGATTCCCCAGTTAGAGCTTTTCCCAAGTTATGTTTCAAACAGCTATCTAATTGTAAAGTATGGAATTCAAGATATCATAAGTTGCTTGAATGGTATGCTAGCCCACCTGACAACTTTTTCATCTTGAATTCCAAAGAGAAGCTCCGGGATTATATTTTCCATCATACCGTTCAATCAGACAGACAGGCTATTAATAATTCTAATTTTTCTAAATGGTACAAATTTTACAAACTTGACTATCAAAGGGCCAGTTATTTGACAAAGCTTACCTTTCCAAAGCTTAGGCAAGCTTTTACAGCCCTTCACTTTCAGAGTATGCCTACTGCTGTGATTGACGGCAGATATTCACATACCCCTTTGGCTCTCTGTTTATGCATTTGTGGGGCTCCTGAAATAAAGATCTACCTCACTGTTTGTTTTCTTGTCCACTATATTCTGATCCAAGAGCCAAATTTTTGGGATCTATCATGCCTCATTTGGAATCTAATACTGTTTTAGAAAAGATTTTTTATCTCCTTGCTGATATTGACTCCATGATAACTCATAAGGTCTCTCTTTTCACTCTGGCAGCTATGAAGATCCGGGCCAGATATGTTGCCGATATCGTGGTTGATTGTTCTGGAGACACGCTCACTTAATTATAGTTTTATTGTTTATGTTTTAACTAAACCAAATTCTAAATTTCTCTCACACATGTCCATTATGTAGCTTAATGTATGATGTATTTTTGCTATGGTGTCTCTATATATGTATTTTATACCAACATTTTGTATTGTATTGTATTGCATTTTAATACTTTGTATGCAAATAGCCTTTGGTCTATGCATTAAATAAATACTACTACTACTACTACCTTTTTAATAATATGATGATAATTACAACTCTAAATGTGGTTAAGCGCCTCCTGTGATCAATAACACAGCCTTACTGGGTTTGTCCATCACAGACACTCTGTCACCATATTCACCTGACCATCTTTACAAAACCTTCCTCAGATCAACTTGGAAGGTACGAGTAGTCAGTGAGATTTGGTGGAGGCACTTCAAGTCCTTGTTCCCATTTTAGCCTTTTTAATAGGGCTATTCTTTCCCTTTCCCTCTCTCTCTCTCTCTCTCTCTCTCTCGCCTTAGACTGACAGTCTGGAATTTTATGATATTGATTATAATATAAAATGCCAATGTCAAATAAATTTCATAAATATTAACCATCTAATGAATGCTAAATTACATAGACGGCATCTTGTTAGTGAGTTACAATAGCCCTCTCAACCTGTCTTTTAAGCAATGCAAATCTCATAACACAGAAATTTCCATGTCATTTGTGAGCAGGGGAATCAGCAGAGATGCATCCAGATGTTTTCTGTTGCTGGGCACACTGCAAAGATGTCATCTTCAGGGACTTCATGAGGAATCTTACTGAGGATGCCTTTTGCAGCACAGGAAAATAGATGAACACATCTCTACTGATCCTCTCCCCATAGCTTGAGGAGATGTCACCATAGAGACATAGCATCCTGCTTTTAACCTCAAACAAGGTTCAGAGTTCCCAAGTAAGTAAGCTGTGGAAGCAAGAGGTATCCGGTGTTAAACAGTCCAGGGTCATGAAGACCATAAATCAGAGTCAGGATTCAAGGGATTCACAGTAGCCAAATCCTTAAACATTCCAGGAGTCATAAATCTGATAGACACACTTTCACAAGCTGAGCTGGAAAGAGGAAGTCTGAAGTTGTACTGACCATGGTAGCTGGTAGTTGTAACTCTCTTATATAGGCAGCATGTTCAGCCAATGCCCAGATCCCAGGCCTTATTTAGGGACAGCATTCCACAGCTGTACTCCTCCCAGTGCCTTGATTTCAGCCTTTTGCTTCTTCTGTGGAAATGATCTGGGCCAGACACCTGAGCCTCTGCCTTTCTCTGGGACTTAGGGGCCTCTCCTCAAACTCCTCTTCCTGCTCCAAACCCAGCCTGACTTGTTGAATAGAAGAAGAACTTGGCTGGCTATCAGATATCTGCTGTGACTCTTCCAATGGTAATTTTGGTTTATCTTCTGAGGAAAATGGAACTCTCAAGGGAAACCTGACACATAGCTATGTGCCACATCTGCATCTCCTAATGCAGGATTCCAGTCTATGTTGGAAAACTGTGTATGTGTTGCACATATTGAATCAAGTTATTAGGCTATAGTATTATTTACTACAATGAAGAGCAATGACTGTCTAGGATTTCAAATGTGGCATTTTATAGTCTTAGCTGGAGATTCCAGGGATTCTGGAATCTTTTTCATGTAAAACATGTGCTCTGTTCCTGAGCAGTTATCCACATGAACTTGATTTCAACTTTGTTTACAGAGGAAGACCAACATTAACCTTATTTTGCATCTTGACTGTGAGAATATCTATCTTATCAAACTGTATCAAAACTATTTTTTTTCCAACATGTGTGTAGGTGTCCAGTGAGATGGAAGAGGGGAATGGCTGTTGCATGCATCTTCCCCTTTATAATATTGCAGAAAGACCTGGTCAAGATCAGAGACTTGCCTCATTGTTGCAGTGGTACCGTCCCCACACTGTCCTAAGAGACTGGTTACAGTGGAACCACAAGGATAATGGATGTGAAGGATGGGATGTGAAGGATGAAAAAGAAGGGATATGAAGAGGAGCAGAGATGGAATGGGAAATTCCCTTTGCCTCCAACCAACCATATTTGATCTTTCAGGCACAGATATTTGATCCTTCAGCCGTATGCTTATGACCAACTAAACTTTTGTAAGAATGTGAAAGCTTTTGGGTTCCCTAAAGCTTTTCATCAGGTTAGGCAGTTAAGAAAAAGTCATGCAGCTCGTGGGTGGGCAGCTGGGGCAAAAGCATGGAAGTTTAATATCAAGGCTTGATGTTTTAGTCATTTGTTTGCTTCTGATGGGCCAACTTCTGTCCTTGCTTTTTTATCTACCCATCAAACATATGCTATTTTCTTATGTGTGTCCTCTTTATTCTGTCACTGCCTGCTAGCCTCTCTTTCTGTCTTGACACACACGCATGCTAGTGTGTCCCATAAATATCTCCTTTTACCCCCAAAATGCCATATTGTATGTATTTTAATTAACTAAAAAAGAAAAAACTGTATGGGAAGGAGGTCCCAGTAATTCCCTGAATTACTTAACTTATGACTCATGCCAACATTTGGTTTGAGTTGTTTTAAGTCATTTGATGAAAATGAATAAATAAATGAAGAACTTTAAGATCTCTGACACATTTCACACTGCTTGATTATGAATAACTGTGGAGGCTTTTAAACAGTTTATCCTAGTCCTGTGGGAAAAGCTTTTTCATAAGCGGCTCCCACACAGCTGGATAACTATTTAAACAACTCAGAAACATGTATGTGTGTAAACGGGGACAGTGGTGATGTTCCAGATTTTTCCATAAAATCTGCATGTGGAGTGTTGATGCATTGGTTGAGACACGTTTATCCTAAGGAGAGATATGGCTGGTTGTTAAAATATAACCCCACTCAGAACAACATGGTTTTATGTATTAGAAAAAATGTTCTCAACCTCTATATTTTTAAGATTTTTAAAAAGAATTTTTAACATCAAAATATAAGAATTATACAAAATAGACACTAGACAAAACAAAACCATGTGTCAAATGCATATAAGAAACATGCAAAGCAAGGCCAATACTTCTTGCCTAATATTTTCCTCTGGTTATTTAATGCTTCAGAGCAACATGATTGATTGTCATTGCTTAAAAAAAGTGTCATTTCTGTTAATTTTATTTCACTTTCATGGGCTCTTGAAATAAGAGAATTTGTTCATAAGCATGTTATGCATTAGTTGACTTTTTTTTCTTTTAGTAACCTCATATATCTCTCTACCTCCTATATTTTGCTTGTAGAGCTGTGCAGCAGCTAAACTCACTAGACATCTATGCTTCCTTCTCACAGAATTATCTGAAGAGGTTAGCAGTAAAACAGTAGATCACAATCAAACATCACACACATTAAATATTCAAAAGCACCCTTTACAACTTTCTTTTAATACATCCAGATCTATGAACACGTCCGCATATACGTAAGAAAGTGCCACCGACTTGATTCTTCTTTTTCTGAATTACAGTACAATGCCACCTCTGTGGATGTGCATTATCCTTTTCCTCTGGACTTTTTATCTAATGAATATTTGGAAGATCCCCTGCATATGAAATTTCCTGAATATCAGAAAGACTTTTTCCAAATTTAAGATTTTTTTTTTTTTTTGGCTCAAGACACATTAGGCTCCTATGTGCAACTGAACTTAATGGATTTACTTTTGAGTAGACATTCAGAGGAGTACACTATTAATGGCAATTTCACTATATTTCAGATTTAGTGTTTTGATTATCGTGGATTTGCGAGCCTTGTGTAAGTTAACACAATGATCTATCTTCTAATTTGATATGCCTTAAGAACTGAAATTTATTCAAAAACCAAAATTTGCTTGTGACAGCCAAATTGTATCTATACTTATCCTATATTTTATTTACTGTTTTCTGAATTTCAGTATTTTGTTACTGCTATTTTAAATGTTTTAGGGGATTGTTGTTGTTGTTGTTGTTGTTGTGTGCCTTAAGTTCTCTCCAACTTATAGTGACCCTAAGGCAAACCTATTATGAGATTTTCTTGGCAGGATTTCTTCAGAGGAGGTTTCTTATTTCTTTCCTCTGAGGCTGAGAGAGTTTGACTTGTTCAAGATCATCCAGTGGGTTTCCATTGCTGAGCAGGGATTCAGACTCTGATCTCCAGAGTCATAGTTCAATGCTTAAATGGCTATACCATGCTATTATTCCACTTTCAACATCCTATAGAATCCTAGGGTTTGCAGTTTAGCGGTGGGGCCGACCGATTCCACCCAGGATTCCATAGGATGTTGAATAATTGCGCTATAAGAGTGTAATGCGGAAAAGACCAGAGTGAGGCAACCACCTCAGGCCATAGATACTGGGAGAAAGTAGTGGCAACCACTCTACAGTTCTTCTTGTATCCATGGACATTTCCCTTTCTCAAAGGAAAAAGCTATCTGCTTTGCATCTTCTAAATGAGCCTACTAGCCTCAGATGTGATGATGAACACTATCCCATTTCCAATGTTGTGCTAAGATTCAGCTCCCAATCCATTTGGCTTCTGTAAATGGAAATGGAAAGTTGGGAAAATCTCAGAATCTCAGGAATTAAAATTCCCTAGTCTGGACCTGATGTGTCTTACTGAACATTATGTAGCTTAATTCCAGGTACATAAATATAAAATCACAGCCTGAGAATAAGGCCATTTCCGCACTAGATGGCTATAGTGCTATTATTGCACTTTCAACATCCTACGGAATCCTGGAGTTTGCAGTTTAGGGAGGGGCATTTAGAATTCTCCGCCAGAGAGCTCTTTGGCCTCAGGAAACTACAAACGTCAGAATTCCACAGGATGTTGGAAGTGGAATAAGAGCACTATAATACTGTAGTGCAGAAAGTCCCTAAGACATAGATATCAATGGGAGTGTGTACTCCTCTGTTAATCCTTCACCCTCCCATAATGGCTTTTTCTCAAAGACTTCTAATTCAGGAATCAGATTTGCAAATTTAGTCATTTTTTGCCTTCTAAAAAAGCACACTCAATTGAAGATTTAGAAAAATCACATGCAAATCATGTGATATGACAAATGGACTTTTTTTTAATCATTTGACAGAACATTGTGTATAAAATGTGGTAAATATATCACTGAATATAAGTAATATTTTTTTGTCAGACTCTCTGCAGGAGAGGAAGAAGTCAGACTCCTCTTCCTGGCCTACTTCAATCTAGATAATTATCAGTACTTCCCTGGTGTAGGATGTTATTTGCATTTTTAAAAAAAATAATAATGGTAGTTTAAATTAAAAAAATGCATTCATTGATTGGCATGTCTATTTTGGCTCTTTGGAATTTTCAGCCTATCATTACTGTGTAGTCAGCACTATGGAGCCACACAAATTGTATAAATCCTCCGTACCACTGAAGGTTTATGCTTTTCAGTAACATATGAATTTCAATTGTGGAGAACGTGATCCAAATGTAAAAGTGAATTATTATCCAGATTCTTTCTTTCTCTTTCACTTCCCCTTCTCATGAGTGTTTTAAAAATATACATGAATGTGCAAGTACTGGTCTGTCTTTAGTTCTTTTCTTTCTTTCATAGGAATCAACATGCTGTTTACATTTTTAAAATATAGAGTGGGATTGTAATTCTACTAGAGAGGAATAATTAGATTAAATGGCTACATGTATTTTAATGGATATTTTTTTGCCTGACTTGACATTTGAATTAAATTTCAGGGCAATTGCTTCTCAAAATGAAGAAATCCAGAACAAGGGAAAATGTAATTTTAGATTCACAGAGCTTTTTGCTTATGAGGGAAATGTGAGTTATAGCATTCTTGAATTCTTTCTTAACAGAAGACACATTGCTTATGAGATGAATATCTGAGCCAGTATTCTGAAGAAGACTAGAGATAGAAGATGTTTTTTAGCCCCCATTTCTCCAAACATCTACAGGCACCAATAATTCTTCAGTTTTACACTCTTTCTCCAGGTTCTAGATGCTCTTGTACCCACCTGCATAGAAATTCCAAAAGTCTTTTTTCCCCCAGAACAGCTTAAAGACTAAAGACTGCAGTGCTCTAACCGCATTTATTGGAGCTTTCTAGCAGATACCAAAGAATAAATATGTCAAAATAATGCTTGATCATATCAGTCCCACTCTAGACCAGAATAAGACGGGCCTTTTCTGCACAACAATGCTCTCTTATGTTGTCCCATCACAATTCTGGCAGTGCCGGATGGGAGCATGTCCCCAACACTCCTCTCTGCATGTGACCAACTGCCTGCACAAGAAAGTGTAAGGGACGTGCTCCATCTTTCTGGACTGCAGCCAGCCTTCTCTCCATGCGGCAGTAGGGGAAGAAGTGCGTAGATCGACTTCTGGCCCTTCTGCATGGCTGGCTACAATGGAAGGCTTGTGCAATCAGGGTTCATTGATGGAATTTCTCTGTCAACAATATAGCCCATGATTGCAGTGCCTGGTGATGGGAGAAAGATGGGTCCAGCACAAAGTCGTGTATAAGCATTCTCCCAGCCCCATGCTTCTCCCGTCCCCATGGCAGGTTGGGTGTGTCACACAGAAAGGGTGTTTATCCCTTTCTGTATACATTGTCTTTTCCATTAACAGTTAACTAAGGTTGCCTCCAAATGGTGGTGGTGATGAATAAGGGATTACCAGACTTTGGGTCACTGGAAGACAGAGGCTGAGTGGCCATCAGTTGGGAATGCTTTGAAGTTGTATTCCTATATGGCAAGGGATTGGATTCTATGCTAAGTCAGAATCAGAATAGCCATTATGTCACTGAAAGCAGAATATAAGAATAAGAGTTACCCTATCACAGTACTTAGAACAGATGTCTCTCTGCTTTGGATGTTCCTCTGTTCTCATTATATTTCTATATGATTTAGAAATAGGCAACTTTCCTGGATATGCCATTGTGGCCTTGTCTAGCCTGTCCTCTAGATGACATGATATTAGTTTTTAAAGCTCTAGGCAAAATCCAGCTGCCTAGAGCTGCAATATGTTCCATCACTGCATTCCTATTTTCAGATAGCTTTTCCCATGTTTGCTCCATGTCATAATCTTGTGTCTCCGTTTCATAAGGTAATAAATATAACTGTTCCTCTCTAGCTTGCTGTTCTTCCCCCAGTCACGTGAAGAATGTGTTAATATCACTTTGATATCTTTGTGGAATGTGGAATGTGGATTCTAAGGGGATTTTCTAAACTCAGTTGGGGGGAATATAAAGGGGAGCAGACTCTAGGATGATGGAATCTCTGTTCCCTCCAGGAGTCTGGAATGGAATTTCATTTGTACCACACTTTTCATTCTGCAGTTCCTACCACTTCTGCCAGGGTATTGTAGCCCAATATTAAATCATTTGTTCCTAACCACAGGCCAATGTGAATGTCTTCTGAATGACCTTGGGACAACAGGGAAAGTACAATCAACAGCAGAGCTTTGTTTTTTTTCCTGGGAACTTGGAAAAGGGGAGTCTTCTCTCTCTCTCTCTCTCTCTCTCTCTTTCTGCCTCTCGCTCTTTCTGTCTCTCTCTCCCTCTATCTGTTGGCTGATTCATATATATCATTTTTTGGGTTGTATAAAATGTTTATCCTTGAATATGTGTTGGTTCAGTCACTGTTACTGCAGGCAAAATGCGGTTGGAGACTTAACGGATATTAAAAGTATGGCTAACGCACATGTTACATACACAGGTTGAAAGGTTAGATAAATTTTATTTTTATTTTTATGTTACTTTTACTTTATTTTTACTTGCAAGAAATATCTTCCCATTCTTTCAGGTGTCTTGCATTTTTTAAAGGAAAAAAAGGCATCCTTTTTATAGTTATATCATAATTTTTTACTTATAGACTGCTATTGATGTACACGGCACCATACAAAAATAAAACAACAGAAAGCTTCCTGTGAAAGACGTTTGATTGAATAAGAAAGGAAATATGGGAAGGGATTTAAACGCCTAGTCTGAATGTCTAATCCAAATGATAGATGAAGAAGAATGTATTCACACAGTCCTTTTCATGAAGACCTCACTGCCAGCACTGCACTAATTCAAAATGTACAAGTTGATGATGAAAATGTTACAAGGGGATGAAGAGAAGGAGGTTCTGCCTATGCGTTTTGAGCCACAAGATTTCTCTGATAGGCTCTAGTGGGAGCCACAAAATCTTCCAAATATGTGCATAAGCTTTTGGTTATATCAAGGCATTGCAAACCTGGGATTTCATTATGGTATGTCTCTGAAGCAAGGGAATAAGAGCTTCAAAGCATGAATAAAACAAAACAGATTCAGAGCCCTAAAGGCTGCCTTTTTTTTTTTTTTTTGGAGCTTGTCGCTCTTCCTTTGTCAACATCAGTGGCACCTTTCCCAGCTTCTTGTAACTTCTATACTCTTTTTCTCAGAGTTCTTTCTAAGGCAAACAGCCACTGACGTCAATAAGATATTTTTCATTAACAGCAAAGAACTAGGGCTGTTGTCACTTTTTGTGTCAACCAGTAGTAATTGTATTTTGCTGAAACCTAAACGAGAATTTTTAAGAAATCATCTGCAGATGTGAATACCTACATCTTAAGCTTTATTGTGCATATCTGTGGACTTCAGAGATGTCCTACTGCTTTTTGTTGTTGTTAACTGCCATCATGTTGACTTTAACTTGTGGTGACCCTATGGATGAAAGACTCCAAGTCACCCTGTTATCGGCCACTCTGGTCTGGTCTTGCAGCTTCAGGGATGTGTCTTCCCTGATTGCATCTATCGATCTGTGATGCAGTCTTACTCTTTTCCTACTGCCTTCTACCTTATCCAGCATTATTGTCACTTCTAATGAGCCATGTCTTTTCAGGATATGGCCAAAAGTATGATAGCCTCAGTTTAGTCATCTTGCTTCTACTCATTTCTTTAAAAAATGCATTTATATTCAAGGCATAGGTTATCAAGCCTAGTCCTTTAGTTAGTGATCATTTTCAGTCAAAACTAATCACTAATTAGGGGTAATGTGGTTGTTGTTGTGGTGGTGATGGTCTTCCTTTAAGTCGTTTCTGATTTATGGTGATCATAAGCTGAATCTATCATGGGGGTAAGATATGTTCAGAGAGGTTTTCTCTTTGCCTTCCTCTGAGGCTGAGAGGGTATTACTTTCCCAGGGTTACCGAGTGGGTTTCCATGGCTGAGCGGCAATTCAAACCTTTGTCTCCAAGGTCATAGTCCAAGCTGTAAATGAGAAATCATGATTAGGAGAAGCTGAGACCCTGGCTGATAATAATTGATGAAGTCAGCTTGAAAATGGCAAGATGTCTGATAAGTCTGTTTGTTTGTCCTAGCATAGAATTCAAGGTACCAAACAACATGTAGGAAACAAAAACACAAAATAAAACATTTTTTAAAAAAATACAAAAGTTAAAACACAGTTAAAGTTACTTTGATTTTTAAAAAGTTAAAAACAGAATTTAAAAGATGTTTAAAACATAATAAAAAAAACCAAATTGTACAACCCTACCCACATCAAATTCTTTATCTGTTAAACATACGAAAAACCAAATGGCTCCTTAACTAAAAAGATTTAGGTCTGTAGTTTTCTGTCTCCTTCTTAAGAAAGCAGACTTGTTTTTGACTCCTTGAGCATCTAGACCTCCATTTCCAGTTATGATGGAACCCCTCTCCAGGTTATCCCTCCAGTTCCAACTCATGGGCTCCTGTCACTCACCCTTACCCTATACCTTAAGATTCCTTCCTGGACCAAAGTGGTAGAAGGCCTAGAAACCATGCCCTGTGAGGAGTGGCTTAGGGACATGAGTACATTTAGCCTATAGAAGAGAAGCTTAAGAGGTGATGTGATAGCTCAGTTTAAATACTTGAAGGGATGTCATATGGAGAATGAAGCCTGTTCTCTGCTACACCAGAGACTTGGGCCCTTTCCGCAACTCACCTTTTTGCGGAGCTGGGGTGCGGGGATTGCGCGAGCAGCCTCTTGCGAGAGGCTCTCAAGTCCCCATTGCTTCAGCTCTGCAGCTGCTGCCTGTTCACGAGCAGGTAGTGTGAGAGCCCCTCCTCGTCCTTCTGCAGTGCAGGTTGGGATTTTCCCAGGCTGTGCTGGGGCAGGAAGCATGAGCGCTGCGGCTCTGGAGCTCTGCATACACGGCAAGTGCACGCAGGGCCCCAAAGCGATGCGTGATCACGCACCATTTTCGGCTCAAAGCCAAAAATGAAATAGTGTACAATCAGTGCCTGCCAGGGCCTGGAGCGTCGCACGATTGTGAGTGCGTCATGTGGACCACTCCTCGCAGTTGTGCGACACTCTGGGGCCCTTTGGCATGGCAAATGCCGTGCGAAAAGGGCCTAAGATATGGAGAAATGGCTTCAAACTTCAGGAAAAGAGTGTCCATCTAAACATTAGAAAGAACATCCTGATTGTAATTTGACAGTGTGGTGGAGTCTCTCTCTTTGGAGGTTTTTAAACATAGGCTGGATGGCAATCTGTCAGGAATGCTTTGATTGTGTATTCCTGCATGGCAGAAATTCCTACATGGCCCTTGTGGTCTCTTCCAGCTGTATGATTCTATAATCTGGTTCTCAGGCCTCAAGGTGACCACTGCGTTGATCAGTGCATTCCATATAGTAAAGCATGACCAGTCTTCCCTTTCAGTTCTTAGATCTCAACAGTCATAAATATTTATAGAAAATAAAAACAGTAAGTATTTATTATATAACTATACTCCCACGCAGTAGGGTTTGGGGGCATCTGTGTCTTGGGAATCCACTTTTCCAGGAGTGCTCTTGAGACACTCCAAGAGATTCTAGTCTTTATTTGCACCTTTTCCAGAAAGAAAAGACTTCCCAAATCTGCATAAATGTAGCAAAGTGAGTCTAAATACACTTTAGAAACTTTACACTTTAGAAACAATATTGAAATTGAATCCTACGAAGACTGAAATAATGATGACTGTGATACCATATGAACTAAGGAAATAGGGTTCTCTAGCCCTTTATAAGGTTCAGTTTCTCAGCTTTGGGGTTCTAGGTGCTCCTTCATCCATTAGTGTGCATGGGCTTTCAGTTCTGATGGTTTTCAACAACTGGTGTGAATATTATAAGCTTAATGCTTTCTGGTACATGGATCATAGCAACTAGGGATGGAAAAAATGTTTGAAGATGTTGCAAAAAGGAGTCAAAAACATGTTTTTCAGTAAGCCTGACAAGAAGAACCTCAACTAACAAGAATCTTCACAGTTCAAGATTTATTCTGCACAAAATTTCTATATGATTGTTTTGGGCAGAAAACAACATTTTCTGCACAAAAAAAGCATTTTCTGTATGTATAATAACATTTCAATGCATAAATATTAATTTCTGCACAGAAAATGTTGCGATTGGGGATTCATTCTGCATAAAATTTACACCTGGTTGATTTGCATAGAAAACGGCACTTTCTGTGCAGAAAACAGCATTCTCTGTGCAGGAATTAATATCTCTCCATTGAAATATTTATTTTTCTCATAGAAAATGCCATTTTCTATGCAGAAAGTGCCATTTTCTGTGCAAACAACCATGTGTAAATTTTATGCAGAATAAGTCCTGAATTATGAATAGCCTTCAAGAACTGTGTGGTTTTCAAAGAATTTCTTGAAGTGGGAAGAAAATGGTTGAAATTACTCATTGCTATCTTTGAGAAGAAATTTAATGAAGAATTATATCACTAATAGCAACTATTGTTTGTGACCTTGCATTTGGCTAATATAATGTGTTCTTTTCATGTTTACTTTAAAGTCTACTTGGAAGCTTCAACTAGTGCATAATGAGCTAGTACAAAATGAATAGATTGCCTGAGACATTTCAAGCCATTGATTCAATATTTGCAAAGGTTTCCTGTATCATTCCAGTTGCAGTTCATGATGCCAATTTTACTTATAAAGCCAGGTAAAGACTGGGACCTGAGTTCTGTAGAGATAATTCCTCCTAAGTATACCATCAGATCTGTACAATCTGTTATGAAAAATTTCCTTGATGAAGTTAAAACTGAATGAATACACAGGAACATGTTCTTGGTCACCATTCTGTACCTTTAAACTTACTTGCAGGTTCAAGAAAACCCCAGGGAGACTCTACTGCATCTAGCAAGTAGCAATATGTTTATGTTAGTGAATCATCATCATCATCATCATCATCATCATCATCATCATCATCAGTAGCATGTCATTTGGGAATATTGTGGGTCAATGGCAGCTAGTATCTTCCATGTCAGTGGGGCAGTGACCTCAGTCTATTTTTTTCTTCAACTTCAAATGCTCTATTGAAGGTGATGAGCCAGTTTTTAGGGTAGGGTCCCGTACCTTGGATAGTTCCTTTCAGATTCAGACTAAAACCCAGAGCCTACTCACTGGTCCACTGACACAGAAACCACCAGCTGCCACTGAACATATAAAGGCATAAGCATTTGTCCTCAGTACCTTCTCCAAATGTTAGCAGCATTTTGTTCTCTCCAGATAAAGTCATAGCCACACATCAGTTTGATTATGAGATCTGTTTTGGGAAAGGGGTATCACTGGCAATGTGGTGAGCATGTCACGAGCACTTTAGGAAAATAACTGTTGGCCCTGATAGGGATTGCTTATTCATAAAATGCCTGGTATGGCTGATGGTGCCAGTTATAAAAGAACTCCTCACCCAGAAAGTAAACAACAATAACTTGCTGAGGAACCATATGCATAAAGAGGAATATTCTGAGTTCCAAAATGCGAATGTGCAACTTTTTGCACATATACATTTATAAGCGCTTGTTCTTTGGGGGCCTCCATTATTTATCGATTTGTTTTCTCTATTTCGGAGATGGATCAGTGGGTACCCTATTTGGAAGCCTGCAAGAATCTCCACTGCGACAACGACAATGTGTTTCTCCTGATGTTACCATGGGAAGGCCCAAGAATATAAGTGACTGGTGGCCATGTTTTTGAAGCTCTGGAAGGCCTTTGAAAGCTCTAGACATAATGATGTTTCTTGGGTTTTATTTCACTGTTTAGCTATCATTCATCCAGAAGTGCAATGTTTACTTAAATCCTACAAGTTCAGTGTTGCAAATTAACAAGCACTGTCGTAAATTAGAAGCTTTGGCTTTAAACAGTTGCATTGAATGTTATAATTAGAAACAGCTCTACAAATGTTTTGCTATCTGGGACCAGATTCATGGAAATATCTATATTCTGAATACACCAAAGTCCCCAATGAAATAATAGATACGCACAAAGTTAAACCACAAGATGTGTTTCTAAAAAAATGTTTTATTAGTAGCCAGAGGAAGAAAAAAGTAAAGGTGATATTGAGGAACCTGAAGAAACAAGAGCATTGTTGTAAACATTGTCCTGAGTTTCTCTTTGAATTATGGGAAATAGGGTATTTTACTAGCAGTATTATCAAATATTTCAGTGTGCAATCAAACAATCACTTCCCAGTTCTTTTGAAATCTGATCCCAAAAATAATTATTTACACAAATGACTTGTTAGAGTGTTCATTGTTACCAGCACTGAGAGATGAACGGGAACCTATCCCTTTACTTACACTGGTGTTGTACTAGATTATTTATAGATTCTCTCCTTGTCCTGTGCCTACAGGCAGCAAGTGCCAGGAAAGGCAGGCTATGGTGGAAAGACCATAACCATTTGTGTGTGAGTCAAGACAGTCCAGGCCATATACAGATAATGAAAGGAGTTCACTAAGACTGAAGAAAAGTGCAGTAGAAAAGTCACAGCTGTTCCAGAATCCAGCAGCCATGATAACTGATGTCACAAAGAAAAGACAAATAGACATATGTCATAAACCAGTCCAGAGTTCAACTATCCAAATAAATCCACAAGCAGGAACTGTACAAACATCAGGGAGAATGAACAATTGTGAAAAACAGTAACTCTCAGTTGTGGGATTGATAGCCACCTTAACTTTGATATGCCAAGTACTTGATTGCTCAGCATTTCTTATTTAAGAGGCATTGGTTCTTCACTTCTATTCCTTGTCATGACAACATTCTGCATATGATGGGAGCATCTCAACTCTGGCTGAGGTGTCTCTCAACTCTGGCTGAGGTGGGAGCCCTTGTGCTGAAGTTCCTTATCAGCTGTGTCAGCCACTAGGTACTCGCATGAGAAGAAGAGCTGCCATTTGAGCTGCCATCTGAAGCTAGAGGCCTTTCGTATCTAACTTGTCTGCTCAGAATCCTTGGATTCCATGTCATAAGTTATGACACTCCCACACCAGTCACATACATGAGTACTGGCCCGTTTACTGGCATGGGATTGCATGCGTTCTTGCCATAGGCCTATAGAAACTGGACATATGGATCCAGTCTTTCCTCATGTGCCACTGAATCTTTGATAGTTTGTGCAGATGGAACATACAGTGTTCTTTCTAGCCACCTAAAGCAATTGTGGACAGCTGGGCTGAGTCTAGAGCCAGCATGATCTAATGGTTTGAGCATTGGACTGCAAGTCTGGAGACCAAGATTTGAATCCCCCCTCAGCCATAGAAACCCACTGGGTGATCCTGGACAAATCACACTCTCTTAGCCTAAGGGGAAGGCAAAGACAACCCCCATCTGAACAAATCTTGCCAAGGAAACTTTGTAGTAGGTTTTCAGGGTTACCATAGGTTGGAAATGATGTGATGGCACAAAGCAACAAACAAACAAGGGATACTGCTCCATGTGAATTGCAATGAGGAGTGGACAAGGGATTGCCTATCCTAGGCCATTTTCGCACTAGAGTGTTAGAGTCGGCCCCTCCCAAAACTGCAAACCCCAGGATTTCATAGGATGTTGCAAGCGGAATAATAGCACTATAACACTCTAGTGAGGAAATGGCCGTACTCTCCTGCCTGAAGGGCTGCCTTCTACCACCACTGCTGTTGTGACTGAATCTCCTGGCTACCTGATTGGTAGCTGATATCAGCCACCAATCTGCCTATCTGCTAGCCGTTACTTTCTGTTACTCCTTTTGTCAGAGCAGGAGAGTAGCCTTCCAGAGCACCTCACCATATCTCAGCTATTTGGGGATGGCTATTGTTATTCATCTGTTCTCTCACTTTCTCAGCTAATATTAAAATGGACCACTTTTTCCATCTGTTGTTGTTGTGTGCCTTCAAGTTGTTTATGGTAACCCTAAGCAAATGTATCACAGGGTTTTCTGGGGCTGAGAGTGTGTGATGCACCAAATGTTACCAGTGGGTTACCACGGCCAAGCAGGGAGTCGAACTCTGGTCTCAAGGGTCATAGTCCAATGCTCAAACCACTACACTATCTACTTCTCAATTTGTCCTGTGTTCTTGGCTTGCTTCAACTGCTGTAAACTGAGTTCAAAGGGCAAATGTAGCTTGTACTCAGATAACAAAGTGGGAGAGAGAGGAGGGAAAGGAGCAGTGTCTTAGGGCTTTTTCACACTTTGGGAAGAAAACGGGGCAGTCTATTACTCACCAGACTGGCGTGCTCCCTCCGACGATCCACGCTGATCCAGAGCAGTGCATGCCTGCGCTACACACTGCTCCGGGGATGAAAATGGAGGCTTCCGTTTGGTGGAGGCTCTCCACTAACCGGAGAAGCTCGCCAGCCAGAAGCCTGCCCCCAGAAGATCTGCAGCCTTGCACTGGTGCAATGGACTGGGGCACGCTGAGCTATTGAAAGACCTGTTTTAAGCGGTCTTTCAATAGCACGGAGAACCACCAGTTCTGGTCGTTCCGGAGCGGGCTGAAGTCCGAAACTACAGAAAGTAGTCCGGACCCAGTTCGCCCCCAAGTGCAAACATCCTCGCTGGAGGACGCGCTGCCCAGTTTTAAAAACCAAGTGCGGAAAAGGCCTTAATCTTTTGTCAGGCAAAAGCAAAAGCAAAATGTGAGCCTCTGTAGCACCTTGTAGCTTTGAAACAGAACAGAGACATATAATACTGTATTTATGGATTTGAATGTTTGTTGTTGTTGTCTTTCAGGCTTTCCTAAATTGAATACAGAAACTCCAGGCTTTCCCTACTTAAAACAGTAGTTTTTGACATTCTTTCCTTTGCCCTCTTATTGTCTGGCCACTTGCTTTTGACCACACTCTGGTGTTGTTGGAGGTTATATACTTCATTTGTATGTACCTCCTCAGTGTGAAGTTTTCTGCTGTGATAAAAGGGACCTCTTTGCTGCCATGAACTGTATCTGAAAGTTCTTTGCTATGAGGGCAGCACATGCCACTGAAAAATTCTTTAAACTTTCATATAACTTTAAAGTTACTTGAAACAATGTTTGCTGCCATGATGACAAAGCAGCAGTGGTGCAGGTATTTTCTAAGGCCACCTCACTTTCGCCTGCATGTCTATCCTCAACATCTCTGTGAGTTCAAAGTGAGATTAGCAGCTGAAAGTTAGAGAAATGGGCAAACTGGGAGAGGGAGGAGGACAATGAAAGGGAGTGTAATAATAGCATAATAGTTGTTTAGTGTGAAAGCATCTCATATTTGATTGGACGTGGTTATGGAATTCCAAAGAAATCCAGTTCATCTGATTGTGATTATGATTTTCCCTTGTGCTTTCAGTGAGTGTGGGATCAGGATACAGAAGGGATCTTGTGAAGCTTCCATAAGAGGGAATTTCACCAAACAATTTTACTAGTACCAACAAGGTAGAGGTGGAAAACTCTATCACTTGGTAGGCTGGTCTTCAGTTTGAGCAGCCACCACTGAAGATTCTATAACTTTTTGTCTGAAAATTTGACCAAAAAATGCTCTCATAGCATCTGGGAACCTCTAGATATTCTATAAAATAAGCAAGGATATACTTTTTCCTCTTCACTTGCAAAGTATGTGTTACAGGTTTGAGACTGTGGATATTTTTAACTTTTATTTGGAGTACTTAAATTTAATGGGTGGTAAAATCCATGGTCATTCTCAGCTTCTGAAGAAATGAGTTCCATACTCAGCTTCTCCAATTACTGCACTTCAAGTTAGCTATAAATTATTAGGATGAAATTCTTGTTTTTGGTGGATGAAGCTGCAGTAATTGGCTTCAGTTAACTGATAACACTCAGTTTAAGAGCCAAGTTATTAAATTAAATGTGATTTTTTTTAAAAAAAAATCATCACCACCACCAACATTGAATTGACATTACAAAAGGCTGGCTCAGATCAGAGGTTTGTGACAAGAGAATGTTAAAGCTTTTGCCACTCTGAGAAATGTGGACTGCATATTCCAGCAAGTTAAATTTTTTTCATAAAAGTAAAACCTCATTAGCAAAAGAAAAGAAAAGAAAAGAAAAGAAAGAAGAGAAAAAGAGAAGAAGAAATCAGTATCAGCATTAAATGGCCAGCTTTAGACTCAGATGACAGTTTAGATGTTCGCCTCTATCTTTTCAGAAAACATCTGGATGGTGGAACCATATCTGTTAGAGCCATCACACCATCTTTATCCCTCCATGGAAGCTGTAACCTCAGTCTCTCATGCATTAAACACAAGGTCTGAAGGGAGAACCTTCACACATTTGACTGAAGAAGCTTGATATTCTCTGTGCAACAAGGGACTTTGATCCCACAGAATTCTTCTTTGCAAGATAGATTCCTACTTTTTTCAGCCCATTAACTGATTGTTTTCTCTTTATACCTTCTGATCCATACACATGATTCTTGAAGCTGCATGTTGCTAGGACTAGAGAGTTTAGGGTAGAACTTTTGCATGCAGGTTTGCTTCTCTGTCTTTGTGTCCTTGGAGACTGCTTCAACAGGGCATTAGCCTTTCTTAATTTCCCTTTGCTCCCTTGAATTTATATACCAGATTAGTGCTGCATCTTTTTTTTTTTTTAAGGATTTTCTTTTGTGCACAAAATGATCTTATTCTTGTGTAGGATCATAGAGAATATTAAGCCAGAGAATATTTCAGTCTATACATCTGAATGAAGGGTTTATTTGTTATTCACTACATTATGTATATTTTCAGATGCATATTGTACTTAATGGGCCAGTATCTTGCTGGTAAAATCTATAGTCATTCCCATATATTATTATGACTGATGTTGTGCAAGGAGGTATCCTATACCTCTCTGTGCAACACTGTCACCTCCTTTACACAAGAGCAGCCAGGGAGCTCCATTCTCCCAGTCACTAAATGGGCTTGGGGTTACGCTAGGGCTGCTCTTGAGCATCCAGTGAAGAATCAGTAGCCTTACTCTGGCTCAGCGAGTGCTGTTCCTTTCCTGCTGGAGGTTCAAGAGCAGCTGGAACATGCCCAAGAACATCTTGAACTTGATCACAGGCTGGGAGAACAGAGCTAATCTGGCTATTCTTGCATGTTGAAGAGGAAATAGAATAAATGAACTGCTCCCACTCACTCTGGGCAACTTCATCAAGTCTATCATTATCTGAAGAAGGGCTTTCTGTTGATTTACTATCACAGTTCAGAAGATTTCATGTAAATCACCTTGCATTTCCTGAACAAAATGGAAAGACACCAACATGTCAATTAAATAAAGGACTTGATTATTCTTCAGTTGAAAATTGCTGAATCTGTTATGATTGATGTTTGTCTTGTCTTGGTAGGATGTAGTGCCTTTTCATCAGAGCTTAGAATTAAAGAATCACAAGTAACAATTTCACTTAAAGTCTGGCATTCTATTAGGGACATACACACATACGTTTTATTTACGCATGTGTATGTCCATCTTAGGGAGCTGTGAAGATCGCTCTTTCTGTCCTCCTTATGCAGTGCCCAAAGCTGGCCCCCTGGACAAAAACAAACAAACAAACAAACCTTGCACGATCATTATGTGCTTCATGGGGAGTGGGCAGAATCAGAGAAGCATCTGGCTATGTAGAAAGATGAAAAATGATTGCATCAGTACTGAGACCTCTAGAGCAGTGGTTCTCAACCTGTGGGTCCCCAGATGTTTTTGGACTTCAGCTCCCAGAAGCCCTGAGCATTGACCATAGTGGCTGGGGCTTCTGGGAGCTGAAGTCCACGAACATCTGGGGACCCACAGGTTGAGAACCACTGCTCTAGAGGATCCTAGCAGATCATGATGCTGCTATAATCACTTGACATCTGGCTAAGGGAACACTGATAGACCCTTCCCTGCTCTGCCTGTTCCCTACAAGGCACAGAATGGCTGGAGGTGGGGGAGAGACTTTTGAGGCCGTGTGGTAAGGCCAAGGGGTTGTTTATGGCCCAATCTAACATAGGTCTGAAGGCAGAACTACTGTGCTACACTAAGCAATATAGGATTGTGGCCATAATGACTTACATATGAGGGTAATAAAAAGGCAATGCCATTATTCTGAAAAAATAACAACTACTAATATAATTTTTTATAGTGTACAATCCAATGCTTACTTCTTACATCAAAATGTTATCTGTGCGAATCAGGGAATTTATTTTTCTTTTTAGGGGATTTAAAATAATCTTAAAACAATGTATTACTAATAAATTACTAATGAATTATAGCAATAAATTATCAGCAATAAATTATTTTTGAAAAGAAATTGCTGCTGTACTGTGGAATTTGCAGCACCCTTGGCTTTTCATGCTATTTATTTATTTCAATTTTTTTATATTTCACCAAGACTTTGAATGGTTTTAGCCTATATATATCTTGATTGCTAATATATTTAGAAAATATGAGCTACAGCTACCATGAATTCAGAGCTCAAAATTGTGAAATTGTTTAAACTTTGGCAAATGAATATCAGCACCATTTTGCAAGTGTAATGTGATATGAAGAGACCTTGTTCTGTGGAAATACTAAACTTGACCTGTAATTAATGGGTGTCAGTGAGACAAGCTGACTGAGGCCATTTCTGCACTATACTGTTCTAGTGCTATTATTCCACTTTCAACATCCTATGGAATCCTGGGGTTTGCAGTTTAGGGAGCGGCATTTAGAATTCTCAGCCAGAGAGCACTTTGTCCTCAGTAAACTACAAACCCCAGGATTCCACAGGGTGTTGAAAATGAAACAATAACACCATAACACTATAGTGCAGAAATGGCCTGAGTTTCAGTTGCTAGTGTTACTTCAGACAAACTCAATGAATCAATGTGAACTTGGTTAAACAATACTTATATCAGCACAATTGATTCAATAGTTCTGGTCTTGTTGGGTCTAACAATTGAATTTCAGCCACAATACAATGGGGAAAATCCAAGTAAAATAAAGCATTTTTAAAGCCCCATTGATTTAAGAGGAGTAAGTAATTAAGTAAATGCTCAACTGAAATCAACCAGTGAAAGAGCATAACACAGATGAGACCGTCCACTATCTATCTATACGTCTCTTTTTGTATCTATTTGTGTCCTGGCTGGATCATGCCACATGTCTGAAACATCTGCTTCAACTGTTATAGAACAAGGGGTCAATAGGAAGTACAATGTTTCCTGATTTGAGGTATTGGACTGAACAGTATTTTTGCATCTGCATGAGCTTACATCATTTCATCGAAGAAGACACGCAGAAGTTCTATTTTGGGTGATATGAAAGGAAAGTATGAGGCAATGGTGTTTCCTCTTTCTTTTGCATTTCATTAGATACAAAGCTCTTCTAATTCAGAATGTTTTATGCTCTGATTTTGACCTTTTCCAGTTCTTTCTCTAACCTTTCCTGGGAGCCCTTCTCAAATCTTCCAGCTTTTAATCTCACCTCTGGGCAACAGATGATACCCATCTGCCATGGAAGGCTTAGAGGATACACAAGTCAGGAAGCTAGATGAGAGCATTATTGTTTCCATTAAACAGGAAAAGAACAACAAAAGAACGTTTTAGATTCCAGCCAGTTATAGCTCAGTCTTGTGCCACCTTGTGGCTGAATTATAGAATGATACTATCCAGTCACTGTCTAAATCAATTTGTACCTAATCTTCTTACTTTTTTGGAAAGTACCACTCCAGCAACCTCTCTAACAATTGATTCTGGCCTGTTAGTATTGTAAATTAAAATAAAAAACACCACTACTAAGAGCCCTTGTATACATCCCAGTAGGCACAGTGAAATATGCCAGTTGGGTAAATTTCAAAAAACTGAAACAAAACTCTCCTTTGTTTGCATTGGCTGAATTCAGTGGCTACGGCTATTCTCAATACTAGATAGGATGGTTATACCTGCTTACCATATATAAGTAAAATATGAACTCAGAAATAAAGAGGTGGCAACCCCAATTTGCTTTGAGCATTGGACTAGGACTCTAGAGACCAGGGTTCAAATCTCTGTTCACTCATGGAAACCCACTGGGTGACCTTGCCCAAGCCACAGTCTCTCAACCTCAAAGGAAGGAACAGGCAAAAGCACTCTGAACAAATCTTGCCAAATAGTCAAAGTTCTGTTTCTTTCACATTTAACTTTTTAAAAAATTCTATCTATCTCATGTGTGAATAAATTTAAGAGTTCAGGTACATTCTCATCATACTAAAATTGAGATGGAATTCTTAACCATTCTGCAGATATAGGACAATGGAAAGAATAAAATTTTATTCTTCATAGTACTGTCATACGCCTTGGCTGTTGTAATACACGATGTATGAGCTATGTGTGCCTTGTTTTAAAGGAGAATCTCACTCCTGGAGGCTTCTGAAAATTCAATTCCTTGTTCCCCCAAGGCTCTGTGGAAAGGAACAGCTTCTAGCTCTTTTAAAAAATCTTCTCTGTCTTCAGCTTTACCAATGCTTTCTTTATCAAGGCAGACACAAGAAAGAATACATTTTATCACCTAATCCCTAGAACGATCCATAATTAAGTCCTTCATCTTCAACTAGCTAAATTGCATAAGAAGAGTATTGTTAGAATTTGTCCTTTATGTTTCAGTTATCAATATGAGCTTGATTTAAGACAGACAGCAAATGAGAAACATTTGTACCATGTTGTGATGGGTGTGGTGCAAATTAAAATGCCATCCTTTGTGAGACTTCAAAGATAACAATCCATTCCAAGCCCACAAGAGCATTATTACAAAATGGCACTGAAATCCCACTAAGGCAGACACTATTCTGGAGGTAGAAGCTGAAACTTGGGCACATGAAATGGTTGCTCCGGCAAAGTCTCATTAAATAGCTTGTGATCCTTCTGCTGCAGTTAATGACTGTTTTTTGGACAATTTTTTTTCTTAGTTCACAAATGAGACCTACTCACTGCCCTTTTCATTCCATGAGGAGACCAATCAAGAAATCTTCAACTAACCTTAGGTTTGCATTTCATTGCAACTAGCAAAGTAAGATTACCAACTTTGAGACAGTGCAGAATGTGATGAATGTGATGAAGTCAGCTCAAGGTCACTTTGGTGATGTACAGAAGGTGCCAAAGTATCTGGAGGAAAGGCTGATTAAGAATTAATTCAGTGTAATTCTGGGGCAAATTCAGGAAGTGTACTGGAGTTCTTCAGCAGAAAATTCTGAGTATCCAATCCAACTGCAAATTAGGAGGAAGGCATGACAAAGTTGTATGAAAGTGATAAAACTCTGTAGTGCATGCAGAATTATGTCTTGTCTTGTACTGGAGCTGGTAACCAAAATTTCTTCGTTTGAACAAAACCAGAAGAAATGGCCATTCAGAGGTTTCCAGATTTTAGATTCCAGGTTCATGCCACAAATGGTTGACTAAAGATGTTCTGTGTGCAGTCAGAAGCTTTAAAAGCCGAGATATGATCATAAAAACCAACCTACTGTTCATTGTTATTTTTGTTTGCATAGATGACAGAGTCTTCCAGATGTAATGAGATTGGAATTCCTAAAATTCCATATCTTCCTACTGTCTTGACTTGGCAGGGACAGTCCCTCTGTCGTACTTTTCCAGCTGACTTTAAAATGTCCCAGTTTTTCTCTCTTCCTCTCACATTCCTCCTTTGTCCTCAGGTTACTTCCATTGCTGCAAACTAATTCAAAGTGCAAAGTAACTTGCACTCTATTAAATCTGTTAGAGGGAGAGGAAGGGCAAAATCTTGTCCTTCTCTATACGCTCAGGAAGAAGCAAACTGGTGCATCCTCTCCTAGCTTACTTGCTCTTCCTCATTAACAACTTTTGCACTTGACCACACTCTGATGTTGTTTGACCACATGTGTTCTGGTTTTCATCTGCAAAATGTTGGAGGGTATGACATTCCTTACAACTGTCTCAGATTGAGTCCAACAGCATCTGGAGGACCCTCCAGACATTTTGCCCAGCCAAATTTAGTACATATGTATTTTTTTTTTTAAAAAAAGAAACTAAGCATGTGAACTTCAAAGTGGGTCATAGGGCCACTACAAATTGAATTTTACATTGTTATGACAGAGGACTTAGTTACTCTTCATGCTTTAATACTGGTTTTAATATTTGTGTCTTTAAAAATTGTAGGCTGGCATTCTGTTAGTGACATATGGCAGCATAACACCATTTTGGACTGTCAGGCTCTGTCTGAAGGAGCAGTGGGAGCCTCTTGGTTGAATATATATTCCTCTGTTCTACCTGCTCTGTCAGGTGCTTCATTCTGCCTAATGGAAGGGCTGGTATGAGATTTAGAAACAATTACTATGATTTAAATAGAAATGCAGTTCACCACAACATAGTAAGGAAGACTGTGTCCGGATGACTATGTGCTTGCTTAGACTTTTCTCCCCATGTTGACTATTGATGCTCTGTTTGTTAGGTCCAGTGTCTGGGATTCTACATTGGGATTACATAGAATAGATCTCCTTATGTGTGTTGATTATATTACGTAATCCTTGTTTTGAGTGATAATATTGCACAATGTTCAGCTGAATGTGCAGCCAAAGGAGTGAATTTCAGCAGGAGGAGACAGATCTGTATTAATTAAGATGGCATATCTGAATGTGCAGCAGCATCACATACACAGTTCTGTTTCTGTGACCTTGAAATGATTCCAGACGTTATGCATTCAGACAAAAACGTCAGACTGCTTTCACAGGGGAACTTATACATATGTAAGAGAGTAACAAGATTTTGGCCTTCCTTTTTAGAGCAGGCTTAGAATCGGTACCCTTCAAACACAAGAGAAATGTAGGACTCTCTTAGGTATGTTCAGACACATATCCACTCTCCCAATGCAGTTAAATACTCTGAGGTCTTACATTTAACGCATTAGCTACACATACCACCAGTGGCTTCAATGTGTCTCCAGCTATTAGGGTATTTAAAACTAAGGCTGGGGTCCTATTTCAATCCAGTGGAGTGCAAAGTTCCACAAGTGTACTTATGTAGACATCTGTGTCAGAGAGGGAAGGCAATGATAGCCACTTAGGCAGAGGTATGAGAGAGTTTTTCCAGCACAGCCTCAGTGGCTGCTAAAGTCAGAGTGGAGCCATGCCTGAGTGTCATGCAGAAACTTCCATGCTGCCCAGCAAATTCTGTCACATAAGCAAGTATTGGATACGTTCTTATTGAAAATTTGAAAAAGTAGTGTAAACCAACAAGAGGATTCTAGCCAGAGACAGGAAACTGCATTGAAATAAGTGGGACTAACTTCTGAGTGGACATTCCTAGGACTGTGTGGCCATATAGCTCAGTTACGGCACAACCATTCAAATGTTCCCTGACGTGGGCGGCAGGGGGAAAACTGCATTTGGGGTATCTAAATATATGGGATATGTGTCCTAGTTTGGAGACTAGGGTAGAGTGTGTGGAATTTAGGTGGCAAATCTTACAATTCTGGTGGCCTTTCCCCTCTTCTTTAAGAACATTTAATTTCTGAGGGCATTTTGAGGAGGAGGCAGAAGAACTCATGTTTCTTATTGTAGTGTGGCTATTCAGTACTCCATATGTGGACAATGGATAACAATCACTCCCAAACCCATAACAAACAGACATTTTGAATAGTGTTTTCCTTAAATGAAAATTACCATAAAATATAGTTGTCCAGGAGGCATTTATAGCCTTCAGAGTTGAAATTAGGTTTGACAAATGGGTAAGGAGAGACAAAGGACAAGAGCTTTTGAAAACAACCCCGGAAAATGTAGACACAGAAAGATCAAAGCTCAAGAAATATATCCATTGCACAAGCACCAGGAGTTTGTGTTCTCTTTTCAGAACTTGAACATGTGTGGCAGAATGCGGTTAAAGCTTCTAAGAAAAAAAAACAGAGGACTGTTTCCAAATGCTCCATCTACCATGGAAGACAATCACACAGGGTTCATTCTGAATAAATACAGACATACCAGGGTCAAAGTACGTGTGATGCTCTACTGCATGTTGTCTCCCTCTCTCTGTGCATGTATATCTATATGTGTTTTCCAGCTGTCGACTTATGGCGACCTCATGAATTTCATTTTTTTTAAAAGACAAGTTGGTTTTGCCATTTCCTTCCTCTGAAAGATAGCCTATAGCACTAGGTAATCATTGGTGGTCTCCCATTCAAGCACTGACCAGGGCTGACCCTTCTTAGCTTCTAAGATCAAACAAGATCTGGTGCCTACCTTTCTCAATATTTCTTTCTTTCTTTCTTTCTTTCTTTCTTTCTTTCTTTCTTTCTTTCTTTCTTTCTTTCTACCAAATACATTGGCATCAGTTACAATCTGCAAAGAAAATGGGGGTGAGGACTTTTAAAACATCTCTCTCTGACTGGTGCTAAAACACCAATAATATGAATAGTAATGCTAAGGTTGGAGTCCTGTTGGGCAATTACACCAATGTAAAAATAGTTACACCAGTGATTGTGCTTTCTCAGGCCCTGTATATGATCCTCAGTGTAGCCAATCATTTTGCAAGTACACACATGGCCCCTTTACCCACTCTTGACTTGCTGGGTGGGGATCTATTAACCATTGTCCAACGGGTGAGCTTAAGGCCTTGGCACCCATTGCACAATCAGTTTTACAGCTATGGGATGCAGTTGAACTACGCTGATGTATACAGCCTTGATCTTCTTTTGGGCTGCTTTTCCTTTCAGTTCATAAAGGAAAACATCTTGCCTTTTCTATCATTTCTCTTTCTAGATGGCACAAGCAGCTGAGGGACTAGGGATTTGCAGCTGGTGTTCTACTAGAAAGTGCAGTCTCCATAGCCATGTTGTACTCTTTTGGTTTAAAGAAAGAGCACACAGAAGGGCAGAACCACAAGCACACAAGTGCTTCAAGCATTGTGGCCCCCAAGGATGCTTCCTTCGAAATGTTAACATAGGCCATTTCCATCTTTCACTGTTATAGTGCTATTATTTCACTTTCAACATCCTGTAGAATTCTGGAGTTTGCAGTTTAGGGAGGGATATTTAGAAATCTGAGTCAGACAGCTCTTTGGCTTCAGTAGACTAGAAACCCCACAATTCCACAGGATGTTGAAAATGGAATAATGGCACTATAACAGTGTAGTGCGGAAAGGGCCACAGTGTCTGAAGAGAGGAGATTTTTGAGTGGGAACTGCAGCAGGGAGAGAAAAAGTGGAACACACCTATACCCCATCCGCTCAATAATAGGGAAGAAGGAGGGATATGGAATGGTTCAAATGACCTCAGTTACATCCTGTTTGGGTTACTGTGACATAAAATACAATTACACATTTCACGTGTTGTTTGAAATACATTTGCAAATGTCATGTAGTTACATACTGTTCATATTACTGTAACATCCTGTACATGGAGCTACTCTTGGAGTGTTTGGAAACTTCAGCTGGTCCAACAAGCTCCAGCCAGATTGCTAACTGGGACTGGTTACAGGGAGTGTGTCCACTCATTAGAACAGCAGTCCTGGCCATGAAAATTAAAAGTGCTGGTTATACATCCTAGGTCCCAGGCTATCTGAAGGACCATGGACTCCATGTGAGCCTATCCAAGCTTTTACATTGAGGAGAGGGTGCTTCTTTTAGTCCCACCAACCTCATAGGCACAGGCACAGAGGGTTTTCTTGGTGGCAGCTTCCAGACTTTAGAATCTCATTTTCAGGGATGCAAGATTAGCTGTCCTTCTATTGACAAGTGAAAACCTCCTTAATCTAAAAGGCTTTTGAGAATGGGCTGATTTACAAGACTAGGTTTTTCTTTGAGTGCTGTACAATTCTTTTACCTTTTGTTTTTTCATGCTTTTTAAAAATTTTAAAGACAGAATTGGGTCATTTTCAGTGTATTTTTTTGTATATTATTATCTAGGCATGTTTTAATTTGCATTTCTTTTTATCTTGCAAACTCCTGCTTTGAGGATTAGGTGGAGTATAAATAAACTACTGCAGCACAACACAGTATAGTAAGTAGAAAGATTGTTACATTGAACAATTGAAATGAAGGAGGTCCCAAAATGTCTACATTGAGTAGGGGTATAGATCTCTGTAAAATTCATTACTGAAGAAAATAATCAAATCTTCCACTCAATTTTCTCCCTGTTTCAAGAAAGTCTTTGAAAACAGTACAATTTTTGAAGATTATTTGTTGTTCAGAACTTATTCTGTGCAAAAATCCAATTTTTTTTTTTTGCATAGAAAATAGCATTTTCTGCACAGAAGATCAGAAGAAATCTTGCTTCCTTCTCAGAAAATAATATTTTCACTTCAGAAAGCAATATTCTTAGGCAAGAAACACTATTTTATGTGCCAAAAAAACCAAAAAATCCTTCACATAGGATTTTTCACACAGAATAAATCCCAGATTCTCTCCATCACAGTTTCCTAGCACTCAGAAAGGCCCTCCCTGTTTTTCTATGTTCTTCAAATAATTTCAGATATTCTTTTTGTCTTAAAATTGACCAGACTGTAAATAACTGGATGTGTTCGATATATTGTAGTTCTACTACACAGTGAAAGAACTCTTCCACGAAATCCCATATGTTATGACTTCAGCATTCATAGCATCAGGCCTTCAACTGTTCCTAGGTTAGAAGGTGGATGAGTGACATTCTCTTGTTTTATGCAGCAGTGTTAATCATGTGACTTGCTACACAAGTCAATTTCTAAGAAGTTAGCAGCAGGAAAAAGACGAGTGTTCTTAGACTCTGGCGTTGTCACCCAGTGCGAACCATGAAGCAGGCATAAGTAGGGAAATTGAAAAAAGATGTTTTTTACAAGCATAGGGACGTAGTGTCAAAATCACACAGTCAACAAAGCAAATGACTGTAGTAGATTTTGATGCAAAGGCTCCTCAATCATGGTTTCTCTAATGGGGAAGAATTCAGAATGGGAATTTTTGCATGTTTCTGGAGATGTTCTCTTTTTTTCTCCATAAAAGAGGGACTGGGACTCCAGCGCTGCTGACATGTTTATGGCTCTTCATTCACACGTGTGGATTTTGGCCCGTAAAGGGAAACTGTGTATATAAGTGCAATTAATCTGGCTTCTGGTAAACAAACAAATAGTGATTCCTGTGGTTTTGTCCCTTGGCTGTGATCCACAGGTGCAGTGGTCAATGAGGGAGCACTATCTACTATGTAATGGATTGTTGACTTTCCCCTGTTGATAAATAGATCTCTGACTGCATTCACTATGGAGACAAGCAGGAGTTGGAAGGCAAATTCATTATGTCAAAACCATGCAAATGCAATCTTAAACTTTTAGGCCATCCCTTTCTCTTTTAATGGCTTACTTAGCACCCAGGTACAAATGAGTAATATAACTTAAGGGAGTTGTTTTAGATACGAATTGCCATATGTAGTACTTTAAGCAACAAAGAAGAGAAAGATCAGTCCTCCCCCTCCGCCCCGCAATTCTCTCTCTGTCCTCACACACTCTATTTCTCTCTTGTTTGGCTCCCTTTCGAGAGCCATTCCCGCTGGAAAAAGTAACCCCACAGATTTACAGAGGGAAAGGAGGAGCTTAAAGGATGCTTAAAGGCTTCTCTTGAAAATGGGCCATTTGACCTGAAATGTAGCAGCAACATTTTCAAATATGAGGTAATGGAGTTATTTTCATTCAGGCCTGAAGCTTTTCAGCAGTACAGCTGGGTTTTGTACAACATAGCTCCCAGGCAACCTAATTTTCCAAAGGGGATAGTCCCTGCCAGTTTAGTAGCTCAGAGTGAGATGAAAAGTAGAAAGAGAAAGGCTGGTGGAGTCAGCCTATGAAGTTCCCCTTCCTTGAGTCAGATCACAAGTCAACTTAGTCCAAAATTGTCCACCCCAGTGATCTTAATGTTTGGTCTTGCAGTTGTTTTGGACTTCAGATTCTAGAATCCCTAACTATTGGCCATGGAGAATTGACGATTTGGGGAGGTGAAGTCCAAAACATTTAGAATGTGAAAGGCTGAAAAGTATGAGATCCCCCTGATTGGCAGGAATTCTCCAAGGTCTTAGGCAAAGTTATCCATCTCAGGTGTATTCTATGATGACCTTTTCACTGAAGAAGACAGAAATGAAACTTGGAAATGTCTACTTGCCCTTCTACTGATCTATGGAGTTTCATCCTGTTTAAGATAGTTTGCTGTCCCCATTTGAGATATTTCCCACTTGAAACAATTGAGCCCATGCACATAATAGAAGAATAATCATAAGGAACAAATGAAATTTTGGATCCCAAGGCACGACTAATAGTTGAGCTTTCAAAGAAAATACATTTAAACTGCTAGCTGAAATAATACATTTTGGTGCCTTCCTTGATAGGAAATTAGCTGACATATCATGGGAATCTCAACTCTAGGAAATGGCATTTTGTGCTGGAAAAGAGATATTTGACATTTAAAGGGAATGCACATGGAAAACAAATGCTCAGAGCCCAGACACACGCCATACTGATTATTATCATATTGGGCTAGTCATCTACAGTTTGTTTATTTTAGGGGGAAGGTACAGAGAATCAGTCACATGTTATTGTCACACAGTGAAGCCAGAGCAGAATAAATTCAATGTGTCTAAAATTGAGTGAAAACCACACTGGCCAACAGTAACAGCAGAAAGGAATTAGAACTGATCTAGGACAGCAGAATGGTGAAACTGACTGCTGTATTAAGGCACCCTGGTGTAGTGGTTTGAGCATTGGATTATGACTCTGGAGACCAGGGTTCAGTTCCCCACTCAACCATGGAAACCCATGGGGTGACCTTGGGCACGTCACACACTCTCAGCCTCAGAAAACCTTGTGACAGGCTTACCTTTGAGTTGCCATTAGTTGGAAATCACTTCAACAGCAATGGCAGTTTCGTTATTAAGGGGAAAACGTACCTCAAGCTGGAGAATTGAATTTCATCCAACCTGCTGTGTATGAATAGACTACATTCATGTATAACATTTCATTTGGATTCTATCTATATCTATATGTACGTATGTCATTGAATTGCCTGCCTGGGTTCTCGTAGATTTTCTGTGCCATTTCCTCAAGGCTACTGCATAAATCTGGTAAATTTTCAGATTCGAGAAAAATCTCCCTATGTCTGTAGTCCTTATGGCTGTAGAGAAAAACTGAAATGCACTATCATCTTGTAGTCCATCTTGTAATTCTGAGGAATATCTAATGAGCTTGAATTTCTGAGTACAGGTGGATTAGATCAGCTATGTTGCCAATATAGGTTTGGGGGGGGGAAACACATGCATATGGTAATTTTTTATTTTTTTTTGGAGAAATGTCCGGCAAACAATGCTGTAGGCCACTCTAGATGTGATGGTGGAAATTATTCATTCATTCATTTATTTAATATATATCCCTCTTTTCTTTCAATATGGAACTCAGTGTTACTCACAGTATAAGTTAAAACAAAATACTGTTAAAATAATTGGATAATACAAAAGTTACAAACCAATTAAACAATCATATTGAAAGCATGAATTAAAAAAATTAAAAAGGCAGTTAAAATCAATAATGTTAAATTATTATATACTATGCTAGATATAGTATATATTATTACATACTATATATTAATATATAGCTACACACACACACACACACACACAAATTATATATATATATACACACACAGAGAGACACATGCATATATACATACATAATTATGTAAATTTTTATTAGTTTTATCATACAATAGTGATAAAAACATAGCATACCTACTTAAAAGATCTTCTGAATGGACACAACAATCAAAAGCCTAAACAAAAAGGACTTTGCCTGCTGGCAGAAAAAGAACAGACAGGGAGCCCACTTAGCTTCTCATGGGGAGGAATTCCTGGGGGGAGCCACCAAGAAGTCTTTCTTCATGTTCTCATCAAACATGACGGTGGCAGGACTGAAAGAACATCTTACCCCAAGGACCTTAACAGTTGAGCAGGCTGATATTAGGAGATATGGGCTGACATGCTACTTGGGACTTATGTCTTCATTTTGTGTGTGCAAAATTAAAGTAGTTTCACAACATCCATATTCACCTATTGCAGTGGTTCTCAACCTGTGGGTCCCCAGATGTTCATGGACTTCAGCTCCCAGAAGCCCTGAGCATTGGCCATAGTGGCTGGGGCTTCTGGGAGCTGAAGTCCATGAACATCTGGGGACCCACAGGTTGAGAACCACTGACCTATTGGCTTCCATAAGCTTACAACGTACAAGCACCTGTTGTTTGATGACAGAGTGACTGGTGTGCCATCTGACAAAGTGACTGATGCACATCTGGACACTGGCTAAGAAGCGCCAGAGCACAACAAGCTTGCCCAGTGTGCATCAGAAGTGCCCAGTGCGTATCAGTAGTGTGCAATGCACATCGAAGGAACCTGATGTGCTTCAAAAGTGGCTGGTGTGCATCAGAAATGCCCAGTGCACATCAGAATTGCCTGATGAGCATTGGAGCACTGTTGCTCATCTTCACAGATCACCAGGAGGGTTTTGTTGCATTTCCACAATATAGTTATGTATTCATAAAGTTACAAAACATAAACTA
The DNA here is from genome assembly GCA_948472985.1 of Iguana delicatissima. Taxonomy (NCBI): domain Eukaryota; kingdom Metazoa; phylum Chordata; class Lepidosauria; order Squamata; family Iguanidae; genus Iguana; species Iguana delicatissima. Next base: position 48,984 of record CAOKZL010000308.1, read on the forward strand.
TCATGTAGGATTTTGGCCATGCTCTTTCAAATAATCCTGACCTGAACTGTATCTGGGTCATCAGACAAAAGTGATTCTCCTTCTCTTCACAGCTGCTCAAAGAGACATATCCAATCAATGGAAAGATCTGAACAACTTATCTAGTAAAAGATGGTAGAACAAAATGTGTATATCGTATTAGTGGAGCGACTAGGCTATGTAAAAAGAACTGTACAGGGTTTAGAGATAAAAAAAAGTTTTTTGGGGAGGGGGATATGTGATTTTCTTTTATAATACCTGTCAACCAGAATGATCCATCTGACAAGTCATCTGCATCCCAGGTGCAGACTTTTGGAAAAGATTTGCTGGCAGCTATGGCACTCTCTTCAACACCACAATTCATCAGATGACCAGTCTCTTAATGGACTCCTCACCTGGAGATCTGATTTAACACACAACTTGAACTCCTTTGTACCATGACACAGAACTCTTGCTGCTAATGTGATATTCTGTATTTTCTTTTTAAAAATTATTTTGGTTTGTTTGTGTTAATACTTGTCTTGTTAAACCAAGAAAATGGATTTAACCCCTCCTGCTCCAATCAGTAAACGATAAAAAAAAGATGCATAGATAAGAAAAGCAGAATCTTTCCCATGCCCTGATGTCACTGGGGAGATACATCTATTACTGATATGAGTCCAAACTTTAAATAAGCTGTCCAGAGTGATGAACCTGTTTTGAGAACAGCTCCTTAGACCGGTCCTTTAAAATCCCAACTAAAATTTGGCATAGATTTACTACCTCATTGACAGCCACCAGACACCACAGTGGGGTACTGTACTAAATTATCATCCTGTGGCATCTCTAGTCATGCTTGCAGATTCCCTTTGCTGTTAAAATTGGGCAACATCTTCCCACTTCTACATGACCAGGACATTTTCATATTGAAATGCAAGAAACTCTGACCATCTGCTCAGATGCTTGGAATTACTAAATAGTGCCTCAGTATTATAAGGAGGACTTTGAAATTGGCAAGGAGTGCGTATCAGTTAGAGATTGATGGCCACTGTCTTTTAGTTAGACTCTACCTCATTTGTCTGAAAGTCCATGTTAATTATGTGTGCCTGGAATATGGCCTTCTGGATGACAGTACATTTGTAAGGCAGTTGGCAGTGATGAATGAGCTCTGTAAACATCATCTCAATAGTATTATATTGATGTTTTCCCCAAACATACATTGTTAGAGGTATTTGGAATCTAGTCTCTTTCTAGAAGCTTTCCATTACAGCTCAAGCAACAAGATGTGTATAGGTCTTCTCAGAAACATAGTAACATACCAACAAAAAGCAAAATTCAGAGACATTGGTAGGTACTTTCCCAGAGTCCCATGCACCAAATCTTTTGTACCATACTATGACATATGCAGTAGCTGTGGGGGTCACTTCCATGTCAGTAAAGTGGTGAATCTGTTCCAGGTTTTAGTCTGAACTTTAAAGAGGTTATCCAAACTACTGAACCTGTTTTTGGAATAGGGTCCAGCACCATGGACATATCTTTAATGTTTATAATAAAATCTGGAGCAGATTTATACCCCTACTGCATGTAGGGACTTTTTTTTTTTTTGATAAATCCATTCTCAGAGGAGCAAAGGGTAATTTCAGCTATGAGAAATTCCTGCTATGAGAGATTGTTTGCAGTTCAGGATTTCTTTTGTCCAAATTTCACGTGCCTCTGTTATGCAGAAATCTGCATTTTCTGTGCAGGAAACAGCATCTTCTTCAGAGAAAATAGTATTTCTGTGCAGAATTTCTGTGTAAAAACAATGTTTTCCTGTGCAGAAAATACTATAGCTAGGATTTATTCTGCACAAATTTCGTACAAGATATTTAAATGAAATATTTTTTGCACTGAAAATGCAATTTAATGCACAAAACACACGTGCAAAATTTGTGTGCAATAGAATCCTGAACAGTGAAGATGTTCGTCAGTCTGGAATTCTCCCTGTTGGAATTTCCCAGCCTTCAAGAAACATGTTTTTTAACCATTTTTGAATATTTTTGAATATTCCTTCCATACCTACTGATATGAGAGTCAACAACTGGGGAAAGATCATGTGTCCCCTTTAAATTTTCTTTGACCTTAATCAAGCAAAGTAGTCACACTTATTGCTGTGCCCCCAACTGAAACCCAACATAGCCCCTAGGGAAGCAGGACTCTTCTGCTTCCTTTCCAAGGACACCATAAAGAAAAAGAAATGGCTGATACTTTTCTCTTGGCCTTTTGTAATTCCACATCCACACCCCCTTGAGTGTACTGGCAGAAAGCAAAGATAAAAATGGGGTCAATCAGTGAAGTGAAAGTACTTAACAGGATTTATACAATATGGCTGAAATCCTGTTAGCAACCTACAATGGCACAAATTGGGTTTATACCACTGTAAATCATTTTTGCTTGTTGTAGAGGTCGGAATTCTCTATTGTCCTTGTGCAATAACTGAAATTTCCTCTACAAATCACATTTTAGTTACTGCAGGTCTTGCTTCAAAATGGCCATCATCCCTGGAGGTGCTGGCAAATGCTGTCAGCATTCTGTGTCTGGCTGTAAGAGCATAACCAGGTACTTCTCAGTCACCTTGTACTCTTCACGGACCACTTGAAGGCCATGGAGAGGGATGTTCACTGGAGGAAGATGAGTTCTGCAAGAAGAACAGGGAAACAGTGGTAAAACTTTATCATATATCTGCCATTGCAGAAGCTCTGTTTATGAATGTTAATACATATTTATTAATTTTTATAATGAAATATTTAATTAGTATAATCAATTAGTTAGAGCAATAATTTTTAATGGCAAGAGTTAAACATCACCTTTAAATAAAGATTCTGGTATGGATTATGCTGCATGGTACTGTTTGGCAGTTTCCTTGCAGATAACTTTGAATTCTTGAAGACAAAGTTGGTAAATGAATGAATCCAACAAGGTTATCATCCATTTCAAACCAATTAGTGGCCAAGGGGTTGTACACGTCTCTTTTGAGATGATTTAGGAGCATGGAAGGTTCTGCCCCTTTCTCCTTCTACATCAAGGTTTAGTCATGTATAGCCCTTGAAATGATGTGGGATTCCTCTTCCCAGCAACTCTGGTCTTTGGCCTTTCTGGCTGGGACCAAAAGAAGCTGGAACCCAAGAACACCAGGAGCATTACAGGTTTCTCAGCCCTGTTCTACAGCAACTGGATCTTCTATGACCATGTTTGATCAGCCTGCTACCCAAATTGGTTCCAATACTCCTCAAGAATATGCCTGCATCACTCCTGCTAGTTTTTTTTTCAGGCAAGAACAAGCAAGCCTCAAACAGATGGATGCAAAATTTTATTTGTTCTAAGGCTTAAGGAATCATCCTTTCCTGATCCAAGTCACTAATGAAGGCATTCAACATCACTGGACCCTGAAGAAAAGAATGGGAGGGGTTCGATGAAGGATAGCTATTTTGCTGGACTGATCTGACTGTATGCAATGTTCTATTTAGATCATCCCTTTTGGGGGAAAAAGGCTCACTTCAACTAAGCAAATATTTTTCCAGTTCCCTGTTGTGGTTTACAAAGTTGCCAGACTGAGATTAACCATACTCTTTGACAATTCCTTGGATGCTTTATCTTGGACTCCATTGTTCCCTCACTTGTCACAAACATTTCAATTAACAATTTAAAATAAGCAGCTTTTATTCTTCCAATGAAACATATCTGTTTTTTCCCTATTGGAAGTCAGCAGCTGATGCAAGTAGCCATCCAAATGCTGCTGGACTGCAGCTCCCATTCTCCCTCATCATTGGCTATGCTGTCTCAGGCTGCTGGGGGTCACAGTTTGACAGCATCATTCATACTCCTGCAATACTACAGCAGACCCACTGCATCAATGGAAAGTTCATAAGTCAATGTATATGTAAGTTCCATTGATTCACTACTGAAATTCAGGACTAAGTACTGGATGTAGGCCCACATTCTTAACCAGCTAATGTTTCTGAGCAGTTTTCAAGGGCAGTTCAAGAGTCCTTGTTTATCTTTTAAATAAATAAAAGAAACCCCAATTCACTCTGTTCCATAATTGTTCCATAAAGCACCACTAGCTATTGCTTTACCTCACACCCACCAAACATTCAGAGGTATAGGCATTTAAGACGGGGAGAGGGCCAAGATGAAGGCATTGGCCCCCAAATAAGAATTCTGTCTTCCCAAAGGAAATTTTACTTTAGTCCCTAAAATTTCTAGCACTGAAGTAACTTCGGACTTCAGTTGCACATTTAGAAATGTAGTTCAGGCATCCAAAGGAAAGAAACAGGAAAAGTGTCCAAGGGAATGTGAGCTAAGAGAAGCTTTCTAGGTGTGAATGGTTTTCAGTGCCTCATGCTCTGCAGTGTTAAAAATTGGGGCTGAAGGAAAATTTCATTGGGGGCAGAATTCTTACTTGGGGGTCATTGTCTTCATTTTGCCCCATGTAACTGCACCACCTGCAAACATTTCTGTGGGATGTGGATGTAATAGGCTGCTACAGGAAAATGGGACAGGGACAGAGGATAAACATCTTTATTCCAAGTAAAAATTGCCAAACCTCCTCTGGTAGAGAAATGGAGAAACAACAGGGTTCTTGTTAGCTTCTCCCAACATCTTAACAAATCCAACTTCATGGTATATGTTTTGGGGAGGAGGAGTTTTGTTTTGTTTTTAAAGAAAGAGAATGGCTTCCTTTCACAGTACCAGAAAGCCTCCACTTGGTCTGATATTAACGTTTGATGGTGGCTTAAGATCACACAATAAAAGTCAGGGTGGGCTCCATCAGAAAAAGTTGCATTTCCCAGAACATTTGCTATTGATATGTTGGGAAAGTGGCAGACTGGGAGGGGAGGGGGAGTTGGGGAGTGCTTGCATGATCCATTAATAAGAAACAGTTTGGCACACCCGATTACTAAAGTATGGCTAATCTTCAGGCCAAAACTCACACGTTCCTCATTTTTGTTTCCCAGCCTTTTGGAGTTGGTATATGCATACCCTATAGACGGACTAGCTAATTAAATCATTGAAAGGAAAGTTAGCATTTAGACATTCTGAAATGGAATAAAAGCACAGCAGACTGGATCTGCAGAGGCTCTTCTTTCAAACTGGCAGTGAAACAATCTGACATCACTAGCCTTTATTGCAGCAATATATGCTTGTAAAACATGCTACAGCGTGTTTGTGTACACACATTCTATCAGTTACTTTTCATCCATCTATCTATCTATCTATCTATCTATCTATCTATCTATCTATCTATCTACCTACCTACCTACCTACCTACCTACCTACCTACCTACCTACCTACCTACCTATCTATCTGTTCTATTGTGTGTGCACATGCATATGAATGATATTCATGCTGACCCAAATTCTGTTGGTGTCTTACAGATGTCGAAGCAGATCAACATTTTTGTCTTGGACAGAATGGTTGTATTCATTTCAAGGTTGTGGAAGTGACATCCCACATGAGCTGCCATTGTGCATAAGTTTCACATTGCACATGCATGTGCATGCATATTGTATATACTTGCACATGAATGTGCATGGCATATGGTGCATGGATGTACCTTGTACAAGCAGACATGCTTGTGCGTTTGGTTGTATATTTAGTTACACAACAATGTAATTCACAAACAAACTGGCATTGCACAACCACTATGTAAGTTGATGAGTGTAAAGTTATATGCAGTCTCCTGAATACTGAATCTTGGGAATCATCCAGGAGGGAAAAAGTGAGAAGTCTCAGTTCTTTCCACTCTGATTTTACCTGCCTATTCCCAGGTTTGCATATAAACTCTTTCTTGAATTATCTCTAGTTTTCCTCATTCTGCTCTCCCTTGTGTTCTTCTTCACCTTCCCAAGTGTTGCGTCTGGACTTATGAAACATTGCACCAATTTCCACTGAGCCTTCTTTATTATCATTCAGGAGTTACAGTCAAAGTGCTAAAGTGCTTTAGCAATACTACATTAGTTAAACTTTAGGATCTTTTTGTTTTGGTGCAAATATCCCTCTTTCACTGGCTTGATCTCTGTTGAATCTGCATCCTTGAAAAAAAATAACTATGTGTACTGGTGGGAATTGTTTTAGCTAGTTCGGCTATAATATAGACAGCCAAGTAGAGATACATTTCATTTCAGAAAACTACTGGATAACTTTAAACTGACCTGGGAAGCAGGAATGAAAAGTCCTTGGTAACGCCAAGAGTTCACAGGAAATACTTTGAGATGAAGGAAATGTCGTGTCGATTTTCAAAATAAAATTGGGTTGCATGGGAACAAAACCTGAGATTTTCAGAGACATTTTTTTTCTTGTCTGCAGGGACTCTAAGTCAACATATATTTGCCACCCACTTCCCAACTTACTCTGTTCCTACAATATCTTTCTATCCACTCAAATTGCACCCATTGTTAAAACTGTTTGGGAAAATGTTCAGATCCTTATTCAGTAAGGTCACAGTGTATTTTCTGACTTTGTTTTCTACTGCTCAAACTTCTTTGTTTTCTTACCGGAGACCTGTTCCTGGGTGCTCTGCTTCTTGTTGTTTTATATCAAAAGAAATCTTTGCTGTAGCTCACTGTTGTTCACCAGCCATCATCTCCCATGGAAGATAGATGCAAACTGGACAAAAGACTTTTTGAAAAATAACAATTCTGTTGTCTAGAATTCTCTTTTTCAAAAGGATGGGATCAGGGATCTGATAAGTACCTGATTTCCACGGTTTGGGGATAAAGCTGCTGTTACTATAGGAAATGAGTGGAAGCAATGGAGTTTGGGCAGTTTTTCTTTTCTATATTGAATACTGACATAGATGCAGGTGCAAAACTTTAGTTCCATGTTTTTTCTCAAGGCTCTCCTCAAATGACTGAATTACTGGATGAGTTTCTTTGCCATAGGAAGTTGAAGTTCTGTGAAACAGCCTTAAAATATTTCCAGAGGCATAGCTGTGTTACTCTGCAGAACCAAATATGATCAAGGCTTTTGGCACCATAAAGACTAACACATTCATTGAGGCATAACATTTTGCAGACTGAAGCCCTCTTGGTCAAACTCCATGAGACTCTGGATTACAGTTGTTGCTTTTATAAAAGGTATGAGATTGTTTTTCCTGTAAGTCAGAATCCGAGGGATGTGTTTGGTTGGAGAGCATTCTGAAAGGCACAAATCAGATAGGTTTGTGGGAATTTGCTCAGGGCCTTCAGTGCCTCTTCCATTTGTATTTCCTGAAATATTAACTCAGAATGCTCATTGATTGATTATGGCAAAACCTGGTAAGAGTGTGGCATGCAAACAGACAGTAACAGTGTCCTGTCTCAGGTATTTAGGATATCAAGCAAATGCAAAAGGCCAAACTATTTAATCCTATAAGAAAGAACAAGGAGCTTGGCAACAGACTTGCGATTTCATAAAAAATGTTAAGGAAAAGTCTGGTGGTTTGATATCTGAAGCATTGGTGAGTGATTGTTATAGGGTAAGACCCAAACAGACATGAACAAAGGCATTTTGTAGCCAGTGTGAAAGGACAAGATGGTCTCAGAAGCTCTTCACAGGAGATGACTAGACTGGTAGTTGCCATATGTAATTTCAAATGTTCTTGGACAGGTGAAATATGAACAGCTGAAACAGACATAACAAAGACAGCCTGTATTTGACAGTGGATTTAGGCACTCGGGCAAGGATTGAGTTTTCAAGCAAGGCTTATTTGAATAGGTCAATGTCATCAGGTTTCCTGCCCTAACTCCCTTTTCGCACGTTACCTTGACAGCATGACGAACTAGAGCCCTAATGATATTGCCAATATCGCAAGAGGCCCAGTTGAGAGCCCCTTGCAGTCTGCACATAGTAGGGCATTCGCGAGAGAGCACCAGTCCCTGCCCAGTGACTTGTCCGCATGTCAGCATCCTGGGCCACGCCCAGGTCCCGCCCTGCCCCCGCCCCACCACCCCTGATTGGTTGGTGGTTTTTCTTTTTCTTTTATTGTTTCGTTGACTATTGTGCTAACGTTAGCATGATAGATCCTGCCAATAGGCTGTTTCATACTACGTTGGTAACGTGCTAACGATAGTACCGTTTTTTTTTTTTAAAAAAACACAGTCGGTCGGATCCCGGGGGCTGCTGTCGTCTCGAGTGTGAGTGGCGACGCAACCTGGGGTGGCCTCGCGAGGTGACGTGTCGTGCAGTGTTCCCTGCTGCGATGGGAGCAGCGGCCGGCCTGCTGCTGGGCGGAGCGTCCCCTGGGAGTTGCTGCATGAGGGACAGGCAGCAGGGACTGCCCACACCCCGCCCACTCCCGGGTCCTTCCCGGAAGCACACCGGGTGACAGCTCCGCAGGCCATCTGGTCACGTGACCGATGAGTGAAAGGGAGGTTATTTTCACCTTTCAGGCGAAAATAAGAAAACGCGCTATCAGTATTATCTGTGGCCGTGATAGCACCTAGTTCGCCAGAACGTCATGCAGTACAGTGGCTCATGAAGGGGGAGGGAGCATGCCTAATACGCTTTAAAAATGCCATGTGAAAAGGGCCTAAGTTTTAGTCCAGACTTGTGAAGCAGTGGATCATTCATAGGCATGCCTTCCAGAAACATGAATTTGAGATGCATAGTATCTTTGGAGAGCTATTCAAGATAGTGTGAGTTCAAGAACACACATAAGCAGGGAATTCTCATACTTCAGTATTCACATTGCAGTTTCCCATGTCTCCTGCAAAATCTCTCCAGAGGGACAAGAGGACCTAAGAGTATCAAGAAGTTCTAATGTAGAAGTGGGAAATCTGGTAAAAACTGGTGGAAACATTTTGTGCACGTAGAGGGATTCTTGGACAGCAGAAGTTACTAAAATGGGCCCTTGGTCTGCATGTGACCTCACAGCTGTTTTTCTGTTCTGTAAGCCACTTTACCCTCTCAAGTCTCTTTTCTGCCAAAACAGGGAGGGGGGATTGCCTCTGGTGCAGGGATAGGCAACTACACAGGGGCAGGGGCCATTTTCTTCCCTGCACCCATTTGGTGGGCCATATCAGCAAGTTGCAATATTCCCCAAGCGAGGTGATGTCCCTTCAGCAGCCATGTTGTCTAGATTTTGGCTTATTTTTCTTTCTTTTTGAGGGTTGTTTTGGGAATGTTTGGGAGGCTTTACAGGGTCAGGGGAAGAAAATTGCTGTATTTTTTGGCTGTTTTGGTCCATTTGAGGGAAAAGATTGCCCAAAAATTGCCACTGCAATTTAAAGTTTTGGTGGGTAGGGTGGGACTGCAGCTGGAGCTGGAGAGATCCCAACAGGGGCACTTAGGGGTTCCAAGGGCTACATGCAGCCTATGGGCCAGCCAGCCCTGCCCCACTGGAAGCCTCCAGGAGAGGCCAGTCACTGTTCACCTCGATCCACTCACCCCTACACTATTTACCATAAAAAGTATCTGTTTTTAAAAATGAAAGTGAACTTCCAGCTAATTCTGGTCCCTCACCCACTTAGAGTTTGGCATTTCAGGAAGCCCATGCCATCCTCAAAGGTTCCCAGGGGTAGAAACCCCAAAATTCTATCATGATTGCACCCCCCACATTGTTGTATAGCTTCAGATTGAAACCACCCATAATGCATAACCATTTCTGTTTTGTTTTTTGCTTTTTAAATCTAGTCCAATGATTTTCTCTTAAATTAGCAGAGCAATTATTACACATACTGAAGTGATCAAGTATAAGTACTGTAAATTGAAGTATAAGGCTCTTAATATTCTTATATAACTGTATCCTTACATTGCAAATAATACTAACAATTCATTCTGCTTTGCGTCAATGCTTCAGTGGTCTATTAGCCCCATAGTTTTTTTCTGGCATGTTTCCTTCTGTGAATTTACTTTAATTTTTTTTCATATTGTTCATTTTTATGTCTTTTTTTTAAAACTGGTTACACCAAAAATTCCCTCTTGACCAACTTTATTATAAGGTTCTTGTTTGGTTTTTTTTTCTTCATTTAACCTGCCAGAGTTTATGCTTCCTTCTGTTTTCCTCATTTGGACCTGACTTCCAGGTTGGTTTTTTTTAATTCACTCTAAAACTTCTAGTAACACTTCAGTTTCCCTTCTAAATGACATCTTTCTAGACTGATGTAAATTGGTCCCTCTGTCCCCACTCATATGGGCCATTTCCCCAAACAGGCCATTCAGTCAGCCTTCCCTGAAGCTTCATTCATTTTATTCCTTGAGAGGACTGTGAACAGCAATAAGCAAGAAAACATAGGGAGAAGCACAGAGAAATGAGGAAAGGGTGAAGAAGTATAAAGCGGGAAGGCAAGTGAGATCTCCAGTATAGACCTCTGAGGACTGAAGTCATTGCATGGGTCTTCAGAGCTCAGGCCATTTCCGCGCTATACTCTTATAGTGCGATTATTCCACTTTCAACATCCTATGGAATCTTGGGGTTTGCAGTTTCAGGAGGGGCCAGCCGGCCCCTCCCGAAACTGCAAACCCCAGGATTCCATAGGATGTTGAAAGTGGAATAATCACGCTATAAGAGTATAGTGCGGAAATGGTCTCAGTCAAGTCTGCCGTGCTTAATTCAGGCTATTATCTGAATGTTGTTAGGAACTTAACATGTTGGTTAAATTTGTGAGAGATGCTGTAAGAAAGACTTTGGGCTATGTGTCTCTTCGCACTGAACCTTTTAATGTAAATTGGAGCTTAGGTATGTAAAGGCTCCACATATATGATGTCTGTTATGACGAACATGGACTGAGGGGCAGTTCCATCTTGATCAAATTCTTAACTGTATTCAAGGCAGTGTAACTAACCACACAGTATTACTTCTCTATGTACTTACATGACATTGAATCCCACTGTGTTCCATGTAAGTGCTGCTAGCCTTGAAATCCACAAACTAAGTTAAGTGAAAAGACTTGAATGTCAACTACCTCAGTCCATTAATTTCAATTAGACTAACACCATGATGCTAAGTGAGTCATCTGTGGTTCTAAGTCAGTATTTAGGAATTAATAAAGATCTGACTATTAAAAAAACTTCCAGGCAAGCTTGTCTGTTTGTGCATTACACTGACTATTAAAATGCATTAGTCAGTTTAGTTCTCCTCTTAGTTGAATGACATTGTGAAGTCCTTCTGTGTACAGGATGTCACTATTTTATTACTATTACCATTTTATTATGCACAATATGTTTGACACACATAATTCCTTTTATGTATGGGATGAGTGTAGTTGGTTATATTCTTTTACACATTAGTCAGAAATTCTTGGTTTCTGATAATGGATGATGCTGAAAGTCCAGTGGTGCCTAAATTCTCCTAATTCCTCCTCCCTCCCTTTTCAGTAAACAGGAAGTTTATAATGACTAATTAAAATTCATGCATATTATTGAGTGACAGGAAAAATCAGCAAATTAATCAACAAATCTTCATAGCAGATCCATAGCCCAGACTATAGATGACATGTCAGTGTTCTAACATATTACATACATGCTAAATAGAGATTGGCTAACAATGTGCTCTTATGGATGTTTACTCAAAAGTAATCCTCAATTCATTGAACGCAGCTTAGTCCAAAATGAGGATTCCAGCTTCAGTAATTCAGAAAGAACCATGTCAATTAAGGAAGTCATTTTAAACCAACTGGAACAAAATTCTGTATACAAGCCACTCTACTGAGGAGACATGGAGAAAGCAACCAATGCAAAATTAACTTATGATCATTGCCTCGATTTTGACTCATTTAAGGATCAGTCAAGGGAAACCATGGCATTGCTTCAGTTTTCATTTTCTACCTTTCCTAGGGCTGCCAGTGTCAGCTGGTGGCTTCTATGTGAATGGACTGGTGAATCCACTGTAGGTTTTAGTCTGAATTTTAAAAGAATTATCCTTGGTTGTGAACCAAACTGAATTTATTGTAGCACTGACATGGAAGTCAATAGCCTACCATTGTGGCTGTTAATAGATAATTCTGTATCACAGGATGCCTGAAAGCAGTATGAAAATCTGTTCTTACATTCAAGGAGCTTCAGAGAGGAAATGGCATTGTACTGACTAGCAGATTATAGACAGGTAAACTTGAAAAAATTCTCAGATATTCTTCTCTTAACATTTTGTTTGGTCTGCTATTATTATGGACAACCACTGAATGTTTTTCTGGCCTCCCTCATATATTTTCCCAAGAGATCATTAAATAAACTGCCAAGGATGCCCTATAGGGGGGAATACAAAACAGGATAATATCTTGCTATATTTGTCTTATAAGAGAATCTGCACAGGGTAGCAGAAATTCATTGCAGCTGGTTAGAACCATAAAAAGCCTCAGCACTGCTGAACAATACACCTTTATTTTTATATGTCTTTCATTCAGTCATTGTCTCCAAAACTTCATACAGAATTAAAAACAGATTTCATTTTACGAGCAAGTGGGGTGTGTGTGTGTGTGTGTGTGTGTGTGTGTGTGTGTGTGTGTTTTCCCTTTAAAGGGGAAAGAAACATACAGGATCTGAAAATGACCTCATGCACTTTTAAATTACGAATCGTGGCAATCAAATTATTTGAGTTATTTAAGGGAGGGCTAATGGCTGAATCCTGTTGGGGATTTACATATGCATAAACACTGGGTTTAGAGTACTATACAGTGAATCCCACCGCATTTCCTCTAATCCCCACTTACCTGAAAGTAGCCACTGTGATTGATGGGGTCTCTTTTCCTATCAATAAGGAGGAAGCTGACTGATGTTCCCACTTTGTCCTATGAGCAATCTCTGGTGCACCAGGCAGAAGCAGGACCCCTGTTGTTATTCCCCCTCACCCAAGAGATGATCCTACCCCAGGGGATGGGATTATCAACCACCTACTTCCTGAATGAAAGGGAACAGACTGCTGTTGACTGCAGCAGCTGCTGCTTCCAGGTAAGTGGAGATTGGAGGACTCTCGCAGTTTCTACAGAGACTCTAATTTCATGAATATGAAACAGACATGAGCACATAACTCTAGGGTCCTTTCCACACCACACCTTGATCCCACGTCATCCCACATGATCCTGGTAGTGCCGCTGCCAGGATGGAATCTGGACCCAAACGCTCCCCTCCATACCCGGCTGGCTGCCGGCAGACGCGTAGCATGCAGGACACACTTCTTTCTTCCACAGTACAGTTGGCCTCTTCCTATGCTGTACTGTGGAAGGAAGCGCTTAATAGTGCTCCCACCCTTCCCTGGAGCTGACAGGATCATCGTGCAAAGGAAGGCCATTACCAGATCTTTTCTGGTAATAGTATATGGCGCGATCATGATGGCTGGGGATGCTACAGCAGCAGGACTGCAATGACATCATATGATGGCATGCATTGCAGATCAGCAGCAACATGCCCATTGCCAGAATGGTGCCATCATGCAGTAAGGGCCTAGGTCATGCATTTGTGTTTGCCCAACAGGATTCTGGCTCATATCATCTTTTATTTATATAGCACCACCAGTATACATGGTGCTTGGCAAGTAAAAGAGCAATGAAAAAAAACAGCCAGCCTTGCCAAAGATGTACAATCTAGTACACACCGAGATGGGACAAGGAAGGAGTAATACAAATATAAAACTATGCAGGAGAGTTGTAAAACACATTATACAGATAACAATATAAAAACCAGTGCAATATAATATAAGGCAAACTGACAAATGTGTTGTTGTCACGTGACTTCACATGGTTTCTGACTTACAGCAAACCTAAGGTGACCTTATCATCTATCATGGGGGACAAAAAACATATAATCAAATATACAAAAATAATATACAACAATATTGAACTAAAATTTCAAAAGATTTGGAAAACAAGGGAGTTTTTAATTAAGATTTAAATCAATGAGGGAAAGAGCTGTCTGGAGATGTTCAGAGGCAATCCTAGGAGTATGGAGCAGCAAGTGATCCATTTTAATTACCCCTCAAACTCCATGTGACGCATACCAGTTTCACTTTTCTCCATATTTGAACTGCTTTAACCTGCAGTTTGTCCCATCAAATTTATGAAGAAATTGATCAATATTGAGAAACTGTTATTAAAAAGAAATGATATCAAACAGGGTCTTTCCCATTCCTAATTTTAACAGAGCCCGTATTTACAGGTAAGAGCATGAGGTAGATGCATAGGGATGTACACCTAGGTCTTGTTAATCCAAATTAAATTTTCTGTCTCTTGACATTACACTAACTTTAATAGATTTCTTTTAGAAAACTATTTATGAATGTTTCCTCATCTAAAAAGAAAAGGGGGAAAAGGGGGGGAGTTCATTATAAGTAGAAATCAACCCCATCACAGTAAACTGTTTATGTGGAAGAGAATTCAGAAAGGATATTTCTCATCTACCAGCTGGTGTCCTCCTTCTGCACCTACCTCCTTCTGCAATTGAATTTATATTATACAGCGGATCAAGCAGTTTAACTAGAATCCTGCAGCCTTAACGTTCCTTTTCCAGGAAAGGATTTCCTTTCCTGGAGGGTGAATTCCACGACACCAGAGCATCTGTTAAAAAATACTTTGTGAAGTATTGTTTTCTAAGTATATTTGAAGGAAAGATGGCATTCTATATTACCAGCAGTGCAGGAGATCAGAACAAATACAGACATTACTATCTTCAAACAGAAACAGTTGAAAACTTTAGCAGCAGATCCCGAGCAGATGCAGCCAAATTTCACAACAGCTAAGATGGAAAACAAGATTGAGAGAGAGAGATGTACTGTAACAGACCACAGGTAGAATTTCCTGTGTTACATATCAGTAGTCAGTTATTCTGACTGGTTCTATATTGCTGCTTAGGGGTGTGTGTCATCATTCAAGTCATCTATAAGCTTATGTAACTACATAAATTTCATAGGGTGGCCTTAGGCAAGGAATCGTCAGAGGTGGTTTTGCTGGTTGCTTCCTCTGAAATATAGCCTACTGCTCTTGGTATTCGTTGGTGGTCTCCCATCCACGTATTAACCAGGGCTGACCCTGATCAGCATCCAATATCAGACAGGATCTGATGCCTTTCGGATATTTAAACCCTGCTGCTTAGGTACTGAAGAAGAAATTCAGGCAATCTGTTGCTTGGGCTAACATGTGATGGTCACTCTTCTTCCACAAACATTTTGTATCTGTGTAAGGAATCTACTACATCAGATATTTTTGTGGATTTCTCAAACATGAACTGCTTGGAAATGAATGTGAACCAGAACAACTTTACATTCTGAAGCCTATATGTTCCAGGACTTTGAAAAACACTCTTGACAAAATGTTTATACAAGAAAAGTACACATAGAAAAATGCATGCATCTCAAAAATGTACACAAAAATGCTTTAAGTTAGTGGGTGGATGCATGCAAACAAAGCGTGTAAACGTACACAGTTCAAAAATGTCTGCAAAAATAGTTTTCTCCAAAAATAAACATTGAAAATGCAGGGAAGCAGCGCAAACCAGAGAAAGGTGGGAAAATGAGGAATTCTATGGATACAGAGTGGTGAGATGGACGCATAATTGGCTGATTCCACATGTTCCATAAACAAATGTTAGCAACCTGTTCATGAATAACTGTGGTATAAGTCTGATTCACACCATCACTGTCCCCTTTTTCAGTTGTTAGGAAAGCTGTTTCTGACCAAGCAATAACCAAAGATCCCCCAAACCCTACTTTTTAAAGCTCAGAATTTCTCCTCCCAGCATGACCATTTCTATGTTCTGAGAGAGTGAAGATTATCCAGTCCTTTCTCTGTACCTGGATGTGCTGTGACTGGCCTCTATAGGAAAATTGCTGGCCATCTCCTTGTGCATCCCTCCACTTTCTAGCAACACATAAACATCTATGTTGTGGGGGATGAAAGAGGAAAATGTTTTATAGTACAAGCTGCACCTCTGCAGTTAGAAGTTATAACAACTGTTACTAGATGCAGTGGAGCATACCTTCAGGTAACTATGCATAGGATTTTAATTATCCTGATGGTTCTCTTTGGTATGTGGGTGTACAGAGACGTACAATATACCTGGATCTACTATAAGACCTCTAAGTGATTCACAGTAGAATGTGAAAGATTTCTGACTTCCAGTTAGTGAAAAACTACAGCTTATATCAGAGCTTTCCAAACTTTTCATGTTGGTGACACACTTTTTAGACATGCATCATTTCATGACACAGTAATTCGGTTTTACTAGCAAATGAGAGGTTAAACTAACCCCTTATAAGAGATACAGACACATACATAAATTGTAATAACAAAATGTATGGGGATACAACATATTTCATGAAAACCTTTCATATATTTTTAAAAGTAGATGATTTATAAATAATAACATATATTTCCAAGATGGTAGGCGACACTCCTACACACTTCAAGAAACACAGTAATGTGTTGCGACACACTGTTTGGAAAGTCCTGGCTTATACCAATAAAAAAATGTTTCCTTCTCACCCTATATTATACTGTTGAAATGAAGAATGATGTGGAGTCCAGGTTGCTCCACTGAGTTCTGGAACAGCTTTTCAGAAGACCCATGCTCCTTAATTTCAAAGATGTCTCAGTGCTACACATTTATATCATTTTCATACAACTTTAATTGTGATGGCTGCATTCTAAGGAGTTTTGGGATTTGTAGTTTGGTTGTCTTGGATCGGTGATAACATCACTTTAATTCTGTTGTATCGACAGCCACCTGTTAACACATGCCATGGCAAATATCATGGAAACTGTAATTTAGGGCTGTAAACTAAAGCAGTGGTTCTCAATCTTTGGTCATCCACATTTTGAACTTCAACTCCCAGAAGTTTCAGCCAGCTTGGCTAATCGTCAGAGAGTCTGGCAGCTGAGGCCAAAATATTTGGAGGACCAAAGAGTTAGAACCACTGGATTACAGATATCTAGTGGAGAATTCTAAGTACCTCAAATGAATACAAGTCCCAAGATTCCTTTGTATGGAGACAAAACAGTTAAAGTGGTATGCAACATTTACAATTGTGTAGTGGAGACACGCCTTTCCTGTACGTATTTCGCACCAGGCCACAATGATGGATCTCAGGGTTCTAGTAAAAAGCCAAAAACAGTAAATTTCATAGCTCTGAAGTCTGTCTACCCCTTGTGTGCACAACGCAACACAAAGCCCTTGCATTTCAAATTTTACCACCAGAACACTATCCATATACCCTTCTTTCTCACCTCAATTCTGGGTACAGTTTCCAGATGACTAGATGACCTAGTTGAGGAAGTGTCTCCAATGTGATGACCCATATGAGGAAGTGTCTCCGATGTGAAAACTAAGGGTTCTTTCTTCCCAAATGTGTTACATTTTTGTACAAAGCTATAAAATCTTCTCCCCTGCTTAGAAAAATAACTATACATTTCTCCATCCTTCAGACTTTCCCCCCTTTTTCTGCCAGTCAGACTCCTTTCTGCTCATCTCCAACACTGCAGGGCAACTTTGAAATAAACATCAGAGACTTCAAGAAAAGTTCCTTCCAATATTGATTTTTTTTTTAAAAAAAAATAGCATTTTTTTTTATATATATATATCAGTGTTTCATTGCTTTCGGCCCATTCGCAGTAAACAATTTTAGCAAAAAATTAAGTAGCCAAATACAAATATATCAAAAATACTGAACAATTCTTTTACCAGGACCACTAAGATTGTTAGAAAATGGTTGCAAAATTGGCATGAGTTTCTGCATTCTTCAGGACTGATTTTATTAAAGGCAGCCAAGATGGTAAAAAAATGGGGGATGGGGAAGAAACCTGAAGTTCACAAACTTGGCCTGGTGCCCTGGCCACTATACACCTCTCTACCTGCAGGCCGGAGAGACTACAGAAAACCTTTTCACATTACAATGTTTTAGTACTATTATTCCACTTTGACTGCCACGGCAACATCATATGGAATCCTGGGATTTGCAGTTCAGGGAGGGGCATTTAGAATTCTCAACCAGAGAGCTCTTGGGCCTCACTAGACTACCAATTACAGAATTCCACGGAATGTTGTTATGACAATTAAAGTGGAATAATAGCACTGTAACAGTGTAGTGTGATAGGGCAGAGGGTCAATGAAAAGCACAGCTGTTAAAGTATCCCTTTTCTGCTTGCCAAGATGAACAGTTTGTCCCCATCTCCATTGGCTATTGGACCGGCTAAGACTTGACAATTGCTCGTTGCCCTTTCTGAAGCTCACCAAGATAGCATACAATACAGCAGGGCCAACTGATGGCTTGCACAGCAATAGAGCACTGAAATCCATACTGTACTTTAGTCTGAACGTTTAAAAGGAGATATCCAAGAGACTGAACTTTAAGCAGGGCATTGCTTGTCCACAAGAAAGCTGCCCCCTCATGAAATTTTTCTTCAGTCTTAAAATTTCTAGCATTACACAGAATGAGACACTGAAAATTGTTCATGCCTGTCACTTTCTGTGTTCATATTCCCTTGGAAACTTTGCCTGTCCCTTTTCATTGAATGCTTACATTCAATTTTTAAATGCTCAACAGAAGGTTTAGGTGACTGTGATACTAGAAATTTGGTGACTGTAGGAAATTTTCTGAGGGTGGTGGTGGTGGTTATTCTTATTTGGGGAGCAGTGCCCTAATCTGCTCCCTCTACTTAAGGCTCAGGCTAAAACCCAAATCAGATTCACCATTCCACTAAGACAGGAGCCACCATTGAAGCAGACACCTAGAGTGAAATGAGGGTCTTGTGATACTAATCAAAAGATATTTTCCGTCTTTTCCACCTTTCTCTTCTTAACAGATTTTCCAGATGTTCCCAGACAAGGCTTTTTACTGAGCAACCGCTTTGCCTCAGAAACAGAATTTTTACCCTCCCTTGTTTTTCCTAACTTCCAAAAACTTTTTTAAAAAAATAGGAAAATTCATTAAAGAGGGAAAGGGCAGCTGATTGATAGCACCAGGAGCTTTCCATCTAAACATGTTCTGTGGTAAAAGAAAAGATGCGAAGAAGTATGGTGGGCAGCCTGAGAAGGTTACAAGCAAAAGATGCTGCTCTGTGGGTCCTTGAGAAATACTGTGAACAAGGCAGGGCAACTAGAGGATAAAAGCATTGCCTCAAAGTACTCTGCATATATAAGCTTCCAGATTTTATGAAATGTTCATGCTGAAAACCTCTTGAGACAGTAACTTGTTCTTTTGTACTCAGTAAAATGCTGATGGTACCTGACAAAACAGGGAAATCAGTGAAGAGCTCCCGATAAAGATCACACAGTTTCTTGAAGGTAAAACTGTGATCACAAACACAGTTCAGCTGAACATGTGTTAAATACACAGCCTCACTGAAATCTTTGGTTCTGCCTCCATGCCACAGGGCCTGGGGGCTTGCAGGACACTGGGGCAGTGAGACAGCTCAGGATTTTAGTGTGAACACCATTTATTAATATTTATTTATTTTCTTTGAATATTTCTACCCCATTCTCTATCAAAAAAAAACACACCTCAGAGTGGCTTACAAATAACATTAAAGCAACAGCTTAAAAGGTTTAAAAATAATAAAAAGAATTAAATAAGCTAAAAGCATATTAAACATTGGAATGAGCTAAAGCAGACTTTAAAAATTTAATAAGTTATTTAAAATTATGTACATCAGTATTCGAGATGAATTAATGAGTCTCAGAGGCCATGATGAAAAGCCAAGTTTTCACTTGGTGCCTAAATGTGTTGGCACCAGTCAGAGAATTCCACAGGGACGATATTCTACAACTGGGGTGCCAAAGTTCAGACGGCCCTTTCCTATGTCCAAGTACAGTGCATTGACCTCCCAGCTGGGATGCATCCTGATGCCGCCTCATTAACTGAGTTTTCCTTAGTTATATCCCATTTGGTTTACTGTGATGTACTTTACATAGAACTGCCTTTGAAGACTGCCCAGAAACTTCAGGTGGTCCAAAGAAGAAGAGCCAGATTGTTATCTAGGGCTGGCTACAGAAGGCAGACTACCCTGCTTTCACAATAGCTGCACTGACTGCTTGTTTGTTTCTGGACACACTTCAAAATGCTGGTTATGACTTATAAAGCCCCATATGGCTTAGGTCCAGACTATCTGACAGACCATTTCTTCCCAATTGAGATCTTCTGGGGAAGCCTTTCCCTCTGTCCCACCACTCTCACAGGTCCGTCTGGTGGAAACAGCAGGAAGGATGTTCTTGTTGGCTGCTCCTAGGCTCTGATACTCCCTTTCTACGAAGGGCTAGACTGGCACCTCCTTTATTATCTTTCTATAGGCAAGTGTTTCAATGTGCCTTTGAGGACTGATTGTTCACGCAGAAAGGGCATTTAATAATTTGTAGTGTTGTCTATATTTGTTGTTTTTCTTTTCAATGGTCATGTTTTTTATTGTTTTTGATACTGTTGATAGTTCAATCATGCTTTAACTTTTGTATTATGCACACTTTTCCTGTATCTCTTTTAACTTTTGTAAGCTAACTAGAAAAAACAAGATTAGATATAAAACAGCAGCAGCAATGACAACGACAACAACAATATATGAGTTGCTGAAACCAACCCTCAAAATAGGTTCAGGACCTTGGATAACTCCTTTAAAGTTGAGACTAAGGCCCTTTCCACACTACACTGTTATAGTGCTATTATTTCACTTTCAGCATCCTATGGAATCCTGGGGTTTGCAGTTTAGCCAGGGACATTTAGAATTCTCATCCAGAAAGGTCTTTGGCCTCAGTAAACTACAAACTCCAGAATTCTATAGAATGTTGAAAGTGGAATAATAGCACTATAACAGTGTAGTGCAGAAAGGCCCTATGCCCTATGAGGAGTGGATTAGAGAATTTGTATATATTTAGCCTGGAGTAGAGAAGGTTAAGAGATGACATGATAGTCATGTTTAAATATCTGAAGAGATGTCATGTGGAGGACGGAGCAAGCCTGTTTTCTGCTGCTCCAGAAACTAGGACACAGAGCAGTGGCTTCAAACTTCAAGAAAAGAGATTCCATCTAAACATTAGGAAGAACTTCCTGATGGTAAGAGCAGTTTGACAGTTGAAATGCTCAGTGGTAAATCACCTTCTTTGGTGGTCTTTAAACAGAAACTGGTTGGCCTTTGTATCTGGAGTGCTTTCATTATGTATTCCTGCATGGCAGAGGGTTGGATTGGATGGCCTTTGTAATCTCTTCCAGCTCCTATGGGTTTACTCTAATTAAGCTAACAATAGGATTCCAGGCATTGCCCGCTGGGTACCAAACATGCCTGCTGCCTGCCTGGCACTCTGCCTTCAAGTTGATTTCTGACAAATGGAAATCCTCTCCTAGGGTTTTCTAGGCAAGCTTGGTCAAAGGAGGTTGTGGGAATGGGGTTTCCCCAAGGTCACTTGCTGGATTTCCATGACTGAGCAAAGACTGGAACCCTGATCTCTCCGAAGTCCTAGTCCAACACTCAAAGAATCACACTAGGTTGAGCCTGGTGTCTCTGGGGAAACTGCCCTGCCCCCACCACAGATGAATAAATCAAATATGTTTTTTCCCTTTCCTCTCCACGTCTTTCTCCGGTAAGACTCATCGCTTACGAACAATCCAGCACCTCTCTTGTGAAGAGCAGGAATGCGGGAATGGAGACAATGGGAGGAGAAGAAGACATTCTCTTGTCCTCCCCGCTGCTAGGACAAAATGGGGTCGCGTCGGGAGTAGGACCTTCATTTGAGATCGATCCTCACCTAATATTCCCAGCGCGGCTCGGTCCTTCTTTGCAGGATCTGGGTGCAAAATTCACAGCCAGAGCGCTAGACAAGGAAGACCCGCAGCATTTTCATGGCTCTCCTCACCTTAGCCCCACACTACTCGTTTCCACATGGCAAGGACAAGCTATAGGGCTTACATACAAAGAGTTTGCTTGTGTTGTAGGACAACCTATAATTTGCTGTTGGGGGCCTTCAAGTCGTTTCCGATTTACGGAGACCCTAAGGCAAATCACGCGGTATTTCTGGGGCTGAGAGTGTGTGACACTCCCAAAGTCATCCGTTGGCATTCCATGGCCCAGCAAGGAATCGAACCCTGGTCTCCAGGGTCATAGTCCAAAGCTCAAATCACTGCACTGCGCTGGCTCTCCAACTACAGTTACATCGTATAAAAGTAAAAAAGTACATCTCGTGAAAGTTACCTTTGAAAAGTCCAGCTCCCAGACTCCTCCAACCAGCGTGTCCACTGGCTTGGGTTTTTCCAAACTCTTGTTCAAAGGACGCGGTGAGAGATCTGCCCCCGTCTGATTCTCTCACACCTCACCTTGGTGGAAGTCATTCCATCCAATGGGGCTACTCTAGAAAAAGAGCCCGGAGCCTCGCCTTGCAGTGCTATCCAGTCAGTGCAGGGCAAGTTTCTAGATATTCGGCAGTTCAGCCATTCCGAACTCTGTCATTTCCGCACCAGACCGTTATAGCGTTTTTATTCCGCTTTCAACAGCGTATGGAATCCTGGAGTTTGCAGTTTAGGGAGGGGCCAGGCTCCCTAAACTGCAAACCCCAGAATTCCATAGGATGTTGAATGGGGAATAATGGCATTATAACAATTTAGTGCGGATATGTTAGGGCGGTTTTCCGCCTTCTTAGGCACAGGATGGATTTCTTACAACAGACTGACCCAGTGCGACGAGCCACCGACGGCAAAGGGGTCGTTGTAGGGCACCCAGAGGCACTCTACACGATAGAAACGGAACTTTATCCTTCCGTTGTGACAAAATCCACTCCAGAATGCACACGCAAGCAGAACAACAGCAAATGCTGGGTGACGTCTGAGAAAAAGAAGACGAACAGAAAACTGTGGCAGGAAGTTCCATAGGACAAAACGGGTGCATGAAAAAAAGCACATAAAGGAAAGCCGTGCTGGATGAGATCGAAGGCCTATCTAGTCCAGGATCCCGTTCACAGAGTGGCCAATCAGAAACCCATCAGGCATCCCGAAGCAGGATTTGAGCCCCATAGCACTCTCTCGTTCATGCTCCCTAGAGACTGGCTTTATTTAGCACGTCTCTGACGGGAACCAGGGAAAGAGCCCATGAAAATGCCCGGGACAATGTATGGCCATCGTGACTTTTAGCCATTGATAGCTACAGCCCCCATGAATGCGTCTAAGGGTTCTTTGGGCTGAGGATTCTAAGTATCCTGTCCTAGGATTCCATAGGATGTTGCTATGGTAATTAACGTGGAATCTTGGCACTATAACTGTGTAGTGTGAAAGGGCCCTAATTCCCTTTAAAAGTTGGTGGGCATCACTATATCCTGTGAGATCTGCTAGCCCCAGTGGCTAGAAACACCACGTTGCCATACCAGCCACCATGATGCAAAGACTTTTTCACATTACATCACTGCAAAGACTTTCTCACATTACATAATCATAGTACTTTGGTACCTCTTTAACTGCCATGGATCCATCCCATGACATTCTCGGATTTGTAGTTGAGGTTGAACTGGAACTCTCTGCGCTGAGAATTCAGACTACAGTATCCTTCCTTGAAGTGCAAAGCCTATGACCCTACGGGATGGAACCGAGGCAGTTAAAGTGGAATCATAGTGCTGTAACTGTGTAGTGTGAAAGGGGCCCTGGTTAGGTATGGGGATGATTATCCGTTCTGTTTACCTTGTCTGTTTGAATGTCGCATAGAAACTACTGGTTGCATTTCATCTGTTTGCATTCTGTTTCTTCATAGCCAAACCTGGTCTAGGTCAAGGCATCGATATAATCTGTCTTC
The DNA here is from genome assembly GCA_948472985.1 of Iguana delicatissima. NCBI lineage: Eukaryota > Metazoa > Chordata > Lepidosauria > Squamata > Iguanidae > Iguana > Iguana delicatissima. The sequence goes on from CAOKZL010000308.1 coordinate 72,681, forward strand.
CCATCAATCATCAGTCACCTAGGATAACGCTTCATATCTTCTGCTATTTAGAGGGCTATGATTCAGAGAAAGTTATGTCACTTAATCAGTTCGCTTTTCAATTGCGGTAAGATTCTGGGTGGTTTCTCATCTCAGAGTGAAGAAGGAGACACGGGGGAAGGCCAATCATTTTCCGTCGATTTCAACGGGACGGTGAGGCGGGTGTGTGTCTGAGCGCTCTCCGAGAGAGAGGACCGACCAGAACGGCCCCACGCCTTTTCCTTGAGCTCAACCGTTGTGCAAAGCGTTCGCAAGCTTCCCGTCTTGCACAGAACTCTGGCGCAGGGTTGAGAAAGTGTCCCGCGCTTATACAGTTCTAGCCGTCCTGTCCTAAGGCTTCTGCCTTCATTTTTAGAAAGCAAAGCTTCAGATTTCCCTAAACATCTCCTCTGGAAAGACTCAACTCAGACACTCCGAAAGGGTTCCGAAAGCGGGAAAAGCACTCTGTCCATGCACAGAGGCGCCGAGTCTTCCCGGCAAGATTTTGCTTTTGAGGTGGAGGGAAGATTCCCTCGGGGACTGCGGGAAGAGGGGAAGGAGGAAGGTTGCCGGGTGCAACGGAGAGGCGGAGGAGACGTGGGGAGTGGGCGCGGGAGAATGAGTCAGCTTCCCTTCCTTGTTGCTCGGCGGCTTCGGGGGGCGGAGGGAAAGCGAACTCCACCGGGGAGGTGGGGGGGCGCTATATAAGCGAGCGGGGCAGAAGAAGAACGAAGGAGAACGAGGCTGCCGGAGGCGGACAGACAAGACGGGGAGGTGGTGGAAGAGCGCCTGGCTTTTTGGACTAGGCACGCCTCTCGGTCTCACGGGCATCCCGGTCTCTCTCTGCCTAGGTCTCGATTCCCTCTGATCGGGATGCCCGGGATCCCCCTAAACTGAAGGAGGGGGAGGAGGAGGAGGCGATCCCGAGGATAGACCGACCGACCGACCGACAGACAGACGACGAGGGAACTTCTCCCCGGCCAACTAGCGCCCCCACCCCATCCCCACCCCCAGCCTCGCTCGGACTGGATCTGGTTTGAGTTTGCCCCGCTGGCTGCTCCTGCGGCAAAAAGAGGCGGAGGAGTCGGCGGGCGGGCGGGCAGGAGGGGTGGGGGCGCGCCGGCACTCCTGCCTCCCTCGCCTCCTGAAGCCCCGGCGGCGCTCCGAGAGCGGGGAGGCGCCTTCGTCCTTGGCCTCCGTCGGTGTTGCAGAAGACGCCGCAGCCGCAGCCGCAGCCTCCCGGACGGACTAGGGCGCGCGCGGGCGCGCTTCTCTTCCCTTGGCACCACTAGGCGCCACGATCGCCCCCCTGGAGGCTTCCGCGCAAGGCCGCCCTGGCGGAGAAGAAGACTCGGACGATCCGCGTCCCTGCGCCTCTTCCCAGCCTTTCGCGGGCTTCCACGGGCTCCCGGAGCGCACGCAGCCGCCCCGCGGACGCTTAGCGGCGATTCTCTCCCCTTTCCCTCGGGCATCTCTCCGGCTCTCGCGCTCTCCCGCCCAGCGCGCCCTTCCCCGCCGTCCCGCACGCCCAGCCCGCCCCGGGCGAGAAGAAGGCGCCCCGATCGCTGGGCAGAGGGGAGATGACCATGGTGAGCTGGAGCAAGGGCTTCTCCTCCCGCCCTCTCCTCGTCCTCGCCGCGCTCCTGGTGGTGGAGAGCTCCCAGCTGGACGGCGCGAAGGTCAACTCCATCAAGGCCACCCTCATGGGCGAAACGCCGACGCAGGCCGCCAACAGGTCGGCCCCCTTTCACCAAGGACTGGCGCCGGGGAGCGGCAAGAAGAGCAAAATTTTCAGCCAAGGGGGCAAAGGGCTGAAGCATTATCACCGGCAAGGCGAGGTAAGAAGAAGGACCTCACCTTCTCTCTCTCTCTCTTTCCCCCCTCCGGCCATTTCCGCACTAGACTGTTATGGTGCTGTTATTCCACTTTCAACATCCTATAGAATTCTGGGGTTTGCAGTTGAGGCCCCTCCCTAAACTGCAAACCCCAGGATTCCATAGGATGTTGAAAGTGGAATAGTAGCACTATAGCAGTCTAGTGCGGAAATAGCCTCTGTCTTTTCCTTCCTTCTTTCCCTCCACATCTCTAGTTCCCTTCTTGCAACCTCTATAGCAGCAGATGAGTGCACAGACCCTTCACAAAACTAAGCATAAACTTACCTCCTTTTGAGGACTTCATAATTGTCTGTAGGGATCATGCCCAGTTCCATGCTTTGTCATTTCTTTCCTGCACTCAGAGGTATACTACCTGTGAACATGGAGGTTCTATGGACCTGACATCTCCAACTGGCAGTTCTAGGATGGTATTTTAAAAAAAGAAGAAGAAGAAAAAGTAAAAGATGCTCCAGTCTGTACAGAATCTCTGCTGGTCTTTTTTACACCGAGTTTGGTAACAAGTGCTAGTTGTCACAGTGACAAGTAGCTTTGTGGCCATCATTTTGAACATTTGGTTCTTTGTCAGATGGAATGAGTGCATCTAGTGTGAAGAGAAGGTGTAAAAGTTCTGAAGGAAAGCTGGATGTTGGCAGCAAATGAAAAATATCCTGGGGAGATCATAGCAAGGGTTTGGTTCCCACCAAGCCTATGATCTGAAACAGGCTTCAATGGAATCAATGGGACTGATTTCCAAGTGCGTATTAGAACTGAAGTCTAAATGTGTTTCAGATTAGCAGAACAGTTGCTTCTATCCCAGTTGTGGATTAAGAATGGCAGCGAGTGACCCCAGCAATCAAATTCAGCTCTCTGAAGATTAGAGACCCCCCCCACACAATATACTTGTAGGGAACAACAAAGAGGACTTTCTTCACAACCCTCCGGTCCTTCTTCGCAATGGCTTCCCCTTTAAGAAAATGTTGCTGACCAGGGATTTAATGTCTGAAATACATGATTCAAGGGACTGGATCTCTCTTCCCATCTCTAAATGGCTGTAACTTAAAAGGAGCTTTGGAGAACAAGGAAAAACTCCAGTTGGACTGATAGGTTGGTCAAAGGAATCCCTAATGATTTTCTGGTATTAGGGTGTTAGGTGCTCTCTAAATGCCTGGAGTGACAACCTCCTTCATTCCTGTTGATCACGCTTTAGGAACTTGAATCAAAGGGATATGAATCCTTTTCTGACCAACAAAGTTGTTACTGGGAGAAGCAAGAAGGGCACATACAACTGCATCTTCTCCATTCAGCCCATCCAGAGGTAATTTTGACCAGGAAAATGGAAGGTTAACCTTCCCCTTAGTACTACTGGGGTGTAGCTAGGGGGCAAATGAGGGCCTGCCTCACCTCCCTCCCATGAAATTTTCATTCAGTCCCCAAATTTCTAGCATTGTAGTAACTTAAAGGATCAGTTGAGCACTTGGAAATGAAGTTGAGGCATCAAAAAAAAAAAAAAAAGAAAGAAAGAGGCAGGCAAGAAATGCAAACACAGCAAACACAGATTTTAGGTGTGAGCAGTTTTTGTACTTTCTGCAATACTAGGAATCTGGGGAGTGAAAGAAAATTTCATGCGAGGGCTGAATTCTTGACTGAGGTGGCAATGCTCAGTTTCCCCTGCTCCCAGCTACATGCCTGACTGCTCTCTTGGTGCAATTTACATTTTATTCTCCCTCTCCTTGCTTTTCTTGCCTTGAGAAGGGGGAAGGAAATCAATACAGTCTGAAGATAAACCTCTTGCAATAAGACTTGTTTTAGCCCTTAGATGCTCCCAGTAAACACTCTTCACCTTTTTCTGGCTCCTATCTTGGGTGGCCGTGACAGACCTGAGGACAGGGAAGGGTAACTGATGGAGGTGCTGATAAGTAGAATGGGAACCTATCTGGTTTGCTTGTCAAGAATGTTTCCTTTTTCTCCTATCCTCCCTTCTGGCTCCTCTAGAGTTGGTCTGGAAAACAGCATTTCTCTGGAGTCATCGGAGGCTTCCATTGTGACTTCAAGCACTTAGGAGCTGTGCATTCCACATGGAGCACAGTAGACAGTTGGGCATTGTTTGTTCTAAAGGTGGCAGTGGGGGTGGAGTGCAGGAGAAGAGGATAAGAAGAAGAAGAAACAAGCTCCTGGATTATCAGTCACTCAGACACCCTTAGGCTCCTGTGATCCAGCACTTTGATGTGAACAACAACCAGGCAGACAGTTGTGTTGCAACTGAAATACCAACATTTAGTCAACCCTGAAAGGGCAATGGGTGCACATCCTCCTTATCCCAAGAAAAATCTCTTTCAAAAGGGACCAGCAACTCACAAAATCAGTTAGGTTGTTGACCGAATGATTGGACTGCCAAGATAAAATACAATAAAACAAAAGCAGCTTCATAATAATGTCTGTGTAACAATTCTGAAGCACACATTTTCTTAGAGCAGGTTTTACTCTTCCAAATATTGTTTGTTATTGCTCTAAGAAAATGCGTGCTTCAGAATTGTTCCATTGAGAATGGAATTATATAGCATGATCCTTAAGGTGAAAAACTTTCAGAAGTCTTAGTTCTTTGGCAAGATGTTGGTGATGGTGACGAGGATGATATTGATGGAATTTAGAGAATTCTGCAACTACCTGATTTCAAGTCAATGCAACTGTTATCAGTCTTTTGAGATTACTTGTTCTTCAGTGATTCTACTTTAGCTGGTGGCTAGGGGAGCAAAAAAACAGGTCAAGCACAATATTTTAATGGCTGACATGCAGAGTATATTGTTCTGATATTGATGGGCTTCCCCTCTGCCTGCAGTATTCACAAAGATGAACACTTCGCAACACATAATGAAATTAAAGGGACAGTTTTCTTGTTCTGTCCCTAACTGGCTGTTCCCTCCCTCGGTCTTGTTCCCCACCTCCATGCCTTACACCATGCTGCCTCATGTGGCTGGAATGATTTGCTCTATATTCAGCAAATGACTTTGGAATATGCAAAGCTGTTTTATACTATGTCAGTCTGTCAGTCCATCTATTCCGGTACTGTCCTCTCTGACTTTGAGAAGGGATCCAGGATCTCAGACAGAGGTTTTTTTTTTTTTTTTCAGCTTTACAACCTAAGATTCTATTGTTCCAGAGGATCTTTCATGCCCTTCTTCAAGGATTCCATTTTAGCAAAGGCTTTTGTGAAGTTTCATCTCAACCATATCTTACTGCCTTTACTGCTACTTAACATTTTGTTATTCAATGCCCATAACTCATACTAATCTTTTAATTTTCTCATATCCTTGTCTTGTCTACTATAGATTGCAAGGCATCTGGGCATGAGAAGCATGAGAGCTGTCGGGGGATAATGGGAGTTGTAGCCCAATATAAATGGAGGGCACCAGGTCAGGATAGATTGGCTTATATATTCTGTATAATTTGGATGTCAGATATCCAGTAGTGGTTGAAGGTATGACAGCTGCTACAGTCAATGTTATACTTTTTATAAATCAACAGTTAGGATTCCTTTGTCTAATTTTTCTTTGTTCAGGAAGTTTTAATTTATAGATAGCAGTGGGTTGTGAGAATAATTTAGACTACTCATTTTCACCCTGACACATTCCAGATGTGTTGGACTACATTTCCCATAACCTTCACCCAACACACACACATCAGTTGCAGATTATGGGAATTATTCTCCAACACATTTGGAGAGCACTGGATTAGGGAAGACCAATTTAACTTAAATTCTGAAGTCCTGCATTACAGACATGATTTCGCCATTAATTTCTTTAAATGCACAAACTGACACTTAATGTTTTTATATATTTATGAAACACATACACATACACAGAGGCTCAGAGAGAGAGAGAGAGATTTATATATTATATGTAGTAAAAGAATAAACAGTAATAAGGGACACAAGTTTTATATTTTCCTGGGTAACATGTGTCCTATGTTTGCTTGAAAATAAAATTCCATTAAAATCAGGACTGATTAGTGGAAGTAAAAATTCTAAGGATCAAAAGCAAAGAGTCTTCCCAGGGTTACCCATGTAAAATGATTACTGGAAACCCATTGTCACCTATGAAATTTTGGGGAAAAGTTTTTGTGCAATGACAAGTGGTTCCAGAAAAACTGGCTGGATAACTGGAGAGACAAAGAAGAGCATTAGAAGACCAAGTGTACCTGTCTGAAGGCTAGGAGAATCAGCAGATAGCAGGAGATATTTGAGGGGAACATCGCTTACTTCTTGCTACTCCTTGAGTACATCTGGGAATCGGTGGGCTTGCTGTCATTCAAAATCTGTCCAACACAGAATTACTGCACAAGTCCTTTCAGACATGACTTCTACCAAGCTTCTTTGCAACAAAAATGATTTTGACTGCACTTCTCTGGAACGCACTCTTTTGTGGATGGTTTACTTCAATGGCATTTCATTGTTACAGAGCTGCTGCTCTGCTGCCTTTCAGAATAGTGTTGTTGTGTGCCCTCAAGTCATCTCTGACTTATGGTGGGCCTAAGGTAGCCCTACCATTAGTTTGTTTTGGGGGGGGCATTTATTTTGGGAGGGGTTGCTATTGCATTCTTCTGAGGCAGAGAGACTATGATTTGTACAGAATAATCAAGTAGTATTCCATGGCTGAGCAGGGATTCAAATCCTGGTCTCCCATAGGCCTAGTGTAGCACTCAAACCAGTCCATGTACTGGCTCTCAGTGGCTTCATACACCCTGAGTAATTATCACGTAACATATTAATAATTCTGTTTTAAATAAACTTTGATTGGATTAGTAGTTCTCTTTGACTTGTTCAGGCTATAAAAATTTGTTTTGAGGAATATTATTCATTTCTTGTTAAAATTACAAGGCCTCTTATTTTCTTTTCTTTCACTTGTTTTCCCACACCCTTTTTTATTTTCTTCTTTGCTTTATGGCATTTTAGTTCATATAATTACAGCTTTTAAAATATTTCTCCCTTTTGAAAGTGAGAGAATGACTTCAGGAAAAAAAATTAGAGCCTAGATGCACAAAACAAATTCAATAAAGCTTTGTTTGCTATTAGAAAGTTTCAAAAAGTAACACCATTGTAGATTAATGGAGTGCAGTTGGAAGGATTCTGGTCTATGTATTAAAATACATCCAGTCAGCATGAAATATCAGTGTACAATGTGTGTTGGGTTAAGCTGATGAATTAATTTGCCTTCCTAGCACTTCATTAGTAAATTTTGGGTGTGTTCAGCAATTTTTAGAATGTGATCTGCTACAGATAATTCACATAAGGATGGTTCACAATTTACAGTGCATTCTATTATCTGTAACAGGTTGCGTGGCTGTTTCATGCATGTGTGTGGTCCATTTCACACCCTGTACAGCAAGTTTCGCACTGTGCAAATTCTTGACAGGGAACTATAACTGATCCCGACTCTGTGGCATATATTTCCGTATGTTCCGGGCATTTTCAAATACCTTAACTTTTTATCATGTTTATACATTATATTTCTAGATCTACAGTTTAAAATTCTAGGTGTACCTCTAAAATAGAATGTGCAGTTCAACCTTGTAATAACAATGATGATAATAATAATAATAATAATAATAATAATAATAATAATAATAATAATAATAGGAAGAGGAGCCCTTTTTTGTAAAGTCTACAGTTTTTTTAAATCAGTCTGAGCAAAACTCTTGTGCTTCTCCATTTTCTTTCTAGCGTCCTGCCCTATCGTACTCACGATGAGGGTCTTTTTCTTTTCTTAAATAGTAAATTCACACTGCTGCACCTGTGAACTCATTCACCTTTTAAACGCTGTTTGCAATTGTCTTTTAGCAGCTGTAAAACTTGGCCACTCCACAACTCTGTCCCAGTGTCCTTCCATTTTTTTTTCCATGCATACTATGTAAAATATATTGGCTTATGTGTGAGTTCAAGGATACATACTAAAGACAGCACATCTGTATCTCTATCTGTTGATCCTCTCCCTCTGAGCTCTCTCTCTCTATAAAAGAAAATATCCCCAAAACCTGGAATAAGGAAATGCATATCTATAAAAATGCGAAAAGATTAATGCCTGGAAAGAAACAGCTTGATTGTATAAGGACAAGAAAATGTGCTGCCTGTTTTTGATGTACAAAAGTAAACTCAACTACTAGATGGAAAATTTACTTGTCAGATGGTCACAGGACAGCAAATTTTATTGTAGCTGAAATCAGCAAGGTAGGTTAAGGGGTACAGGACAGGCTGTGTGGCACACACACAGGTCTTTCCTGCAACAGGAACATTCCAAAGACTGGAGGAATGTTTGTGTCAGTATCAATGGCTACTAGAGACAGTTTCCTCATCCTGCCTAATGGTAGGTCTGGTTCTGTATTCAGAATTAAGCGCACCTAATGTTAAATAAGACTGAGCTGAATGTTGTCTTGGCTAAACCCATTCCAATGTAATTAGATACACGATGGCCATGCCTCATAAGGTTTCTACACTTTGTCAGATTCCTCACAGTGAGTCAGAACATTTTATTGCATCAATCGAAAGTCTTAGTAAGTCTTGCTGGAGGTAGAAGTTTACACACGCAGCCAAAATACATTTTTTAAAGGACCAGGCCTGTATATACTGTTCATCAAAACAAGACACAGCTGCCTTCTTCATCATCTTATTTTTGAGATCCTCATTAGCTCTAACATCTATCACTCAGAACTATCAGACATGTAAATGCATACTCACCCCTGCAAGGAGATAATTCATTTTCTGTGTAAAGTTTAATTATTGGGCTGTAAGATCATGAATTCTCACCTTAATAGAAGGAAGGTCAACTTCCAGCCATAGCAGTGAAGAAGGTATCCCTGGAGGAAGTGTGAGCAGTTCTTTCAAAATTTTATTATGGATAGTCTCAGCTACTGCAGCAAGACCTTGTTGGTCTGTCTTTGCCCCATTGGGGCAATACTTTGGGGAATACTTTTGGGACTTTGAGGAAAAGCCCCACCAAGGAACCTCCACTGACTCTTTCAAAAGTTAGTATTTCTTTTGCTGTCCTCCAGTCTGGAAGTTTTCCTGCCTGAATGTGAAATTACCAGTTTCTGTTGTAAGAAAAATGTCATTGATCTATCAAATGACCATCTCAGCACCATATATGAAGCTGTCCTCTTTATAAATACATCCCTCCTTTTGTCTTCATTTTTAATAGACCAGATAACCAGAACTACTACTTCTTTGTTTATTTATATTGTGCCATCATTGAACATGGTACTGTACCAAAATAAAACAATAAAACAGATGGCCCTGCCAAAGGTATGCAATCTATTTTTTAAAAAATAGTATAGGACAAAGAAGTGATCAATATAGTTTACAATATTTCATTTTGTCCACAAAAACAAAGGTATTTTGTACAGTGTGCCCACATTCCCATCTAAGAATATCAAGGGACTTCATTTAAATAAAATCTGGTAAAATATTTCTTGCTGCTGGTGGAATTTAAACCATGGAGTAGGTAGGCACCTGGTTGTCACAGATCATTACTTGGGAATAAGTACCCAGACTGAAAGGGACAACCAAACAAACATAGAACAAAAAAGCTCTGAGGTTTTAAGGCCTTTTGTAATATATACCATCTTTAGATTAACATACATGTTAAGGGAGCTTTTGTATCCAAATTTATAGTATAGAGTCCTCTAGTTGAAAGAACAGCTCTCTCTTAAGACAACCTTGGTTTGAAGGGCTGTCCATTCCAAGTTGGCTTTAAAAACAAAGAGCCATAAGTAGGGAAAGTAGAGGCTCTAAAGTTACCCATCACAAGATGGCAGGTACGAGTGGTAACTGGTGATTTCAATGTCAATTCGGTGGTGAATCTGCTCCACTTTCATCCAAAGGAACTATTGAAGGTGTTGAACCCTATCCTCCAAGGGACTAAAGTCTAAAGACCTGGAGCAGATTCACCACTGATCCTGGAACCATCAGCTGCCATGAAGGAGGCACCCATTTCATCTAGTCAGTCTTCTGCACTATTATGAATGTATTATGGCTGAGATTCTGCATAAGAGGTGTAGCTACAACATTGTAGCTATGTTCCATCTTCTGAAACGCACCTTAAAAGTCATCCCAAGTGATGAAGTTCTGCAATGATGGGAAGCAGGGTGCTTCAGGATGATGTGATCACATCTCCTACCACCAGCACATGACAATTGCAATGGAATCCCACAGAAGTTCCCTGCTTCTGCTCCTTCAATCGTTATACATCGGTGGGAGGGCATTGATCATCTCATCCTGCAGGACATTGCTTGCCAGTGTGGCAGAACTCCATCATTCAAGATGACTGAGTGGTTTTTAAGATGGGTTTGGGGGGTGCTTACAATAATGGCAATTGTACAACAATCGTAAATATGAATTGGATATGGTTATCCTGTCATAAGTCTAGTCTATGACATCTTAACTAACAGGATCCTAGCTTACATTTCTTTCTAAATTATTATATCTAATTTTTCATTAGTACATATTGATAGTGTGTATAAATGTTATTTCTTATTTACTTTTCCCTTTCTTTCTTTCTTTGGTGAAGCACTTCCTTCTTTTTTACATGCCTTAAGCTAAAACTTTCTTGGTAGTCTTGGGTGAAGACTTATCTCTTAACCTCAGGGTTGTTGTGAAGGTGAAGTGGTATTACCTACCCCTTCCCACTGGTGTCATTCAAACAATCTGCTAGGACGCTGAGCAGAATGTAAATTTAATTAAAAAAAAAAACTGGGTGTGCTGGGGGTATAGAATGGGTTAAGCTAATGCCACCCAGACTATTGGCTTTAAGTCTCTTGCTCCACTGCTGCTTTTAATCAAAGGAAATGACATGGATCTTCTGTAACACTCCTTCAGAATTGGTCTTGCTGGTTGGGGAAATCTGGGAGCTGTGTTCCAAAAAATAACTTTTCACAGCTTTGAGAGACATTGGCTGCAATCCTATATTACTGCAGTGTAATGTAAATATATTCTGGCACGGTTAACACCAGGCTAGTACTATAGAATCTGCATATAGAATAGCAACAGTGTGGAACACATGTTCAGAAATGGGCTCCATTGTGCATTCACATTGTGCAATGTGCCATTTTGTGTATCTACATGTACAGTGGTTCTGCATGAGCAATGCAGCATCCCTTGCAATCAGCTGAATATGGCCACTGTGTAATGCATTGCACAACTTACGCTTGTATGCAGGCCCTTCAAGTGTACAGAAGGGAAAAGCATGTTGAGTGTTCAGCTGAACATGCTTAGAATCTCTTTTCAGATCTTTGCACTGTAAGGGAGTGGCAGGTGCAAGGGCACTGTGGGAAGGGCTAGCATATGCACTCCACTCCATATGTAGCTTCTACTGTCATATAATCAGGATCATGTCTGAACAGGGCTATTTTTCCATCAGAGTCGTTGTTAGGGTATGCTAAATTGCTACATCTAGGTGAGAAAGACATATTCAGCCTTCACTGACTCATGAGGATTTTCTCCAGAGTCTGAAGTAGTTGCTGCCTTTCAAATCAGTGGAATATTGAGTCTTTTCTGGGTTTTTATCCCAACTTTTAACAGAGGTGTCAAACTTTATTCTCCAAAAAAGTTCAGCACCGTGGATAGTTCCTTTAAAGTTTGGGCTAAAATGGAAAGCAAATTCACTGTCTCACTGACCAGCTGCCACCACTCCCAATTAAACAGCAAACAGTAGAAGTATTGCAGAACAGCTGAGTAGATTTCTCACTCCTTCTTTGGGCCACCTCACTTACCGGTTTTGTAATATATTGGAGAGAAATTTGTGAAAATGTTCAATAGAGGTGTGAGAAACCAAGAAGCATTGGTTGGTGGGCAACAGCAAGATGTTCAGTGAGAGCTGTATTTCATTCTCCCCATTTAAAGTCCCCTGAATGATACTCAAAATAAATATATAGGCAATAAGGCTGAGCTGTAGCAGACACAAGACATTCTGCTACCCACCCCCAATGCCTTGTCCAGAAGCCAGTTGTCTGTATAGGTAATTGAATATTAATTCAGCATCGGTGAGAACTCCGTCCTCCAACATACCAGAAAGCAGGAGGCAAGCTTAGGAAAGTACAGGGTGGGATGTGTCACAGTCACACTTGTATCTTCCAGCATTTTGGTTCCACTTTCCATCTTCAGCATCTGCTGCCTTAAGTGACTGCTTCACTTTGCTTAATGGTAGGACCAGAGTTGATTTTATCTCAAGCCAGGGACATTCAGAGTGCCTGAGATGGGAAAGCTCATTTCCACACTTGCTGCTCATGCCCCCCCCCACTATTCCCATACCTTGATGTAGTGGTGAATTTTGAAGTGCTCTAGTGTTTACAACTGCTGACCTTTGCCTCTCATTCTCTCTCTTTGTTGTTTTCCCACTATATACCCTATTTGCTGGCATATAAGACTCACTTTCCCCCCAAAAAATGCTGTTTGAAAATGGGGTGCATCTTATATGCCAGTGTGTCTTATATACCCACAAATAGTATTTGCTGACATATAAATGGGGTGTGTCTTATATGCTGGTGTGTCTTATACACTGGCAAATATGGTATTTTACATTATTGACAATCTTCATGGGAACAGAAACCTGTCTATGCCACTCTGTAATGTATCATATACACTGGTGACAATTAGTAATAGTAGGAACAATACTCTTCTGCACCCAACAGGGAAGAAGCAGGAGGGTGAGTAGAATAACCATGGAAAGGCTAGATGGGAGATCCAGCAATTGCAGAATGTCTTATTGTATTGTTAACCTTGGAGTTAAAGTTTTTCTAGTTTGTTGCCTGGCAAGACACTTTGCAGATAAAATCACTCAGATCTCTTCTGACTTGGATGCTGTAGATGATACAGTTTCAGTGAGTATTACCTTGGCTCCTGCTTGTCCAGTGTTATTGGATGCTTTTCAATTTGTGCAGCCTGAGGATGTGGACAGAATCCTTGGAGAGGTGAGAACTACCTCGTATGTATTACACCCTTGCCCTTCCTGGCTTATTAAACAGGCCAGAGGGGGACTGTCTGAGTGGGTGAACTGGGTAGTCAATACCTCTTTACAACAAGGCAGGGTTCCAAGTTGCTTGAAGGAGGCAGTTGTGAGGCCTTTGTTGAAAAAGCTGTCCCTGAATCTCTCCATGATGGATAATTAACCAGTGTACAACATACAGTTTTGGGGCAGGGTATTAGAGCATGTGGTGGCCTCCCAGCTCCAGAGATTTATGGATGAAATGGATCATCTAGGTCTGTTTCAATCTGGTTTCAGGTCTAGCTATGGGTAGAGACAGCCTTGCTGGCCTTGATGATCTATACAGAGAAGTGGACAGAGGGACTGTGTTCCTGCTGGTTCTATGGGACCTCTCTTCATATATATAATGAATTTTGGAATTGTAATTTTAATGGTATTTCTATGCTGTACTCTGTTTATGAAACTTTTTAGTTACCCTAAATTGGAAAAGTTACACAGGTTGTTAGTTTCCTCTACACAGCTATTAAAGGTGCAGGAGCTCTGTATTCTTTTGGTTTTGGAGACCCAATTTTACAGTTCCTCCTTCCTTCCTTCCTTCCTTCCTTCCTTCCTTCCTTCCTTCCTTCCCTCCCTCCCTCCTTCCTTCCTCTCTTCTTTCCGTTCTCTCTTTCTTTCTGGCATCCTTTCTGCCAGTGAATGGAGACTATGGATCAGGTGGGCTTCATCTCAATGATGTGCATCTGAGAACTAGAAAAATCTCTAGTGGCTGAATTATTGATAGTTGTCATGTAACTGTTAAAGTCTCAAGAATCCTTTAACTTGTTTGGAAAAACCTAATATTGAGGAGTTGATGGAATCCATTGGGATTATTTCTAAACACGGTGATTAAAAGTGTAGCTGTTTTCTTTGTTGCTTCTTGTTCATAGTTAGGAGATCATCTTTAGTGGTTTTATTAAGCCATCATTATCTTTGAACACCTAGTTTATTATGAAGAAGAATAAAAATCCAGGGTGCTGTAGGTGGAATTTGGTTGGAACAGTCAGAGCTGGAGGCCAGCAAAGTTGATTAAATATCAGATCTCAGAGAAGTCCATATAACTGAGCCTGATGCCATTCACATACTTCATGCCAGACAACCGGGAAGGTTGGTGGCAATCAAAATTCTCTCCTGTTGCCTCTGATTTTTTTTTCCAGGTAGACCACCTGATGTGAGAAATACCACCCCCAGATGGTTGTTAAGGTGGGAAAGTCTCTCATCCAGGTGGGAGTTCTAGTTCTCATTACATTTTTATTCTTACCTTAATTCCAAAGAGGTCTAGTTAGACTTGGGGGTGAACAAAATGTAGTCCTCCAGATGCTAGTGAACTGCATCTCCCATCAGTCCTAGAACATTGTGGAAAAAAGTAAAGAATGCTGTAAGCTACACTTTTCCTATCCCCATGTAGACAATGATTCATGATACATTATTCTCATAACAGTATGAGGGTAAGTCAAGCTGAAGGACCATATCTGGCCCAAAGTCAACCAGTGAGCTTCATGGCCAACTGGCTATTTGACCAGATACACCTAGTCTGGACTCCTAGTTATAGACCAACTATTTTTAGTCCAGAATTGATTCTCACAGCACACCAGTTCTCCAGGCAAAAGAGAACAGACTTGTCATGCATCTGACATTCATAGAATGGAAATTAAAAGTTTCATTTGCAATGCATAAAAGTAAAACCAAAACAAATAAACCTGTGTCCTAATCTTTATAGGATAGAGCTCTTCAGACTGCAGCATTTGGTTGTGGTATTCTATGACAGAATGAGTTCAAAGCAAAGATTTTATTGTATTGTATTCAAGATTGTATTCAACTAGAGAAATAAGTGATTAACAAAAAGGTTAATTGTGCCTGGAGGCAGGGAGGGAAGACATAACTATGGAGGATTAAAGGATGATATTAAAAAATTTTGGGAAGGAAGAAAATGGCATGGGGAAACAGTTGTTGAGGACTTGTACAATCTATGACCTTATTGTGTGATCAATCTTTTGATGTAGTTTAGGTATTTAACATCATGTATTCATTCAGTCACTTAGTTCTATGAAAACTGTAAGGGTGGAGAATTTAAATCCAAACCAGAATGTTTCCATTTGGAAAGGTCCTTCCGGTCATTTACATACCAAATATTGCTGAGCTGGAGGTTACCATTAAAATGGAAATTGTAACATCCTCTGAACAGTCACTAGATGGTCTTTCATACCAGTGGGCAAATAAAACTTCATGACAGTAAATAATTGACCACAGGATCTTGGGACACAGCCATAACAGGCCTTCTTGAATGCTAAGCGTATAACCACAGTATCTTAAATAATTAGTGGCCCAGAGAAGAGAATACCAACCCTTTAACCATGGGATCTAGGCAAAATTTAATGATGCAAGCCAGAAACAATTATAGTTTTAGATGGGGAGTGAGAACTGTTTGCTATTGCATTTTGCTTTATAAAATCTACGTGTTTATTATGAAACTTTCTTGCTTTTTTTTTGACATCTGTATTAATTTTTCCTCCCTGTTCCTCCTTGTCATATGGAGTCCCCCTTTGATTTACTGTATTTTTAATATGCTAACATGAAAGGAGTAAAAATACCATAATGTATTTTATTATCTCTACTATAATAAGCAACAGCCTCTAGTCAAGATCAGAGCCCTACTTGGCTGAGCCATGTACAAAACCCACTAGAATAAGATGATCCTTGATTGGATGGTCTTGTAATTCAAACCAGGAATGCTGTGGAATGACTGAAGGACTGGCATGATAATAATTTCCTTTTTAAAATGGTACTCCGTTTTTAGAATGTAATGCTGCAATGGTGGTGGAACACACAAGGATATTTTGGATTTGATTCCACAGCATGATAGTTTTGTGACAGTTCCTAAGCCTATATTTTAGGTCTCCATTCAAACCACCAAAGAAGGTATATTGAGGCAGTGTAGCCCGAGGACCATAGGATATTTGGGATTCTTCTCTCAAAGGGAAATAAGTTTATCTTTGGACAGGGAGATTTAGCCTTGAAGTGTTCCTCTGGAAAACTATCGAAAAGTTCATAGCTGTGCTCCTAAAGTGTCATAAATGTTGGGGAATGTGAGAGACAGTAGTGTAGCTCACAAGCAGAGTAATTAGTATTTGCAAACAGAAGGTGAGCAACAACCAGTCTCCCATCCACCCACAGGTTCTAGTAGGGAAATAAAACAAGGTTTGTCTTTGTAAAAATATACAAAGTAGGCTTACCTACACCTACTAAAGGTTTCATAACATAATCATGGTGAGAGGCTTTGTAACATGTATTCTTCAGAAATGGAGCAGAGAGAATTGCAGATTACAAAATGGAGGATGAAAAAAACAGCTTAACTGCAGACTAATCGATGCAGGAAAAGAAGGGATATGGCTAAGATCAACAAATAGGAAATGACAGGAACACATGCTATGCCTAAACTCTTAGAAGGACATGCAAACTAGCAACTACTGAGTACAGGCATGCTAAAGTTGCTAGCATTAACAATAGACTGTGATATCAGAATGCAGGAAAAGAAAGCATATTATGAGCCTTTTAGGAGAGGCTGTGGGTTTGTGAAATCAAAAGAGCCTAACAGGTGTTTGGAACAAAGGAAGACCACTACATCAGCCCTAACAGTCAAGTGGTTCTTTCTCATGCTGTGAGCTGCATTTGTTGAACAAGCATTTGAAGAAGTGGATCCTATGCCTTAGTACTTCCGTCTCCTGCCCTATAGGATTGCTTAGTCATGGGACAAACTAGTACCTTATTGAAATACCATGAAATTTTGTCGGGGGTGGTTGGGGGTGCCAGCCCTTCTGCTTCCATCCTTCCCCTTCCTACCCTTAGATTTGAAGGTCTGAAAAGACATTATGATTGGCTGAATGTGCTTACAGGGCTCACCGTGACTTCATTGTGCTGGATTGCTGGCAGAGTTTGAACATCACAGTTTTGGACTACAGCTCCTAGAATCCATTAGCAAGTGGAGTACTTCCCCTCCCCCAAAAAGGAACTTTTCCAAGCTTTGATTCCTCAAGATTGGGAAAATGGCAAACAAACATGACACTAATGTATCTCCAGCAGAACTAGGCATCCCTGTCATTAGGTGGAGAGTAGCAATTACCTCAGATAGCAGATTATGGCCAAGAACCTACATGACTTCAGTGTGCAGTAAATACCTGCCGGCAGAGTTATGTTATGCAGCTCCTATAATGCGTACCACCATAGTACCATATATGGGAATCAATGGTCAATGTTTGTGGCTGACAACCAGTTGCACAATTGAAACAAAGGCAATGTATAAAGGCAATGTATATTGACATAATATTTGATGTATTTTAACATGCAACTGCATGTACAGTGGTCTAACATTCACAACTATGCTTATACTGCTGTAAGTCAGGTATGGGTGTTCTGCATCAATAAAATAAAAAATAACTCCACTTGCATAGTGCAACTTATGTCTCCACATAATCACGAACTGGATACTGGCCACTATCTGTATAGCTGGTGGCATCTGGGATAGCCTCCCAGCTTCTGAGTGACAGAATGCATCACATAAACTGCCCTAAGTCTCCTAAATTAATCTGCTACCTCTGAGTGATGATCGATATCATCCCAACACCAAGGCCAATTCCACCCAACACAGTTATAGTGCTATTATTACACTTTCCACATCCTACGGAATTCTGGAGTTTGTAGTTTATTGAGACCAAAGAGCTCTCTGGCTGAGAATTCTAAATGCCCCTCTTTAAATTGCAAACCCCAGGATTCCTTAGGATGTTGAAAGTGGAATAATAGCACCATAACAGTGTAGTGCAGAAATGGCCCATGTAAAAATCAGAGGGGAAAAAATATGAGATGCTGTGCAGAAAAATGGGATTTTCTGTACAGGAGACTTTTTGCAGTCTAGTTCCCTATAGTGAGTGCTTGATTTTTTAGATTCAGGACATGGGGGAGGATTCTTCTATTCTACTGTCTGCACAGTGGACAGAGAGGTTTCTGTACCAAGGTAGTCCAAGACTGGTGGTCAAAGGAAATAGTAGCACAGTATGACCTAGAGCTTGGGAATTTTACTGTTTTGGACTACATCTCCCAGAATTCCCCAACTGGCATGGGCATAACACTCAACTTATATGCTGACATATCTATTGAATATAAGTATGTCACTGCTCAATCTTCTCCCAGCATTTACATCTGATTGTGTAAATCAGATGTAAAGGCTGGGAAGAAGCTGGAAAGCAAGGTGCAATGTGTCTTAATGTATAACTATAGCCATATATGCTTACAGACATCTTAAAAAAAAGGATTGGTGGACAGTTTCTGTCAACTACCTCATAGCCTGTGGGCTATACTGGACAAGAATAGTTTCTTTTTGCAACAAGAGAATGTGCAGCAAATATTAGGCTGGATATTTTCCTCCAGGGAGCTGAATGTGCTTTGACAGCACCATTCACTGCTAGGTTGCTCTGTTCATAGAGTTTGAAAACCTGTGGCAGATACTTAACCAGAGACAGTGAGGGACAAGAAATCAGTGAGTGTATACCACATGCAGATATCACTGTCTCATGTTACGTTCCGCTCTTGGAAAACTTTCCTTTTGCAGTTAGAAATCAGTCCTCTCTTGAGAAATGTTCTCTACAGAACGATGTGAGAATCCCTACTTGAGAAGGAGAAGGTGGGCTTGAAAAGTTATCTATTCTTTTCACCTTGCTTGAAGCACAGGTGGGCAAGGTATGGCTTATGGGCCAGAGGCCCATGAGTGATTGGCTCAAAGCAATCTGAGCACAGATACTCTAGCAGTGGTGCTCTCTGTGATTGACCTTTTTGACTGTAAACTGCTAAGGTATCATCCAGCAGATGCTCTAGCAGCTATGCTCAGAGGGACCATGATGTTGTATTGCTGTTGCAACATCAGTAAGTAAGCTGAGTATTAAACTTCCTAAAAATGGAGGCTAGAAACACCAATCCTGTCTGATTTTGGAAGATAGGCCAGTCAGTCCTGGTTAGTACTTGGATGGGAGAGAGCAATAAACACCAAAAGCTGTAGGCTATGTTTCAGAGGAAGGAACTGGCAAAACCACCTCTGAGTATCCCTTCCTTAAGAAAACTATTAGAAGTCAACAGGTGACTTGAAGATACACTCACACACACACACACGATGATTAAGTGAGCTTGATTTTCATACTGACTGGTGGTGATGCAGAGGTGAAGCTTAACCTATTCATGACCCATAAAGAAACTGGTGATCTACCACTGTACATGGAAAAAATGCAGGTTCATGGGGCGAGGATAAGATAGTATTTAAAAAAAGATGTAGCAAAATGAGAAAAAATATGTGTCATGAGGAAGAACTGTAACTATTATGTTGGCCTGGTGCAGGACTTGAAGCAGGTTTGTTAGGATGGCTCTCCAAGGAGACACACAACCCCAAATGTACTGCAATATCAATTCATAAATACATCCACAAGTAAGCTGGCTGATTTCATTACACTGCTGTTGTAGGATAATATTATTAGTTATGTGTGAACATATGGAAGGAGGCCTTCAGGTACAGTATATAGAAATCCCAGATGTCTTGCAAAAAAGCACCCCCACACATACACACTTCTGGCACAAATATTTATGTAGTGTGTTGGAAGCTGTTCAGCCAGTCAAGGAGCAGATGTTAGACCACATGACTGGTAACCAATAGGAACCCCCCCTCCCTATTTTAATCTACAGATAAATGACACGGAACAGTTTACTTTCCACTTATGGTCTGAATACTTTTTCATCTTAAGGTTCTTGAGGGGTGCGTGCCAATAAGATATAAAACAGTAGAGATCAGGATCTGGTCACAAAGTAGGTAGGAAGTCCATTTGCAACAAATGTTATTTACAAGGAAATAGTTCAATTAGGCTAGAACTGTTCAAGAAAGTGTTTTCTGGACTATATTTAAGAGACATATTTGTATGGAAAACTTTTTTCCCCCTGAAGTGGCTTCTACTGTTCCCCAGGAAGAGCAACAAACCAAACCTGGCTACTGGGCCTCATCTCTCCAATTCCCAGAGCAAAACAGTGATGCTTTCTACCTCATGTGCATCTTGTTAAGGTTAATGTGTTCACTGAAGCACAGCAGCTGTCTGTCAAACATTAGGTTCAAAATTCACTTTATATTAAAATGTTCGTTGGAAACAGTATGCTTCTTAACTCAGTAAAAATGTTTCTGCAATTGTTTAAATTAGCATAGCGCTTCTAAAATGCTTCCAAGGAGTCCTTGTAAAATGTTGGGCTTTTCCTCCCTGGTTTTTTTCCCTGTCTCCTAGAACTTCCCTAATAAGGAAATGGCTATTTAAGCAGAAGAATCCTCTTGAAATTATAATATTTTCTCCCCAAGGGGGTCCTCACCATAGCAGCTGCAATAAATTGAAAGTGAACTTTAGTTTTCAAAGAAGTAGCTATGTTAGTCTCTCGCAGCATAAAAAGGAGGAGGGAGTGGGGAATAAATGTAGCAGTAAAGTAAAGACTACAGTAACTGGTGTTTTGTTTTTTAATTTTCACATTAGCTTTCATGAATATAAACCTACTTCTTCAGATGCAGGACAGATTGGTATTAAGACTTCAGGTATAAAACATATTTATATAGTTGTGGGAAGGGGATAGAATATAATAAGATCCAGAAAGATGCCAATCATGTCCCTTGCCCTAAATTTTCAAAGGACTTTATAATGTGATACAGGCCTTTCAGATCTTTATAGTGGTCAGTTCATGTTAATACGTGAATGCAGTAAATCTGCTTACCAACAGTCAGTTTCCCTGAGTTCAGAACTCTTTCTGGGAAGATTCTTTTTGTTATATGTGCAGCAGCAAGGACTCTTACATTAAGATATGTAGCGTGCCATGAATTCTCAGTTGGAGCTTTAGATTTAAAAAGTGCAAGGAACTAAGATTTTAATAACCTTCATGAACCTTATTTGAAAATTTGATCTTATGATACAGCATTTACCAGCAAACCAAAACAAGTATACCACAATGGATAACTACAAGCACATAGCAAGTATATCAGAAACATATTACTCCATCATAAGGAATGAAGAAAAGTTCTGTTCCGCCACCTTATCGTGGTGTGGATTGACCTTGGGATGGGGGGCCAGGTGAAATAAGGAAGTGAGTTCCTGTGCTTTTAGTGGTTGTGCATGACAAGCATTACCTGTTGAAATCTACTCTTTTGTGTAACTACTGAAGACATAGGAGCCTTTTGCCTTATTTCACCTGGCAATCATACCCTGATCTTTCGAACGCTGTGTGCATGCCTTCCATGATAAAGAATGTTTCCTGTTTTTTATTGCATAAACAAAACATAATATAAAAGGATCTGTGTTGTTGGCATTTACATCTAATTGGCAGGGCTGTGCAAATATATGGATGGAAACCTGCTCATGACACACAGGCGTAATCTGGGGTTATGCCCAAACATGCCATTTTATAGGTGGGGCAGAAAGAGATATTCACTACCTCCTTCTGTAATCCTCCATTCCATGAGGAAAGTAGAACCTCCCCCAGGCAGGGGAGTATGCATCCTAATCAGGAAAAGATATGGGGATGGACAGTCCGGGAAACCAGTGTTTCCTTTCCATGGAGATCTTGGAAAGCCATATCTCTGTTCATTGCCTGACTGCAAAACTATAGCTGGTTGCTGTTTAGATATTCTCCCAGTGTCCCTCTATCATATCATGGGTGGTGCTTCCTTCCACAGGATCAGAAGGCCGCTTGAAACGATTGTGCAGACAGAGTATCACACCCGAAGTACACTGATACAGGATCTCACCATTTTTATTAATGACCACTTCATGTGGAGAACCAGAGTTGGGTAGAAAGCCTAGTTCTGACAAAGTGCAGATGAATATTAAACCTGCTTCTCTGTCACATCAAACTGCATGAAATGACTCATTGCTGGCTTAGCCTTCCTTCTTACAACTAATTTTTGATACAGTATGCATTGAAGATCCATGGGACTGTTAAGTGACAATGTGTACCTATGTGCAGAACAGGGTGTGGCACACACAGTGGTTTTTTTTTTAATGATTGAAAGCTTCTGTTGAGTTAAAAGTTGAAAAAGTCCTCACTCACAACTTATTTAGCACACGCTGCCAGCCTGCACATGATAGCAGTTACAAACTTCAGCAGTTATCAGGCTAGATACAGACTCCAGAGGATCATTCTGTCCTGCACACTTTTGCTGAGCTGAATTGCCAGGTAGAGCTTTAAGAAAACCCAGCCTTGACACAATCCTAAACATCCTGATCAATGGAAGGAGAATGGAACATCATTGGACATCAATCAATAGAACATCACTTGAGGGTGTGGAAAGAGATATGACTCTAGTCACTCAGGTATAGATATGGTACAGCAAGGATCTGTGAATATCAAAAAGACCTACATTAACAGATCAAGGGGAACCTAGGTAATCAAGACAATAGGGAGAGATGCTTTTCTGAAACCACATATATGGTTGACTGCACAAGCACTTCTGTTCAACTCCACTTTGGGCAGGCAACACATTTTGATTCTGTTTACACACTTTGCACAGAGCTTGGAAGAAATGGTCCATGACTATGCCACCTGAGGGATTCTGGGAGTTATAATCCAAAAACCTGTAACTGTTCTAAGCTCTGACCCAAGGTCACAGTTCTTTGTTGCTTGTTCCCTAGTTCCATTCACAAGGGTAAAAATACTCAGTTTAGAGAAGGGGAAGAAATAGCAGATGGAGGAGGGTCCTTGTATGGGTATGGACAATGTACAGAAGCCCTTTCATTTTTCAGGGTGCGAAATGCTGCTGCTTTTGCTGCTGGGAATGTTCCTGCATGGCAGGGGGCTGGACTCGATGGCCATTGTTGTCTCTTCCAACTCTATGTTTCTATGATTCTATATGGCTTATAGCCAGTATTTAATCTCACTATTCTGGCAGCAAAAACAAAAAACAAAAAAACCCCCACCTTGAATGTTATTTACTAGATAAAGGAAAGATCTGTGGGAGAGCTTCAGAGCCTTCTGTCACATGCTATTTAATTTCCGTTCCCTGATGGCAAAATGAGGAGTGACAGGAATGCAATCTTTTACAAGCAAATGACAAAAGTGAATGCAGTTTTCATGAACAGCTAACAAATAAATAAATGCAGACTTTTTGATCTCTAGTTGTTTAGTGTGTGACATTCATGCACAGTCTTTCCTTTGCTCTGATTTGCATCCTTTTTCTTTCCTTTGATAGCCATACCATTCTCATTATTGTGCAGGAGTAACTAAACTCAGCCATCTAATCTCAGTTAAGAGTATAATCATATGTATCTTATGACTGTTCTCTTATAGTTTACAAATATACTAGCATGTGTGTTTTCACAAGTTCTTTAGATCTCATTGTGACTTTCTATTCCTTGTAAAACTGTAACACCCAGCTTTCACTATTGTTTTCCTTGACATTTGAACTGTGCAATGGAATGACAGTCTTTTACTTCTTGTATAACTTGGTGCAGAATTATTCAAATTCCCTGAGTAACTTAGATATAGAAACTACAGCGATCTTTTTCATATGATTCAGAGAATTGCCAAATTGAGACCTAGAACCATATAGTTTGATCTGAAAGGCAATTTCTATGTAGGATGCATTTCATCTGCATGAAGCATCCTTTTCACCAGAAATCCCTAATCCTTTATTCCTACATTGATCTAATGCTTTCTATATAAAACTGGACAGGGATTCAAGGATGTTACAAGCAGAGTTGTGGCTTTTCTTTTCTTTAATGAATCCCTTCCTGGGTTTGCAAATGTTAAAAAGACAAACTGGTGCCTCATGTGTTTTCCAGCTGGAAGAGTGGTGCCAGTTCAGACAGGCAGATCTCTGTGTCTGTTTTGATTTTAGCCTTGCAGAAGCTCTGGCACCGTGTTTTCTCCAGAAAAGCCTCTACGTGGTTTCCCATTGACCAGGAAAACAGTGGTATGGGAGAAGCAGTGTGTGAGGTGGGACTCCCTGATCTGTGATGAATCAAATCTTTTTAATATATAAGATGCAGATTTACAATGGCCAACTTTCTGGTTTTGATTTCCCCTTTTTTGCTTCATTGTATCTCTCTGGCTCACTTCTCAGCTTCATGATAGGGAGGGCAAAGGGCTAGTGATAAAAATATGGAGTTCTAGGGTATCATTTCCAGAGAAACTACTGTAGAATCTGCCTGGCATATCATACAATTATAAAGATATTTGGACCTCACTCACTTAGTGATACAGAGGGTATCGGAATTGTCCAAATACTTCCTCTGCAGATTGAAAGCTGATCTTTCCAACATATGGATTCCCAGACACTGTGATTTGTAACTCTGATTTGTTACAGAAGACTAAAAATGGAACATTTTTACATCCTGCAGCTAAAACATACAAGATGAAGTTTTCTTCATAATAACAGGCAGCAGTCCAGCAAAGAGGAAGTCAGCCCTCACAAGAGATGTAATAGAAAGATGTTGGAATTCCACTTTGTGTTCTTGAATCAAGCTCCATGGAGGGGAGGGTACTTGTGCTGTGGAAGCCAGGAGCATAAATCTGAACACACGGCAAGGTGTACTTGCAACGAATGAAAGGATGTGCCAGTTCTTCTTCTCTCTTTTTTGAACATACTGTAACTGTAGTCATACTGAAAGAAGGAGAGAGAGAGAAAGAGAGAGACAGCTCACAGTCATCCTACCATTTTCATGCCATGGGGAGGACTTGAACTTGACTTTCTCAACCTCCCAGCCCCACATTCAGATAACAGACCGCATTTGTTCTCTCTTCTCCATTCAAAGGTATATTTGTTAAAATGCGTTAGACTTGCTTGCATACTTGCAGGAGAAGATACCTCATGGCAGCTGAGAGTATATCTGTGCTTGCAGAATGCAATTGACATTGTAGAATGTTTTTACTGGTATACCATGCAAAGCTTTGATATACTGCGGTTGTGTACCTTCAAGTCCTTTCCTAATGGTGACCCTATCACAAGGTTTTCTTGGCTAGATTTATTCAGAGAGAGTTTGCTCTTGCCTTCCTCTGAGGGAGAGAGTGTGTGAAATAAAATGGCCATGGATTGCGGTCTGCAGCAGCTAGAAAGACATTCTGGAGGGGGTAAGAGGAGAAATCCAGTATAGTTTCACCTGTGTTGAGCTTTACCATACATCTCCTGAAGCAGGACCTCAGCCTACTGCCTGACCCTTGCTTTATCCCACGTGCTGTGGTGTGGTATGGTTGAGTGGATTATGTATTATCGATTGTAACAGGTAAAGCTTTGTTTGTGATTGTTCATTTGCATTAGATAATTCAAGGATTGGAAAGAATATATTCAGAATATTCATAAATGATTGGAAAACATGCTTGAGTGTTGAGAAGCCCAGACAAGAAGAATCCAATAGTTAGAATCTGCACAGTTTGGGACTTGCTTTGCACAAAACTCATGCCTACTTGTTTTGCGTAGAGATCAGCATAGTCTGCACAGGAAACTGCCATTTCTGTCCAGAATACAATATTTATATGCAGAAATATTGTTTTCTGTGCAGAAAATGCTGTTTCCTGCTCAGAACAACCACATGGATCTTTGCACAGAATAAGTCCTAATTGTAAATAGGCTTAAAAAATTGTATGGTTTTCGAAGATGTTCTCTCAGTGTGAAGAAAATTGCTTAAAGTACTTATGGCTTCCTTTAAGAAGAAAATTTGTAAAGAATTACATCCCAGATCTACAGCAATTTTAAAATGCCCATTACTAAGTAATAAAAATATTGGTTATAATCTTCTTGGTTAGTCACAAATAGAGCAAACCCAATGAATCGGTTGATAACCACATATGTAAATCCATTTGATTTAATGGGTCTTCTCTGTTAGGATTAACAATAGGATTTAGGGCCTTTAAAAAAAGGGCATAGGCAGAACCAGATCCTTAATGTAAGCCAAAACCTACATGTGGCCCTCAAAGCTTTTTCTGTGGTCTCAACCTGCCAGATTCTCCAGATGTATCTTTTCCTGGGCAAAAGGAAATGATAAGCTCCCTCTCCTGGAAGCTTGCAGGAATGGCAATTCACCTTCCCCCCCCGTTTGTACTGTTTTCATTATATAACACATTTGATATGTACATTTTTTACATTTTGTGCTTTTAAACTCATAGGTTATATTTAACATGCCTTCTAATGATTATATTACTTTCTTATCTTCTCTCTCCTTAATCCTATATCTGTCTTACTTCTCTGTCCAATTAAATCCTCATTATTCACGTTTTCTTACTTCCTATCATGTTTTCTTACCTCCTATCAATTCACCTTTTAAATATATTTCAGAACACTTCTGCATTGTTTAATCAAAAATGCCCATCTTCCATCTACTTCATTTTTGTTTCTGCTTTTCAGCAGCATGTGCAATCTCTAGAGGGCCCAGGGCAAAATATTGACCTTCAGACCCACCAGTTAGCAGATCCACTAGAGAAAGCCATTAATAGGTGCATTAATGACTTCATAATTTAAGGATCCAAAGTATCATTAAATAAAAACAGTTAAGCTAGAAATGTGCAAGCTAAAAAGTAGCAATATTGCAAGTAGTTAACTAAATCTCTACATCAAACCAACCAAACAAGATAATAACATCAAAGCCAATTTATATGATAAATAATTCCAACATTAAAAATTAACGTCCCCCCCCCCCGGAATAGTGAAAAAGGACAGACTTTGCTTAGGGCTGAAAGGACGATAACAAAGATAGATTCAGATGGACCTCTTCTGGGAGGGAGTTCTACATTCTACATGCAAGTACAGATGCATGCAGATCTGCCAAAGTGCATGTACAAAATATCCAAGCTGAAAAACTCAAAACCTACATGGAAATCAAACCTTTTCTGTGGCGCAAGTAACAATAATTTGTGAACACAGATTATGTAGTAAGCAAAACTTCATTGCTGTTTTGAAATGCAGGAATGTAGTCTTGTATAAGGAGTGTGGGAAGTGGGGGATTCAGTGGGGGGGAATCTCTCATCTGTCTTGGTGTATATACAAAAATCTTTGAAGTCACTTTGCTCTTTCCATGGATATTGGCTGGAAAATCAGTCCTTAAAGTAGAATGGATTGTCAGATGAACATACATCTGAATAAACATTAGACCCCTCTAGCTTCTTCTTCTCCCCCTCCTATTATTTTTTTAGGTTATATATTTACCTTGGAAATATTTCGCTATGCACTGAAAGAGAACTGATCAGAATTACAGCCACTTTGTCTTCCAGCAAACACAGAGTGTGTGTCTGTCTTCCTCAGGTGAAAAACTTGAGAAACACTAATTTAAGGGAGGTGATGGTAAAGATTAGCAACAGTGATCCAGATTTGCCCACCTTAAAATCATATTAGATTCTCCCACTGTCTCTATAGTCTCTGCAGAAGATTGCTTCCACCTTAGCACACCATTTAGCAGAGATCTCAGAAGCAGGAATGGAAAGCATATTTGCTGTTATTTATTTCCTGGACACACACACACACACACACATGCACACGCAAACACATGTTTTCCAACATGGTTAGGAAGAATAACACATAGCTCAGAATTAATTAATTAATTAATTAATTTATCAGTATTGCTGTATAATGTCATATTTTACAGTTTTCACCTGGCATTCACACATCTCAAATTCTATCATAAAATTATTGTACACACAAATAAATGTGGTTTTTTGTGTGTGCAGAATAACTCTGTTTCCAGAAACACACTTCTGTGTATTTTTCTTCTCAAAACCCAGCAATTTTGCAAAAAACCTATGTGCATTTCTTGAAACAGTGGGTTTTGTGCAGCCCTCCCCCATGCTTTTCATGCAAAACCCACATTTTTTTCATGTAGAAACATTTTTCCCATAAAGAAACACATGTGCTTTTGGAAACATGTCCATGAAAATAGGTTTTGCACCAAAATCCTCCACTACTTCTGTGCAAAAACCCCAGAGTAATATCCTGAAACACTTTTGAGTATCTAATAGTGGGTGAAGACTGTGCAGGAATATTATTTCTCTCCCAAAAATGGGGAGAAAAGTGCAGAAACTCCATGTCAGCACAAAAACAGTGGAATAGTTGCATCCTTACTCAGAAGTTAATTTGATGAGGTTGGGGGCACATTTTCCTTGAAATCGCTATTGAAATTGCTGGAGGTTGGAAGTGACATGCCTACCTGCCCTCCCCCTTCTCCAGTGCTGTTTCTCCATTGCCACTAGTGGTAGGGAGAGAGGGATCTCATTGGTGGGATTGCTGCGGGTCGGGAGAAGTTTTCGTTTCTTCCACTCCAAGTGGAAATGCTAATGGACTGCCATTTCAGTGCTGCTCATAGTCGCACCAAAGCAGTGGTTCCCGTTCCCCACCTCTTAGCTGTTCAGGCAGATAATGTGCAAAAGCATGTAGGGGGAGCACTCAGGCAGTGTTAAAGGTGTTATGCAGCCTTTGAAGCACAGGTTATGTGCTTCAACAGATGATACACAATATTGTATTTGTTCAGTGCCTTTGAAGAACATACAAAGGCTAGGGTATGGGAGCAGCTAGTAATGTTACATTTATATTGCTTTAGTAGGTGTTCCGTGGATGGGATTTTAGGTGTTTCTGTGGCTTAGGAAGATTCCTTTATTAGCTTGGGGATTACATTCTGGGTATTACAAGGGAAGTACAAGAGGGGAGAAGTATGAAGGAACCATTTAATCCTCAATAGAGGTGTGAATGTCCAGGGGGGAAAGTCTGGAAAAAATTTTTGGGAAACCTTGTTTTCCCCATTTCTTTCCAAAGCCTTTTTTTCCCCAAGAAAAATTGAAAAAAAAAACACCCTGTATTATACTTTTTTTTTTTTTACAATAGAATGTGTAAAACAAGGGCCACTGCCACACTACACTGTTATAGTGCTATTATTCCACTGTCAACATCTCTGTGGAATTCTGGGGCTTGTAGTTTACTGAGGCCAAAGAGCTCTCTGGCTAAGAATTCTAAGACCCCTCCCTAAACTGCAAACCCCAGAATTCTGTAGGATGTTGAAAGTGGAATGATAACAGTATAACAATGTGATGCAGAAATGGCCAAGGTGTTTACATAATGATGCTCTAAAACTAATTTCTAAGAACTATAGTCATCAGTGTCCATAATAGATGGGGAATTCTGGGAGCTCTGATCCATAAAGTAAGATTTGAAAGCTCTTCCTGTTTAACCCCATTCTCTCTGCTTGAAGTTCCTTATGATTTGAACTGAATGAACAGATTGTGAAAGACAGGGAGATATTTAGTGAACTGGGAGGAGGGGGTGTTCCTGCCTTGCAGTCAGGAGGCTGGACTGAATGGTCTGAGTCCCCTTCCAGGAATGTTATTCCAGGTTTTTCTTCTGTGTTTTACTTAAAATGTTGAGAGCAAGCATGCAGGAAGTTTAAGAATGCTAATAAAAAGGTTACTATGGATTTGAAGTAGACCTTTGTCCACTTTGATGTTGAATCAGAAAGGTCTGGCTTCCTATGCCGGTTGGAAGCAATTCCCTCCCACAGCTGCAGTTTCCTGTTACAAGTTGTGATTTAATAAATATATTTAATAATCATAAAAATAAAATAAAAAAAATCTCTTATGCCCTTCCCCTCCCAGCTGGAGCCATGATAAATACATATGTTAATTTAAAAAAAAGAAAAAAGAAAAGAAAATAATAATCGCCATTCCCTCCAGAATCTCTCTCCACCTCCTCAACCTCCCAGCTGCAAACTCTCCAAGCCTCTCTCTTTCTCTCTCCAAGGATGGTTACGCTACCTCCCCACACTGTTTGTAAGTGCTTCCAAAAGGGGCTGATTTTGAGCCATTGTTGCAAGGAGTTAACATTCCTTAAAAAAAAAAGCCTTGAGGGATGTATTTTTGAATGGACAGGAGCCAGAGAAATAAAGCCCCCCTGGTGTGCCAGAGAAAATAATGGTGTTGCAAACTGTAACAAATGTGGCAAAAGCCACATCTTCCATGTCCTTTGATGATCATAACTCATGGTTTCTATCAAGTGCATATATACATTCCTCCTACATTGCTCCAAAAAACACTGAGTTTTGGTTTCTCCTTCCCAAAAATACAAAGAACGTATTTTCTGCCCTCTGTAGGTATCTCTATGTGGGCAATTTTCTGTCACACTGGTTTGTGTAACAGGTGTATCCACCACTCTGTAAACTAAGGGCTAATGTTTTGTTGATCAGAGCGTAAAACATTACTTTAAAAAGTGCATAAAGTTGCTCATTACATTATGATTAATTGATTTGTTACTTGTTGGATTTTTTTTTTTAATAATTTGTTGTCACCAACAGCTCAGAATCTTCTGAATCAGGCTTCTTAGGCTATATGATATAAGGGACCAACAGTTATTTTTTCTGAACATGCCAGGGAATGGAACCATATTTATGCCCATTGGCTACAATTGTTTCTTTCTTTCTGGAATCTTCCCAGTGAGCAATTGCCAATGACTCAGTGACTGGAACTAGTACAGGGGCCACCACTTTGAATAGTTTTGTTCTGCGTGACTTACGCTGGCATTTCTAGGGGTTACAAAAATTGGGGAGCATCCAGTGAAATCCACAAGAGAAGCAAGAGATGCATCTGAAGATATTCAAAAGATGGTGGTTGGAATTCAATGCTGCAGGTACGGATTTGTAAACCAGAGTTAGAGGTCTGCAACTGATTCATATTCATGAAAACTGTGTATTCATAATTGTGGCATTTTTGGGATGATAGTAAAAGTCTTCCAGACCTAGCTTAATGGCCCCCATTTCTCTTGTTTCCCCTGAGTTTAAGTGCAATTCGTACAGTAACAGGAAATGTTGCCCAAAGTATTTTTAGGTGGTTTGGTAGTGAGTGGGCAAGATCCATCAGCTTTACAAAAGACCTGTTCTTGGGGAAGATGAAAACTGCAAGATAGAGATACATGTGCACACATTCACACACATATGCTATCTGAAGTTTTGGATTCTCTGTGGGATTGTGATGATGAGAGCCTGAGCTTCAAAGTGCAGTCCTCCCTCCATATTTGTGGGTTTGACCTTTGTGGATTTGATTATTTGTAAGCACACATGCCTCCCCCGCATTCTCTTCCTCCCATTCCCATGCATTTTGCCCCAGTATGGAGAACTCACACTGAGGCAAAATGGAAGGGAAGGAAGGGAAGGTTTATGCAAGCCCTCCTTTCCCCTCTGGAGTTCCCCGCTTCCTGTTCTCATGCAAAAACTGCAGGGAATGAGGGGTGAGGAAAGGCTTACTTGAGCCTCCTTCCCATCCAGAGCACCTCTCTTCCTATTCTCATGCAAAATAGAAGGGAATGGGGAGTGGAGGAAAGCTCATACAAGCCTTCCCTTCTGTTCTGCATGGGAATTGGAAGAGGGGAGCCCCGGAAGGGAATGGGAGTGGGGGGGGAGTTATTTGTGGTTTTTCCACTTTTCTGAGGGTCCAGTGCCTGAGCACTCACAAAAGTGGAGGGGCCACTGTATACCACTGCTCAAAAATGTCTCTAAAAATGCCCTAAAAATTAGTATGAAATAGACATTTCACAACAATGAAATGTTTGGGTTAAATTTATTTCATCCTCATTATGAAAATAATAAGTAACGTAAAAAATAATAATGAAATTACATGTAACCAATTAATTTCAAGCTCTGCTGTATATCAGTATGTTTTCAATGGGTGGGATATTTCATAATCATTTTTTCTGACCCAAAGAGATAATTTATGATAGGGAAAGCATATGGAACATATTTATGTATTTGAATTCATAACCCTAGAGCTTGCAATAACAACAGATTAATAAATAAATATGAAATACCAATTAAAATGCAGTTAAAAACCTAATTAAATATTTTAAGTCATAAAAAGTGCTCAGACTATGGTTGGCTTAAAACAAAAACAGAACTCAACATACTAAATAGCAACGCTGGAACAACTACTTCAGACTGCACCAGAAGACAGATTGGAGACACACGAATGTAGTAGCAAAGTTGGCCATTATTTAAATCATTATTACAGAACTATCTCAATTTTGTGCCTTTTTGCAGTCCTTTTGATTTTTTCTGTCTTTCAGTACTTGAAATACAAATGTTTCTCAGTGAAAAATCAGAAAATTAAAACTAGAAATTTAAAAATGTAACTCAGACTATTAAATAAATAAATATGCCCCAGATCCCAAGTGATCCTTCAAAAATGTTTTTGAAGCAATGAGTCAACATGTTACACTAGAAGTAACAAATAAAATCCCATTTGAAGGCTGGGTGCAGTCTAAATCTCTTTTCTGAAGCCTCTTGCTATCAATCCCCCTGTGCCAACACCTTCCCCCCCCAATTTTAAATTTTCAGGGAAAAAAACCATACCCTGTTAATGTCCATTAAGTCAAAACTGGTTAAAACATTCCTTATTTGCCCCAGCAAACTTAAAACTTGCATGCAGTTTTCAGCCATAAGTGGGGCTATTCCTGCACTACACTGTTATAGTGCTATTATTCCACTTTCGACATCCTGTGGAATTCTGGGGTTTATAGTTTTGGGAGGGGTATTTACAATTCTCAGCCAGAGAGCTTTTTGGTGTCAGTAAACTACAAACCCTAGAATTCCACAGGATGTTGAAAGTGGAAGAATAGCATGATAACAGTGTAGTGCGGGAATGGCCTGAGTTTTCCTCATCACACTTGTTGACCTCTATGTACCTTGTTACAGGCAACTTGGGCCCTTTCCTCACGGGGGGGGGCCGAAACGGGGCTGCGCACGCAGGGGCAGAACTTACCCGCGAGCGGGTTGCTCTGTCCCTGCGGAGAGCGCGGATCCGCCATTCCAAACACCGCTGAATTTCGGCGGCGCTCGGCGGCGCTCGGCGGCACCCAAAATGGCGGCCGGCGGCTTCCGGCGGCGCTCCGCCAATTAGGACAGCGCGCCAGCCGGAAGCCCGCCCCCAGGCAGATCTGCAGGGATGCGCTACCGCGTCTCTGCAGTTCTTCACCGGGGTCCGCTACGGGGCAGCGTGGGTAAGTTTTATAAAAACCGCTTTTGAAGGTGGTTTTTATAAAACTCACAGCGCCACCCCGGGGCTGCGCTAGAGCAGTTTGAGGTCTAGAACCTCACTTTTTTTAACTGCTCTAGCGCAAACCCCGGTGAAGAAGGCCTCCAGGAGAGGTCGCTCTAGCGTGGGCAATATGCCCGTGTGGAAATGGCCTTGGTTATGTTATTTCCAAGTTTGAGCAAAGAGCAATGAAAAATGAAGGAAATATGCCTAACACTATGAGCCAGAGTGGTGTACTATTTAGCATAGGGGTGGGCAATTGCCCCAGAGCTGGAGAGGCCGCTGATATTCTGAGGCCATCAGAGGGCTGCATGGACTACTGAAAAATAAAACAAACAAATAAAAAGGTCCAAGTGATTGGAACTCCATTTCTGGTTCTTTAAAATGGGCATTTTTAAAAAATATTTAACAGTACAGGAAGGCCTTGCAACCTGCTTTTTCGGCCACAGAAAGGACCGTCTGACCTGGTCAGCTGCCAGCATATAGGTATCAGTAGGGACACACTTCTCTCTTCCGCAGTACAGCCTACCTCTTCCTGTGCTGTAGTCCGGAAGGAAGTGCTTGATAGCACTTTTGCCCTTACCGCACGCATGCCAGCAATGGGATTGTTGCAAGAAAGGGGGAGGGCATTACTGGATTTTTTTCTGGTAATGGTATACAGCATGACAGTAGTAGATGGGGATGTGACAGCAGTGGGACCACAACACTGTTGTGCGATGGCACACATTCCAGACTGGGAGCAACGTGTTGCTGTGCTGGGATGACGATGTCATGCGGTAAGGGCCTTAGTTAGCTAGTTTCCCTGAAAAACTGCTCCAGAGAAGTAAAGAACCTTCTGGGATAGTGTGATAGGTGTTGTGGGAGGACTGCAGGAGAAGAGAGAGACAGTGAGATGGCCTTTGCCCTTTTTCCAGTGGGAGCTGCATCTCAGACCATTTCCACACAGGGGCCCTTTCCACGCCTTACCATCTTCTGGTGCTGGGGTGCGGGGATCGTGCGAGCAGCCTTTGGCGAGAGGCTCTTGTGTCCAGGGTCCTTCAGCTCTGCACAAGCTGCCTGCTCACATGAGAGGCCCTCCTCTTCCTTCCGCAGTGCAGCCTGGGAGTTTCCCAGGGTGCGCTGGGGCAGGAAGCACAACCGGCGTGGCTCCGGAGGCTCCACACGCCAGGCAAGTGTGTGCAGGGCCCAGGAGCAATGCACGATCACACACCATTTTCTACTTCTAGCCGAAAATGAAAAGGTGCACGATCAGCACCTGCTCTACCCTGGAGTGTCACACAATTGTGAGTGTGTCATGTGGATCGCTCCTCACAATCACACGACACTCCAGGGGCCCTTACGCATGGAAAATGCCATGTGAAAAGTGCCATGGTCACAGTATGGCCAAATTCTTATCTGCGCATCTGCACATTGTAGCATTTTAGCATCGTAGTTTTCCTCATGGTTCTGCATGTTTTCAGCTCCTAGTATGGTTGGCTGTGATGAGAAACCACTCTGTGTAAGAACCAGAAAAACTCAGATGTAAATCTCCCAAACTGGTTCTGCTTCATTATTTGCCTACATGGAGAAGTGTATCATCGATTCACAGTGCAGAAGTGGCCGGCTATGAGTGTTCCCAGGCTGCCCTTCCATCATTTCTGTCCCTATATCTTTCCGCCCATCAAAGGACAAGCTGCTGTCATTATTGTCTTCATACGTTAAAGGGACAGCAGGAAGAGAGTGGATCTGGTAAGGACCATTAAGATGTGCTTTTTTCCCACATATCAATGAACATGCATACCTGTGTAGCAATGCAGAAATGTGTTTAAAATATGTTTTGTTTTGTTTTTTAAAAAACCCAGACCAATCAGTGATGGCAGGCTGGGGTGCGGGAGGGGAATGGGAGTAGCCAGGAACTTGCTGTTGCAGATGCTTTTCTCTTTAAAACCACTGTTTTCCACTTTAATACTGTATAAATCGGAGGGGGTGCAGACAGCACAGTTTCTGAATCAGAGTATAAAACCCCACTCTTGACACATGGGGAACCGTCCCTCCCCTCTCGTGAGGAAATGGCCTCAATCTCTTTTGTCAAAGAATATCTGAAGGACTGTGTCTCCCTATATAAGCTTACCTGAGCTCTAAAAACTTTGCAGGAGTTCCTTCTCTCAGTCCCACACCTTCACAGGCATGGTTAGTGGGTACAAGGGAAAGAGCCTTGTTAGCAGCTGCTCCTTAAGGAGGCTAGGATTTCTCCCTCATCATTCTCCCGTCAGCAAGTAAAAATTTTCCTGTTCCCTCAGGGTTTTATGAAAGAACTGCAATGGGCTTTTAATAGTGTTTTGTATTTTATATCTTGTCTTTTAAGAAATTTTTAAATGGTTTTAATTCTATATATTGTTTAATTTAAACAATATTTTAACATAGTTTAAAAATAACTCACACACACATTTCTATGTTTTTAATCTATTCTGGTTTGAATATTAATAGTACAGTAATAGCAATACTGTGTCCCATTTTTCCTTCAACAAACTCCAGATTGTGGGCATGGATTTCCCCATGTTCTTCTCATAATAAACCACAACATAGGTCTGTTTGAGAGAAAGTGACTGGCCTAAGATTACCCAGTGCATCTCATTCTGAATGAGAACTTCAATTTGGATTTCATGAGTGTCTCTCCAGCACTCTATTACACTACATTGGCTTTTCAAAAATTAATAGAGTTTTGACCTTTTCCTGCCAAGGTGAAAACCTTGAAGGTATATTTCAGTGGGTGAGCTGACCAGATGTTGCTTAAGAGCACAATCCCAGACTTATCTACTCCGAAGTAAGCCCCACCGAGTTCAGTAATGCTTTCCCACAGGTAACTGCATATAGGATTTCCACCTTAATCTTGATGAAAGTAGTGAAACTCAATAATGTGCTAATGTGTTTCTTAAGGTCTCACATTGGGAAAGACAAATGAAAATTGACACCACCAAAGAAAGATATAACCATTTTAGTAAGAAAAAGGCTCTCTTTAAAAATTGTATTAAATATATAGAAAAATTAAATAGTTTAATATTGTATTTATTTGTATTTATTTATTTTGTATCTTTCTTTTCTCTTGGCACAGAACCCAAGATGGCTTACAACATAGATTAAAACAAAGTACAGCTAAAAACCTATTGATATAGTGTTAAAAACAGTAGCCCGTATTCTATAGTGCGTAACTAAGGCCCTTTCTGCAACTCACCTTTTTGTGGAGCTGGGGTGCGGGAATCACACGAGCAAGCCTCTTGCGAGAGGCTCTCGCGTCCCGGTTCCTTCAGCTCTGCAGCTGCTGCCTGCTCACGCGAGAGCCCCTCCTCTTCCTTCCGCAGTGAAGCCTGGGATTTTCCCAGGCTGCGCTGGGGCAGGAAGCACAAGCGCCGTGGCTCCGGAGCTCTGCAAGCATGGAAAGTGAGCATGGGGCCCCGGAGCGATGTGCGATCGTGCACCATTTTCAGCTCACAGCCGAAAACGAAATAGTGTGCGGTCAGCACCTGCCAGCGCCTGGAATGTCGCGCAACTGCGAGTGTGTCGTGTGGACTGCTCCTCGCAGTTGCATGATGCTCCAGGGGCCCTTTCGCATGGCAAATGCTGTGCGAAAAGCGCCTAAGTAATATCTCCCAAACTACTTTGCCATACTACTTTACCAGGAAGCAGAGGCTCCAAGAGATGAAAGTCTATTTACCTGATGATCTGGGTGTCAGAGGATGACATTCTACCCTCCACCTGCCAGTGTGCAAGGCTTTAGCATAGGCATGTGACCGGAGACGTGTTTCTGATTGTTGCAGCCTTGCTCATCGGCCTGGTAAAGTAAGTTTAGGAATGCCACAATTGTGACTACATAGAGTTAGTGAATATGAAGCACGTTATCTTTAACTGAAGTACAGACTGCCAGCCATTTTAAATAAGCATTCCTATTAAAAACATGACTTTAAGAAAGTTTAAAGACATTTAAAATGTCGTAAAAAGATAAAGAGATTTTGACAGGTTCTTTGAAATGTCTTATTAAAAGCCAGGAGGCAATTACTATTTCCCTGAATTTTAAATTGCAAAATTAAATATCGAATCTCTACATGGAGTCAGGGGAGCCTTCAAACATTCCTTTGCCTCAGCATAGAAAAGATGCTACTCTGTTTTCTGTGCTCATGCTGAACCAACCTAATCCTGGACAATTGTTGCAGTGTGAGTTTTAAAATTATTTTCTAGCACTTGCAAATTTTTCTAGAGTCAGCTAGGGGGAGCACATGCTGAACTGCCAAGGAAAGCTCAAACTCTAACAACTGAGAAAGCAAACCAAATGCTGACCATATTTCTAAAGGCATAAGGCTTTTGTTCCTTACAGTTTGGTAGAACAGAAACTATTTTGAATGCAGCTAAGGAATGAGTAACAATAATAATGACTCTCATGATGAGGATGGGGATGCTGTGACCATGCTATTGAGGCAGGTTTACTTATTGATCAAAAACACTGATTGATTTTATGCCTTACCTTCCCAGGAGCAAAAGGCAATATATGAACTTATGAATATTCCATCATAAAAACAAATCAAAGCATGTCCAATACAAATATAATAGAATCTGCATTAAAAAACCATTTAATAACTCACAAACCCAATATCACCAGTTCATTAAAGTGGCAAAGTAATGGACTCGTATACAATTTTCTAGAAGTTTTCCTGAAGAGAAAGAGAAAACCTGTACAAATTTGAACAAAAGGTAATTTTTTTATTCGTCTCAAAACACTGATGACGATATGTGAGCTTCCTTTGGCTAGCATATCCAACATGATGGGGCCATAACTGAAAATATCCTGCTTTAATCTCTCATTGATCTAACTTACTTTGAAGGGAGTGCTTTGTGGTACAGAAAGGGTACAAGAACAGGTGTTTAACCCATGGGAGCCATTTTTCCTCTTGAATTCCTTCATCATCTGCTTCTCCTACTTTGGGGTTGTAAGGGAAAAAAAAAGCCATTGGACTATAGACTGTATTGGAACTAAAGAGCAAGTCATTGCAGCATCTCCAGGCAGCAATGATGGTGCATCGAAACCTTTCAGTAAGGGCCTATATGGTAATTTCTGCTTCTTGCCTCACATGGAGTCATCTGCTGTTTTGAATGTACAATCCAAAGTAGTGGGTTGGACATGCACATTGTCTTCTTCCTATCCATGCTGCTGTAAAGATATAGAAATCCTCTTCCTTCTCCCCTGCCCCATACCCTTGTGGCACAAATAAGGCCATTTCCTCACTAGACTGTTATAGCGCTATTATTCCACTTGCAACATCCTATGGAATCCTGGGGTTTGCAGTTTTGGGAGGGGCCAGCCGGCCCCTCCCAAAACTGCAAACCCCAGGATTCCATAGGATGTTGCAAGTGGAATAATAGCGCTATAACAATCTAGTGCGGAAATGGCCTAAGAGGCACATTGGTGGTCCTGAGTCTGAATAAGCATTGAAGTACACATGTGTATCTGTATTAAATGCATGAGAGAAGTTTACAGTCCAGCAAGAAAATCCCCCAGTAAAAATCTCTGTGTAGATTTCTTGCAGTACACCAAACTGATAGTGTGTTAAGTCCCCCTGGTGAAGACATAGCTAACTGCATAATTTCCTCTCACATGACTACTAGTTAGATACGATGACTCAAATCCTATCATTAATCACAACTAAAAAAGACCCGTTGAATTAACAGGAAGTTGCTAAATCAACATTTGTAAGCTCCCCAGATTCAGTGGGTTTGTTGTTGCTGGATGCAGAGGTTTGCAACCTGAATTTACAATTTATAAACTTAAAATTTATAATCCAAATGGCAATTGGATTTAACCTTTGCACCCTAAGTCTTAGAGCCAAATCTTAGAGTGGTGTAGTGATTTGAGCGTTGCACTAGGATTCCTGGAAACCAGGGTCTGAATCCCTGCATAGCCACAGAAACCCACACTGGGTGAACGTGGCAACTTATACTTTCAGCCTTAAGAGGAAGGCAGCAGTAAACCTTATCAGAATAAATATCACTGGAAAAAAGAAAAACCTAAGGTGGGGTTGCCATAGGTTAAAATCAACTTGAAGATATTTAATAACAATCCTAAATTTAATGCAAACTTTACTTTGAGAAATCACGTCCTAAAATATTACAAAAGAAGGTCTATTACCTTACTTCCTGAGCTGCTCAAGTGTTATAGACAAAAAAAAATATTCCAAATGATGATTAGAATGGCTACTAACCCATTACCAGACTAGAAGAAATGTGTCATAGCAAAAGAGAGGACAGTTTGCATAAAATTTGCTTTTGTAATTTACAAGCATAGAAGGCAATTTTGAAATAATTGTTATAAATAGTAGAAATCATAATATGGAAGACTGTGAACAGTTGGCCTGTGTACCTGCCTTCTCAGGTGCTAGGGTACTAACTTCAACACCCCTGCTGCTTTTCCTCTCATGGTTAAATAGGGAATGGATTGGACAGCCTTTAAAGAAGAGGACTAGTTTCTGACAGCCCTTCACAAAGACTGTGGAGCCTCCCCATCATTTGCTGTGCTAAGACTTATCAGTCTGTTAAGTCATAAAAAGGAACTGAGGACTAAATCAAATTGTTAGTCTCAAGTAGAATAGACCCATCAACAGAAAGTTGGTAAGTCAACATTTATACAAATTCCTTTAATTCAATGGGCCTACTCTATTTGGGACTAACAGTTGGATTTGGGCCAGAAGTTGTCGGCAGTACCCACGTAAGCTGAAAATTTATACTTGCTGGCCAAGTGGTCTCTTTGACATAACAAATCAGTCAGTCAGTCTGTCTGTAAATCAGAATTGCCTCTTTAGCCTGAAAACATTTTCCACCAACATTTTATACCAAAAGCAACATGTAAATAAATAATAATTGCTGACGCTAAAACAGGATAAAAAGCCTGTACATTGCCCAACACTGGCAAAACCGTTCCATCCTTTCAAAAAAAGTTTAATGAAGTGGTCTTTCATTTGAAAATTGGATCCAGACCTTTTGCTTGCTGTGAGGTCTGGAAGTGCCGTGTCCAATTCGAGGACAGCCTTTGCAAAGAGCAGTTGCCTCAAGGTGAGACTTCATGTTCTATAGAGGCAAAACTGTAGCCCTGGAAAAAATAAAAACCATTTGTTTGTGAGTGCTTATCAGAACCTTAACAACAATTGTGACATGAGGGGGGAAAGATGACTGTTTTCCAGCTAGTGCAGAATTATATAATTCAGGACAGATTTATTTGGCCATGCATGTTTTTGAAATCAGCTATTTCAGTTCTTTGAAGAATGGTGGAAGAGCCATCATGGTCTCAGTGCAAGAGAGAGAGAGAAAAAAAAATACAGTGACATTTTCCTGAAATCATATGTTCCCTTCTCTGTCTTCCCCCATTGATGTTTCCTTTGCTACTGCAATTTGTCTTAAATCTGGTGTTGATGATAAAAAGCATTTGTCTCCAACTTGATGCTTTCTGAGTGATTTCTTGGCATCTCCTCAAGTGTACTGCAAAGAGAGAAATGGACTCTGTCCCCAGTGACTGCCAAAGTACAGGCAGTAGATGATAATGGGTATGATTTAGCCAAAGCTAGGCAGTTTGAAGTCCCGCTGATGTCAATGAAAGAGTAAAACATGTGCTTTCCCCTCGAAATCAACTGGACTTAGAGCCATAAAGCTAGAGAGGCCTGGTGGGATGGCAAATCCCTTCTGCCCTAGCTAGCATGGTCAGGATGCTGAGAATTTGAGTCCAGCAACTTCTGGGTGCCTGCATTTTGCTCACACCTGATTTGGTCCGAGATACTGCTTTGTTGCTGCAGGAGATCCAGAGTTAAGAGTTTCCCCAGCAGATGTCTGCTCAGCTTCTGCTCAAAGGCTTCCAATAATGGACAGTTCCCTTCCACATCAACAGCACAGCTGTATACCACTTGCCTGGGAATCATGCCATGCCTGTTTATCTTCTCCATCCACATTTAACAATGGACAATATGTAGACTGAATTGAAGGGTTATAATTTAACATAATCTTTTGTTTAACCAAAGCTCAAATATTTGTTGAAACTGTAGCTCTCCATTTTACAATACTTGACCTACAAAAATGGTTTTTTGATAATTCATGATGCTGGGGAATCTTAAATGTTTGTTTTGTTTTGCAAAGATATCTCTTAGAAACTGTAGTTGATGAAGCCAAAGTCAATTGGACTTTTCAATTTTCTTGCCATAGTAGATCAGAATGGCTTTGGTTTTAGTGGGGTGTTGAGTAGTTGAACTTCTGCAGTCTCAACAGGATATCATCTTAACCTAGTACTGCTTTAAAAGCAATGATAAAGAGTAGATCTAACACTGAAGGGCTATAAAGAGATATTATCAGGCTCACTTGTCAGAACAAAGGAGAGGGCCTTCTTGGTGGCTCCTCTCAGACTTTGAAATTCTCTCCCTAAGGAGGCTCAGATAGCCATTTCTTTGTTCTTCTTCCACCAAAACATTCAATCAAAACATTCTTATGCCATCAGGCTTTTACAACCTGACAGGGATGGACTTCTAGTGATGTGTTTTTGTTTTGTATATAGTCTTTTCATAAATTTTATGATTTTAACTTTCTGTTCAAATGTCTTTTAAGTAATTTTTATATGTACGGTTTGTATTGATGTTTTTGCATAATTTTAAAATCTGCTTTGTTTGTAACATGTTGTAAGCTTCTTTGAGTCCTATAGTTGTAAGGAGACAGGCATGAGTAGTATAACAACTGGAGCAATGCATCAGTGTGTGTATGTATAGATGTGTGTGTCTGTGTATATATGTATATGTAGACGCACGCTCGCACAGCCACACACACACATATGTACCTGAAAGATATACCAGCTAATTCAGAAGCAATATTTAGTAATGGGGAGGGTGCTGGCCTGGGACTTGGCAGATTTATGTTCTGATCTGTCTTAATAGGGTGGCCTGATAGAGCACTGACTGATCTTTCTACAAGGATTTTGGGGAGAGTAAAGTTGAAATGGTGAGAACTATACATGTCACCTTGTTATTATTGTAAGAAAGACAGGATAGTACTGCATCTAAGTAAAGAATCAAAAATAACAAATAATAAGTAAATAAAGAATACCAACCTATATTACCACAACCAAAATGGAGAATGTGTAGCCCTTCAGATGTTTGTGACCTACTACATTTTTGTCATTGCTATTAGTCATTCTGGCTGTGGCTGATGAGAACTGGAGTCTAAGAACATCTGGAGGGCCACAGATTCCTCATGCCTATATACACCACTGCATATATTTATCCAGTGGACTGAAACTGATTTAAGGGGCATCCACGTACCTTTGTGAAGGGGTCTAGAATCTTGAATGCAATACGGCATACCTCAGTTAACAAAGCCTTTGATAAAGAAGCTTCTTCTTGCAAAGTCTTTTACATTCACTCAGCCTTGTTTTTCTTCTTCCACCTCTGTCTAGCTGGAAGTTGTTTAGCAGCATCAACATTGGGAGGATGGTGAAGAGGGGCTGGAGAAATACAGACTTTCGGTACCAGTGTGCAGCAACCTGTCTCTAGTAAACAATGCAATAAAGCCTGGGAAGGAATGGGCTTCTGGTCCAGCTGATCCTACTGTAGCTGCTTCCAGAATCTCTTAACTGAACATGTGTAAACAGCAAAACAGAGTTCAAAAAGAGAAGACAGAATAGCTCTGCATCATAAGCTAACCTCAGTATGTTTTTCAAAAAGCATAGAGCTGTAAATTTGGCCTCCAAAATGGAAACCATAAGAAAAGTGGGAGGAGGGTGATGGCAAAAAGAAAAAAGAAAAGAAAAGAAAAGAAAGAAAAAAAGTCAATCCTTAATGTATTTTTGGAAGAAGCTGTCAAGTGGTCTCTAGATGGCTCAAAATGATTATTTTGATTATTTACGCAAGGCTTACCTGACCTGGTTGTTTCTTTGTACAGGTGTACATTGTTAGTTTTCAAGAAAAAGCTTGCTGCAATACGTTAAACAGTTCTTTTTTGTGGTATAGGAACCTATCCCCATTCTTTCCAGATGGTTTCTGCCTCTGGTACCAACTTTTCTGTTAAGTAATGCCCAGGAACACATCTGCTTTTTTAACTGTGATATACTTGTGCTGTTAGCAGTCTCAGAACTATTCCTTGGTGCTGTGGAGGGGACCCATGGCAGTTATGGTGGTATAAAAATTTTCTGTGTTTGTCCCATACACATATCCCAAGAGCCTGACTGCATGAAAATAGCTTCTAACAATTGTGTGGTAGTGAGCAACAGAAGTTCAGTTGTGTTGGGCCTTCTTAATAGTACAACTGTAGACTTTGCGTCTGACAGAAGTCAACCAAATCCACTTTATTAGGCTTGCTAAGATTTTTCATTCTAGAAAGTTGGTGGAAAAGGATTGGGACTTGATGTTTTAAATTAAAATCTCCATTGTATACTGCTGTATGACTAAATGATTTAGTCATTTAGTAAATTGTTTCAAATGTGTTACTTTAATAATTTTGTTTGAATTGGAATTATGCCATTTTGTTATTGTGTGCATTATTTTGAAGCTTTTGGTTGAAAAACAGGCTGTGTCTAAGACACTCTCCAATTGTCCTAATTTGACAGTGATACTCCCAATTAATTCTCTGTCATCTTGCTTTTTTTGCTGCTTTTAAAATGTCCCAGTTTCTCTCTTCTCCTTGCACTTTACGCCTTTGTCCTCAAGCTTCCTTTGATTACTATAAACTGAGTTCAAAATGCACAAGTAGTTTATACTCAGTTAACTCAGCAATGGGGAGAGGAGAGGAGTGAGAGGCTTGGGCAAACATAAACTTCTGCAGTCTCTCCTACTTTGTGTATTCTTTCTCATTAATACTTTTTCCTATCTTGCCATATTCTGATATCTCTTGGCTACATCTGTCCCAGTTTTGTTGGGAGTTATAAACAAGGAAATTTCATCCTGACAGTTATGGTAATAGCAAAGTCTACCATAAAGATCGATATACCTGGCCCAAGAGATTTTGAAGGACAAGATGGCATCCCCTCCTCATCCCGTGAGCAGACGCTGACTGGACTGGCAGCTATAGCTTACTCTGGCCCTGGCCTATATGTCCCCATAGAACAGCATCCTCCATCACACTTGAAGGCTGCAGGCTAGCAAGCACAAGATATACAATGCAGTGTATGCCTATCTG
The DNA here is from genome assembly GCA_948472985.1 of Iguana delicatissima. Lineage (NCBI taxonomy): Eukaryota > Metazoa > Chordata > Lepidosauria > Squamata > Iguanidae > Iguana > Iguana delicatissima. Next base: position 116,788 of record CAOKZL010000308.1, read on the forward strand.
TCCCCGAGTGAAGGGAAACAAACATGTGGTCCAGAAAAAATGGCTTGGAGGCTGTCACTTGCCCTCCATCCCGCATCATTTGTCACTTCGGCATTCACCTTAGTCTGTCTAATGGTAGGCCCAGCCCCAGAGTTTAATGGTCGTGCTGGCTGAGGAGTGCTGGGAGCTGAGGGTTGTTTCTGTTGTTGTTTTAACGGCACAGCTTCAAAGTCAAGCTGGTGGTTTTGTAGGCAGTTACGTTTAGCAAACTCTTTTCTGTTCCTCTGGAATGAAATCTAGTGCTCTGCAATCAGCTGGACGAGCCCAAGTACTTTGGGAGATACTTTTTTCTGAAAGGATGTTGAGAATGGCATGCTTCTTTTGCTAGTTCAAGTTAGCATGGGGCACAGAAGGAAGCCCTGACCTTTAACAAGGACACTTGAAAGCCCTATTGCCAGCCAGCTAGTTTTCTCCTGTCTCACCTACTTAAATGTTCAAAAAAGCTTTTTATGTACAGAATGTGCTCTGGATCATACTTGTTCCTGAGCCCTCCTGACAGCTTTCAGAGATTGCTGGTGACTCCCAGAAGATATGTAATTCTAGAAACAGCAGCCTGATGCTAAACATCCCCACCTGTTCTCCATTATCTTCCTTCAAAAGAAAACAATGTTTGGCTAAAGTTACAAACTAATGGAACCCATTTTCACTAAATAGGTACATTTGGTCATATGTAATTTGGTAGCTCATAAAAGAAAGAAAAATACATAGAAAATGGCTTCGAACAGAGGGGAGGAAATGAAATGAAAATTTTCCTAAGGCTGTGATCCTCATCCCATTTACCTGGAAGAGAAATCATACTGAAGTCAATGGGAATTCCAAATGCATCTGCTTGGAATGATGTAGGAATTAAATTTAATCTGTATTTAATACATAGAGCAGGGATGGAAGAATGTATTTATCCAGACCAGAAATCATATTGCTGGTTTTAAATTGTACATACTTTCATATTCAAATTCATGAGAGTCTGTTTCCCTCTCTCCTTTTCCTCTCCACCACACACATATGACTTCTCCACCTGCATGTAGCATGAACTCTTCCTGGAAATGTGCTAAGGCAAGCAAACCCAAAGAGGAAGCTGCTATGGAGAATGGAGGCAGGGCATCCTTTCCTTGTTTCCCATGCAGTATGAAATTTTCATATTTCTTGGAAAAGCTCCTTAAAGGGGAAATCCTTTTGCATTATGAAGCCATATCAAAGAAAATCTGGAAATATTTGGGATGGAAGAAACTCTTACGTAGATCTATGCAGAGCCAGCCCTATCATTAGGCAGATGGAGACTTTTACCCCAGATTCCCAGTACTGGGAAATGGCGACAAGTTGTGGAAGGAAAGAGCCGTGTGCCCGACAATTTTTCCTGTGTCTCCTAAGCTAACCAACTGCTTTTAAATGTAGTTGGTGATACTAATTCTTTCACCAGAGATTCAATTGCCAGTCCAACTTGATTTTGCACATCAAATGTTTGTAGAGGCATCTTGTTCCTTACCCTAAGCAACCAAGTTGTGGAAATAGGGTTCCTAGCAGGGATGGGCCAACCAAATCCTCAAATCCTCAGCAAGGATTTGAGATTTGTGAATCTGAATCCCTGTGCAAAAATAGGCAAACCGAATCTTTCAAACCCACCAACCAAAAAATATTTTTTTAAAAAAGAAGTTCTGTTTAAAAAAAAGTTTTTAACAGTGTAAAAAAAAATAAAAGTTGCTTTTTAAACCCTTTTTTAAAAAAAGGATTTGAGAGATTTGTGAGATTCGTGGATTCCCAGAACCTTCCAGGCATTCAAATCTGGATTTGGGAAATTCTGGATTCGTCCTATCTCTAGTTCCTAAATGCCCCATTTTCTATAGTACATCGTCTATTTGGGTTCCTAAACTCTTGTCTTGTACCAGAGTGACACAAGACATTCCAAATTGCATGAAAGGAGGTGCCCAGTGCTCCTCAAGACAGATCTCCAAGCATTTAGCCTGTGTGCAATGATCAGGCCTTACACAGCAAACACCAGTGGTTCATTTTCTGGAATTGTGACTGGATTGGCACCCTCTTCCTCCTATCTGTCTGTCTGGGTTGATGTCCAACAGCAGAATAAAGTTTTCAACTTGTCTTGATTGGCTTGCCATTGGAAATTTTGCATAGGTTTTTGGGTTCCCATAAGACTTTGAAAGCATGTGGGAATCTTGAAATTGCCCAGGTCCTTCTCTCTTGAGATCTGAGGTGGTTTTATTCAAGCCTGTCTCACACATCCTGTGCAGATTTCCAGAAATTCTGGCAACCCTGTGTGGAAAACAGACAGAAAAGGGAGATCAGTGGCCACTGGAGCATGATCTAACTCAGGAGTACGAGTCATGTCACTTTCCAGATCTTGCTGAACTAGAAGTCCCAAAAGCTCTGGTCAGCATGAACAACGGTGAATTCCAGGAGCTGCGGTCCACTAACACCCGAAGGCCATATGATTCACACCCTTGCTCTAGCTCAATGACCAATAAAGCATGGATTTCCATGTATAAAGCCACAAAAGCATCTTGTATCCACAAAGATTACTGGTAGCAGATTCTAGAAAGACATCAGGGAAGACAGAACTGAGTCTGATTCAATACAAGGCTAGTCTCTGTATCTAGGTTAGAAAGTAGTTGCCATCTCTTTTGCTTTAGCACCTGCCTACTTACCCATGTATCATCATAAGAAACTAGGTTAAGAAAGGTGAACACATAAAGGTTGTAATTTGCCAGCAAGTTGACTTTGACTTATGGTGGACCTATGAATGAGAGGACTCTAGACGTCACCAGTCAGCAACTTTCTTGCTTGGGTCCCATACCCTCCAATTATCCTGATCTGGTAGAGACAGTTCCAAGTTAATCTTCTCTTGTCCCACTTTTTCAGCTGCTTTCAAAAGTTCCTCTCTTTTCCTCCTACTTCCCCCGTTTGTCCTGAGCTTACTTCAATTACTGTGAATTGAGCTCAAAATGCAACAGCAGTCTGCATTCAACTCCTCAGGGAGTAAAGGAGAAGAGGTGGAGAATTTTGCCCTTTCCAGCAGGCTCTGGCGAAAGCTAATGCTGCAGCCTCTCCTGGTTAGTGTCTATGATGAACCAGGGGAGGGGGGTAGTCAGCAAAGCCACTGTAGCAATTTAGGGGATTTAATTTGATTGGTTCGCTGACTAAAGAACCCAGATTAGGCAGAGAAAGGGGCTAGGTGGGTGAGTAAGCAGAACAGAAAAATAACAGAAACAGGATTTGAAGAAGAGTTCCTTCTGTGAGTTGAGAAGAGAAAGAGTTCCTTCAGAGAGAGAGAGAGAGAGAGAGAGAGTTGGGGAAGTATTTGTCTGATAAGAGCTGGAAGTGCTTTTCTGTTTGGTAACATTTAATTGCCAAATACTTTTCCCTTGTTAGTTGTTTTAATCAAGATTTTTTTCTATTTTTTTAAGAGCAGTCTCCATACAGTGTCTCTTTAATTTGAGATCAGTTATACATACTTCGACAATTGACATACTCAATTGGGATAAACCTGAAAATGCTTTGCCCTGTATCCATAAGGGTTGTGGGCTTAGGGACAGCAGAAGGGGATATAAATTTGGAGAGGGAGCCAGAGGGTGGTTAATATATGAAAGGATGCTGCTTCTCCGGGAAGGGAGAATTTTAAGCAGATCTGATATGTCACAGCCCTAGCTGGCTCAAATCTTCCCATTTTGGCAATGTGTTCTTCCTCATGAATAACTTTTGTCATCTTGACCACATTCTCATGTTGTTTGGCCACACGTCCCGTTTTCATCTGTGAGATGCTGAGGGTAGTCCTGCATACTTAGGACCATGGTTTCTTTGATTGAATCAATCCAGTTGAAGTGGATTCTCTCTCTTTTCCTACTGACTGCCACTTTACCAAATGTTATTGTCTTCTCCAGTGAGTCACATATGATATTCCAAAGTACAACAACCTCAGTTTCATCCTCTTCCTTTTAATGAGAGTTCAGGCTTGATTCACCCTAAGACCCATTTATTTGTCTTGTTAGCAGGCTGTGGTATCTGTTGCACTCTTCTCCAGTACCACATTTCAAATGAACATAAGCTAGTGTGACAATAAATTATCACAAAAAGACAGCATTGTTTGTTTCAGAAATTATTGCTGGTGTCTTGCAAGTTGTTTCCAGCTTATGGAAACCCTAAGGCAAACCTATCACAAAGTTTTAATTCTGCACACACACACACACACACACACACACACACACAAAACAGCTATTGTGTAAGAATTAACCATGGGTGCTTTTTTAAAATCATGGGCCATGTCATGGTAGATGCCATCCATTGCCCATAGTGGTTAAGTTAAAGGCTGTGGACAAAACATTGTGAACATTGTGAGTCTTCCATCAGTTACTTCTAGTGGAAATATACTTACCATACTTGATCCTAACATACCCTCCAGTTGTCTTGATTTGGCACAGATACCCTATTTGCTGGCGTATAAGACTCACTTTTTTCCCTGAAAAATACTATTTGAAAATGGGGTGTGTCTTATACACCAGTGCATCTTATACACCGGCAAATACAGTAATCTGTCATCCCACCTTTTCAGATACTTTAAAAACCTCTGTGTTTCTCTCTACTCTTCCCAACACTTTGCCCCTTTGTCCACAGCTTACTTCAGTTGCCACAAACTGAATTCATAATGCAAAAGTAGTTTGCATTCAGTTAAGTCTGAGGGGAAGAGGAAGCGCAGAATCTTGTCCTTCTCTGTAGGTTCTGGCAAAAGCAAACTGCCACAGCCTTTTCTAGCTTGTATGTTCTTTCTCAGTAATAACTTTTATTGTACATTCTTGATGCTGCTTGGGCACACATATCCCAGTTTTTATTTGTGGTATGTTGGAGGATATGCATGAAACAGAACTTGGAAAAGTTATTCTTGGACTACTTCTACAAGAATCTAACCATGCTGGTGGGAAAATTTCAGGAGTTGTGGTCCCCCCAAAAATTAATGTTCCCAGTATCTGGACAATGTATTCTGCATTTTTTATGATCTATTGTATAAGCAGTCATAAATGAGCTTTACTTCAACTATTAAAAATTCATTAACTGTCCAACAGAAGCCAATGCAAGTGGTCACATTAGGTACAGATCGTGACTTCTTAGCCTTTTCCAGTTCAAAGTAAATTAATGTTTTAGTTTTGACTTTGGCAAGGGGAGGTCTTTTGTTGGTCAGTTCCAACATTTCCATCCATTTGCATCATTTTCATCCCATTGGGACAGATAATATAAGTGCTGGACTGAACACACAGAATAAATTATTTTCCAGAGTTTCTGCAAGTATTGAACTGCTCTGAATAGTTTTGCAATTATTCAGGGGAAAAAAGAGAGTCTAAATGGATTCTTATTAAAACCACTGTTTGTTGTTTTTCTTTTGAGCTTCTCCGAAGCTATTCTTAAACTGTATTTGATATTGCTGATATGGACACTACTGTGCATTCCTCAATGTATATGTAACCTACAAGCATTTCAATGTCCACATGTGTATAGAATACAATGAGGCTAAAGGGGAAATTTAAAACAGGAAATTTCTTCACGTCAGCTGGCTTGTTGTAATGATTATAGAACTAACCTTAGAACTGCAATCCTGCAATGCTGAACCACATATGTGCTACACTTTTATAGCGACAGAGTAACAGGATTGCTATTTTGGGGAAAACATGATTTTAAGAGGTGCTTATTGCCTGCCAGTCTTTGGTAAGTTGCCAGAAAAGAAAGACTTGTCAATGGGCATGAGTATGGTCCTGTCATGTTGCTAAGCTTCTCTGTCATGGTATATACTAACCTGTTGAATGTGCATTGCCGCCCAACCCGCGAAATGAAGAGACCACACACAGGGCTTGGGTTGAACTAGGGCAATTTATTAATATGCCTAATTAACATAATTATGAGGTGAACTTGAACTTGAACTTGAACTTCTGACCTAAGACGGGGGGGTCAAGGCCTGTGTAAACTATGGCAAGAGTCAGGTCCCGACCATCTTCCATAGTCCGTATAGTGAGATACCGGGCCCCAAAGCCAACCGCTGAAGCTGCATTAAGACCTTGGCCGGCCCCTGTCTGGGAGGTGAGCCCCGAACCGCCACCCCCCGGGCTCATGCCAGTGAGGGCCAGTCCTGAGCCCTCCTCAAGGATAGCGTTTATCCTACACCAAATGATGCCACAGGTATTCACCGACACCATTGACCCCCCCCCCACCGGCCCGAAGAGCTCAATATGTCTGAGAATTCCTATTTAACCAAATGTGACACCACCCTGTACAGCCAATTACCCAATCCCTCAGCGCAGTGTAGGGTAGGCGAAAAAACCCCTTTAACAGGGGAAAAATTCCTACCTGGCGCTGAAGCGACCAGCTATCTTACACTGAAACCATAGGGCGGGAGGGTGGGTCGTCGCCTGCCGGACAAAGAGGCCGAAGGAGGAGGCGGGGCAACCCTAAAAACGCCGCCGCGTCCCACCCCCTCCCCCGGCGGCCCCTTTTCGCTAGAGGGCGGCAAAGGCCGCCCCCCGCCACTGCTTTGCTTGGGCGTTGGGGGACGAATTCTTTGCTGACTGCTCTTACATCTGAAACTATTGCTATTACTACTATATATTTAGGCTTAATTGCTAATTAATTAATTAATTAATTGCTAATTGCTGCTATGTTGTATTCTAAGGCCTGCTTGCTGTTACATTGTATCTCATGGAGGGAAAGAGCTGGAAAACGAACGTTAACACTAATGTGCTAGGAAGTTATGAGAACAGAGGGATACAGAGATAGGGACAGGGAAATATGCAGAGGGTTACCTTGATCAAGGACGCATGGGTTGTTGGTAGGACCAGCGTGGGAAAGTAGAGGGGGAGTATAGAAACATGACAGGATTTATAACTCTGACCAATGAATACTTATCAGAGTCAAACTGGTATTGATAACCTATAAAAGACATATGCTATATGTGTCCTTCAGTTTCAGCAACTTCTGTGGAAGTGTGGTGTGTTGTTCATGCTTATCCATAGAATAACAGAGTGAGTTTTGTAGAGTGTGAGTCCCACAAAATGTAGGAATATTAAGCTGCTTTTTTTTTCCACTCAGGATGGACAATTTCTTCCAGCAGTTGTACAGGTTTTTTAAAACTAAAATTGTCCCTTGGATACTTTTTGGGGCCTCAGTTTGGTTTCCTCTCACAAAGAACTCTCTTGAAAGAATCCAATCTTCTTTTCCTCTCCTTAGGCTAATATTTGGTATCGCCAGGTGTTTTGCTGGTTTTGCTTTTTCCTTGGAATCTGCCTTAAATTTTTTAATATGTCTGGCATGGATTTACTCTATTCATTTTTGGCTTTGATGTTCCCTTATGCTTAATCCCAACTCCTTGGTGTTCAAGACAATGTTAGACTCCTTCAGATCACCCTGGATGAAGGCAGCAGCACGTAAAATCACCTTTGTAGGCTTATCTATCTCCCTCCTATTTCTTATCCGTGGACCTTGATGGGCTCAAATCAGCTGTCAAACAGAGGTTAGTGGACATAGATCACTAAGAACTACAAAGAACTGCAAGGAGACCTTGCTTGTCTCACTCACTGGGTTTATCATGCCTTCCTTAAAGGATGGAATGTCTTATCTAGGATGGTTAACTAACCACAATACAGAAAGACTTTATCCATGGCAGGGTTTAATATCCTTCCCTCTAACCCAGAGCTTTCCAGACTTTTCATGCTGGTGGCACACTTTTTAGACATTTATCATTTTACAACACAGTATTTCAGTTTTACTAGCAAAGTGGAGGTTAAACTAACCCCTGATAAGAGATACAGACACATACATACATTGTAATAACAAAATGTATGAGGACACAATGTTTCTCATGAAAACCTTTCATATATATTTAAAAATATATGATTTATAAATAATAACATACATTACCAAGATCATAGGCGACACACCTACACACTTCAGGTGACACACTAATGTGTCACAGCACACTGTTTGGAAAGCCCTGCTCTAACCTATTAATTGACAGGTTCAATAAAACTCCATTGAATAAGATATGCTGCTCTTCTGATAATCGCAAAATTGAAACTATATCTCATGTACTTTTCCACTGCAGTTTCTACCAAGGGGCCAGGAAACATCTACTATATCTCATCATGCAATGTTTTCCTGGGTGCTCCTCCAAATCCCTTGTGGTTATCCTGCTTCAGGGCTCTGACAAATCACTCACTCAGCAAGTGGCCAAATTTTTGTACCTGGCTGTCTTAACTAGAACATCCTTGTCTATGTAATATTACTATGTTTAACCTTTTATATTCTTATAATGACCTACCTGTTCAAACTGTATGCATATTTTTAATACGAATGTCCTAATGTGCTGCTTTAAAATGCATTTCACATGCCATTTTAATGATATATTGACTGCAATAATGTATGTAACTAGGCCATATTGCACAAAGTTCTGTCTTACTATTTCTTCCCCAGGAATCAACATTTACTACCTAGGCTTATGTCTCAAAATGAAAAGGCCAGCCTTAATGAGACTGTGTGACATTTGTTGCCTCAGCCTGCCTTTGTGTTAAGGGCATTGTGTTCTGATGACCTTACTTGAACATCATAGACAAGTAAACTTCAACCAGTTTATCAAAGAAGCAAAGGTGATTTCTGTCCATGTGTTAAAAGCAATCAGAGTTTCGCTCAGTGTGTAACACACACAATATGAGATGTATGTCTTACACTGTAACAAATCATTACTAATGAATCATGACATCTGACACTCAGTGCTGAAGAAGGATTTATGGACGTGCTTCTCAGCAGCAACAGTTTCCTGCATTAGGACGAAGTTTGACTTTGTAGCAACCATTCCCCTTTGTTTGAATGCCCCAAGGGTGTAAAACTTGGAATTAGCAGTGTTTGGAAGGAAGCTATCAGCTGTACTTATGCCTTAGGCACTGAAAGTGAGAAGTCAATGTTTCTCTGGGGTTTACGTTCTACAGCAGTTTTGGAACCAGCAAGAGAGTTCATAATAGGTTGCATCAACTGTTGTGAACTTATGTATCTTTTTGTAATGCACAATTGCTAATCACTGAAGGAAGTGTTATTAGGAGAATGATCTATTCCTACCTAGCCTTCTTCCATCAAATGGTTAGGACAGTATTTCTTAAAATTATATTGAATATCTTACATTTAGTGCAATTTCAGATAAGCTTTGTGGGTTCCAGCTCAGTAATTTTGCCCATCCATTAGCTATATTTATTTTTATTACTTATTGTCATATTTGTTTTCTGTAGCTTTATCGAGCACTAGTGTATTTACCCGGCATTGCCCGGGATTTTATTTTCTCATTGGTAACACTTGTTAGTAATACTTTAGGAATTAGTTTACCTTACCTTAGGAATTAGATGCGGTTGAAATACACAGATTTGAGATCCTGTATCTGTAATTCCCCAAACTGCCTTGACCAGTACCTGTAACTTTTCCTCATAGTCCCTAATCCAATTTGTATTCAGAGTTGTTAACACAACAGAGGTTGGGTTCCTGAGGGAATACACTGCCCTCCTCCTTGCTGCTAGGCGTCATCTCTATAGCAACTGACCTAAGGCCCAAGAGCTCTCTGGCTGAGAATTCTAAAGGCCCCTCCCTAAACTGCCAACCCCAGGATTCCATAGGATCTTCACAGCCAATCATATGAGGTCTTCACCTCACACAGCCAATCATATGAGGTCTTCACTTGCCTGATGTGAAACAAAAAAACTCACTCATAAACTTTGACTTTTATATAGTGGATGTGAATAACAAATTGCTTCTGAATAACAAGCAGTGCACATGAACGTGAAAAAATGGAGATGCATGTGACGTGATCTCAGAAGAAAGAATGTGTGAGCTTCCAAATTAGGCTAGAATGTGAAGAGGCAGATGTTTTATATTTTGTTTTATATTTTATATTTTGTATCTTTTTCAAAATTCCTAATGCCAATCCAAGTATATGTATATGTTGAGTACAAACAACTTCAATATGATAACTTATTTGCTTAGAAAGCAACCATACCTGTTCACATACATGCCAGTTCATGATCAATGTAGGTGTTCAGAGTGAAGAAAGCCCCATAAAATGTGGCTAATTTTTAGCGCTGATGATAACTGTGTTTTAAGATCTTCAGCAGAGGGTTTTCTGTCAGTTCCACTGCCTTCACAGGAACATTTGGTGAGAACAGAGAGGACAGCCTTCTCTATGGCTGCTCCCAAACTGTGGAACCTCCTTCCATGGGAGGTGTGATTGGCCCCTCCCTTCTCTTTTTTGCTGGCAGGAGAAGACCTTTTTGTTCGGCCAGGACTTTGAGATTTAAATTTTGAAGTAGTGTAGAGAGGCAGCATAGCGTAGTGGTTTGAGCATTGGACTAGGACTCTGAAGACCAGGGTTCAATTCGTTCCTCAGCCATGGAACCCACTGGGTGACCCTGAGCACATCAAACACACACTCAGCCCCAAAGAACCCTGTGATAAGTTCACTTTAGGGCCACTATAAGTCAGACAACAACAGACAACCATAAAGCACATAACGACAGTGCATCAGTAGGGTGTGTGGTGTGCTGTATTTCTTATTTTTTACTAGTAAATATGTTTTAAATATGTTTTTAACTACTTTTAACTATATATTTAAATAATGCTGTTATTTAATTCCTTGCTAACTTTTGTAAGATAAGATTTTAACTTGATCTTGTTTTAAATTACTGTAAATCACCTTGGATCCCATTCTGAGAAATGGGCAGGATATAGATTCAAATAAATATACTGTACTATACTATAAAGTATGTTTTTGTCATGTTAAAGAAGTTCAGACTTGTAGAAAAAGAAGAAATTTTTGTCAAGAAGGTAATGCTATATGATGAGGAAGTTTTTCCCAAAGTTTTCGGCTAGCAAATATCACATGTGAATAAAATTATACCACAATAACGTTTCTTTGGTTAAACAAACTACAACAAAAAGCAATGTCAAGTTCTTACAGGCAGCTTTGTTTGAGAAGTGGAGAATGCACACAATAGGATGAATGGACAGTTGGGCCACCCACTTGACAAGAAGGCTGACAAGTGTGATTTTTTTTTTAAAAAAGTCAGATTTTTAATGGATATTTATTCTACAAAGAAGTAGCCTTCAGTTTCATGTTGTGCCAAACCCAGAGGATTTTGTGCGTTTTCTTAAATAAAATAAAATAAAATAAAATGATTTAATGCTGACTAGCTTCCAAGACATCCAAAGGAAAGAAGAGGTTCCTACATGAAACATACAAAGAATATTCTTTAAAGAAACTTAGAATGCCAAAACCAACCAAAAGGCTTTTGTAAAACAGAACAGAGCATAAACTAAAGTATATTGAGAGATTCATTGCACTGGGGATAAGAATGTGTCATTTGTTACAGGCAAGCATTTATGTGTTTTAATTTACTGAATGTGTTTTAAACATCTACACCAGGTATGGAGAATGTAAGGTTTTCCAGATGTTTTGGGGCTTCAGTTCTCATTATTCTTCACTAATGGCCATGTTAACATGGGCTGATGAGAGTGTCAGTCCAATATCTGGAGGTCCACATGTTTCCCAGACCTGCTCTAGATGTGGATGAACCTAGGATGCCCTAAGATGAATACTAAGAAATATAACATCCCAGTTTCAAAGAATGTCCCCACAAAAATGTAATAATAATAATAATAATAATAGTAATAATAGTATTTGTCAAAGTAGCTGTACAGCTGTATATAGCATTATGAAGAAGAAAAGGACAACAATAGTAGCAGCAACAATAGCAATGGCAACAACCACAACCAATACCACATGGGACAGAGTAGAGAAGGCCAGGTTGTCCAAAAATCCCAGATCACTTAGCACTTTGAAGATTAACTCCAAGATCTTAAAAAACAACTCTAAAGGGATGGGCAGGGTTTTCATTTAACTATATTACGATCAAGAAAGTAAGATCAAGAGGGTAATTTTTTTGAGATGGATTGACCTGAAAAAACAAAGCACATTGAGCCCTCTGAAAGCCTTTTACAAATGGGTGTCAGGATTAAAGACTCCATTTTATAGTCTGAATCACTGAATTCCTAGGCTACAACTTGCAGAAGGGTGAATTAACTAATCACATTTTTTTACGTAGCATTTTAATTCCTGGTTTTCTAAGTGTAAAGGAGGGAAAACCCTCTTTGGCTAAACTTCCTTGTCACGTGCAGAATTGCAAGAGTAACATCCTAATTTCATGACTGGTACTCTGTAGTGGCTCCCTACTGGTGCAGTGACATCCAGCTTGAGACAGTAATGCCTTTCAGTCTGATTTTGCTCCTTCAAGGATCCCTCATTTACTTCATTGGCCCTTTCATCAGCACCCTTCCATCCCGCCATGGGGATGGTAGAAGAATGGGACCATGATGATGTGTCTGCTTGATGTCGTCACAGTCCTGTGCTTTTCCCAGGTGGTGTGATCATGAGTTAAATCATTGATGGGGTTTGCTGGGTTTTCCCTGTTAATGACCTGTGATCGTGCCACCATCCCACACTTACCTGTCCTACAGGAGGGAAGAAAGCATGATGGCGGTGCTTCCTGCCCCAGCATAGCCTGGGAAAGTATCCAGCTGCACTGTGGAAGGAAGCGGAGTGTCCATCGTGCTCCCTTCCGTAGGGAGCCAGTCCCATGTGGAGGGGAGCACTCTGTCGCACTCCCTTACCAGCAGAGCTGCTGCTGGGGTCACCACCAGATGCCACTGCAAGAAGGTAAGCTGTGTAAAAGGCCATTATCATGGATTGTCAGTAACTACCACAAAATAGTATGGTCCAAGCTTTCCCAACCTGCTGGCCACCAAATGTGTTGGCTGTAACTCATATCATTCCTAGCAAGCATGACAACTGGGATGATCAGTGCTGTAGAATAACACAATTGGAGGAATACCTAACTGGGGAAGGTTAGCATAGTACAGGTAGTTAAATTGAGGACTCAGATTCAAATCTTCATTCTGCTTTGAAAATCACTGGGTAACTTTTGGATAGTTAATATCTCTTAGAAATCAGTCTTCTTCTGTAGTCTTCATTTTGTAGTCTTCATTTTCATGAATAACTGATTGAAGGTGTAGGAAATATTCAGTGATTTCAATGTCTTCATCATCTGCTTTAAAGTGATGTAAATCATCTATAATCATTATTTTTGTTTTCTTAATGTTCAGCTGTAAACCTTCCTTTACACTTTCTGCCTTGTCTTTCTTCAATAGTCATGCTACATCATTTGCTATTTTCTGCTATTATGGTGTCAACTGCACATCTTAAATAGGTGATTTTCTTCTTCCAATTTTCACACCTTCTTCCCCTGAGTCTAATCCAGCTTTACAGTTGACACATTCAGCATACAGGTTAAACAGATAAGGTAATAACATGCAGTCTTTCATGACCCCTTGCCAATTGGAAACCATTCTGTTTCTCTGTAGTTTGTCCTGATGATGATGGCCTCTTATCTTGAGTACAGATTATGCATCAAGACAATCAAATTGTTGTGGCACACCTGTTTCTTTAAGAATGAGCCATGGGTTTTCATGGTCTACACAATCAGTGGCTTTGCTATAAAACACAGACTGATTTTTCTTCTGAAGACAAATAGTTACACACCATCTAAGAACATGCTACCTTGTGGCCAGTAACTTGTTGATTAGTCCCAGCTAGAGTAGACCCATGTAGTCAACTGTTGAACTGCTAATCAACACACAGATATATCCAACTGATTCAGTGCTTCTACTGTAATTAGGTATAACAATATGATTAAGACCCATGTGAAATGGTTACACTTGTGGAACTCCACTTAGACTATCATGAACTGAATACATCCACTGCACAATGGCCCAAAAGGTACAACTTGCATGTGTATGACACTAACAGAATCCTGGTCATTCTGTTTTTAAACTGTACTTTCAATTTGTTTTAATTTATTTATATGTTTTTCTAAAATCAAGACTTTGATTTAATATGCATTGTTCTTATCCACCCTGAGTTTTAGGTGTGTGCGCGTGTAAGTACATGGGAAAAGTAAATAAGAAAGCCAGCATGATTTAGTAGTTTGAGCATTGGACTATGACCTTGGGGACCATGTTTGATTTGCCACTCATCCATGGAAACCCACTGGGTGACTTTGGGCACATCACATATTCTCAGCTCCCAGAAAACCCCATGATAGGGTCACCTTAGGGTGACCATAAGTCAGAAGCGACTTGAAGGTGCACAACAAGACGAAGACCAAATAAATAAATAAATAAATTAGTGGTCACTTGTGGGTTTTTTTGCTGTCACTGCCCAATCACCTTCTTCAGGCAAGGAAACAAGAACAACAAGATGGAGTGATCACCTCTGCACACCTTCTTCCAGTTTTACAGGAGGCATATGTGGACTGAGTCCAAGGGAAAAGGCAAGTGAATAAATAGTGGAAGTAGTGATGAGAAGAAGGTGTCAGGCACACTGAGAGCACATGACCAAGTTTTCCTCCATGCCCAGGAGCAATAAAGACTGGAGAAATTCCTTATGCTCATAGTTTGGATAAGGAGAGCTACTGTTCTCCCTTACAAGGAAAATTACTGTTTGAAAACAAGAAGGTCCCAACTCTGGGACAGATTATAAATCACCAACCAGAGATTAAACCAAAAAAGAAAACTGACAGACAGGGATGGGAAAGAGATGAAAGACAAGTGAGGATACAAAAGCTGGATGGAGAACAAAGTGTAAGAACAAACTTGGTCTTTCAAGGAGTGTTTGGTGAGGCACTCAGAGATGACATAAAATCAAGTGATAAAGTCTTCTTGTCACAGTGGATGTTTTCTTATGGCCTGCTGAATGTTCCCTTAATGTAAAGGTTAGAGACAGTTCTGGTGGCAGTGAAGCTTTTGACAACAGGCATAGCATAGTTGAAAAGAAAAGAAAAGAAGCTCTACAGAGGTGCAGAGAGATTTTCTTTAAAGTTCCAAATGGCTAGAGTTAAAGAGCATGTTATCTGACCTTTTTAAAAAAAGTTGGTTGAATTATTTTGTGGGTGATCTGGAACATTACACACTGGGAAGTGGATTTAGGGATGGTGATAGACAATTCACTTTCACTTTCAAAGTTCATGTTTGTTTGGATTCAGATTATGACAGGACAGGTCAGAATAGAAATATTACAGGCAAGTCAGGTCTAGTCAGGTAGGTCAGATCAAAGGCTGATGTAAATCACTGAATGATAAGTGCAATTGAGGGAAGTCTGTGTATCATTGGCCTGCTCACAGTAGCTTTTAGTAAGGAGCAATCAGAATCTCAGATAGCTTTGGTAGGTGAACTCTAGGAAGATGATGTCACAGCAAAGGGGTGCAATAACCTGGAGTTTTAAAAAGGTTATTAAGGCTTTAAGAGGCTCAGTCACCTGGAAGAGGTATTTGCAATTCATCAAGGACTGTTGGTTTATTCTCAGTCTCATGATCCTGTGTGGCTGTGATTCTGAACAGACTACTGGGGAGGCCTTCCAGTGTTTGAGTGATAGCAAAGCACCATCCTCAGGCCAAGCAGAGCCTGTGGAGTGGCCTGCAGTGTAACATCTCTACAAGCTAATTGATGGATCTATGTAGTGAGACTTGCAGGAGGAGCGTACTGGGTATACAAATGCTGCAGGATAAAATCTGCAGTGAGGCATGAGTTCTTATAGTATCATTATACCACCCTGAGCACATCTGGTCTCGTCTGATTTTGGATGCTAAGCAGGAGTGAGCCTGCTTAGTGTTGGACAGTATCTCTAGGAAGGGCTGGGGAAGAATCCTGCCTGAAGCCTTGAAGAGCTTCAGCCAATAAGAATTGACAATACTGGGAAGCCAATCAGAACTTACAATGGTAAGCTAGAAGTATCAGTAGTTTGATTCAGCAATAGGCAACTTCCTACTTTACTATGCAAGGAACTTGACACCATCTTGCTAATTTCCAACAACCCATTACGTAAATTCATCTGTGTTTTGCTTTTTCTGTTTTCTTTCTTTTCTTTTTCTTTCTTTTTCTTTTGGAATTGCAATTAGGTCACAGTAATGGATACAGGCATCCAAGTAATTATCACATACTGCTAATAAGAGTTAGACAAACCACAATGATTTCTATTCAGTTGCTGACCCACAAATGAAGTATGTTATTTCCATATATCCAAAACAGGAAATAACTGCATTTTATCAGGAGCAATGTAGTCTTGTGAGAGGGATAAATGTCCACTAGAGACAAAACTGAGATCACCAGAGTCATTTTCACTTGTTACTTTTACTTAATCAACATTTTAACTCTGGTCTCCAGAGGCCTTTAAGCACCACCTGCTCTTCCTTTTAATAAGACACTAATTCATTATTACTTTCTTTAAAATCCCTTTAAGCAAACTAACCATTAAGTTATATCCAACACAACAGTTTTTGGACACTACTAAAGAGAAGCAGAAAAAAAAAAGATAAAATACAAGGTTTGTTGTACAAAACAGCCACTGGTAAGGATGGCTGGGGGATTCTGGAAGCTGCAATCCAAAAAAGTAATAGTTCCAAGGCCTGGGCTGGATGTTCCAACCACAAAGCCTCAGAACAGTTTACCACAAAAATAATTGCACGCTCCTTTCCTCCTTGCTCAACTGACACATTTTTTACCCGTCAGAGCTGAACATGTTTCACTTGAAAGACTGATACTGATCATGGATATACATAAACCATCTCGCCACTTAAAGATGACTCTCACAAGCTCTGTTCAGGTGTTATAATACTGTAAGCACTGAGGGGATACAGGAACATATGGACTATCCAGGGGCCTATTCAAAGCTGTATTCTGCTTTAGAGGAACAATGTGGTGTAGTGGTTTGAACATTGGAGTATGACCCTGGAGATCAGGATTCAATTCCCTTCTTAACTATGGAAACCCACAACATATCACACATTCTCATCCCAAGAAAACCCATGCCCCATGACCTTAGGGTTGCCATAAGTAAGAAATGACTTGAAGGCACACAAAAACAATTCTACTTTAACTGCCATGGCAACATCTGATGGAATATTGGGGTATGTAGTCGGAGGAGAAAGTAGGGCACTCTGGCTGCAAATTCTAAGAACGCCTCCCTCAAAGGCAGTTTCTAGGATTTCATGGGATGTTGCCATTACAATTAAAGTGGAATATAGTGCTACCATTGTGTGGTGTGAATGGGACCCTGATCCTAGACCAGTTCCAGGATAGAACTTGAAGATCTGAAGAGAGACCGTAATCACATCCAGATAAATGTGGCAGCAGTCCATTGAGACTGACATGATAACAAACATTTATTTATGCAACTGAGGCCCTAGATTTTATAAGACTCCCAATCATGCAAAAGACTGTCATTGTGTTAAGCTGCCTTTCGACATTTCTGCACTACACTGTTACAGTCCTATTATTCCATTTTCGACATCCTATGGAATCCTGGGGTTTGCAGTTTAGGGAGACCCATTTAGAATTCTCAGCCAGAGAGCTCTTTGGCCTCAGTAAACTACAAACCCCAGAATTCCACACGATGTTGAAAGTGGAATAATAGCACTATAACAGTGTAGGGCAGAAATGGCCTTTCTTTGGATGTTCCAGTTAGGGCTGGCCCAAGACTTTTTGCTGCCTGAGTTGGTGCTGTAAATGGTGCTCCCACACACAAGTTTGGGCACAGTACTGAAAGACAGCCAACTTATTTTGGCACATGAGACACAGTATCCCACAAGTTCATCTCTGACAGTAAAAATACAATGCAACAGTAAAAATACAACAAATTAAATAACATGGTACTGCCCTTTCACAACAACCCAGACCTGCTGCCAGATGTACCTGCACCACTCTGCCTAATGATAGGTCCAGACCTGTTTTAAATTTAACTCAGAAAGACTACTGTAGAAAGTTAGAACAGCCACACATATATCCTTCTACAATTACATGTTATAACATACAAACAATGCTACCATTAACTTAAATGAAGGTGATTTATAATCTAGTCCCTGATTAGGTATGGGAAAAATGTATTGGTTTCACCTTCTTACACATTCAAATCTTGGAAACCTCATAGTCTTTCCATTCTGAATAGGAAGAGATTTATGAATGCTGGCAAGGTATTTAAAATTAAATAAAGCAATTTTTTCCCTGTTGCACCAGCAAAACTTAATAGATACAGCTATTCCCACCAAAGGAAGGACTGTATTATACCTGCACACCATCTGGGTGGAAAAGATGAGGTGTCACTCAGAAATATAAAAGGTGGCAACCCTAATTCTGTACTAATAGCATTGAATGCAAAGGGATTCAGATACAGACTTTGGAGATTTATAAGAGGAAATTCTTATAAAAATAAATTGGAGTGGAACTTTCACTCTTCCCTTATCCACAATGAACACTTTGCATAATCCACATAGATCTGAATTTCAGGATAATCATATAAATTTACCTTCTCTTTATGGTATATAGTTTCCCCATCCCTGGCTGAAAAACATTTATGCTTTTAAAATATTGCAAGCACTCCTAATGGCACAACAGCAAACAGACAACTCCAGCATCTGATTGTTTTAAACCATCGAAAGATGTGAAGTAAAGCTTTTCAGGGAGTCCCTTGGGACTTTTTGTCTCATTCTGTGCCATGGCATGTACTTCTTGGACTGTTCCTCGAGGAATATGGTGTGCCAGCCAAGTCATGAGGAGGCTTGGCCATAACAAGCAGTCTCCAAAAATAGTATCTTAAGTTGCGCTTGTAATACCAAGGGTTTTGAATGAACCATAAGGGTACCCAAGGGAAATTATAAAGTCATAAGGAAAAGCCAGAAGTCCTGGATGCAAGCAGCAGTCGGTCTGCAGTGAAACTAACCAAATTATTTTCCATTTTCAAATACTTGCAATAACAGTGCTTGAGTTTGTTGAAAAAGATCTTTGTGGAGCTCAAAAGCTTAGATGTTCCCACTAGCAGAACTTGTAACAGAACTGGTTTCCCAACACATCTGTCTCACAAATATCCATTTCTGCAGGAGTTTTATCTTTCTATAAATATTTCCACAACTTTTTATGCCAAGTGATCTGACAGAAAAGAAAGATAGGCCTCAAGGAACTTGCTTCCACCATCAAGCATAGTTTGCCATCTTTCTCATACTGGTTATAAAGCAGCAGCAGACTTTATCTACTCTTCCACAGCCACTGCCAGCTTTTGGCCTGACCCAAGAGATTTTACTGTCTGAAGTGAAAGATAGGATCCTCCACCAAAAACAAATTCCATATGCAAAAGCTGACCAGAGTACAGTGTAACGTTTCTTCAACACTTCTGGTAGGACATCATTCTTCGTTCCACCTGAAGACAGAAGGCTAGCTTGATGGAAGGTTGAGTGGAAAACAAAGTAGTGTACTCTAAGAGAAAGCTGCACTGCCCGTTCTTGCTGCATCCTGTTGTCTAACCTCAACCTTCCTAATGGCAGACCATAACGATAGAAATAATATTCAAAAATTTCAAAATATTGTCAAAAGATTAGTATTGGGAAACTGTGATGAGGACAATCCTGCATTTTCTGTAAAGAAAAAAACTGTTTACCATAAATATATAAATCTGTGAATCGTGTTCAGAATAAGTCACTAACTACAGCATTTCCTGCACAGAAAATACTTGTTTCCTGTAAAAATTGCTGTTTTCTGTGCAAAACAAAGAAACAAACACAAACAAAAAATATGTGAATGTTGCCCAGAAAAAGTCCTGAACTATGAATAATTTTAGAAGACTGTGCAGTTCTTGAAGACTTTTTCACAGAGTAAATTGTAAAAACTCATTTCTCTTCAAGGTTGAGATTAGCAAATAATTAATTTCTATGGACGGGCCAGCTGTGCTTGCAAAAAATGTCATTTTCTTGGAGACACAGAATAAGATGGAAAACAGAACTATGCAGGGAGATGAACTCTTCTCAGGCAGTATACCTGGCTTAACTCAACATGAGGTACATGTAGGTACAGCTGTTTCCTTAAGCTTTCTCTGTCCACTAAGTCAAACCAACATCCTGTAGGGCTTATATCAGGAGTGGAACATTTTTGTGGCTCCCCAGAAAGGAAGGAAGGAAGGAAGGAAGGAAGGAAGGAAGGAAGGAAACTGCTGTCTGTAGAGCCAGTGTGTAAATGAGTGGAGAAAAATCCCCTACCCTTGATGGTTTCAAAGTCAGTTTCCTAGAGACTGGAAGGGAGCTTTTGATCAGGTTCGGCTGTGCTTCCATTGCTTCAGTACCATTTCCATTGTTCTTTTTAATTCAATGCTTCAGCTATTTTGATGCAAATATTTTCATTCATAGGAACAATAAATGATGTGTTTCTATGCTGTTCTTTGTATCTGCATTTTTATTATTAATTTGATTTATATCCTGCCATTCCTTATAGGAGCTGAGGTTTAAGGTTGCCTAAACGTAACAATTTTTTATTCAAAAGTGATGTGCATGAGTGGAAAATGGAGATGTCATGTAAATCTGATTATTTCATCCTGGCTCACTGAACACAAAATTGAGATTAGGAGAGTTTTTTTGCATTTTCTCTTTCTGACTTCATTTCTGGACATTTCTGAGAACATTTCATAAAGGTCTTTTTATGCAAAATATTTTGTTGTACAAAATATGCCTTCTGCAAGTCTTAGAAATTGGGAAGCACTTGTATATTCTTCCATTTGTCTATGTTGCTTTATTATTTTATGTCTGAGGTTGAGAGAAGTTACAGGAAACACTTGAGTGTAATTGGGTTAAAAAAATCTGACTTGGATTACTTGGATTTGGCACAAAAGCGGCAGAAGATTGGGAGACTGAGGCTGTTGATAGAAAATACAAAGAACTAGGAAAATTCAGGGAGTGGGTAGAGGTGGAACCGATATTGACTGAAACAGTTGAGAAATTTTCCAAACGCCCAGGAAACTCCATTAGGAAAAATTATGAGGAAGCGGGATTTGTGTGCAAATTTATTCTGGTACTCGCATAACTAAGAGGGTTTGGGGGAAATTATTCTGCACAGAAGTACATATAGGGTTTTGTTTAGTTAGTTAGTCAGTTAGTTAGTTTGGATAAAAGTTGTGTTCATTGTGCAGAAAACAGTATTTTCTGTGCAGAAAATACTATGTGAGGACAAAAGAGATGAGGATTTATATTCCTAGTTAAATGTCCCAACAGTTAGTTAGGTAGCACAGTTATTATGCTACCTTCTGAAACAGGGTTGTCTGCTCTAAATCCTATGTGAGAGTGTTGTTGCCCTTGTGTTCTGCTTGTGTGCATCCCAAAGCCATATGTTTGCTTGCTCTCTGACGCAGGATACAGCGCTAGATAGGTCTGTGGTACAGTCCAGCAGGGCTCTTCTTATTACTCTTAGGTAACAGTATCCAGATTTCAGAATTGAAATATTTGATCCTGTGGGGGTGAGGGTAGAATACCAGATTTCAGTGGTTATTCTACATAATATTTGACAAACATTTATTTGTTACAAATGATAGAAAAGCTAAGAGAGAAATCTAAATACAGTCATCCTTCCACTTTCTCTAGGGTTAGGGGCACAGGCCCCCTGTGAAAGTGGAAAAACCATGAATAACTCTAGGCTCCCCCAAACCATATGTAACAAACAAAAAAAGTATGATCACCATATTCAACCCATCATGGATTCCTTTGAGGCATCAGGGTTTCTTCACAAGGCAGAACTGGGTGGCTGGTGGGGCTTACTGCCGCCTCCACTGCTGCCCCACACCATTTTTAATAGGGATTTACAAGCCTCATTCACAGTTTCTCAGTCTCTCAAGGCTTGCAGTCCCTATTAAAAATGGCACAGGGAGGCAGCAGAGGTGACAGCAAGCAATTCGTGAATAATCAAATCCGCAAAAGTGAAACCCGCAAATGTGGAGGGCTGACTGTATTTGATTTGGTGATATTAGCCCAATAACTAAGTTTATGGAGTTACAAAGAAGAGAGTTCCTTGCCAGTATGTGAAAAAAATGTTTTGGGGACTGCATCTCCCAAAATCCCCAATTCAGCATGGCCATCAGCTGGGACATTCTGGGGATCCTATCCAAGCTTTAATTATGTGAACTCATCAGATGAGAACAGGATAACTCCTGCTAACTTATGATCAGGTATAAAAATAGAGAGAGAAAGAAATGAAAAGCTACCTCACATGATACGTAGTTTGGGTGGATGGCCTGTGATTTATGGACTGTCTCCTTCTGCTGCATGCTGATTTCAAGACACTTCGTAAGATACAGAAAATCTGTATCTCCAAAATTAATTTAATCCCAGTAGTTCTGGATGCTGGGGGAAAAAATCCAGCTGGTTCTCTTAAATTTAGCATCTACAGGCAGATTGTTGGAATACAGATCAAACTCCACCCTGTTTGACAAACAAAAGAAAAAAGAAGAAAAAGGAAGAAAAGATAAAGCTAATGACTTTCTAAAATGGAAAATTGAGGCTGTTTTCCCAATATTCTTTCTGTCTCACCCAAGGATATTTTTAAAACAAACTACAAGTATAAAACATCCAAACTTCTTGCCCATAACTCAAGAAGCTGAAGAATATTAGATCATGAAAATACACTCCATTTTGTAGAGTTTCAAATGCTCCTACTGAGCATCTTTTATGCTCACAAGCAATGCTTCCTGTTCTCAAATTAAGATGTGCCCTACTGGGATTCTCAAAAGCAAGACATTTCTCAAGCTAAGTTTCCTAGATCAAAGAGGCAGCAATAAATTCAGATAAGTGTTTCAGCTTTATCATGTTTTGCCAGAACATGGTTCCTTGGTGGAGGGGAAGATTTATGTGAGAATATTAAGATGCAGCTCTGTCTACAGATAAAACAGAGGGTAGATGCTGGTGCTTAACTGATTATGAACAGAGAAGTTTCCATTCTAGCCAAAGGGAGAGCTTTTAAACATTCACTTCTAAATACAAAGTTCTCACGGTTTGTCATGGGAAAAGATTGCTTCCCTTTTATTGGTTCATCTTCACAAGATGGCTTTCACAAATCATTCAGCTGGGGGGGAAGTCAGATAGGAAGCATTTGTAATCAGCACCAGACCAAACTGTTCTGCCACCCTGAGACGTGAGGAAAAATACCATCCCCTCCCATTGCCACTAGATGCCACTTGACTGGGTGTTATAAAAGAATAAAAGGTTTAAAGTTACATACTTCAGTATTATTTTGTTTTTACTTACAGTGCAAGTTGCACATGGAATTTTCCACCACATGAGCCAAAATACCTTGGCAATCCTTGAGTATTGTGGACTTTGATTCCTCCTCAGGTAGCAAAAGTTCTGGGTCATCCCTGAGATTCCTAGAGAAATAATTAGGTTTGCTAGGTAGCTTCCATCTAGGGAGACTGGCTGACTTCCTGTTAGTGGCACAGGCATGGGTTTCACTGTACATGCAGAATGATTTTTGGTTGATTGGACAATGCGCCAAGTTATATCCAGTTGATGGTAACATAAGTAGAGTTGTGCATGTGCAACCACATTGAAGTACATTGAAGTACACTGAGTAGCACGTGAATGCACATTGCTTCTATACGTTGCTTTTGTGCATTGCAGCTGCACAACAAATTTTCAGCCACAATGTTAATCAGATTGACCACTGATCCATGTATGTTGCAATACATTGGTATTCTATACAGGAGATGCATAACTTAACTCTACCAGTGGATATTTATTCAACAGTGAAGCAACTGACCATTCTCTATAAAGTTGTCACTTTTGTCACACAAAACCCTTCCACAAACTACTTTTATGAAGATAATTATCTGACCTATAAAAGCATGGCAAGTGCTCAGGATTATGGCCAGCGTGATATTTCTGACTGGACTCTGAGATGCAACATTAAGATAGTAAAGTTATGCTAAATAAGCTGAAAGGCAAAGTTAAGATGGCAACAGAACACTGGCCTTTTGGGAAAATAGCTTTAAGATTTTTCCATATTATTTTTAGCCATTGCCTTTTTCTGAGCAGCATGATAACTTTACTGGTAAAGGTTGACTAGTGCCCCAGCAACATGTGGTGTGGAAGTCTGGGATTAATTGATATGAGATAACTTCATATATATTTGCTTATGTAATTGAAAAGATAACTTGATATACATTAATCAGATGCAGCAGTGCTCAGAAACTGCAAGTACAGAGCATCCTGCAAGGTCTTTTATGGTTGTCCAGGAAATATCACCTTTATTACCAGTTGCAGTGTTGAAAATTTGTATCTGGGTGCACAGATATATGTGTATGCCAAAAGTAATAAGAGAACAACTTTATCTCATGTTTAATGTTCTTTGTGAAACACCATGGCCTGTCAGTATGGTAAAAGCAATATAAGCAATCCACGTTTAAACAGTATTCTTTAGTTTAGTTTTTTTTTCTTATGTAAGTAGGAATAGAAAATTAATGTGTTTTGTAAACCTTTCCCTATAGAAGTATCCATTTCATAGTTCCTGAGATTACCAATGGAATGGGGTTCATCTCGACTTGGAAATATATACATTTTCTACGATCTGTGTCTTAGAAATGTTTACATTTTCTCACTTGTATCTTGCGAATTTGTACATTGCTGTGCTTATGATCCATTTAGAGAGGAAAATACATCTTCTCCAGAGATGTTCATTGTTGTCAACTGTTGTTGTTCATTGTTCATTGATCAAAAATGTTCATTGTTGTCAACTGCCATCAAGTTAACCTGGACCCTAAGAATGAGAGATTTCCAAGTTTCAGCTGCCCTGCTCAGGTTCTGTACAGTCAAGGGTGTGGCTTCCTTGATTGGCTCTTTCCATCTGTAATGTGGTCTTCCTCTTTTCTTACTGCCTTCTACCTCACCAAGCTTTATTATCCTTTCTAGTGAGTCAGGTATTCTCATGATATTGCCAAAGTATGACAGTTTAGTCATCTTTGGCTTCTGGAAAGAATTCAGGCCTGATTTGCTCTAGGATCCTTTCATTAGTCTTTTTAGCAGTCCAGGGTATCCGAACTCTTCTTCATCACCACATTTTGAATGAGCTGATTTTCTTCCTATCAGCTTTCTTCACTGTCCAGCTTTCATAAACATACATAGAAATTGGAAATACCATGGCATGGGCAATCCTAACTTTAGTATTCAATGATATAGGTTTAGGCTTGGACATCTTGTCTAGTTCCTTCATAGTTGCCCGTCCAGGTCCTAGTCTTCTTCTGTCTTCTTGTCTGCAGTTTCCATTCTGATTAATGACTGAGCCAAGGTATGGAAAATTTTGAACTATTTCAACGTCTTTATCATCTGCTTTAAAGTTATGTAAGTCATTATTCTTCTTGTTTTCATAATGTTTAGCTGTAAGCTTGCCTTTGCGCTTTCTGCATTGACTTTCTTCTATAATTGTTTCAAGTCTTTATTGTAATATTGTTTCATGTACATATCTTAAATTCCTTACTTCAATTTTCATGCTTCCTTCCTCCAAGTCTAAGGGCCTTTCCACACTACACTGTTATAGTGCTATTATTTGACTTTCAACATCCTATGAAATCCTGGAGTTTGCAGTTTAGGGAGGGGCATTTAGAAATCTTAGCCAGAAAGCTCTTTGGCTTCAGAAAACTATTAACCCCAGAATTCCACAGGATACTGAAAAGGGAATAGTAACAGTATAACAGTGTAGTGCAGAAAGACCATAATACTGCTTTACGTATGATATGTTAAGTCTCCCAAGTGCTCTGAGTGCAGCTTTCACTTTGCTTTTTAAAATTGGAGGTTTGTCTTCATATGGTTCTTCCTTGAATGAATCTGTTAACCTTTCATCTCTTTTATACAGTTCTTCTGTGTATTGTTTCCTTTATCTTTTTATTTCTACTTGGTCATGTAATGTGTTCCCTTTCTGGTTGTAGAGCATCCCCACTGTTGATTTACATTTCTGTTTGATTTCTCAGGTCTTGTAGAAGAGGTCTCTTGTTCTTTCTTTTTTGTTGTCGTCTTCTGTTTCTCTGCACTGATTATTATAGTAGTTTTCCTTGTACCTGTGCACAAGTCATTGAATAGTTACATTCAGGGTTCTGACTCTATTTCTGTCACCTTTTACTTTTGTTTCTCATCTGTCCTGAACTGCTTGAAGAATTTCATCTGTTATCCATTGAGCCTTCTCTTTCTTTTTGGCCACAGATAGTGTCTTTTTGCATTCCTTCTTGACAAAGTTCCTGGCTTCAGATCAGAGTTCTTCTGGCTCCCAGTCAATTAGGCTTAATAGTACAAATCTCTTTTTTTCACATTATCTTTAAATTCTATGGGGGTGTTCTTCAGGTTGTATTTCAGTATGATTTAGTGTCCTTCCTTTGCTCTCCTCTAACTTTTGCTATTAATAGTTCATGGTCCTCTGCCATTGGTGACTATTTTTTTTTTCAAATATACACATTTTAGTCATGTACTCCAAAAATGTGTATGACTAAAAATGTACATATTTGAAAAAAAAAGTACAAATATGTTGTAGTTAATGGAAGAATGTATGCTGAATTTATATATTAGAAACTTGTATACCAAAATTCCTACATTTTTGTGACATCATGATGAATCAGGACCATCATTTCAAGCTGGCTTGTTTTAGGCTAGCCATTATTGATATGAATGGTTGTTATTTTTGGTGGTATGGCTACTGTCAATCAAACAAAGCAGAATCAAAAGTCTGCCACACTCTTCCTCATAGCCATGCTGGCGAAGAAAGGGAAACATGCAAGCTCAGGCCATATCCACACTAGACTGTTATAATGCTATTGTTCCACTTTCAACATCCTATGGAATCCTGGGGTTTGCAGTTTAGGGAGGGGCCTAAACTGCAAACCCCAGGATTCCATAGGATGTTGAAAGGGGAATAATTGCGCTATAAGAGTATAGTGCAGAAATGGCCTCAGAGTTTACTGGAGCTCATTCTCATGATCTTAAACTAATGTTTAGTACAAGATATGAACCAAGCTAATGTTTAGGGTGAGATTTTTATCTTTAGGACATAACCTATAGGGAATGACCAAAACAATTCAGCAGAATGTCCATATTTATTGGTTTGAAGGACATTAAAGGACACCCAGAACTTGAGAATAGATATTGCCAGACAAGGACCCATCTGTTACCGAATTCTTTCCTGGTTCAATATGTATTTTCCCTTCTCTGATTAGTTTTTTGAGATTTGAAGTACCTTTATGTTACTAGTTTTTGTGCTATCATTTATGATCAATACTAATTATAGACTTTTGATACCATCACAGATCCTTAGCACTATTAAAGTTTTACAAAGATGTGGAAAGTAATTTTTTTTTAATCCTCACTACTTACATTTACAGGTGTAAGGACCCTATGTCATCACCATAGTTTCTGCATTAAAAAGTAACTCTCTCTTTTTCAGTTATTCGAAACCTAGGTAGCTTTCATATCTGAAATTATCATTGGCCATTTCCGCACTAGACTGTTATAGGGCTATTCCACTTTCAACATCCTTTGAGGCTCCTCCCTAAACTACAAACCCCAGGATTCCATAGGATGTTGAAAGTGGAATAATAGCACTATAACAGTCTAATGCAGAAATGCAATTGTATGTACTTCCCTTTGTTTCCTCCATCTCTTCTGCTTCCTTTTCAGCAAAAAACAGATGAATAATCACCACCCCTTTTCTTGCCCCATCTCCAGGCTTATCCTTGCACCAATGACAAGGAATGCGAAGTTGGGAAATACTGTCATAGTCCTCATCAAGCGA
Organism: Iguana delicatissima; assembly: GCA_948472985.1. Classification (NCBI taxonomy): domain Eukaryota; kingdom Metazoa; phylum Chordata; class Lepidosauria; order Squamata; family Iguanidae; genus Iguana; species Iguana delicatissima. The sequence goes on from CAOKZL010000308.1 coordinate 144,526, forward strand.
CATCTGCCTGCATGATTTGTAGGAGAAAAAAGAGACGCTGCCACAGAGATGGAATGTGCTGCCCTGGAAACCGCTGCAACAATGGTATCTGTATTACTATCATGCATTGTAACAAATTTAAATGGCAAAATGTATTTTCATGGTCCTAAAAGTAGTTATTTTAGAATTCCCAGCGAATAAGGAGGGTAGACTTCAGAACAAATGGTCTCATGAAATAGCATATGCAGAAAGAGGACAAGAGAGAGGGAAAATCTGATCCTCCAAACCATGAGAGTTTGAGGGGTTTCATACACTCCAACATTTCACAGGTGAACACTGAAACATTGCCAAGCAACATCAGAGATTGGCCAAGATGGCAAGAGTCATACATAGGGAAGAACACACAAGCCAGAATTGGTTGTAGCAGTTTGTTTTCTCCTGAGCCTACTGGGAAGGGAAAGATTCCACTCCTATTCTCTTCTCCAACCTGCTGAGTTACTTGTGTGTAAACTACTTTTCCATTTGAACTCAGTTTGCAGCAATTAAAGTAAGCTGAGGGCAAAGGGGTAAAGTTGTAAGTGGGGAGAGAACCCAGGACATTTTGAAAGCATCTGGAAAAAGTGGGGCAGCCGAATAACTGTCCCTGCCAAACTGGAAGAATTGGAGTGTATAGATTTAGTCCAACAGGTAAAAGAAGCTTCATTCATAACATTGGGCTTAGAAACCATAATACAGATCTCAGAAACCTGCAAACTAGTTACAGATGGCCCTCAGCATTCATGAGAGTTAGGAGTGCAAGATTGCTGTGAAAGTAGAAAAACTGCAAATATTTACCACCACTTGAAAAAACCCCACATATACTACACTCTTCAGATGCAAAAATCTCCTCCTCACTCCTAGGCTGCCTCCACTGCACTTCCATTGGTTTTGGTTTCCAGGCCTCCCACCCTCTGCTTCTTAGGATGACAACACTGCAGAAGAAATCTCCTTCAGTGTCATGATCTTTCTCTTGAGGAGAAAGAAGGATGCTGACACTACAGGAGGTTTTTGGAGCTGCCATGGTAGAGCTGGACCAGTGGCACTGGCAGCAGCTTGTCCTCCTCTCCCTCTTCTTTCCCACCAGCAGCCCATGGTGCGTGCCATCTATGACCCACACAGTGGCATACCGAGAGGGTGTGGGGAGGCAGGGCTGCCTGGACAGCTTGTTTTTGGGGTGGTGCCAGGCCACCCACCACACTGGAGACTCCTGGAGAGGTCTGCTGGAGGGGTATGCCACTCCAGGAAAGGGGGCTACCCTCCCCACCCTCACCTCCTCTCTTCTCCCTCTCTCCCCGTCAATCTGGAGTCATACCTGTTCCCAGTCAAAGCAGCAGAGCTGACACCAGCAGACCTCTGGATCAAGCAAAGGAGGAGGGAGGGAGAAAAGGAAAAAGGGGAAGGGAGCGGAGGTGGGGAGAGGTGCCCGCCTTCCCCCCACACTCCTGAGACTGGGGATGAGCCCAGCTCAGCCAACCCTCAGAGGAGGGGGAGAAGAGAGAAAGAGAGAGTGTCAACGCCAAGGCTTGGCGAGCAGCCAAGGGAGCCAGCTACAGGTCTCTTGCAGATAAGGCAGGGAATAAATTAAAGGGCTTTACTTCAGCAGAACAGAACAGGAAAAATAGCAGTAAATACGGGCAGCAGGGAGACTCCTTGGCTGTTATGTCACAGCCAAGCGAGCACACAGTCAAAGTCTGTTCGAACGGAAAAGTTACCAAAGCTGGTCCGAGATCAAGAGGTGGTGATGTTCCAGCAGGTCGGGCAGCGTTTCAGGAGGCCAAGCTGGGATCCACAACAAGCACTCCCCCCAGAATGGATGGTTGTGAGCCAACAAAAGACCTAAGGCTGAGTGAGTGCTTTTATAGGCAGATCACTCCTCCAGGTGTTATCGCAGCTGGGCCCTGATTGCCTGGCGTTTTCTATTTAAACGTTCTGACCTCCTGAGAGCACTCTTTTGCTCCCGATGCTGCTGGTAAGTAGGCACCTGCTCTTGAAACTCACCATCCGACTCCTCTGGCTGGGCTGGGTTTGGGGCAGCCCCTGGCTCTGCTGCTGGGACTACTGGGGCCAAGGGCTCTGTGCCTGGGGCAGCCTCGGGAGTGGGCTGTGCTGGTGCAGCAGGCTCCAGGGACTCTGGCTCAGACTCAGAGCTGGTGTCCTGGAGTTCCAGGGTCCTGACAGAGAGAGAGAGGGGGCGCTTACCGCTGCAGGAATGCTGATGTGTGTCTGAGCATATGCAGAGCGCTCCCTCCGTGTGCAAACGCAGAGCTCAATCACCCAATGCCAATCTAGCAGTTTTTATTTGATATTTTAAATAGGTCCTCTCTCCCCTGAGGAGGCAGCAAACTCAGGGACCACCCCCCATGCAGCAAATTCAGGGATTGCCCTAGCTATGCCACTGGACCCACGTGACTTCTGCCTGCTGCTCGCCTGCCTTCTCCCTCTCCCATTTGCTTGCTTTCTCTCTTGCTAGCTGGCTTTCTCTGTTTACCTCTCTCAGTCCCTCTGTGCTGCTCACTGGGTGAATCCGCTCCCTACTGCCTCTGCAAAGATAATATTTGCAATAGTGTCATCATCTTAGGAGGCTGAGGGGGAAGGCTTAGAGAACAGCAGAGGAAGCAAATATGTGAATTCAAATTTGTGAAAATAAAACTTGAGAAAGTGGAGGGCTGGGCCGATATACACTTATGGCTTTTAGGAGCCTCAAGCCTACAGCCTAGTAACATAAAATCTCTCTTCATACGCAACTGACTGGAAAGGGACTTCCCTGATTAGCATGGAAGTGTAAAAAGAAGGATCCTGTAACTTGTACAAGTTACAAGTAACATAGTCACCAATAACAAGTTACTTTTTTTGACAATAACGGTGTAACCAAGGTGCGTTTCAAAAAAGTTAGATAATAAGTAGGAAGGAAGCCAATGAGTAAGATTTATATTTATTTTTCAAAGTTATTTTTCAAGGACATCAAATTAGTTTTGAAAGGAGTTTTTTCATATTTTATGCCACTGTAATGCTTTGTTGAGCTAGGAGTAGGGAGATCCAAATTCAAATCCACAGTCGTGAGTAGTCATCATCTCTCAGGCTAACCAACTTAGGGAGGTTGTGAGGATAAAATGCATTATGTATGTTCCTTCAAGTTGCCTCTCAGCAGTTGGGATCTGATGCCTTTAGGATTTTTAGGCCCTAACATGTATTGCCATTGTTGTTGTTATTGTTGTTGTGTGCTTTAACGTCATTTCTGACCTACAGCAATGCCAAGGTAAATCCATCATAAGGTTTTCTGGGGCTGAGTATGTGTGACACACCCAAGGTTAATGGCTTTCCATGGCCAAGTGGAGAATTCAGTCTCCAGGGTCCAATGCTAAAATCATGACACTTTGCCGGCTCCCAATGTATTGCCTCCCCTTTAAAATAATTTAGAGGAAGGAATAAAAATTATTTACAGGGAGGAATAAAAATGTAGCACATTCTTCTGGATTGCAGAAGATACAGACAAAACTTGATTTCTCCACTGCCTCTTGTCTAAATGAAAGAAATGTATCTTGTTGCACCAGAAGCTGACTTTTGATGACTTTTTGACTTTTTTTTATGACCTGTCACAGTGACCAGTCACAGAGGTACTTACTGTGCTTGGGCTGGATCACATCAAAGTTCACATCAAAAGTGCTTTGATATAGAAAATCAATGTTGCCAGGGAATTCTTCACTTTGGTCTGTAATCTTCCTTATAAATCTGAGTAGGGCAGTGTGAAGTTTTGTAATACAGCCATAGCTATCAGTATCCCAAAAAAACTGGGCTGCTAGGTGATCTTAAATATGTATACCAGATAATAAACCCTGTTGGGCTTCAGGAGGCCTGTTTTCGAAAAGGGATGTAAAGAATATTTGGAAGTAATTTTTTAAAAAAAGGTTTGAAAGAGGGGTTTTTCAGCTATTAGGTAACTCAGAAATGGAGAATCATAGACAAGCAAAAAATACAGAGTTTGGGACTAATTCTGCATGAAATTTTTTTGGTCACAGAAAAGGGGATTTTCTGCCCAGAAAACAAGTTTACTGCACCAAAAACACATCTTTTTGTGCGTAGAAAATGACATATCTGACCAAAAATTGCTGTTTTCTGTGCAAGGAGCTTGTTGTCTATGCAGAAAATGGTAGTCAGAAACCTAGACAGAATTTTTAATGGGGAGAGGGAATAGTTATTTTATTTTATTTTTTTAATTTTTTTTTTAACAAACTCATTGACAACAGTCAAGGCAGAAAATCAAATACATGAGAAAAATGTGAGTGAAAAATACATTAGAGGCTTATGATTAAGGTGAGACAACAGAAGGATCAGCACACCAAAAAATAGGGATGGGACAATTCCAGAATTTTCAGCATCCGCATCCAGATCCGAATCCCTGGAAGGTTCTGGGAATCCACGAATCTCGAATCTTTTGAATCCTTTTTTTAAAAAGGGTTTAAAAAGCAAGGGAAAGAAGGATAAGGGCAAGACATACTCTCTCAGCCTTAGCACAAGCCTAGGCAAAGGCAAACCTCCCCCTGAAGAAATGGGGCCAGGACAATTGTAATAGTTTTGCCTCAGGATCTCCCCAGCTTGAAAATGACATGAAGGCCCTTTCTGCGCAGGCAGGAAAATGTGAATTAATCCCCCATTTTCCTGCCTGTGTAAACAGGGCCACATACTTCAGCTGAGAGATAATCCAGGTCAAAACTGGCTTTTCTTTGAATAGCTCCTGATGGCATCCTGGGGTTTGTAGTTTGGGTGATTCACCAGCACACTTTGGCAGAGAAGGCTGTGACACCTTGTAAAACTAGAAACCCCAGAATTGTGTCTGAAAGAGGTTGGCAAGGGAGCTATGCAAAGAGATGTTTCAGCTGTCCTTGAAATCTCAATCCTGTAGCTTCCAGTCAAATGCTGAACTTAAATATTAAATGTTCAATTTAAATATCTTAGAATACAACCTCAGATGTAATTTCTGAGATTGTTCGCTAAGGCCATTATTACTCCAAGGGAAAAATTCACCTACTTGTCATCTCCCCTTGTGTGTCTAGGCTCCCAAATTTTCAGGCATCCTGGTCTCCCAAATTTTTAGGCATCCCGGTATCCAACAAACTATTTGGGTGATGGATTCAAAAGATTCGGTTTGCCTATTTTGGCACAGGGATTTGGATTCACAAATCTCAAATCCCTGCCAAGGATTTGGTTGGCCCATTCCTACCAAAAAACCCTTCCAGAAGTGGGTTTGATGGATAGGTAGATGCAAGAGACCAGTATTCATATTGACAGAGTCCACAAAGGGAGACCAAGATGTGATAAAAGGATCACTACTAATAAGTCCTTCAATCACTTTCATGGTGTGTGATAATTTTTCCATAAAAAGTGAGTCCCAGACTTTCTCCTACTGGTCCTCCATGGGAATTAAAATTTGTTTCCGCTGTTTCACAATGGTCATTCAAGTAGCAACCAGTAAAAAAGTAATAATTTCTTTATACTGTAATTTCTTCTTGTCCTTAATAAAGAGGAATAATAACATCACTCCCTTACAGTAATGAATTTCTTGCTTAGTTTGTGTGGATATCTGTTTTAAAAATTTGATTCCTAAAATTCTGCAGCAGGTTGTGGCAATCAATCCACATGTGGATATAAGTACCCTTTCAGCCACAACCTTTCAACATACTGGGATAAGGTCCTTTACAAATCTAGCTAGTTTCTCAGAGTTGAGATACCTTATAGACAACCTTAAGCACATTTTCCTTGGTGACAGCAGATTTAGACGTAAAGGGCACAAAGGTCCAAATACACCAGTCACTGTCTGAGATTTTTATTGCTAAGTCTGTTTCCCAGACATGTTTCACATTCAGTCCCTCATCATAAGTTGAACTTATTAGCCATTCATAAATTTTGGTCTCAGTTCCTTTTATCAGTTTCAATACATAGTGATTCAAAAGTAGTCAAAGAGCATGGAATTTTGCCTTTAGGAATTAAGTCCTTAGCAAAAGTAATGACTTGGTCTATTTTATTGTGTTTTAAATGCCTTTTTAATGCTGATTTAACTTGTATTTTGCAAAAAAGTTAGTTTAATTATATTTTGCCTTTTGTATTAAGAGATATTTTTAAAAACTGTCTTATGTTTTTAAAGGTGTTGTGCGCTACCTTGGGTTCTGTACTGGGAGAAAGGCAGGATATAAATTAATTTAAAAAATAAATAGTCACTGTGTCATGGCTATACCCCATCTCTTGTTCTGACCCCCCCAAAACCCACGTAAAAATCCAGCCAGTTGCACCAAAGGACAGAGTTCTCAGGGGCTGACATGCAGAGCCCTGAAGGATTGTATGTCCAGCCACTTCCAGGCAGTGAGCAGTGGCAAAGAAACTAAAAGCAGGCATCCCTGCAGAGTATTTTCACAACTCACTGGTAGACAGCTGCTTACTGGCAGGAAGGGGCTGAATGTTTCATTCTTCAGTCCCCCATTCACCAGTGCTAGTGTGGCTAGCTGGATTTTAAGGTGGTTTCAGAAGTATTTGTTATTGTGGCAATATTTCCCCAATCAGAAATGTGAATACGAAATAGTTACAAGGTTGAAAATTTAATTTACAATATTGTAGTTAACAGCTGACATTTTTGGTGCAAAACCCTTCCTTCATTTTCTGCGTAAAAATTATCACTTTTTTTGTGATCATACTTAGTTCCAAACAGCAACTAGGTTTCAGAAATGGCATAGTATTTGCTGATGTTCTCAGAGTGAAGAGAAAAAAATGGTGGAAGTATTCATTCTTACCCATGAAAATGAAATTTATGAAGATTTGCATCTTACTTCTGAATAAATATGCATAAGATTGTGCTGAAAAAACTATGAGCTGGGAAGATCTCAATTCACTTCAAATCTTGTCTCAGCCACAAGGAATCAATGCTGCCTTGAGCCTCATTCTTCGCAGCTGCAACATTGGAACAATAATATTGCCTCAGCTTACATGGCTGGGAGAAGCATGACTGAAATACTGTCTGTCAAATATTCTGCTAACAATTCATGTTATTTAAGTGAATGAAAAGACCTTTTATTGATTCCATTCCAAGAAAAATCACTTTTTTGTGGCCTATACTGACTCACTGTATTCATCAATTTAGGTATTTGTATACCAGTGACTGAGAGTATTCTCACACCCCATATCCCGGCCCTGGAAGTACCTCCTCGCAACAAGAAAAATAATCATTATCCTACCAAGGACTTGGGTTGGCAGAATCTAGGGAAAGGACAAACCAAGCTGACACACTTGAAAGGTAAGATTGTATTCCATGTTGCAGCTGTCTTCTTAAGAGGAAATGTTAAGAAATGCCATTATAGATGACAGCTAGTGCATCAGAAAGTCTCATGAATTCCACATGGATCTTGCAGTAGTTGGAGGCCCTACCTGTCTTCTCTGCATGTTACTAGAGACGGCTTCATCTGCTCTATGCACAACCTTCTCATATTGACATGGAAGGTCTGAAAATGAGGAATAACCACATTTGGCTGGATATGATTCCCTGTGACTAGAAGCCCTGGGAGTTCTCAGCATGTAGTTTTGAGTTTCTTTTACCACTCCTTTATTCTCTCACTTCTACTAAAAATGAATCTATTTTCATTTTTTGTGTTAGCTTAGTACCCTTAGAGAATTTTCCTGTCTTAATAGGATTCTTACAATAAAGTCTTAGGCCATTTCTGCACTACACTGTTATAGTACTAATATTCTACTTTCAACATCCTGTGGAATTCTGGGGTCTGTAGTTCACTGAGGCCAAAGATGCCCCTTCCTAAACTGCAAACCCCAGGATTCCATAGGATATTGAAAGTGGAATAATAGCACTTTAACAGGATAGTGTGGTAATGGCCTTAGTTTGTTTCTTTAGCCATTTGTATCTTTACTCCTTAAAAGGAATTGCTGTCCATTGCACACATGCATACTCCACCAAAACACACATTTTTCTATAGTTATTCCACATGTATGGATTTTCACAGTGACAAATGTTTGGAATTTGGGTTGCACTCACATTTTAATTGTGTGCATTTTAATTCACCAAAATGCATCACAAGTCTGAGAAACTTAAAGATGTCCAAAGAAAGATGTCTTTGGTCCCATTTGAAATCTTGGGAGCTGTGAACTGAACATTTTCATAGCAAAATACAAATCCCACAAATTTCTTTGCCATCGCTAATGGTGAGATATGTTGTTTTCATTTCCATATTATAGCAGTTCTGTGTAAATTTGCAGCACATGCAATTTTTATGCAAAGCTGTGCTCTCTTTTTCTTCTTTTTTGAGGGCAATGGTGGGGCATTTTCACCTTTTTGTTGGTATGCATACCCTTTTGCTTTCTTCTGGCTCTAACACATCTGGCTGCCCAGAGAAGGAAGGCAAGGCAAATGCCCTTTCATCTTCTTTCTGTCATTGCTGGTTTATTCTGAGTAGAGATGTTCAAAATGTGGCCCTAGAGTACAATGCTGCTCTCAGTCTATTCCACCTAGACGTTAGGAAGAATTTGTTGACTATGAGTGCTTTTCAACAGTGGAATAGACTGCCTCCAAATAAGAGTGGTAGACTCTCCTTTGGGGGGTTTTAAACAGAGGTCAGATAGGCATCTTTCAGGAGTTGTTTAGCTATGTATTCTTGTATGGCAAGGTGTTGGACTGGATGGCCCTTGTGGCCCCTTCCATCTCTGTGATTCTATGGGGAGGAACAGATCCCAGGGACTCTATGGACTGGGATGAAGAAAGCTTTGTAGTTCCTTTTTCCTACATTCAGATTTAAAAAAAAATAAAATCTAAAGTTTCCTTAGCATATGTGAATTTCAGATTTTTTTTAATACTTTGAAAGGGGACAAACAAAATTATTGCATTGACCAAATTCACTAGCACAGTACTACTAGTGTATCTGACAACCCAAAGCAGAGTGGAATTACTGTGTGTAGGACTTTTCTATGAGGCCACAGTCTTAAATGTACTTACCAGGGTGATGGATGGACTGCTATCCAATGGTGTCAGGGTATTGGACCCCACACTAAACTCTTCCCTTGTCCCAATATCATTAAGTCATCTCATCCCTAACACATCTTTTTTCAGTAGCTGGGATTGCCAGGCAAAAAACAGGTCAGGGCTCTCTGATGGTTTTACTGAAGAGGGATTTTCATCAGGTGGAGCATGTGTGACAAGCAAGACCTGCTGAATTTTCCTCTACTACACAGCCATTAATGCTACAGGAGCACTGTCTTGTTTTTTACCTGGCAAACTCAGCAACCTTCAGGGGGCATGGAACACTGAGTTTCAACAAGCAAAGAAAGCCAGAAGAGACTGGGGAGAGAAGTGAGTTCCCGTGCTGAATAACTTAAAGGATCCTGAAGGAGATCCCAGCTGGCTAGTTTTTCACCTCTGAACAGGATTACTCCTGTTAGTGGAGGAGGCTGCATTGCAAAATTCTGTTGCAGGTCTTAGTTGCAATACAGGGATCTCCTTTTATCTGTGGTCTTGCTTTCCATGGTTTTAGTTTTCTACAGTCTGGAAATATAAAATGGAAAATGCCGGCACCCACAGAATTCTGGCATCAGTGAAAGTAACCCTCTAGCTTCCCTCTACTATAGAGAGGCTTCATACTACCTGAAGTATGAAGCTAGAGAGTTCAGTACTATCTACAGTTTTGGGTATTCACAAGTAGCCTTGGAACATATCCTTCACGAATAAGGGGGAATTACTTTACCATAAACTGAATTTGTTACATAGGCTATGAACCATGGACACCATGTACAGAACTTTATCAGAATGTATTTGGAAAGTTGTATTTAAGCCCCTTCCTTGCTATTCATTTGGGCTTTTATGATTGTTACACACAATCTATGGAATGATCTGTTGAGGGTAGTTAATTTGGCCTCTCTTCTGTTTCTGTTCTGCTAGTAGCAAAGACCAACAGGCAGTTGGAATTTAACTGTGGACTAATTCATGGGAACTATTTTTTTCTTTCTCATCACTCATTATTTCATTGAGTTTAATATACTTTTATGTCTTATAATTTTATTTCAGTGTTACTGTTGCTACTGCTCTGACTGCCATTTTTGACAAAAAAAGCATGACATATGAGTAATAAAATCCATATTAACTAACTTCATGTGGTCATTTTCCTTAGGTCATGAAGGAGACCCCTGCTTAAGGTCTTCTGATTGCAGTGAGGGTTTTTGCTGTGCCCGCCACTTCTGGACCAAAATTTGTAAGCCCGTGTTGCACCAGGGAGAAGTGTGCACCAAACAGCGCAAGAAAGGGTCCCATGGCTTGGAAATTTTCCAGCGCTGTGACTGTGCCAAAGGGCTATCTTGCAAAATCTGGAAAGATGCCACCTATTCTTCGAAAGCAAGACTTCACGTATGCCAGAAGATCTGATGGTGAATCTGGAGACTATGACTACCAGGCTGTGAAGATCTTGGATCAGTACTGTAGACACTGCAGCATGACGGAACACAGATTGTAAATAAGAACTGTATGGGCTGAATATCCACTGTGATGGGAAAAAGCATCATCCCAAACAACTGTTTGTTCTGCTCTGAAAACAATGGCAGCTGACCTTTCTTGGTGAAAAGGCATCATTCTGCCAGCGGTGCCAAATGTTTGTGGGAAAGCTTTTAACCAACTTATGGCTTTGTGACTTCTCCACATTAGTTGTCCCATGACAATTGTAAAATAATGCTATAGCATTTATTGCAATACAAAGCAGTGCTTTGCCAAAGGACTGTGCTATCTACACATTCTTGGATACAGAACAACAATTTTTTAAAAATCATATTAAACTGAAGCTATTAAAGAGTTACTTTGCATGTCTCTACCTGTTAATATTACTCTTTAACAATATGAAGCTGTCACTTGAAAGAAACATGTTTTAGTGGGCAAGTGTCACATTTTGCAAGATGCAGTTAAGATGGGAAAATCTCAGTTGCATAGCAATTCCACAACCCTCACAACCAAGACAGGTGTTTGACTTCAATGGAGACATGGAGCAAGGATGAAGGTCAAGTTTCAAACATTGAAATAAATATTTGGACTGCAACACCCATATCATTTTATCTTCAGTTACCATTGCCAATGGCTTCTGTTCCCTAGCAAACATTGGACTTAGTGAACAAAGCAAACTGTCCATGGATATATCCAAAAAGGAATAGTATGCTGAGCTGCTAGATGTAAATACAGGGGTACCAAGAGTCTGTATTGCAAACACTTCTGCTTTGCCTCTAAAGAAAGCATCCAGGATCCACTGACTGTATATTGCTAAATAACAGTGTCTGCACAAATAACTGAACGAGGTGTTTAGTATAGAGCTTCTATGATTTGGATGGAGACCCTAAAATGGAAAGATCATATGTTGGTGACAAAAAAATAAAATGAACAGAGAAGGTATCAGGATGAATCTGGAGCTGTGTTAATACATCTCGCCACAGGATGAACTATAATAACCTGGGACTGGTGAATGCCTTGCCCTATTTCAAATGTGTCTTAGGAATATTGATGGCATCACTTACTCTCAGATTCCCATTGATTTTTGTGGTTTACTGTTACCACAACAGTATTAATAGACTGACAAAAATGAATGATGCCTTTGGCTATCTAGTTTTGTTCCCTTCCTAGCAGCATACCTGCATTTTCTGTTACTATATTCACTTATTTTCAGTGTGTTTTTTGTTTAAGATTAAGAGCATCGAAGAAATGGAAGGGTTTCATTGCTCTCCAAGCAGTATGGCTGACTGAAGAAAGAATGGTGATCTTTGTTTTAATTTTTGTGCCACTCTGAGGGTTCAGACTATGATTCTTTTCTTACCACAATGTGCCAATTGCAGTCCTATCATCATGTACAAATGAAGCATCTACACCAGTTTATCAAAGCTAGCATGCTTTCTACAAGCCATATTTTCCTGGCTTTCCAAAGATACCTTGCAGCAGCATGTCATGTAAAATATTGGTTTAGTTGTAATTAGTATCTGTAAGTCAGAATCACTCAGTAAATACAAGACCTGCACTACATTCTTTCTCTCTTTTTTAAAACAAGTATCTGGAATTAAGGAGAACAGGTGTCCAAACAAACACCTAAAGATTATCATGTGGGGTCTGTCTACTCTACAAATAGAAATCAGTTTTGAATCACTCCATCATGATTTCTTCCTAAAGAAGAGAGGAAACTGTAGTTTGGCAAGGGTACTGAGAATTTTCTCTATCTACATTTTGGGGATTCTGCATGGGATACAAAGAAAGCTATGCAAATAAAATTGTTTTATAGCATAGTGCTAACATATCCAGTCCTTTGTCCTCAAATGAGATTCTCTTTGTACCAATAAATACTCACGAGTCACATCATTAAGGACAACATACATTATCTAGAAGGGCATTGAATGCATGTTTGTACTATGAAACTGGGACAGATTTTTTTTTTAAATGAAGAGCCACCTGAAGAGATAATAGAGAAGTGATAGGGTGGGAGATGCTGTATCTTTCCCTATGAGCAATCCCAAAATATCTTCAATTCATTTTTATCTCCCAAGCATTTCAAGGAATATGTTAAGTTTTATAAACATACAGCTGAAATTCCTTGGCAAGAATGCACCTTAGGGAGAAATTAACTGCTTTATATATAAATACATGCACTCTTTTAAAATGGTGGAATATGTGGCCAATTCTGCACTAGACTGTTATAGTGTTATTACTAATGAATGAAGACCTGTCAGCTTCGGGTCAACTTTTTCACTGAGATGTAGCACCAGGAGTTTACAGTTTAAAATGGGAGAGTGGCTGCTTAACAAAGGCCATTTGCACACTAGACTGTTTTAGTGCTATTATTCCACTTTCAACATCCTATGAAATCCTGGGGTTTGCAAATGAAATCCTAAGGAGGGGCATTTAGAATTCTCAGCCAAAGAGCTCTTTGGCCTCGGTAAAATAAAACAGTGTAGTATGGAAAGGCCCTAAATATCTGTGTTATCTGTGACCCTTTTTTAAAAAAATAAAATGTAGATAATTACTACACAGTCCTATGTAAATTTAATGAAGGGTTGGTTTTTGTTTTTGTTCTTCTTCTTCTTCTTTTTTTTTTTTGGACAATTTGATACAGGGAGCTGTGCTTGGTTTATTTTAGCGCCGTGAAAGGCATGACTACAGCTAAAAAAGTGCATAGTTTCAGTAAGATGTTTTCATGGATGATCAACCTGTATTTAAATCCATGGATGTGCACGTCTCAAATCCTTTTGCTTCTGTGAGACTATGGGGAAAAAATCTCCTATTCCCTAAGCATAGACCACTGTTAAAAAGTGAAGCTCCCCACTCATTTAAATGTTATCAGATGGCTTCTGCATGTCCTTCCTCTCATTTTCCTGCAAAATCTAGTATTTGAAGTAATTTATTTACAGGAAATGTTTAATAAGATGTATTTTCTTATAGAAGATATTTCATACAGAAAGCTTTGTAGCAAACTATACTTGCCATCTTGTTGACTTTGTAATTTAGAAAGAAATGTATAATAAGATTAAATATATTAAAGTGTCCATTTTTTCCATGCTGGTCATAGTATTTTTTCCTCATTTCCTTATCAGCAAAAGGTGAAGAGGGAGAGAGAGCTGCACAGTAAGAGTCATTAACCTCATCCAAAGTCTGTTATTCATTCATTTATTTACCACCTTCTTCTCAATATGGGACTGAAGATGGCTTGCAACAGTTGAAACAAACATAGCAAAAAATTTTTACCTCATACTAAAGTTAAAAATGTAAATTAAATGATCAATAAAATTTACAGCCAAATTAAAACAGAGCCTTTAAAAAGAAAACAACAAATAGACAATACAGAACATTATGTAAATCCTATTCATTTTGAGCAATCTTCAAAGTCCTGCCAAAATAAAAATAAAAGTCTTCTCCTGCCTCCAGAAAGAAAGAAGGTCCAGTCTAACTTTCTTGGAAGGTCCTCTCAAAACACAAGCAAGTTCCCATGAGAGGATGCAAGATAGTTGAAGGGTCTGTGCTGGGACAGATGAGAAACCTTCAGTCAACAAGGGAAAGGACCCCCCATTGATCCCAGTGACTGTTTACTGGTAAGTCGGTTTGGGGGGATCTGGCCAGAATCCACTACATAGAACTGTAGTAATGGTGCTACATAATACATAATGGTGATTATAGGATTCTGCCTAATATATTTTTTCATACATATATATGGTTTTGGAAGAATTTGGAATAGTTACTTTGGGGACATTCTAGCTGGGGAATTCTAGGAGCTGTAGTCCAAAAAACGACTGTGCCAATCTCAGTTGTAAGTCTCTTGTGTTCAGAGTAGGACAGCTGTTACATTCAGCTTTAGTCACAAATTTGATTCTTCTTGTTTTGGGGTACATCTAGATTACAACGTTTAAAGTTGCTTTCTGTCACTTTTGTCATGGTTTTATCCTGACTTTCTTTTTCTTTTTAAAAAACTTCAGTAGTGTGGTTCATAAAGGTAGCTCATTTCATTTCTGGGCACCTGCTACTGAACCCCCCACCCCTCCACATACTCATCACAAGCAGAAAAGTCTTTCCAGCCAGGGATAAAGTAATAGAACTAGAACCTTCACAGAGGATATGCAGCAAAAGAACTCTCTTCATCTCCCCAGTCCTTCCTAGCTGGGCAGACATTTTAGCTTAATGATGTAGCAGGAAAGAGAGAAGAGCTAAAGCACATGTCCTCCAACACTTTTTAGATGCTATTCTAAGAGTCTTTATTTGGAAGCTCTTTGTTTTTGCCAAACCACATGTTGCACAACCACATCTCCCTGTTTCTGGCAAACAAAACACAATAAAAATGATGATGATGATGATGATGATGATGATGATGATGATGATGATGATGATGATGATAAAATAACAACAACAACAACAATAAGTCTATCACCCTTTTATGATACCCCAAATCTGTTGCTTGAGGCAGCCACCTCTCTCTGCCTAACAGGGCTGGCCCTGCCCAAATAATCTAGGAATAAGCCAATCTTCCAAGGTAGGACAAGTTGCTTATAGCAGAGCCACTCAGGAACTAGCGAGAGTAAATAAGTCATAAATAAGTGAATCAATAAACTAGGATGCAAATGTTAAATGACTCTGTCAGCAAGGTGCAATTTGCAACATTATTTCCTCATGGAAGAGTGAAAGGAAGATACGTGACAATAAATGAAGAAAACTTTATAAGAATGAAGAAAATATTCCCATTCACACAGTCCTCCAACATTTTCCCAGAAGAAAGCTGGAACACATGTAGCCAAGCAACATCAGAGTGTGGTCAAGATGACACAAGTGATAAATGAAGAAGAACGCACAAGCTAGGAAATGTTGCAACAGCTTAGTGAGGAAGTTGCTGCCTTCTCCTTTCATTTTCCACTACTGAGTTCAGTACAAAGTATTTTTGCATTTTATACTTTTACAGTGGGAGAAAGGGAGAAAGTGGGAGGAGGAGAGAGAAACTGGCTGGCACCAACATTAACTTTATTTCAGCGTCAATTTAAAACATGGCTTTTTATTAATCAGATTTTATACAAATTGTGTATGTACATAGATTTTATCTATTTAATTTGTTTTAACTTGCTAGATAGTTTTATTTTTTTTACTACTTCATATTTTAATTTTTTAAATTGTTTCCCTTGATTTTATTGTCTGCCTTCCTGACATCCTTGAATATAAGGCAGGAGGCAAATATTTTAATAACCAAATATATAAATAAGAGTCTGATCAAGGAAGATATTACAGTTTCAACACCAAGGCAGCATTTTTTCTCTTTTCTTACCTTTATTGTAACAATTTTGCTTAATTAGCAGATTTCACAACCTTGCTCACAGTTTTGTGCATATTTTCTCATGGACAACACAGCTTATTTGGTTTTGTCTTAAAATGAAATTCTCACTTAAACAATTAACTTATAACCTTTATTGTAGAGAAAAAATAGAGGACTTGTGTTCTTTAGTCATTACAACAGACTCCTAACCCTCTTGTGGTTAATATATTTCTATCCAAACACTAAGTGCTTTGTGAATAATGACCACCCAACAGAATACAAGAATTCTACATAAAAGTCATTTCCGTGTAGGAAATTGCACAAATCCCGCATGAATCACCACATGTGATAATGCATGCCCATGTACACTGGATGTGTATCAGTGATTTACAAACATGTAAAACATGATGATCTCCATGGGGGAATTCGTACAACTTCCCAGGTGATTTTTGTAATGCGTGAACTGGCCCAAAGCCACTACCTGAAAAGCACACTTGCTTTAATCACTTGCTACAAACAATTTCGCTCTCTCTGTACATCTAAGATTTTTAGCTCAACTACATGCAAATTTATTTCGAATTCCTTCTGTGGTCAATAAACAATTGTACACAAGGCTGTACTGCACACAAGCAAAAGGACATCAGATTGTAGAACCAATCATTGACATCACTCATGACTAAGGCTGCAATTGTGTCTAATTTACTGGAAAATATGTTCCAAATCCAGAGGAAGTTACTTAGTGCAATAGTAACTTCTTTAAGCTTCATTATATTCTACTATAAATAACCTGCTTTTATAGTGAATAAATATAAATAGGATCTGGCTGCAAATCTGCACTCCCTGCCTCGTTTTATTACTGAGATAGAAAAGTTGGTAGAAAAGAGTTAACGGCTGACATCCTGTTCAATATTTACTCTGTTCTTGTAAATCTTGGAATTCACTTTTACAATCCTTACCACAATCACAAATGCCCTCAAAGCCTACCTTAAAAACCAGGTCTGAGGGAATTCCGTGGTGCTGACAAGTGGGACACTGAAGGATGATGTGTTCAGCCCCTTCCCACCAGTGAACCATGGTGTGATAATTAGTTATGCCCCTGGTACTGCTCATCTCATGGATAAGAAGGGCACTGGGCACATCATCATTCAGTGCGTTGCTTGCCAGTACTGCAGAACTCCTTCAGCTAGTTCGTCTTTATGACTTTTAAGGTGAGTTTTAGGGCTATGAACTGGCATATGGATTGTAACTACATCATTGTAGCTATGGCCATTTCTGCACTACACTGTTGTAGTGCTATTATTCTACTTTCAACATCCTGTGGAATTCTGGGGTTTGTAGTTTACTGAGGCCAAAGAGCTCTCTGGCTGAGAATGTTAAATGGCCCTCCCCAAACGACAAACCTCAGGATTCCATACGATGTTGAAAATGGAATAATAGCACTATAATAGTATAATGCAGAAATGGCCTATGTCTCCAGTTTGGGATCTCAGCCATAGTGTTTAGTGAACCATTTATCTAAATCTAAATCAAATGCATCTAAATCTAAATCTAAATCTAAATATGAAATATGAAATCTAAATCAAATACATTTATATTAGAAGTGGCAAAAACTTAACCATCCCTTTTATGTTAAATTGATATGTAAGGGTTAAGTTAAAAGCCTACACTAAAATTCTTACTGGAATGAATCTGAAAAATGCAATCAATGGTTTAACATACTCCACCCTTGTCTTTGTTTTGAGCATAGGCAAGAAGGAAACAGCTGTATGATTTTTTTAAAAAGTCCATTTCTCATCCACCTAATTAAAAACACACTTCTTGCTTTCTCTTTCTCCTTCCCATTTGGATCCCAACAAAAGTCCCAAGGACAATAGCTTCGACATTCGTATTTCTGGGCAGATGATCTTATGTGCTACGTCTAGTGCAGAACACAAGAGGATGACCTGGATGCAAAGAAGACCAAGGTACCAACTACAGAATTACCAAGTTTGAATGAAGTCTTATAGACTATCAGTTTGACTGGTCCCCTGCCTATTGATCTCCAGATGTTGTTCAACTACAACTCATAGAATCCTTGACCATTGGCTATGTGGACTGGGACTATGAGTGTTGCAGCCCAAAATTCAAGGTTAGAATCATTGATCTGGTTCGCACACCAGAGCTATACTACCTTCTCCAAGAGATGAAAGCCATGAGAGTGAAAGAGAATGAGAGAGAGAAAGATTTAGCAGCATTCTAAGTAAATGGCTCTATTACTGAGCTGTTTGTAAACATTAGCTTGATGATGATGATGATCTTCATTTATATCCCACCCTTCTCCCAAAAATGGCACTGAAGACAGCTAACATTTTTTTTAAAAAAAAAATACAGTAGAGTCAAAAATATACAAAAGGTTAACATTTAAGCATACCTTAACTGTCAATAAAATAAAAACAACTTAAAATATACCATTAAAATAATAAAAAGCAGTTTAAAAACTGCATGCTTAAAAGTGATAAAATATTGCTAAAAATCTTTTCTTTAAAAACATTTGATTTCTTGAAATCTCTCAAAATACAGAAAAGTCATTGCCTACCAAAGAAGGACAGCAAGGAGGGGACGAGATAAAAGTGGCTGGTGGTACCAATTACTGTTTTTCAGGCTCAGCCTCTGCAGAGATCCTGAACATATGTAGCATTTGGAGTCTGAAAGCTGTTTGTATGAATAAAGCCCATCTTCCCTCATGCCATACTTTATAAACGAATATTAACATGTTTGCTGTTGCAGATTTGAAATATTCCACAGATGGCAAATTTGATTTCATATTTGGGTCCAGAGTGTCCTTTCCATTGCAGGAAGGACTGAGATAAGTGAAGGCTTCCCTTTACTCTTTGGACCCCATGTCACCTTCCATACTGTTCCAAAGGATCTCCCAATCATCTTTAGCAGTTTTTAGGGGCCAGAATAGTGTAGTGGTTTGAGCGTTGGACTGTGACCCTGGAAACCAAGGCTCAATTGCCTACTCAGCCTTGAAAACTCATTGGGTGACCTTGAGGATGTCACATACACACACAGCCCAGAAAACCCCATGATAGGTTCTCCTGAGAGTTACCCTAGAGTCACCCTAAGTAAGAAAAACTTGAAGGCACACAACAACAAGAGAGGATTGAAAGGGCAAGCAGAACCTCATATTCATCCCTTCCTCCAGTATGGAAGCATCATGTGATTGACTTCTGATCTCAGGATCATTGGCTGTAATCCTTTTGGAAACAAAACACTCGAGTATCTGGGGTCACACCAATGTCACTACTTTTTTGAATGTTGAGCAAGTAGTATCTACTGCTTCCTTGTGCAATGATTTTAATGGGCTATGGAACGGCTACCAAGTGATGGCAGAACAACTCTGCCACCCCAGCTCCCTGTCATGTGTTAGCTCTCTGCTTTGGTGCTCTTTCTTCTCTAACACTACCCTCCTTGGACAGGAAAGGTCTTCCGGCCTCACTTGACCTTTGACCTTTGGGATCCTTTATTTAAGTACATTGTCAGAATTGTATTCTACAACTGGTTTTCTTATCAATGCACCCTAGGACTTTCTGGAGGAAACCAAGGCTTGTAGGACTGTCAGAATAACTAGAATGGCTCAGGAAATGCTGTCTCTTTATAGTATTTTCAGTTGGATAGAAAGATAATTTCCAACCGGGCAGTAAATCTTAGACAGACTCACATCAAAGGGCTTGGAAGCAGAGATAGATGGATCAGTCCATTTCCACTTCACACCAGTTTCACATGAAGCTGTACTTTTCTTTCCTGTTTCTGCAAAAACATACATAAATATGTGTTTTTCAGTATATTTTCTTTCACAAATGCACATATAAATGTATTTGACCCAGAATGTACATTTTAATACACATTTGGAGATTGAAAACTGCAAGACAGAACTTGAATAAATGTAAAATCCAGAAGATTTTGACCAACATATGAGTCTAGAAAGTATTGATTCAGTTAGTTCATAATGGAGTTTGCAGAGAACAAATTTATCAAACATTTCTGCTAAAATTTACCTCACACTTTACCAAATCAAGTATATTCATAGTGATACTGCACACTATTGGTATAGCAAACCAATAATGGCCAGTATGCTGTTACTGACACACACAAGCACAAGGCCTGTTTAGAGAAGAGCAAGTATGCTCCACCCAAATGCCAAAAATGAGGAAAAAAACAAGATAGAATAAAAGTAAAATAAAATGAGATGAAACAAGAGCAAATAAAATGTGTATTTTTCATTAGGATATTGTGTATGCTTCTTGTATTTGTTTATCCAATGTCCTGAGAAGCAGGGGGAAAGAAATTTAATTTTTCCCCAAATGCAGCCAAACTATGAACAATTAAAGAACATAATTTTCTCCCTTATTGTATCACTATGTGTTGCCACACTTTCACTGAATGAGCAGTAGGATATTTTCTGATTATAATGAGAATTCCAAGGTATAGAGGGTTAGGATTAGAGTTAGGGTTAAGGTGAGGGTTAGGAATCTGTATAATGTACAGTGCTTCTCAGGCCATATGTGGGGGACTAGCATTTTCCCCCAACGTACCAGGGACTGGTAACATATTTATGCCCATTGGCTGCAGCTGTTTCTTTTTTTTCTTGAAAGTTGTCTGCTGACCAGCAACTGATGGCTTGTAGAGCGCTAGTCCAGCGTGGTCCAGGGACCACCACTTTGAGTAGCACTACTGTACAATTCTTGTATTTACTCACCCAATGAGAATAGCAATGCCATCCCACATACACATGCAGCCAAAAACACCTGTCTGTTGAAGAGATTTCAATTTTCAATCAACCTATGGACAAGCAGAACCTATGGACAAATGGAACATATTCACTGTATAATGGTGAGTAAAAGACAGCATGGAATACATTAAATTGGCCAGGCAGGGAAAAGCACACCTTTCATCCTATGCCACCAAGTACTTAGATAGATAGATAGATAGATAGATAGATAGATAGATAGATAGATAGATAGATAGATAGATAGATAGATTATTGTTGGGGAAGCAACTACAGGTAAGCCAAGTCACTCTAGCTCATGCAGGATTAACCCAGGAAGTTAATGGAAAGTAAAGAGAGGCATGGGACAAAATTTCAGAAAGTCTGGAATTCATAAAATGAAGCCAGTAGTCCAGATAACTATAACCAAAAGGGTAAGACAAGTACATGTTAAATATTGACAGTTCAGAGGTCAAGAATCCCAAGAAACACACAAGCACAGAGAGCACTGCCAACTGGGGAGATGGAATGGTTGCAAGAAACAACACCCAGCAGCTGCTGGGAGATTTATATATGGTTGACTTCACATGTCAGATGCTTCATTGTTTGGTGGTTTCTATTTAATAGACTTTTTCTCTCCCTACCAGACTTCAAAGGTTGGAGGTATCTTTTTGGTGTCCAGCAAGTCCTGCTGTGGAGAGAGCCCCTCCACTGCTTTGGCCATTAGCTTTTCAAATTCAGTAAGGTAGCCATCATCTGCAATCAGAAATCCCCACAATCCAACACTTCTACATCAGATTCCTCAAATTCCAAAGAGAGGGTGTTAATGACACCGGTGGCAATATGTAATAGATTTGCTGGCACCTTTTATCTCAGCTGGTTTTTATTTGGCTTTTTAAGAACTGTTCACTGTAAGTGGCTGAAACTGAGGAATATCATTTAGAGCTGTGCCAGTGAAAATGCCCCCAAATGCCTACACTCTACATCTTTGTAGTAACTGCAACAAAATAGACTTTGGAAGATAGAAATGTGTCATCTTAATGAATGAGGATTAAGTAAAGGTTATAAAATATTTGTAACAGGTGAACAAAAACAGTTGGAAAGGTAAGATCAGATTGCTTCTTAAGGGTTATTGACTGGTAAATCAATAGCCCTTAAATATACTTCTCAAATTACAGAAAAATCTAAAATGAGAAGGTGGTGTTTGTGGCCAAAACTGAAAGCTTAAGGCTGATGTTACTGGCTTCCTAGAAATATCTACATTCTTTCTGAAAAATGACCCCATCACCACTCAGGACTAGCACTATGTCCAACAACATATCCATCATTTTTCGTATGAGTGCAACGTAATAATTTGTATTGAGTTTAACCATGTGAAAACCAAACTTGGAGGAGATGCTCACTGCAAGAGTTCCAGACTAAACAAGAGGTAACTGGGTGTAACATGATCTTTTATGTTTCCCCTGTAAAAACTGTGAGAGGTCTTGGAGTCACTTTTTCAAGATTTAGTCTTGCATTTACTAAAAGTTGTCTTTCTGGTTTTAATCTCTTTCTGTTTCTAATTCCCATTCATTGACTTTTGTGTTGGCTTAGACTCTAAGTTCATGTTGAGCTAATCTTGTGTTTTTTGAAATCTTGGACTGGACAATTCAAATGTCATCATCATAATATTTTCGTGTCAGGGAGCCAATGCAAAAAAAGAGACTTCAATTCAATGTTTCAAATTTAATCCACATTTTCCAAACCCGATTCAGGTTTCTTCCTAGTTTCTGGTTTCTTGAAACAAGTCCCAGCAACAGCAAGGCTGCAACATAATCCTATCTAATCAAAAACCTGCAAGAAGAAGTGTATCAGAGTGATGGAAGTAAAATGGGCCTAGAGAGCAGTGTTCATTAGATGCTCTCTTGGATTACAGAATACAGACAATTTGGCCTGAACATCTAACCCTCCCAGGCCTAAGCACATTGGCTTCAGTCCAAAAGGAAAAGAACAGTGCCCAGAAATAGACTACTGTGCACTGATCTCTCCTAGAACAAATGCAAGTGGCTACTGTGGGCTGAGAGAAACACTGATCAATATCCATCATAATAGTGTTTTATCTTTTCTATAGCACCTCAGAGTATTCTGATGGACGGTGTGAGATAAACATGTGTCTCTCTTTCCGCTTCTTTGAATCTGGCAACACTGATGGTATTTATTATTATTTATTAAAATATTGGTATCTCACCCTGTAGCCTAAGATTTCTGGCTGTCTTATAAGAAATTCAAATTAAACATTTAAAATTTAAATTAACACAATGCAATTAATTAAACTGTAAATGAAAATTGACATAATGTAAACATTCTGAAAACAGTGAATTATTTCAAAACTTTCAGAAGTTTAAAAATATGTATGTGTATAATTTAGATGAAATCATTAGGCCGCAGTGGCTTTCATAAAAAGGCAAATTTTGACAGGGAACCAGAAGAAAACCAGTGTTGGATATAATTGGGCTTCCATAGGGATGATATTCCATAACCAGGGTGATAGAACAGACAAGACCATATCCCAAATAATTATGCAGTATATTGTTCCCACCAGTCACATACAGGGGACGGTCCCTCCAGGAGATTTTAGTCCTTTGGCAGCCATATATATAGGGAAAGACTCTGATCTTACTTGATCCTTAGAGCAGTTGCATTATCGGCAGCAGTTTCTTCATCCTGTCTGTTCTGTTTTATTCAGTATAAGGATAGTAAAGGCTATCTGTTTCAATTTCTCCCGCATCTGAATTTCTGAATTTCAGTCCTGCATGAGAAGAAACCTGTGGATTTTGTTAAATTCTTCTGAAACAAATTGAAGTGAAATTCTTCCCAGTGGCCAAATTGAAAAGGTGCAGCTATTCTCAGCATGGAAAAGATAATGCTATACACTGGCCCCTCCACATTCATGAGGGTTTGGGGTGCAGAATAGTCACAAAAGTGGAAAAATGTGAATATCTCCCCCCGCCAAAGATCTCTCTCCCATTCCTCTTCAGAACTTCTCGCCTCCCATCCCTTTCATCCTTTTGCCTTTGGCCCTGGCATTCAGAGGCAAGAGAAAAAGCCAAGCTAAAAGGCATACTGGTACTTTCTCTCAAACAGAGAAGAGCTGAGTTCTGAGGTTCTAGCTACTTCTGGTTTTCCTCTTCAGAAAGGAGGCGGTAGGAGCAAAGAGAACACCTGACCAATCAGCAACCAACACACAGCCACATAGCAGAAAGGACATGCCTCCAGCAGTGGAAGGGGGCTTTGTTTAGCCCAAAAGGAAAAAGCATCAGTTTTAAACACAAGCCTTGCAAGTCTGAGGTGATGAATGAAAGGGAAAAGGGGAAAGGGAATAAGAGGAGGAAAATGGGGCGGGGACAAGCACATGCCTTACAAATAATCAAATTTGTGAAGGTCAAACCGATGAATGTGGAGGGAAACTGTGTTAAAGAAGAGGACCCTTTCAAGAAAAAGAGGAGGCAAACCTAATTTGCAACCACAAACCAAGATGAATAATCAGGGACTCAAACCCAGACTTTTCAGAGTTAAGCGCTCAAAAGTTCTGAATCTATTTGAATAAATCTGACAGTTTCAGTTTTTTTCTTATTCCATTTTTCTTCTTTAAAACATCCAAGTCCTAAATTCAGACACTAATCTCAGAACAGACCCATTGAATAAATGGGATTTAAGTAAGTGTTGACTTACATTAGTTTCTTTGTTTTATATCCCGCCTTCCTGTTGTAAGCAACTTACACCAGTTTAAAACAAAGGCCACTTCCACACTAAACTGTTATAGTGCTATTATTCCACTTTCAAGATCCTGTTGTTACCGCAGTTTTCTAGCCCGGACTTGTGGGATACCAGATGTCATTTTGATATCAATAATTTGGCCTTCCTCACCTATTCCTTCGCACGTGCTAGCGAGGCCCCCGCACAAGCACGCAAACAGGCTCGGTCGCTAATCGCTGTAATATTCCAAACAAATACAGGCAGGCCCGAAATAGCCAGACTGCCGCTTCAGGAGACCTCAAGGTACGCACGCACGCTACTTACAAAGAACTCCCTGCCTCGAGCAGGCAGCTTGACAAGCCGAATACTCAATCATCAAGCCCTCCGCATTTGCATACTGGCTACCCTATTGACAATTCGGACTTAACTCAATCATGCTAAATTCTGACCTTTTGGAGGCTTTGTTACCAACCCGAAACTCATCGTTTTCCCCAAGTACGGACTAGTCTACGGCCACATTTTCCCCTATAAGAACCCCTGACTCTGAGTGCTTCCTCAGATTGCTCCTGACTTCCATACCGTCCTGCTGCCGCTTTGCTTGGTGAGCCTTCCCTCAGTCCCACGTACTGAGAACCTTCATATCCACAAACTCTATCGTCAGACTAGGACAGGTGCAGTATTTCCCATACCAAAAACTTCCTCTCAAAATCCCTCTGTCCAACTCCAACCTTTATTTCTCTAGTTATCTGTGTGAGTGTGTTGCATACACTTGTTTGATTGTATTTTAATAAAAACAACAATTATTATTTCACTTCTGTTTGCTCCTTGACTCGGCCTGATCCTGTAGACATTGGGTAAAAGATCTCGCTTTGTTGCCCTGCCTCTCGCAGTGCTAACTTGTGCTCTTTGACTAATTCCCCCAACTTGTATAATTTGGAGAGCGTTTAGGTGTCCCTCACGGGACCCCCAGAAATCAGTGTAACACTGTGGAATTCTGGGATTTGCAGTTTAGGGAGGGGCATCTAGAATTCTCAGCCAGAGAGCTCTTTGACCTCAGTAAACTACAAATCCCAGAATTCCACAGGATGTTGAAAGTGGAATAATAGCACTATAACAGTGTCATGTAGAAATGACCTAAGTTATTTGTTGTACCTCTCAGTGTTCTCACAGCTTCAGTCTCTCTACTGAGCCTTTAGCAAAAATCACCAGCTGTGGATGACCACAGCTGCAGACTCCACTGTCCCAAGGGTGTCATTTGTGGTTGTTTGCCATATATTTTGGCCCCCACTCAGTTTAAAAGGCCTGGCACCAGCAGAGAGCTTTGAGGATAAAGCTGTTGCCGAATTCTTAACAGCCTCCATTCCCACCACATGATACCAGATGCATTTAATGTAGCTGAGAGTCTAAAATGCTCCTAAAGTGCTGCTGTAATTTAAATTACATTTGCTGAACCAGGCAAGGTGGATATGTAGATGGGACTTCCAGTTCACATATTTTAAAAGAAATGATGCATGACAGTCATATGCTAAAGACGGTTTGGAATATCACCCTTAAAGCCATTGTCTGGAAAAGGTAAGCAATCCATTGCAAACTCTGTTGAAGAAAGACCAAGAGGCTGAGAATGAAATGGCTGACAGTTGAGAAAGGGTGAAGACAGGTGCAATCTTGACCTACCAGCTGTGCAAGGAGGAAGAGTTGTGCTTGCAAAGGAGAAGGCCAGAGCATATTTTTATCCGTTAAGAGATGGAAAAATAATGGAGTGGCTTATAAAAAGGATAGGTGGCTTTTCACTAAGGTTCTTCTGGTTTGAATCCAGTTTCAGTCAAAGAGACTACAAGTTGTTCCTGATGATGTGATGGTAAATTTTCGATGTAGACTATGTTCAGTGGTATGGGCTCAGTTTCCAAGAAAAGAATTCTTAGCATAAATCAGTTCTAGAACCAGAATTATGTTTTATTTTTGAAAGTAAAGTTGGAATTGGAAACAAGGACAAGAATAACATAAACTTACACAGCTCATTGACATGGTCCTCAATCCAGAATGATGAGTCAATACGTAGGTAAGCACCATTGAGGGGTCCACTTTAGTTAAGACTAAAAGGATTCAGCTCATAATTTTCTAGGCAGTGAGGTGCAATGTCCCTAGAAAGAAAGTTACCTATATTTAAGTCCCTCTGAAATTATTGATTTCAATGGAACTTCAATAATTTTATTGCATTTAAATGACTAGATATTGGTTTTGAGAGTGAAAGAGATCCTAATTAGATGTGTGATGAGATAGACCTTAGAAAATTTACTTTCTTGGGCTACCTCCCACAATCCCCCAGCCAACATAAGGAATGGCCATACTGCTGGAGTATTACAAGAGTGTGGTCTAGAAAAGTAAATTTTTGAAAGTCATGGGATGAGATTCATGCATATTGGACAATACTGGCCCAGGGCGCAAATGGTGGGAGATGGAGCTCCTAGAATCCCAAATCAAAACTGAAAATCAGGCTCTCACAAACAGAACATATATCACTTTGCAGAATGGAATGATTTCATTTATGGCCACTACAACACAGTCCATAAGGAAATGTGATGAATAATCTGAGACATTCTGTTTTACAGACCTGTTGACTTGACCCTATGGGGAACACAGAACCCACTATAATGCCTGTTCAGAAACTACACACCTGCATACTCTTAAGACAGGGCTATTCTGTGGCTTTCACTTAATATCTTGTCTTTCATTAAACCATTGCCTGCCAATGTTTGTCAATGCTTTTTAATTCTTACAGGCAATCTCCATGAATGCATATTTTTCTTTGCTGCAAAATACCTTGATAAACAATCATTAGCAACACAACATTACACAGAATATTTCCTTTTTTTTAAAAAAGTTTCAATCTATAATGTAAAATTTAGTATGTATACATGTCATGTAAAGATCACAGGAGACTTGAAACAGAGATTACATGATTCTTGAAGCTGTCTTCAAAGTTGTGAAGAGACTTTGACAAATCAGGTTCAGATGTGCAGTTAAAAGTCATTTGCATTTTCCACTTTGGCACATTGTAGTTAACAACAACTGAAGGAAGCAACTCTCTGCAACATGTGTGGAAACACAGATGAAACTGTACCTACCTACTGTACCTACCTTTTTCTAAGGCCATTTCCATACTATACTGTTATAGTGCTATTATTTCACTTTCAACATTCTGTGGAATTCTGAGGTTTGTAGTTTCCTGAGGCCAAACAGCTCTCTGACTGAGAATTCTAAACTACAAACTCCAGAATTCCACAGGATGTTGAAAGTGGAGTAATAGCACTATAACAGTGTAGTGAAGAAATGGTCTAAGATGGCTTTGCCTGGAACAATTTTTCAGGCACTGTTCAAAAGCTGAGGTATTCATTCACTCAAGTTTTTGATAGCTTCTCATGGTTGGGTTTTGTCTGCCGTTGTGTTTGACATGTTTAGTACATATGTAGAATTTGTAAGCTCTTCGCTGTTCTCACTGATACCCAATGCATTTCATGCTTTTATCTGCTGTCCAGTAATTGTTTCATTTTAATCATTTATACCTTATTTTTCTTTTTAGTTGTACAGGACATGCTGAAGGCCATGCCTCTGGCAGAAAGCCAGTGCTACTAGTATATATACAGTATATATACAGGAATATACAATAATAATAGTAATTCTAAGTTGTTGTTGTTGTTAGCCAGTATTATGTATCAGCTACTTGATTAAGTATAGTACATTAGATATAGGCCATTTCCACATGGGCATATTGCCCACGCTAGAGCGACCTCTCCAGGAGGTCTTCTTCACCGGGGTCTGCGCTAGAGCAGTTAAAAAAAGTGAGGTTCTAGACCTCAAACTGCTATAGCACAGCCCCGAGGGTGACGCTGTGAGTTTTATAAAAACCACCTTCAAAAGTGGTTTTTATAAAACTTACCCACGCTGCCCCGTAGCAGCCCCCGGTCCAGAACTGCAGGGATGCGGTAGCGTGTCCCTGCAGATCTACCCGGGGGTGGGCTTCCGGCTGGCGCGCTGTCCACCGGAAGCTGCTGGCCGCCATTTTGGGCGGCGGCGTTTGGGACGGCGGATCCGTGCTCTTTGGAGGGATGGAGTAACCTGCTCACGGGTAAGCTCCGCCCCTGCGTGCGCGGCCCCGTTTCACCCCCCCCCGTGAGGAAAGGGCCATAGTTAGTTATAGCTCCTAGTTTTACTTAAGTAAGTATACATAAGTCTATTTAGTTAAGTATACTTAAGTGAGTTAGTTAAGTAAACTTAAACTATGTAACTTCTTGCAGTCCAGGCCCCACAAACCTGATGGAAACATCATTCACTAGTGCTCACACCACTGGCAGAATGAACTTCCTTCTTCCCATGCAACTGATGCTCAGTAAAGCATTACAGTTGCCATGATCATAACTCCCTCTCAACCTACTTTACTGGCCACCAGCTGCATGGAGAGAAGGAGGCCCATTCTGCCAGGGATCAGAGTGCAGGTGACTGGTGTTTCTGTTAGGTTTTCAGGGATCAGGCCAGGAAAGGTTACTTAGTTAAATATTGTACTAACTAAGGTACTAAGTAGCTCAGACAGAACATTGGCCATTGTTATTATTTGGTGATGGTGACAATGGTGGTTGTTGTGCTGCATGTGTTTCCATCATTTCCTCATTTAAATGCACCTATTGCTTTCACAGTTTTGTGTACATCATTAATTTTCAGGATGATTCTAGGAAAGTACGGATGGACCGTTCTCAACATGTTACTATGCTTCTTGCAGTTGCCGGACCAAGTCTCTGCTTGATTTGCCAAAGTAAACTGTTCCCTTTGGAAATAGTATGGTAATATTTTGAATAAGGATATCTATTCAATCTCTCTCTCAGAACATTTTGTTCAAGACTAAAGTTTTGGCATATGAAGGTAGTGATGCCAAGCATGCTAGACTACCTTTATCCATATGATCACTTAGCCCTCCGTTTAGCCTCAGTGTTCTCATTTCTTGATGTCTCTGCTGTCTAATTCACTCTCCTATTGTTGTAAGAAACCATTCTCTGTATTAATACCTGCAACTGTCACAGATCTAGATACTTTTTGTATTTTTGGCTAGGTTTCAAATTGTAGAACTTCCCTTGATTTTGGCCCACTGCAGTCCTTGATCAAGAGCTCCCTTATGGATCTACATCTAGATGGCTGTTTAACTTCTGTCCACAGCATTTCAAATTCATTAGTCAAGTCCTGGATTATGGCCATTGGAATATGAATTTTTCAGAATGAAAGTTCCTCCCATATTTTCCTCACCCTCCGCATCTGGAAGACAGATAATAACTTCCCCAGCGTCTTGCTTCCCCTTATTTCTACATTAATTTCTGTTATGAGGTTAAGCTGATAGCTTATTCCTGGCAAATGACTTGAAGAAAGCTAAATGGGATTCATTGACTCATTGCGGGGCACTCAACCACAAAGGGACTTGTGGCAGGTTAAGTGACCACAACATGGCTTCTGGGTGGCACATTCTGAGACTGGTCAAAAAGTTGTGTTGTCAAGCTCTTAAACATGCCCTGAATTTCCTTTACAATTGATAGCTTTGGCCATTTCCAGTCCAAATAAGTCAGCCCTGTGACAGCCTGAATTACCTGTAAGATAATTGCTGGCCAAGTTTTTGTCAGTGCAAACTTCCATTACTAAAGCCTACTAAATCCCTAGGTTTTCTAGCCTCCAGCTGCATTGCCATAAATAAGGTTCTTGCACTCCTGAGGAGCTCAACTGTTAAACTCATCTGTAGGTGCACTGTGCCTTCAACTCATCACTGTTATTTCACCAGAGTCCATCTCTTCTTCATTTCAGATTATCTCAGGTTTCTTCTCCCCAGGGAGGCATAACACTTCCATCTCTAACTCCCGCTTTCTAGGGAGGACAGTTGAAGACTAGCACTTATAAAAAGAATGAAGACAGCCAGCAAAAACTTCTAGCCAATCTGCAGCTTCTCCCCACTGTCAGTAGCAGAGTTGAGAGATTGTTGTCTTGGTTGAAGTGTTTGTTTAACATTCTCTCAGCAGCAGACCTTTCTGAAAGTTTCTTTCACATTCTCAGGCCGTCCATCATGTAGGATTGCCATATATGTACAAAGCATAACATATGTTCTTTCATTTTAAAAGTCTTTCTCAAAGATGTTTGTCTTTCTTTCAGTGAAATTCATCTTCACTCAATGATGAAATTTACAGCGACTCCACTTTTGAGCTACAAGCCACATCAAGCACTTAAAAGCAGCAGCAGACAGGTTCAGCAGGTCCAAGTACCAATTCTGTGCTACTTTGGATCTTGCTACTGGCCAAACACACCCTGCTGGGTGCCACCCGAAGTGTTAAAGCCCAACTTCCAGTTTTCCTAAAGCAAACTTTCCCACTAAAATGGGGCACTGATGCTATCTTTTAAAGATGACTTGTGTTTTTCCAAAGCTTCCAGAAAGTATGCTCCCTGGATGCATTTACTCTCCCTAAACAACTTGATAATGCATCTCTTTTCACTTCTGTGCCACTGCACTGCTGAATTTCATGACGCCAACTCTGAGACTGCAAAAATGGACAGCGATGCCATGGTCAAGAGAAGTGATGGTACTACTCCATTCTACTTTGGTCAGACCTAAGCTGGAATACTGTGTCCAGTTCTAGACACCAAAGTTCAGGAAGAATATTGACAAGTTGGAATGTGTCCAGAGGAGGGTAACCAAAATGGTAGAAGGCCTGGAAACCATGACCTAGGAGAAGCAGCTTAGGATGCTGGGTATGTTAAGCCTGGAGAAGAGAAGGTTAAAAAGTGACATGATATCCATGTTTAAATATTTGAAAGGATGTCATATGGAGGATAGAGTAAACCTGTTTTCTGCTCCTCTAGAGACTAGGACACAGAGCAATGGCTTCAAACTTCAGGAAAAGAGATTTGATCTAAACATTAGGAAGAACTTCTTGGCAGGTAGGAGCAGTTCAACAGTGGAATATGCTGCTTCTGTCTTGGAGGTTTTTAAACAGATGCTGGATGGCCCCCTGTTGGGAATACTTTGATGATGTATTCCTGCATGATAGGGGGTTGGATTCGATGGTCCTTGTGGTCTCATCTAGTTCTATTATTTTATGATGCCACATTCAGCATTATTGAAGAGGTGATGATTATAGATTGCACAACCCTTGTATTTCCTTAATAGCATGCTTCCTGTCTCACCAAACTCACCTCTCTGAGTCATCTGAGCATCAGTGAGGGAAGAGCTGCTTCACTGTGTTAGACATGTATTTATTTATTTATTTATTTATTTATTTATTTGAAAGTTTATATCCTGCCTTACATCAAAGGATCTCAGAGCAGCATACAACTGTAATCAATTTAAACAATTTGAAATTTAAGACAATTTTAAAAATCCAAAGTAATTTAAAATGGTGAAGAATATTGTGCTATAGCCCAGAATGGGAGCTCTCTCTCTCATACCGTTGTATTTAACAATATTGCAACACTTAAGCAAATTGTATTCATATCCAAATTGTGATGGTTGGGCTTTGATTCCCAATGTGAGGTTAAAATGGCTAATTAAACTATATTGCTGACTCCTTTTTACATGACACAGTGTTCATGATCCGCAAACAGTGGCGCCAGGGCTTCCAGGATCAAAGCCCCCGCACTTATTGATGAGCTGGAACTATGACATCACCTGGACTCCCCTGTTGCCTATTAGTTTAGTTTTCAATCCCCACAATAACTGGAAGGGAAATAGGTTTTTCAAATCTATGATGTATTGTTATAAGCTGTGTCTTTTGTAATCCAAAGTATTTGGGGGAGGACTTTACAAAAGACTTGTTCATAGTAGAGATGAAAACTGTTAGAAATGATTTTTAATCAGTATAGCCACTTGCACTTTTAGATGTCAGTGGGAGTGTTGCTACAAAGATTGCATACAGGGTTCCCGACCTATCCCAGCACATATCCTTCCACTTTCCCAATCTGTCAGGACAGTCTCAATTAATCCTCTCTCACTTTTTCAGCTGCTTTTAAAATGTCCCAGTCTCTGTCTCCTCATTTCAGTTTTCTTCTTTGTCCTCAGCTTACCTCAAATGCAAAAGTAGTTTGTACTCAATTAATTCAACAGGTAAAAGAGCACAGGAGGGAGCAGAACCTTGCCCTTCCCAATTTATTCTTCCTCATTAATAACTTTTGCCCTCTTGACCAGACTCTGATGTAGCTTGGCCACATGTGTCCCAGTTTTCATCTGTGAAATATTGGAGGGTATGAGATTGTCTCAGAAGGGCCTACACGTAAACATTTTTCCACTATATCACTGACTATAAAGCAAGTAGAGAGACATTGTGGTGTAGTGGTTTGAGCATTGGACTATGACCCTAAAGACTAGGGTTAGATTCCCTGCTCAGCCATGGAAACCCACTGGATGGCCTTGGGCACATCACACAGGCCCTTTCTGCATCCTGCCTCTTCTTGGTGCTGGGGTGCGGTGCTCGTGTGAATAGCCTCTTGTGAGAGGCCCTCGCGTCCAAGTTTCTTCAGCTCCGTATGAGCTTCCTGCTCGCACGAGAGCCCCACCTCTTCCTTTCGCAGTGCAGCCTGGGACCTTCCCAGGCTGCACTGAGACAGAAAGCGTGACCGGCCCAGCTCCCAAGGCTCCGCAAGCCAGGTAAGTGCATGCAGGGCCCAGGAGCAATGTGCAGTTGTGCAGCTGAAAATGCAAAGGTGCATGATCGTTGCCTGCTGGCCCCTGGAGCCTTGCTGATTGCGAGGGCATCGTGCAGATCACTCCTCGCAATCGCGCAAGGCTCCAGGCCCTTTTCACATGGCAGATGCCATGTGAAAAGGGCCATACTCTCAGCCCCAGAAATCCCTGTGATAAGTTTGCCTTAGGATCATAAGTTGGAAACAACATGAAGGCACACAACAATGAAACAAGTAATCGCTTGCCTGTCATGCCCCTGTCCCAGAACCAGACAGGACCCTTCCCAACAGCCACACCCCAGAGACATTAGAGGAACAGTATTTATGGCAGCCAATGCAGGTGGAAAAGGGAGAGCCTAGGCTTCAGGTTCATTTATATAAGAAAGACTTATTAATTAGGCCACAGCTGGGTAAGATCCAGAGTCTATATAACAAGAGGCCAGAATGAGAGTAAGCTATTGGTAGCCTACTGATTCCATCAGTGGTAATAGCCCAGCTGATTCTTGTATTCCTTGCTCACATTCCTCAAACCTTTGACCTTCATCTAGACTAAGGATTTTGCTCTTGGGCACCCTCAGTTTCTCTAAACCTGCTAAGAACTCAGACTCACCAAGACAACTTTGCCTGCTGGTTTCTGCTGACAGCCTAATTATACAGTTGGAGGCCTTCACAGGCTGCCAGCACAGGACAGTGGCTTTCTCATGTGTTTCAGCTGCAAATCTAAGATTTTCAGGCTAGTTCTTCCATGGGGACACGTTTTAAAGCAACACTGATGATATGACATATTACTGAGGATTTAGGAACATAAATGGTGGCAAGTCTAACAATAATGGTTGCACCAAAGAAACTTTGTTGTTTTCAGATGTCACCAGGGAAGTGGTATGGGTGAATCTAATCCAGCCTAACCACATATGTGAATTATGGGTTTGGCCCAGTGGGTGGGATTGTGATTTGCCCCAGTGGGTGGGAGAACCCTAAACAGGATCTGTTCATACTAGTAGAGTTCAAAAAGCAAGGGGGAGTTGGGGGGAAGCTAAAGAGGAAAGGAGCACATGGTCTTCAACATTTCACAGATGAGAACTTGGACATGTGTAGCCACACAACATCACAGTGTGGTCAAAATAGCAAGCTAGAGAGATTGGAGCAGTTTGATTTTACATGAGCCTACTGAGGAGGGCAAGGTTTTGTATACTCCATTTCTGTCCCTTCTGCTGGATTAGGTGTAAAATTGAGTTAAGTACAAATTATTTTTGCACTTTGAACTCAGTTAGCAGCAACTGAAGCAAGCTGAAGACAAAGGAGAGAAGTGGAAGGACAAGAAAAACACTGGAACATTTTAAAAAGTGGGACAATAGAAGATTAATTGGGACTATCACTGACAAATTGGGTCAGTTGGAAGGTGTTAGAAGTGCAACTGTTAGGGATAAGGAATAGGTCATTTTCACCTTGACTAAGGTATTAAAATTTTCAATTATGACTGTAATCAAGAAATCAGAAGAAGACTAGGACTTTGAAGGGCAGCTCTGAAGAAACTAGACAAAATCTTGAAGTATAGAGATAATATCATTGAATAGTGAGATTAGGATTGCCTGTGACCTTGTATTTCCAATTTCTGTTTATGGTTGTGAAAGCTGGATGGTAAAAGTGGATAGAAAGAAAATAAACTCATATGAAATGTGATGCTGGAGAAGAGTGGATTGATACCATGGGCTACTAAAAAGACAAACGAGTCCTAAAGCAAATTAAGTCTGAAGCCAAGATGACTAAACTGAGACTGTTGTGCTTTGGCCATGTCATGAGAAGACATGACACACTAGAAAAGATGATAATGCTTGGTAAGGTAGATAGCAATAGGAAAGAGGAAGACTGCATTACAGATGGATAGACTCAATTAAGGAAGCCATGGCCCTGAATCTGCAAGACCTGAGCTGGGCTGTTGATGATAAGATGCCTTAGGTGTCTCATTCATAGCTTTTCCGTAAGTCAAAGTTGACTTGATGGCAGTTAACAAAAACAACAATTTAGAGGGATCAAAAGAGGTTGCATCCAAGGTTGCAATACTGCTGAACCACATATGCATAAGAGTCTTACAATAAGGTCCTGCAATTGCATTGAATTGGATGAGCGAAACTTTTGGAACAGTTGATAGATAAATAAATGTATGTTCAGTTTAGTATTTAGTTTCTGATATTTTTTTAATGGGTTTAAATTGTGACTGTGTTTTCAAGTTTCATTTATAACTGGCCCTGTAGAACCAGAAAGAGGTAAAAAAAAAAAAAGCACCTGGTGTTTTATAGATGCTCAATTACAGGTGGCTTCAGTATATCATTATGTTCATTCTTCTTCAAAGCAATTTTCTATGCATTCCAAAGAAGAAAATGACACTCCATATTCTGCTTTGTGCATGAGTTTAGGTGAAAATGTTGTACAGGGCAAGCAACTGAAAAGTAAGCAACATGGCATGTCTTAAAGATCAATAGTACAAGTGTGAGAAAAACAAGCAGGAAGAGTGAAATGCATCTGGGAGAAAAAAATCACCTTGTATGAAACACTGTTGCTGTAAGTTTATTGAATGGTTTTGAAATCTCGATGGCTGATTTTTATCTTGAGTTAAACTTCATAAGAATTTAGAGGTACTATTTGGTCACTAGGGGGTACCCATTTTGTTTCAAGTATTCCATTACATCATTCAAGAGAAATATATTGAGTACTAAATAGAATATACTTTGAAGCTTCTATTCAGAAGGTCAATTTCTGTAACATCTTAATGAGCTATTTTTAAAGAAGTTTTTAATGGTAACACTAGAGTGGCTTTTCTGAGCAGTGATAAGGCAGCTATATTCTAAGTGTAACACAGAAAGGAAATTATTTACGTTGTTCCGTTGTATAGCTATGGCTTGCTAATCCTTTCAAAGTTCACGTGTACTAGATAAACAGAGAACCAGGGTACTAAAAGGCAAATATGAGGAAGTTTGGGTCAAACTATATTTAATGTGTATAGTTACATTTAAAGTGTTGAACATAGCTGTGTCTCCTTTTCCTTAATTAAATTATAATTGCATGATGAAGGGCCAAGCCAGGTGTGAAAAGGGAAGCTTATTTCTTCTTTCCGCAGAGGTAATTTGAACAAAAATCCTCCCCCATCAAACCACCTGTGGCTAGAAGCTTTAGGGGAATGTTCCCATTAGCTTATTGTTGTCATCATTCAACTCTTTTCCAACTTCTTGTCAAGGAGGAGTTTGCCTTTCCTTCCTCAGATAGTGTGATTTGCCCAAGGTCACCCAGTGGGTTTCCATGGCTGGGAGAGGATCTGAACCCTGATCTCCAGAGTTGTAGTCCATCACTCAAACCACATTGACTTGCTTTAGTATCAGGCATTATTATAATGTTATTCTAATTCTAATTGGCTAACACATTGTAAACCACTTAGAGAGCACTTAGCTGATAAGCAGTATAGAAATACGCATGCTATTGCTAATGTGCAGCTACATAAATTTTGTGGAGTAGGATAATAAAATGTGCCATAGAAATTAGTTTTTTGGACAGTTGCAATATGAGATTTCGTTAGAAACAAGGTCATTTCTTAAATAAATGAGAATGAGATGAAGAAATGGAAAACTGAAAAGACTACTGTCTCCTTTCAGTCTTCATCAGCTCATTTGAATAGTATATTATAAGGACCAACTATCTGACTGTTTCATCTGTGACAAGGGAGAATTCATGCATAAAGGTGTGCCTTGCTGCTTTGTATTACTGCAGATATTGTCTGTTGCACTCAGCATTCTTTTTTGCACCAGAGCTTCTTTATTTAATCTTTATTGGTTTAATAGATATAAACATAAGAAAAAGGAAAAAAGAAAAGAAAAAAAGAAATGCACGCATTAAAAAAAGACAATACCCAGACACCCACTGCCCACCCACCCATACAACAACAACAACATTAGCAATATTAACAATAGTAACAACAATAATGACGATAACAGTAACATATACTTATATAACAAAAGAAGACAAACTTATCTGCAGTCCCAACCATAGTTGTGTATATGTAATATCATTTGGGGCATACTAAAGTTATACATAAGTAAAGAAAAAAAAAGACATTTGAAGAATATTACAAAGTACTAACAAATAACATCTAAATTCCTTCCTGGTTTCTTCGGTCAGTTATAAGTCCAGTTTTAATTCCACACCTCATCCTAATGCAAATACAGATAAATTATATGTAAATACCAATATTTCAACATAGTTATTACAACTACTTTTAACTCCTCTTACTATCTAATCTGATCAATCTTTACATTTGTATATCAAAATCACTAACCATTAAGTCTTCCTTTTTATTTCTTACATAGTCCGTGAAAGATTTCCATATCTTTAAAAGAAGTTTAGTCGAGTTCTTCCTCGATAATGTTGCTAATTTATTAATTTCTGCAAATTCTATTAATTTATTTAACCATTCACTCACTCTCGGAATTCCCTTACATTTCCAATATTTTGCGTATATAATTCTAGCCATGGTTACCATGTACCTTATCAAATTCCCATGATATTTTTCCCTATTGTCTGTCTTATCTATCATATTGAGAAGGAAGAGTTCTGGCCTGAATACAATATTAATCTTTAAAATCTTTTGGATATATTTACAAATTGTTAGCCAAAATTTCTTTACTTTTCGGCATTGCCACCACATATGATAAAAGAAGCCATGATGTTTACACTTCCAGCACCGATTATTCTTTTTTTGGTACATTTTAGCCAACCTACTAGGGGTTAGATACTATTTATATATCATATTATTTAAATTCTCCTTAAGGTCATTACATTTAGTAAATTTCAATCCTCTCCCCCATATTTCTTCCCATTGATCTAGTTCTATATTATGCCCTATACATTAGGCCCAATAAATCATATTTTCTTTTATTTGCTCCTCCTCTGTACTCATTTTTAATAATAAATTGTATATCTTTGAAATTAAGTGGGATTCTTCTGCACACAATATTTTTTCAAACTCATTTTTAGATCTCTCAAAGCTGTATTTCTTATTATCCTCTTTAAATTTTTCCCTTAGTTGATAATATGTTAACCATTGTATTTTATATCCTTCCATTTCCAAACTATATATATCTTTAATACACCAGCTACCTCCACTCTCTTTTAACATATCACCATATCTTATCCATGTTTTCAAACTACCCATCTCCCTTCTATAAAATGCCTCTTGTGGCGATAAGCATCCTGGAATTTTCATTCCAAATCTATTTTTATATTTCTCCCAGATTTTAAAGATCGATCTCCTTACAATGTGATTCTTAAATCCCACATTCATTCTTATCTTCTCATACTACAAGTAAGCATGCCAGTCAAATTTTAACTCATGACCTTCCAGCTCTAGTAACCTTTTATCTTCTAACAGAATCCATTCTTTTAACCAGGCTAGGCATGATGCTTCAAAGTATATTCTCAAATCCGGGGCTCCAAGTCCTGCCCACTCTTTCGTCTATTAAATTTTTCTGTTTTAAGTCTTGATTTTCGCCCGGCCCATAAGAATTTCAAGATTTCTTTATGTCATTTTATAAAAGGGGTTTTAGAGAAAATTATTGGGATTGTCTGGAACAGATATATAATTTTGGTAGAACTGTCGTTTTAATTGCTGATATTCTCCCTAGTAGCGAATATTAATTTTTTGCCATTTCTTAAGGTCATTCTTCACACTTTGCCAAGTCTTAACATAATTATTTTCTTATAATTGTTGATTCTTTGTTGTTACAACTATCCCTAGATATTTAACTTTCTTTACAATTTCAAAGCCAGATTTCCTATATAACTCCTCTTCTTCTTTCTTTATTCATGTTTTTGGTTAATATCTTAGTTTTATCTATATTGACTTTAAATCCAGAAACTTTACCAAATTCCTCTATTATTGATATTAATAGTTCTATGCAGTTATTTGGGTCTTCTATAATAAGAACTATATCATCCGTGAAGGTTTTCAATTTAAATTCTGCCCCTCTTATCTTTACTCCTTTTATATCTCTATTATTCCTAATTGTTCTATTTAGACTTTCTAATATAAGAATAAAGGTAAGAGGTGAGAGAGGGCACCCTTGCCTAGTACCCTTTCTATATTAATATATTCTGTTGAGCTTCCATTTATTATTATTTTAACTTTTTGTGAGGAAATATCGCTTTAATCCAGTTCATAAAGTTATTCCCCAGATCTATTGCTTCTAACATTTTAATTAAGAACATCCAATTACCATTGTCAAAAGCTTTTTCCTCATCTAAAAATATCAATTCTCCTTTAATTTGGTTGTGATCATTCCAATATTCCAATATGTCTAGTACCGTTCTAATGTATCTAATTTGTCATTTTGGTAAGAATCCATTCTGGTCCTCATATATATAATCCAGTGGGCAAACTTTTAACCTATTTGCTAAAATTAATGTAATAATGTCATTTAATAAAGAAATAGGTCTATAGTTTTTAATCAGTAATAGATCTTTATCTTCTTTTGGTATCACCACGATATTTGCTTCCTTCCAGCTCTTGGGAATTTTCTGAGTTTTTAAAATATCATTCATAACTTTTTGTAAGGGTTTTTCCAATTCCGTACAAAATAATTTATAGTACAGAGCCGTCAAGCCATCAGTACCGGGGTTTTACCTCTTTTTAATTGTTGAATTGCCTTTCTTACTTCTTCAATAGTTATCACTCTGTTAAGTTCCTCCCTTTGTTTTCCTGTAAATTTCAAAACCTCATGTTTTTGAATATATTTGTTTATTTGTATTTCTGTAGTCCCTTGTCTCTTATATAATACTTGGAAGTAATTCTGAAATATTTTGTATAATTCTTTCTCATTGGTTATTATTCTATCT
Organism: Iguana delicatissima; assembly: GCA_948472985.1. NCBI lineage: Eukaryota > Metazoa > Chordata > Lepidosauria > Squamata > Iguanidae > Iguana > Iguana delicatissima. Next base: position 184,393 of record CAOKZL010000308.1, read on the forward strand.
CCCTGTTTTAATTTTACAATCATTCTTTTAGCCTTTTCTTTCCTAAATTTATATAGTAGCCACCTCGCTGGTTTGTTTCCATATTCAATTTTTGTTTTGTTTTAGATCAGTGGTTCTCAGCCTGTGGGTCCCCAGATGTTTGTGGACTTCAGCTCCCAGAAGCCCCAGCCACTATGGTCAATGCTCAGGGCTTCTGGGAGCTGAAGTCCAAAAACATCTGGGGACCAACAGGTTAAGAACCACTGTTTTAGATGATCTAAAGGTTCCAAGATTTTAAATCCTCCAAGTTCCCTTCTCAGATTACACAAGAAATTAAATTCTTGTCTATTTTGAGCCTTAAATTGAATATTAGGAAAAACAAGCCCTGAAGCTCAAGAGTCACAGGGCAAAGGAGAAAAAGAACAGAAAACTCCAAGCCATTCAGATATAACGCTGAGGAATTTATAATCAGAGGCAATTCTCCAACATACGATGAAGTCTTCTTGATTTTTAACAAACTAGTTTAAATTTACTCACTAGTCTCAACAGGTCCGGTGGATCGGTTGCGGTGTGGGTAAGGTAATTTCCCCCTTCCCACTTGTCAATGTGGTGGCTCCACTTTTCATGCTGCGGCGATCCGCAATCATCACTCTGGTCCAAGTAGCGGCTTGCTAGGGCTCGTTTGCAGGCAAGCCGGAGATCTTCAGGTGCTCCTAGGTCCTGGGCACCCACTGGCAGGCTCTAGATCGAGGATGCGTGCGGATCACCACCACTTTCACGGGGGAAGATCAAAGCATGATCTCCCCATTGTCTTTGCCCGTTCAGCAGCAAGCCGAAAGTCCTCAGGCTAAATATTTATTTAAGATCGCTTCCAGTTTGCCAAGGCTTTCTCCTCCCAGATCCTTTCTTTTGCTACATCACTCTACTTTGCAGCCATTTTCTCTTCCACTTCTCTCTCCTCTTTTAGGCCATGTATTTGAGTATGCACAAGCACTGTATATAAATTATATTTATATGTCTTACAAAGAAGAGTAAGTTTCTTTCTTCATGTGTGGCTGTAATTATAGGACAGGTTGTTGCTCATCTTCTGCTTTGCCAATTTGATAACTTTCCTTGAGATATGCAATGCTATCTCACACATTCCCCAAAAATGTCAGGGACAGTGCCAACGTATCTTCAGTCAATGTCTGAATGATCTTGCCTCTGTCACATTCTATGATGCACTGTATATTTATACAGAATAACTTGTGATGCCGGGTAGATTGAGGAGAAGCATCTCCTTGATACTGGCCTTTTGGCTTCTTGGCTGTAGGGGGGAAAAGCCTAGCATAAATCCTGATTGACACCAATGGAAACTTTTTTTGCTGATGTGGGGTTTTTCATTCAGACTGTGGCCAGGGAAGTATGAAATATGCCTCCCCGTCATACCCAGGGAGGTGCTGATTACAATGTCCTTCTCCTCTTGAACCTGCTGAGGGAAACCAGATATGTTAGTGAGCATACACTATATATTGAGTAAGTTGGGTGTTCCCAAGTATGGATCTCCAAATGTTGCTAGACTTCTACTCCCAGAGTTCCCAGCCAGCCTGGCTGATGTTTCAGTATTCTGGAAGGTATAGTTTAACGATACCTGGGGGCCCATGCTTAGGAATCATTGCATGAAGCAAACATACAGTTTTGTCCACTGGTGAAGTGTTTACTAAAGTACAGCAATGTAGATAACTATTGCCCACTTTGGTTGTAGCTGATTCATTCTATTATTGACTTCTTCTGTTGCTATGGAGTGATGATCTATTCCCTCTTGCCTCTTGGCTGTGTTTTGTCTTTACTTCCTGTTTCTTTAGTTAAGAAAGAGGATGGCTCAACTTTCTTCAAAAAAGTGCTAAAAAGAATCTATACATACTAATAATGGCTTGCATTCTGCTTGAGAATGACATCTTTGTAAATGGATTTACATGTGGGCAAAATGGAATTGAGTAGTTTCTCAATGTCCATGTTCACCTGGGGACTGTCATGAAACCACGATATACAAGCATCCATTGTCCAGTGGTGGAGTGACTGATGCTCATGGTCTAATGCACAATGGGCACAGACATGCATTGGGATACTCTCCATTGTGCACACTGGCTAGGAAAGCTGGAGCACAGCAGGAGTGTCCAACACGCATCAGATGTGCCTAATACCACATTGGAGTGCTTTCGCCAGGGTCTAGATGCACATCCTTACCATTCATTAACAGAGTTTCATTACACTTTTGCAGTGTAGTTACAGATTTGTAAAGTTATGAAATATAGACTGTTATTTAAGATCTTGGCTAGTGTTTGTTCAGGGAGATGAATAAATTCTGTCCAGTCTTTTTGGAATTGTTTTTTCTCTTAAGAAAAAAATGTCTGGCTTTTTATTATAGGTTTTCCATAAGTCAGAATTGACTTGAAGGCTCATTACAACAAGCCAGCCTAGGATGAACATGAAAGAGCACTGCCCAGTTTTGCAGTCCTTGTCTGCCAAATTCACTGCCACTTCTAAAAACAACTGGAATAGTTCAGCAACATTTGAAGCTTGTGAATAGACTAGAGAAAGTACAGAAGAGAGAAATTGTGCCGGTCCCTTCCTTCCTGTTCTACATTTTTGTACATTGCTTGCAGCATGTATTTTATGCACATTTCCATATATTTTTAATAAAACAAGAACTACAGCTTAATCATAAATGTATTTATGAAGAATATATGTATGACAAATTAAAAGCTAAGCAACAATTTAAGACTAAGACCTAAATCTTGTTTTTAGTCTTGACTAGAAGACACCCATTGAATCAATTGGATTTACTTAGGTATTAATTCAACAACTGATTGAATGCCTGGTTAGGACTAACCAACCAGGATGCTAGGTATAATCTGATGAATGCAAAGCATTAGAAGTATCACGATTTTTTTTTAACTGAAAGTGGTGTGGAAAGACATTTTCCTTGTGCAAGATTTTACAAGAGAGCTTGTATTTATTGAGTGAGTAATCAGAAACATCTGAATTCACTGCACAGCCAGGAAGACACTTCATGTGAAGAAGTGTAAAACATTTCTTTTTCTCTGAAAAAGTGACTTATTTTCTCCTCATTCTCTGGATAAGAGCTGACCTGAGGCCACTTTGGACGTTTTTTGTTTCCTGAGATGCTGGCCATCCAACAACCTCTGTAAAAGAAAAGTAGGTAATAAACAATCTGAAAACAGGCCAAGAGATCCAGCAAGAGCCAGCAAGAGTACCTGTTCCTACTTTGCTTTGAAATGCCTTCTCTCTGCCTCTGTCCACATCTTCAAGAAGAGTCTGGGCTGTTGTCTGTGGACAAGGCTATGATCTGTCTCTGGATTTCCTACCTACAGTTGGACTAAATAGCCTTTGAGAAGGGGATTGTAGCGAATGGTCTACAGGGTCTCTTCCAGCTCTGTGATTCTCTGACATAATTGGCCAATTTGGCTGTTTTCTACCTATTTAAATTGTTCAATATAAAGATAAATGTAGGCAGTTCATACATTAAGCTGCATAGTTCAGGATTTAAAAACAAAATAAAACCTAAACTGTGGGGTATTCTCTGACTCCAATGAGAATTCCAGTGTATTGAAGGTTAAGCTGATAGTTATGGTCAGGGTTGGAATATCATAGAGTTACCATATTTTGAAAAGCAAAAAAATAGGACATAGTTACTGACTATTTACACCACCAATTGCTATGACAACTCTCACTTTTAAACAACTCTACTATATAAGCTGTGATAATTGCTACTAGAAATATTCCTAACATTCATTGTATTTAAATAACAATTATGCATTCCTTTTACCCCTTCCCTGCATCCCCCAACAGTCACCTTGTCTGCTCCACCAAGACACCCCATCCCATCATCCTTGGACAGCTGGAGGCCTCCTCAGCTGTCTCACTTGGGTAGCTTACCTTCTTCCTCCAGCTCTGTCTGTCTCACTCCGCCCCAACTCACTTTCGCTCTCTCTTTCTCAATTTCTCTCAATCTCTCTCTTTCTCTCTCTGAGGTCTCTGCTGGGCTGCCTCCATTTCTTCTCCTAGAAGACCTCTTGATGGAACCAGAAATATGCTGAGGAGGAGACTATGTCAGCGGAGAGGAGGTGAAGCAGAAGAGGACATTTTAAAAATCCCCAGACATTTTAAAAATCTGCCCAGAAAGAAATTTTAGCTCTGAAAAAGAGGGCATATCCTGAAAAAGGAGAACATATGGTAACTGTAGGATATCATGCTCACATCCTATATTTCCTGACCCTCCCCCTGAGAATTTGTTTCCCTTTCAATGGAAGAAATGTCAGTTTTTCCTGAATGGGATCAACCTGCAGGCAACTAGAGTATGTAACTTCTGTTTAGCTGCAGCGGGCTTTGAAGAAAAATGGCTTAAAAATGAGATTTCTTTTATTCCATACATTACATTAGCCGGAACTGAAAGTATCATAATGGTAACAAGTAACAGATTGGTTGGGATTTTATTTTTGTCCTGGCTAGTTTATATTTACAGGAAATGGACAAACTATACACAGAAAAGATGTTGCTGTAATTGTTTATGACTGTCCAGCACATCATGCAGCAGAATGCCCACACTGTAGGTGTGATTTTCTATGGATTTTGCAACAAAATGTGACTCCGGGTCATAAAGTGTTCCATCAGTATACAAAGGTTAAGTCTACAATCTGTTAGAGCATAACCTCTAACATTTCAAAAGTGAAGATTGGTATATGTGTGACGAAGCAACATCAGAATGTAGTCAAGATGGCAAACATTTGTTTGGAGGTGAGACATTTTTATATCCTGTAATACAGTGGAGTTCTTACTGAGACCATAGAGCACCCCAGACCTTACACAATACAATTTTCCTTTTATTCTGATGCATGAAAGTTAAACACTGTTCAGATGTCATGGAACTAATATTTTTAAAAAAGAATTGTCCAAAAAGGAACCATATAACTGACATACGATCATTAATGTATTAAAATATGCTTTGTACCCATCCTATTGAGTTATTTTAACTTCCTTCAATATCTTTTGAAGTTCTTTCTGATCATCTATCAAGGTTAAACCCTTGCTCTTCAAAGCCCCGATTTTATAGAAATATATGCATTTTGTATAGCCTAAAGAGCATGTAGGAATACTCAGAACTAAGTCCCAGTGAATTCAAAGGAACTTACTCTCAAGTAAGAGTGTATATTATTGCAGCTTTAGCTATAATTGAGCTGTCTAATATGAACTTGAACTGGTACCACTGAGACTGCTAAATGCTGTGCAGTTAATTGGATGATTCAATTTGGCAAAATCTCTTCTGTGGATTTCCTCCCCTAATGAGCAGATTCCCTGTCCTCCTCACATGTAATAAACTACAAGTAATGAAGTAAACCATCCCAAGCCAGAAAACACAGATGTGCAGGGCTCTGTGGATGGATTCTCAGTGCTGAATCCATTGAAAATGTTAGCTAGGAACAGGTACCACGCCCAGAAATATTTGACGAAGCCAATCCCTACCCCCATCCTCCACCCACATAATGCTGAAAGCAACATTATAATGTGATCAACCTTCACAACATTGGGATAGCATGCATTTCAAAGCTATGAAGATCAATAATCCATCAAATCACACCATTAGTAAGTGCACACACTTTCCCCCCACACTCAGACTTAGGAGCCTAGCCATGTAAAGGTAGCCCATACTGGACCTTTAACAGCCCTCCTCAGCAACATGGGTAAGTGAGGAAAAAGCTGCCTGCAGACAGAACATTCGCTGAAATGACACACCCACCCAGTTCAATCAGGATGTCCAAAGTTCTGAAGTCAGAAGAGAAATGCTACTCCAATGGCCCCCATTGCTCCACGGCTGCCACCATCTCCGATGTATTACTATAACACATACCCATTAACACTGTTCTCACTGCGGGATGAAGGGCTGGAGGACTCTCTGTGGAGCAGCTTTCCTTAACCTTTTTTTTTTTTTTGCCTTGAAGAAACACTTGTAAGAATGTTCAAGTTTTGTAAAAATAATTATATTTAACCACTGGTGGCGCAGTGGTTAAATGCCAGTACTGCAACCACAAGGTTGTGAGTTCAATCCTGCCAGGCTCCAAGGTTGACTCAGCCTTCCATCCTTTCGCAGGTCGGTAAAATGAGTACCCAGCTTGTTGGGGGCAATTAGCTAAAAAAAATATATTGTAAACCGCTTAGATAACACTAGTTGATAGGTGGTATAGAAATAAATGCTATTGCTATATTGCTATTGCTACAGTGCAAAAAAAAGTTTATTGTTTTTTCAGTCTCAATCTCTTGCAGAACATCTTGTGAACTCTTGTGGAACTCTAAGGTTCCACTGGCACCTGCAGAGAATGGCCAGCACTGCTCTTCACAGAGCCTGTGAGTTCCCAGGTTTCTGGCTCTAAGAAGTCCTTCCTCAGAGCTAGGCACTATAGGTAGAGTGTCTTGGGAGACTGCCAGTGCCATAGGACAGAATCCCAAGGCATTCTGCTCAGATTGCCTGGCTCTAGAGTTGGGCATTTGGAAACTGACCAGCTCTACTGAGTCATGATCTATTCTATGCCAACAGCTCTCTAGAGTGGCAGAGGCCCCATAAGTACTATAGGAGCCTGGGGAGCTTTTCAGCCTCAGGGCAATATAGAGGTGCTGTGGATTGTCTGCACTGTTAGTAACACTTGAATACCAAGATTATTTCAGTAGCTCTGTGTTCAGCATGAAGTTCTGCTTTTTAGAACAGAGGCTTGAGTGGTTGGGATGAAGCTACAGTGTGACTGTCATAATCATAAACTGTTTCTGTGTTTCCTAGGACAACTAGGACAACATTTTCTGCACTGCCATAGCAACACAAACGTATTATGTCATCAGGCAGAATACATTTGCTGTGTACCAAACAAATTAATTAATTAAATCAATAAACAATAACATGACTGGAACAATATCGTAACAATAGCTAGAAATCACAGTTCACATTTAACACATAAGCCTCCAAATGCACATGCAGTGTCAATATATATTTTTTAAAAAACATACTGCCTCATTAATACTTGCAGAGATTTGGGTAGTTTTCTAAGAAAACACACCCATCTTTGTATCTCATTTCAACATTAGGTGACCTGCCAAGTGATAACAGACATCACAATTGATATCCATTGCGCTCTTCACCCTTCCCTAACTTACCTATACACATTTCCCTCTGTCATTACAAAATGCATGTTGAAAGTCTGCTGCTATCATCTAGGGGAATATAAGGAAAGTGAAACTGTAGATCTGTTAGTGTCCTAGTATAGACTCCACACTTTTGAAAACATACTGGGAACAATGCAGAGCTGAATGAAACTGTATTTCCAAAACAGGAAAGTATGAATCTCTGGAAATGCAATTAAACTTGATTGCCTCCACTTAATGAACATTTAATGCAATCCGAAGTGCCACTTGCTCCCCAAGAATAAGAAAAAATTCCATCACAAGGTTGGGGACCCCTTAAGGGGCTTTGGAAGCAGGAAGCTAGGATGTCAGGCCCAGCTTGGGGCAACAGCTTTGCCCTGTTCCCAGATAGCAGGAGTACCATGCAGTGGCTTCTGCCTGAGTGGTATCCATTTCTGTCACTCCACAGCTACCCAGCGTACAGACTGGGAAGTTTTGTTCCTATCGATCAACAGGTGGGCTGACCAATGACAGATCCCAACCCATGTTTAGCCCAAGCCTACTCAGCTGTAATGAATAGAATTGTGACTACTTTGTTACAAAGTTATGTGTGTGGTTGTGTTTCTGTGGGACCAAGTGGAAGCCAGGATCACTGTTGACCACTGGGTACGCAAGTATATTGATTCTGTGTTTGCCTTTTATACTACTATATAGTGCATGAAATATAGTGGTCCACTCTAGCTGTAATTTCAGACATAGGAAGCATATTTTTCCTTTTTACATATCTTTTAGTATTACTTGAACAGTTTTATCATGCGATTCTTAAGAATACTTCAGTGGGTTACACTACTATCTCTTGATTAAATTCTGTCCAAAGACTATTTGAAAATGGAAGGTTGTCCTATATGTAGACCTTTTCCACAGGATGTGCATCATCCTGCCAAAATCCTGGCAGTGCCTCTGCCAGGATGGGAGCATGTCCCCAGCGCTCTCTTTCCACATCCAACTGGCTGCCTGCAGAAGGGAGCGCAAGGGACACACCCCTTCCTTCCTCACTGCACCCAGCCTTCTTCCCATGCTGCAGGAAGGAAGCTTGTCATCACACTTCACACTCTTCTGCATGACTGGCTGCAACAGAAGGCTCACACAATCAAGGATCATTGATGTACCGTATTTTCCGGCGTATAAGACGACCCCCAACTTTTCCAGTTAAAATATAGAGTCTGGGATATACTCACCATATAAGACAACCCCTCTTCCAACGCACACCAAATAAAAAATAAAAAAAATCAGATTTGATTTCAATATGGCAATTTTAATTCAAATGCTTATGACATGCAGGTACTTAGCAGGAAAACTGTCACTTATAAATATAAAGCTGTTTGTCATCAAACATGTAAACATAAAACAGTGCAAGTGGATTAAACTTTTCCTAATTCACTCAAAGCTGAAAGGAAGGATAAGACAATAAACCCATGGGAGCTGCCATGCTGTTTGTTTTCTAAGCTGTCAACCAAACTGGAACTGATGATGATAGGAGGAAGATAACAAACAATAGAGAGAGAGCAAGTGCTGGGCAAGTCTCTGGCGAGTTAGCAAGCTACAGTATTTTTACAGGTTTTACTGGCACGACAGCTTCCCTTTAAAAGCCTTCAAAATCCTCCTGTTCATCATCTGATGTCATAAGTACATCAATGACATCTTGGGATACATTTGTAAGGCAGTCATCGTATGGATCGAATTCCGTATCAGATGGTGTGGTCTCAGCTTCGGTTTCCTCTTCATCTTGCCACAAGTAGTCGTCCTCCATACCATCTAATGAATTTGATATGCCACACTTCTTGAAAGACTTGATTACTGTTTCTGCATCAATATCATTCCAGGCTTTTATGACAAACTTGCACAAAACATCCAACTGTGGAGCACGCATGTTTCCTCCTTTTGTGAATGACTTTTCACCGCTAACCATCCATTCATTCCACTGTTCTCAAATGCGATCTTTAAATGGCTTGTTTAGGCACACATCCAGTGGCTGTACCAACGATGTCAATCCTGTAGGAATAACTGCCGCATCTGTGTTTAGTCTTGCAAGCCTTTGCTTGGTGCTGGGAGTTAAATGAGCCCTGAACATATCCCACACCAGTAGACTACGTTTTTGAATAAGTCCACCTGGTCGCCTCCTCCATACATTATCAAGCCATAGCTTTACCCCTTCTTCATCCATCCAGCCTTTTTCATTCACATGTACAAAACAACCAACAGGGAACTTGAGTTTTGGCATTGTTTTTCTTTTAAAAATAATCATTGGTCTCAGTTTGGCGCCATCAGCTGTGCATCCTAGTACCACTGTAAAACTGGACTTCTCATGTCCTGTTGTTTTAAGTAAAATTGTTTTTTCACCTTTTTGATGGACAGTTTTATTTCCAACCATGTCAAAATTCACTGCAGTTTCATCCATATTTCCGATACTACTTAACGCATAGCCATGTTTAGTGCGCTGTTTTATTACGTATCGATGGAAACTATTTAGTTTGTTATCAAGATCTGCAGGTAATTTTTGGGCAATTTTTGTCTTTTGCCTCAGTACCATATTATGCCTTGCCATGAATCTAGTACACCAGGATACAGTGGCCTTAAATCTGTTGCTGTGATCTGGGTTAGATTTGGCCCACTGAAGTGCAAACAAACGTATTTGATTTCGTGTCACTACATAACGGTTTTGGCGATGCTCATTCACCATGTCTGCTACATGTTTTTTGAGTTCTGACCAATGTGGGGTGCCTCTTCTTAATGCACACTTACCCCCTGGCATACTCTTTAATGCTTTTTCATTTGCTTTCCAGTCCTGAACCATCTTTTCTGTTACTCCATATTGTCTTGCAGCAGCGCAGTTATTATGTTCCATGGCAATGTTAAGCTTGCAACTGGCTTTATATTTCTTTCTTCTTGCTGGTGGAGCCATGATGAGGTTTTGACTGTTGGACATTTGTATACTGTACTGTATGTACTGGTGCTATACTGTATGAACAGGTACTGATACTGGTGCTGTACTGTATGTGGTACCCAGTATACAACAACCAGCCAACCATGGCAAGCGATGTACCTTACTGGCAATTGGCTGGTTCTTGTGTACAAAGCCTGCTTGGACTGGTCAGCTCTCCCTGCCTGCCCAGCCCTCCCTGTTTCCAAGACTATCAGAGTGGTAGATCTCGCTCCTGAGGACTGCAGTGAATCTGAGAGGCAGAGAAGGAGGTACGGTAATAGGATACAAGGGCGGGCCAGACGGGTGAAAGAGGCTTGTTTTTCTGGGCACAGCGCCGCTCTATGGCCCTTTTCACAGCGCCGGCTCCACCCGCGTCCTCTTCCTCCTCCTCCTCCTCCTTCCCGGCGGTCCTCTGCCTAGCAACAGGAGCAACTCTGGCCAGCCTCCCTCCCCCCGTGGCCGCTGATAGGCTCACCTGATCCAGGAAACTCGGATGCCCCAGTCACTGCGAATGATGTGTGAGCCTTCACCAGCACCCCGTTGTCCAGAGGGAGGGAAAGTGGAGCCGGCGCCCTGGAACACCTCTTGGTGGGATTTAAAATATATGTGTATATATATATATATTATTGCGCATCTGTCACTAGGAATTCCTAAAATGAGCACATGGCAGCACAAGCCACTACTCTATGCCTGTCTCTGGGTGGTAGACCCCCAAGGGTCTGGGGAAAAACAAGCAGATCTTACAAAGCCTGACGTCTCTTTATCTGCTTTAGGCAATGTTAACCAACAATCATTACCCTTCCAGCTACAGAGAGAGGTATTAAGTAAATGCAAATGGCTAGAAAGGTCAGACTTTCCAAACCAGCCATGTTCCAGCTGAAACTCTACACGTTTATCTTACAAGAGCCTGGCAAAGGAGGAAGCGGCAGAGGAGCCAGAAAGGCCACCCGGCTCCCATTCTTGGGGGGCATGCCGCTGAGAGCCCCTCCTCTCCTCCTCCCTCACTGCCGTCACTCTGGAGGAGCCAGCAGCCAAGTGCCGGGCTCGCATCCTTGCGAAAAGGGGAAGCCTCGCCAGCCCCAGGCGCTTCCTGACAGCCCCGCTGGACTTTTGAGCAAACTCGAGCCGCTCCCTCCCCCCTCTCCCTCCCCCCTTTTAATATCCCTCCTCCTCTTCCTTTCCTGGGAGGATGTCCTCTGGGCAGCTCTGGGAGGCAGCGGTGGCGGCAGCGGCCTAGCCGAGCGAGCAAGCAAAGTTTCAGCGAGGCGGGTGCAGTGTGGTGCCCCCTTTCCCTCCCTCCCCCAGGCCCCCCATCCTCCTCCGTTGGGGAGGGAGGGAGGAGCGAGCGGCACCCCCCCGACCCCTCGCCCTCCTCAGCTCTCTCCCGCTTTCCCCTCGTTGGCCTCCTCCGCCTCCGCCGGGGCTGGGAAGGAAACAAAATGCCTGCCCGAGCCGCCGCAGCTGCTTCCCCCAAGGTAAGCGGAGGAGGAGGAGAGGGAAGGGGCAGCGCCCCGCGCCCTGCTCTTTGGAGCTGGGAGAGCTGGGGGGCAGGTGTCCGGAGGGGAGGAAGGCGGGGGAGGCCGGCACCGGCCCTCACCCCCACGCGCCCCGCCGGCCCGGAGGAAGCCCTCTTCCCCCCTCTTCCCCCCGCCAACTTGGCCGGACTCTTTCCCATTTCCGCCCTCCCTCCCTCGCGCGCGCACGGTGGCAGCTGTGCTGGTGTATCCATATCGTGGCCCCAGCTTCTGCAGCGCTCCCTGGCCTGGGAGCTGTAGATGGAGCTGGGGGCGGAAGCGGGGAGGCAGCGTGACCGGCGCTCGCGCAAGGGGGAAGAGCGGCTAGTACAACAAGCCTCTCTCGAAACGCCACCGCTTCCCCCCCCCCGGCGTCTTCAGGTAAGTGCGCAGCGCCACCCTTGGTGCTTTCAAATGGTCGCTGCATATGGTGGGGATGCGGCCACGACCATTTTTGAGCTCCCCCCCCCGTATGCGGCGACCACAAAGACGACACCCGGCGTATAATACAACCCCTGACTTTTGAGAAGATTTTCCTGGGTTAAAAAGTCATCTTATATGCCGCAAAATACAGTAGTTTTTGCAAGAATGATATACCCCATCATCATGCTGGCTGGCAATGCAAGAAGAACGGGACTGTGACAACATCATGCAGAACCTTCTCTTGCATCTCATGCCAGCAGGACACCGTCCTGCAGAAAGGGCCATAGTTTGACCAGCTAATGTGGGCTACTGAGTGAATTCTAAGTGTGCCAATTTAGTCTAATTCTCTGAATTTCATTTAAATTCATTTAATTATGGGTGAAAAAGGAAAGATTGTAGCCATTTTTCAATTTTATATTTCAGTGGGAGTCGTGAACCTTCAGATTTCTGAACTCAGCTCAGAGTGAGTCATATAGAACTAGAATCATGAAATTGTACAGTTGGATGAAACTACAAGGGCCATCTAATCTAACTTCCTACACAAATCAAAGTACTCAACAGATGGCCATCCAGCCTCTGTTTTAACAATGAAAGAAGAAGACTCCACCACATTCCAAGGAAGTGTATTCCACTGCCAAACTGTTCATCATCAGGAAGTTCTTCCTAACGTTCAGGTGGAATCTCATTTTCTGTAGTTTAAAGCCATTGCTCCATAGTGTCCTAGTTTCTGGAGAAACAGAAAACAAACTTGCCCCATCTTCCATACTACCTCCTTTCAAATATTTAAACATGGCTATCATGTCACATCTTAACCTTCTCCTCTCCAGGTTAAATATACCCAGTTCCCTAAGCAACTCCTCACAGGCCATAGTTTCCAGACTTTTTACCATTTTGGTCACCCTTCTCTGGACACGTCCAGCTTGTCAATATTGGTGTCCGAAACTGGACACAGTATTCCAGATAAAATCTGAGCAAAGCAGAATAGAGTGATACTATCAGGAGTGGAATGGGTCCTAATTGATCCAAGCAGGCCACATCTAAGAAGCACTGAATAGGGATGCAGACAGAATGAGGTGGGAGATCTGTGCACCTCCCTAGCAGCTTCTACAGTCATTTTCAACATGAAGGTGGTGAAGATTAAATTAGGACTGTGGAGATTAAATTAGTACTGTTGGATTTGCTTGATGTGGTTTGTCCTATGTATAGAATGTGTCAAGGTCACAGACCTGGGTGGCAAGCCAGCCTGGAGAAGAGAGTGGGAGAGCCAGCAAAGTCCAGCCAGGAGGAGACAAGCAAGCACTTACTCAAAGAAGTTCATTTACCAGAGCGCCAAGCAAAGCTGTAGTCAGAGTTCCAAAGCCAAGGGTCAAGTCCAGAGATCAATTCAAGGTATCAGGAACTGGGTGCTGGAAGCAAGGTACAGGCAAGAGGAGGGCTTGTAAGAAGTTTGCCACAAGCAAAGGGAAGCTTCCAGGCAGGCAGTTATATAGCCCCAGTCACAGGTGTGTCCGGTCACCACTTCTTAAACTTAGCCAAGGAAGCCTCCCTTTGCACAGTCCTCTTGAGTCTCTGCCTTGATTGGGGGCTTATTGAACCAGGCTCCACAGCCTCTTCAGAATCAGATTCCTGTGGCTCCAAAGGAGCAGGCAGAGGGACGTCCGTGCCTGCTTGGTCCATAGCAGCAGGGGGAGCTCTTGAGCTGCAGGACTCATCTCCAGCCAGAGCCACAGGGACCAACAGCTGCTGCTCGTCATCAGCAGCTCTGACAGGGGCATCAGTTATCACAGAATGTGGATGGCCTCACTTCTATGAACATTTCCGCACAACACTCTTATAGCGCGATGATTCCACTTTCAACCTCCTATGGAATCCTGGGGTTTGCAGTTTCGGGAGGGGCCTCCCGGATGGCCCCTCCTGAAACTGCAAGCCCCAGATTCCATAGGAGGTTGACAGTGGAATCATCGCGCTATAAGAGTGTCATGCGGAAATGGCTTATGTCTCTCTGTCAAATGGACAGGCAGCAGATATCTCATAGAATCATAGTATCGAGGAATCATGGACAGGTAGCAGACAAGTCAAGTGCAGTAGTGAAGAGGGCAAGAGAGGCACTACAACATTTTGACTAGTAATCCAAATCAGCTTTTGCCACACCTTTGATCTACAATGTCAGTGGCAGATTTCAATGAAGACCTGCCATAAACTAATCTCAGAACAATCCCCTATTCCCCTCCAAGTTTTAATAGATGTATAACCATGAAGTATCTTGCAGGATTGTTGCGTACTACTCTCTGAGTGCAGCATGCAACTAAGAAATAAAATCAATAGAAAAATGTGACCATGAGTCGAGTATATACCCTCTGCAGGATGCATAACAGCAGTTGTGCACATAGTTTTCCACATTTTGTGGAAAAAGTAAACTTGGATTAATCTTTGAGGTTAAAAACTGTGTTTGAAATTGTTTACCAAACTGGTTGGCCCTTGGAACTGTCTATCCTCATTCAGATGCTCGCCCAAATGTGTGAAAGATAGCAATCTGTAAGGGCAATGAATGTGCACAGAAGTCACACACCCCAGTGTTTCTACGCACATTGGTAACATTTTATACCAGGTACAGCTCCTGGGGCCTCCAGGGCCCTCCTGAATATGGGGCATGCTTACTTTGTTTTTGGGCCTTCAGGTATCACTTTAGGCTCAAGAGAGGCCTTTGGAAAAAATAGAAAGTGAACAAGAAGCAACTTCCAGGTCACCTCCTGTTTCAGAATTAGTTTTCCTGGTCCTAAAATCATCTGGAAGAAGGTAAAAAGATGGCAAAAATTCTCTCCCAAGAGAATTATTTTTACAGGGAAGGAGTATATGATCCTTAAAGTCCTCTTACAAGAGGTAATGTGGTCCCCTTCAGCCTCTGACAGGTGCCCATCCTACTTTATGCTTTAGTGCACTTAGTGGGAAGTTCTGAAAAGCAACTCTATATGTTTTCAATTGAATGTGCTTAGACATCTCCCCATTAATAGAACCCTTCCTTATCCACCATGTGTGAGTGGGACACCAAAAGTATGACCTGTATTTGTGCCCCAGCCCAACATACTTTTAGCTTTTGAATATTCATGTGACTGCATGAACAGAGCGCCTGAATCTATGCTTTGGATCTTAGTACTCTTTCATTCTCTCCAGCATAGTCATTCAGTCAACCATATGTTTTCTTCAGCTGAAAGCTTGCTTCATTAGCTGTTCTTCTTGGAATCATCTTTCCTAGCCTGATTGTTATTTCTCATTCAGTCAAATTCTAAGTGGTAGAGCTGATGGGAGGGAAAACACAACCCATGTCTTTCTAAATTCTCTCTTATGGGAGACAATTCCAAGACAATTTCAAATTTAAGGTGGGTTTTCTTCCTATTCTAGGAATTGTTCAGACTTGTCTAAATAACCATAGTCTTTGGCTCACACCATTTAAATAAGCCCCGGGTGTATTAAGCTAGATTATATGACACATGTTAAGGTTCATGTTTGATATCAAATTAAGTATCTGGATGATTTATGGAAAAGACTTCACCTCCTTTTCCCCCACATGAGTTTTAATACTAATCTTCAACTAGATCTTCCAACACTTTCTGAATTTAAACCTTCCCCACTCAAAACTGTCAAAGTTGTTTTTAATTTCACATGAGACTGATACCCAGCCTCGCATCTGTTATTATTCCCTTGACTTCTCTCTTTGGGAGAAAGCATGAGCCCAGCGTATATCAATGTGATTACTGGAGGCTGCTAAATTCCTCTGGTTAAAAAAAGAAGAAAAATGACTTTCCTCTGTCTCATAGCAGGATTTGATTACACTATTACTCGATGCATTAATGTGCTATTTGGCTATAAAGGGAATTGCTGAAGAGTTTCTTTTAAAATTCTTGATGCATTCCTTGAATATATGAAGACTCATTATTAGCTCTTGCTCCAAAGAACAAGCAATTCAATTCATATTAGCATCAACAAAACGTCACCTAGGTTCTGTTTTGTTGACAGCTGTGTGACTTCCACCTACCAGCCTTGCTCCTTTACAAGGTCGTTTTACTGAAGGAAATTCAGTTGAGTTGCATGTGATCTATTCATTCCTGGGCCTTTTTTTAAAAAAAAAAAAACTGGAAACATTCATTTTTAAAAGCCATCTGTGGAAATTTAATATTTCCATGTTTCAGCATGCTTGGTAATTTCTGAGCATTTACTATTCCTTTCAGATTTTGCTTGCTATCTCTTTGTACTTTATGCCACTTCCCCAGTGAACAGAAAACAGGTGTAGGGTTTTCATCTCCTTCATTCCAGGGCCTTCCTCCTGCAGTTGTGCCAGAGGCCCTTCGGGGGCTTGTATAGGATGTTTTATTTTATTGACTTCCTTGCAACACACACATGCACGCGCACACACACAAACCCCTTTAATGAATACAGAATCAACTCTAAAATCCACTGAAAATGTTTTCTTTGTATACAACACATGCTGTTCCACATGCACATGTGGATTTGTATCACTGGACTCATCCAAACCCTAATGAAAGTGATGGAGGTGCTTTCTGTTGTAAATGGGGGGGGTGCACATTCCCATTGAGGCCCACTAGGACATGTGTATCTGCTGCACACACCATTAAGGACCAAACTAGACATGACTTTATGCATGCCATTTGCAATTACACTGTTTAAGAACAATTATATATGCAAACACATACAGACAAGCCATGCTCTCTAAGCCTCAAAAGAAGGCCAAGGTAAACTTCCTCTGAACCAATCTTGCCAAGAAAAGCCCGTGATAGGTTTGCCTTTGGGTCAACATAAGTCAGAAAGACTTGAAAACACACAGCAACAATAACAACCTGCCTCTATGCATTTCAGGGTTTAATGCAAATATGCAGCCTGATTTGTCCTTGTAGTTTACTGCTGATGCATATGCCCTTCTTCAGTGATGCACAAGTAGCTGTCCATGATTCTGGAAGGCTTGTCAGTGGCTGCTTCTAGGCTCTGGAATTCCTTTCCTACGGAGGCTGGAATGGTTGCTTCTTTGCTGTCTTTCTATTAGAAGGCAAAGGCTTTCTTGTTCTGACTACAGAGCTAATTCTTTGTTCATTTTCTTCTCAAGGGACACACTTAGTAATTTTAGCCATTTTCCTCTTTCAGCAACAAAGTCTTTGTACACTGCAGGTTTTGAAACTATTTGCAGATTTAGACTTATTCTGCACAAAATTTGCACGTGGTAAACACCATTTTCTGTGCAGTACATGCTGTTTTCAGTGCAAAGCAACCATGTGCAAATTTTGCATAGGATAAACCTCGAGCTGCAAAAATTCTCATCAGTCCAAGAATCTTCTCAGTAGAGTTTCTTGACTCTGAAGGAAGGTATTTTTCAACCATTTTCTAAATGGTATTGAATTTTCTTCCCATTCCTTATTCTGACAGGCTTTGGGGACTTAAGGAGGGCTTTTAGTAAGATGCTGAACTGTGTTTTAACTTCTTTCATTTTTCTTTTTAATATATATTTGAAATCATTTTAATGATTTTATCTATATTGTCAGTGTTTGAATTTGAGTTCCAACTCAAGGGAAAATGTGATATACAAAATGAATGAATAAATGAATCAATAGAAAACCTTAATCTATTCCTGAATTTATCAAACTGTGATAAATCCATGGACTTTACTGCTATAGTATACCCAGTAGCCTTCTTTGCACATGTTCAAAAGTTTCCTTGAAAGACATGTTACAATAATGTCAATTTCCTCCTGTATAAAGTCTTATTGCAATGGTGACACCTTTGGTACCATGATGAAACTCACAGAATTCTTTTAAATCCTCAGGTCCATTTGGCAGAACCACAAACACATCTCTAATGTCTGTTTAGTTCTTTAACTGGGTGGCATCTTTATTCATAGACTGAAATTCATTCTCCATAATTTGGTACATTGATCTAATTATGCGTAATAGTTTGCAAATGGCACATTTCAAAATACTTACCCGCTCTGTGGCCTTGGTAAGTATTTGGAAAACTGCTAGCTGTTTAGAAAATTTCTACTCTTCAAGATTATTTTGCAAGAAGTCTTTACTCTTCATTAATTTCCTGTTTAAAATATGCCAATCAACTTCTAAAGGAGTAGAAACAGTACCATTTGGCAAAACATTAATGTCAAAAAGCAAATGCTCTCTAGTAAACATTCCCACACAGGAAAAATTATTGTGAAAATTAATTTCACTGACTATTTGTCTAATAAACATAAACCATAAAAAATCAAAGAAAGGGATGATGATTTCTGTAAATATATGAGAGAAAGAAATCATAATTAAGCTTAAGCATGATTGGTTGTTTGACTAGTTCTGTTTTCTGTTGTGTCATTTTATTCTTATGTGCAAACTTACAGAAACAGGAAAAAAATATAAAGAACACATGTAAATATCACAATATAGCCTTCCCCAATCTGGTGCCCTCAAGCTGTCATCATTCCCCCACCCAAAATAGCCACTGATTTAGTAAATATACGTAGAGGGTTCCATCTGAGTTGATGGATGGTAAAATGGCATTAGATAAGGATAGTGTGGCTCTGAAGGAATGAATGACTGGAGGAAGTAATAGGTTGCATGAGGAAAAACAAACTGAAACTTAATCCAGACAAGATGGAGGTGTTTCCTGTTAAGGGTTCTAAGCTGCGGTTGGAGGTGTGTCGATCAGTCCTAGGTGAGGTTAGAAAGACTGTGTTAGCAGCGTGGGGGTACTTCTGGATCCATCACTCCAAATTACAGCCTGGAGAAAAATGAAGGCCAAGAGTACTTACTGTCAGTTTTGACTAATAAACCAGTTGCACCCTTTCCTAGAACTGGAGGATTTAAAGATGTAGTAGACATGCTGGTGACCTCAAAGCTAGACTTCTGCAATGTGATGTACATTGGGCTACCTTTGTACGAAGTTTGAAAACTTTAGTTAATGGAAAACATGACAGCCAGATTGGTTACTGGTGCCTCTAGGAGTGATCATATTACAACTATATTAAAATCACTCCACTGGCTGCCAGTTTGTTTCCAAGCAAGGTATAAAATGTTGGTTGTTACCTTTAAAGCCCTGCATAGTTTGGGTCTAAGTAACCTACCAGATCACCTTCTCCTGCACCATATGCTCAGATCTTCTGGGACACATTTACTTCAGTCAACCAGGGCCATTTTCACACTAGTGTTATAGTGCTATCACTCCACTTTCAACATCTTGTGGAATTCTGGGGTTTGTAGTTTAGGGAGGGCCCCCAGTCAACCATCTAGCATCAGGAATTAAAGTTCCCACCTACACAAATACTTGTTAATGCAGTCAAAGAACTAGGCAGAAGCTATGAGGAATGGAGATGTACTCAGTTTGGGAAAAACTATCAAAAGTATTTGATAGTTTACTCAAGTGCCATGGATTCACAGAACCTCCCCTTCTTTAACTGGACAAAGAGAGTCCATCATTGTGTCACCTGTCTAAAATGCTGGCACTGCAGGAGGCTCATCTGGTAAAGATGCCCTCACGTATCATAGGCAATCCTTTGCAAACTTGCTCTTCATCCAAAGCCATTAGTAACCTAGAAAGGGCAGACGGCTGTCATCACTCACTAAGCACTGACTGCTAAAAGGATTAAGAGGAAATTTTACTTGTTGACTGAGAATTATTTCTATTGGAGGTAGGAAGTGCCAGCTAGAAACAGAGGTCATGTAGATGACATGGCAAGCAAAGCACTAGCATCATTACTTGTCTGTTGAAAATTTGTTTTTGTTGCTAAGCATATCTTAGGATATGTTTTATTTAAGCTGACATTGCATTGAGGTTTGCGTTGTCCTATATTTATGATACCCCAGTAAAAGATCCATGCAACTTCACAGATAGGATGACAGGACTCAAGAGAATTACAATGTCTTATGCCCCCCCACCAATCATATTTTCCTCATTGTTTCTTGTGTATGTCCCTAGCTTTCCATCCCACACATTCCCTGGATATTCCGCACAACCTATCTTCTTAGTTCTATTCTCACTGTTCTAACATTGCCTTGGCTTTTTTGTTTCCTTATCTCCTAGATATTTCTCCCATCCTTTCTCATCTGCCCCAAGAAGTGAACTACATATTCAAAGGCATAGGTAGGAGCATTGCCTTTTATTTTCACATTACTCAAGCGAACGCTTAGGAAACCTGGAAATAGAACAGGATACAATGGGACCACTGTTTGCATTTTAATAGACCAAAGATGAAACATTAGTTTATAGCAGGGATGGACAAAGTGAAGCAATTTTGTACCCCCACAACCCACCCAGTGGTAAAAAACAGATTTTGGGGGGAATATTTTTTCTGCTCCCAAATGGCCCCAAATTGCCTCTGGGAAGTGTGAGGGGCATTTTTGCAAAGGAAGGCTGTACAATTGTAAGCCCAGGAGTAGCCTTTTTTAAAACAGGAAATGATCCCCCAATCAACTTCCTGTTGCCCAGGGCCCTCCAAAACATGGTAAAACACCCCCCCAAAATTCTCTAGAAGGAATTTAGGGACAAAAATAATTTATTTTATGTGAGGGGGAGCCACAGCTTTGAGGTAGAGGAATGATATGAATTAAGTAATAGAATATAATAGAATCTGAATAAAATTGGCTGTGATATTGTTCTTGGGAGACAGAGGATGGAATTTTGCTGGTGATATATGCAGGTGCAAATTCCCATCATACCTGTATGTGTCTTTTTACATTCAACCAACCTATTCAATGCTGAAGGATGACCCATGTCAAATTAGTGTCCCAAACAGTATCCAGCTGTGCTTCTACAGCCAAGAAGATGGTTCTTGCTGGAGAACCATGATGACATCTCTGTGCTCCTGGCTACGGAAGTATAGACCTTGGCACCTTCCTGCACTCACTAATTGGCTGTGAAATTGTGTTGCAGTATGTAACAGGTTGGTTGGGTGTTGGGACCGAAGGTGGCAGAGGTACTCATGATGAAGTGTTATTCTCCTTTAAGCCTGCATAGCATCATGGCCAGGGATTGCTGTTTCTCAGTGACCCTTGGTGTTCTGATTGGTAGCAGAGGGGTCAGTTCTATGCTGCCAGAGCACCATAATGGATACATCAGGAGATCAGAAATGTTCCACTGCTTGAGTTCCATCACATGTCTCTATAAAACAGACCTGAACAATTTTCATTTACCATTAGCCTTCCTTGTCTTTTTTTCCACAGGCAAATTCCCTTTAGAACAATATTCTGGTAACTATATTAACCTTTATTCCTTACTAGCAGAATGTTCAGGGATAACTGTCCTGTATATTGATCTCATACAGTCAAAGAACTGCAGATAACATTTTATCTGTTTGCAGAAAATGACATGCATTCCATTAATCTACCGTCTAGGATCTAATAATCAGTGAGGCATTTTCCAAGCATTTTATTTTAATGAAACACATTTGGAATCTTGTTTTAATGAAACACATTGTACCTTTATATGCCATGAAATAAAACGGAAGGCTTACATTCCTCTTTTTGTGATATCACAAGTTTTTTATCACATGAGTGTGCACATAAGAGAAAAAGAAAGGGGAGAGGGGAAAAAGTGGAAGAGAGAAGAAAAATAGGAATGTAGTAAAACCACCTGGACTTCTAATTGTAGGTCTCATCCTGCTTTCATTTCCTTTGGCTAACCATAGGTCACTTTATATCTCCCTCGATGAAAAATTAAGGGAAACGGGTCTTATCCTTTTCAATCAGAGCTTAATTTTAAATACCGTATTAGAGCCTGGATTGTGAGTGACTAGAAATAATTTCATACCATTGTTCTTCGAGTTAATATTAATAGCTGCTGAACAGTGTGAGGATAAAGGTATTTAGAGACATTTCACACTTGCTCAAATCCCTTTGCAGTTCCAGTGCCAAATTCAGAGTGGAGTTACAAGCCTAAAATCTTTCCTCAAAGCTCACAGGGATACTTTATGTATTGGTTCATCTTTGTCCACCTTCCTCAGATGCAGAAACAGGCCTATCACTAGGCAGAATAAAGTTGGTTCACTTGGGTGGCAGATGCTGAGAATCAGGGGCAATAGGGTGTGGGTATGGGGTGTTGAAATAGCTATGGGTGCTATATATTCTCATCCACATCTTCAAGATCTTCTTTATAATGTTGGATCATGGAGGACACTACCCCACTACCAATACCGCAGCTAAATCCAACTATCCCTCTAGTTGACTTCTGTATGTGAAATGGGAGAGACACCTTTTTATTCTTTGCCCCAGGAAGCAAGATGTCTTCCTGCTAACCTGTCTGTTCCCCACAGAAGAGGAAGAACAGTCAGAAGAAAAGACCATATCAAATCTAGATTCATCTTTGAGAAGGATCCATGTGTTTATTTAAAAGTACAGTTAGCCCTATACATTTGCGGGTTAAGCATTCACAGATTTGCTTATTTACAGGTTCCTATATTTTCTACTGCTTCCACTGCTACCGTACACCATTTTTAACAGGGACACTAGTAACACTGGTGTTGCTGGGAGGAAATCAAACTGTTTTTGAGTTGCCAAGCCTGGTTGCATGTGTGTTGCCTTACTCGCTCCTGTGGGTGGGAAGGGGAAGGGGATGGGATGGGCAGAGAGAAGTCGTGCACAGATGTGCCTTTTCTCTCTACTTCTGATCCCTCATCCCATCCCCTTCCCCTCTCTGCCCACCCACATGAGTGTATGTGTGTGAGAGAGAGAATGCATGCACAACTGGACCCAGCCACCCCACCAATATAGGTACTTTTTGTGTGTGTGTTAAATGCCGTTTGGGAGGTTTACAATATCAACTGTTTTCTACTTTTGCAGGGGGTTCTGTGTCCCTAACCCCTGGAAAAGTGGAGGTCCAACTGTAGTTATATTCAACATACTATTTTTAGTTGATTATGGTTCACAAAAAAAAAAAATTGTACATATAGACTGACCTGTGAACCAGTAAGTTCTAAATTTAGATTTCATGGCTGCTAATGACTAATTAGCTGGCTCTATCACCAATATGGGAATATCAGTAATGTCCAGAGTGAGTTACTATAATGAGTTTATGTGGTACTGTCTTTGAATCAAGGATGGAAGCTCCTACTAGTAGTACAGGATCTGGCTCCTTGACTACATGGAACCACATACAGTTTTGAAGGAAAGGCATTGCCTATTGGAACTCGTGCTTACTCTTAATCTCCTAAATAGTTTGGGGCGCAAATATCTGAAAGAGCACCTCCTTATCATCTTGCTTGCATAACAGGTTTGTCAGAGTGGTTCTTTCTTCATATTCTGATTATAAGAGAAGTACATTTTTAATCTACAAAATACAGGGCATTCTCTTTGGTGGCACCTTCACTTCTAGCAGAGGTATCCACTCAAAGCCGTAGTGCATAACACAACACAAATTAGTCCACAGTTCAATGCTAATTCAGACCTTGAATATTAATATAGTTGAGCAGAAAGTGAAATATTTTTGTGAACATTTTTAACCCTATCAAAATGTGGGAGGGAGGGCTCTGGCAATACTGGAGAATACTCACAGAGTCATAGAGTTAGAAGAGACCACAAGGGCCATCCAGTCCAACCCCCTGCCATGCAGGAACACACATCAAAGCATTCCCAACAGATGGCTATCCAGCCTCTGCTTAAAGACCTCCAAGAAGGAGACTCTACCACATTCTGAGGCAGCATATTCCACTGCCAGACAGCTCTGACCGTCAGGAAGTTCTTCCTGAGGTTCAGGTGGAATCTCCTTTCCTGCAGCTTGAATCCATTACTCCTTGTCCTGGTCTCTGGAGCAGCAGAAAACAAGCCCTCTCCCTCCTTGACATGACACCTCTTCAAATATTTAAACATGGCTACCATGTCCCCTCTTAACCTTTTCTTCTGCAGACTAAACATACCCGGCTCTCTAAACTGTTCCTCATAGGCATGGCTTCCAGACCCTTCATCATTTTGGTCACTCTCCTCTGGACATGTTCCAGCTTGTCGATATCCTTCTTGAATTGAGGTGCCCAGAACTGGACACAGTATTCCAAATGAGGCCTAACCAATGCAGAATAGAGTGGTACCATTACCTCCCTCGATCTGGACACCATACTGCTTTTGATGCAACCAAGAATCGCGTTGGCTTTCTTGGCTGCCACATCACACTGCTGACTCATGTTCATCTTGTGATCTACCAAGACTCCTAGATCCCTTTCACACATACTGTTATCCAGTCATGTGCCCCCATCCTGTATTTGTGCATTCCCTTTTTTCTGCTTAAGTGTAGGACCTTACATTTCTCTCTGTTGAAATTCATTTTGTTAGCTTTGGCCCAGCTTTCCAGTCTGTCAAGGTCATTTTGAAATTTGATCCTGTCCTCTCGTGTATTTGCAACCCCTCCCAATTTGGTGTCATCTGCAAGTTTGATCAGCATGCCCTCCACTCCTTCATCCAAGTCATTGATGAAGATGTTGAATTGCACTGGGCCCAGGACAGAACCCTGTGGCACCCCACTAGTCACTTCTTTCCAGGATGAAAAGCAGCCATTCGTGATCACCCTTTGGGTTCGTTTGGTCAACCAATTACAAATCCACCTAACAGTAACCCTGCCCAGTCCTTATTTTACTAGCTTCTTTGCAAGATTGTCATGGGGAACTTTGTCAAAGGCCTTACTGAAGTCAAGATATTCTATGAGTACAGCATTCCTTTCATCTATCAAGCTTGTAACTCTATCATAAAAAGAGGTAAGATTTAGTCTGGCATGACTTATTTCTGAGAAATCCATGTTGACTTTTAGTGATTACGGCATTGATTACTGTTAAAAAAATAAGTGAAATGTTTCATCTAGTGCTCTCCGAATGCTAATTTGTTTGCCCTCCCTGATTCAGCATATAGATGAATCTGATTAAACACACCCACACATTATGACAATACTTTACATATGTCATTTTCTGTTGAGGACATGTTCCAAAGGAATAGCTTGGGAAATAGTGCAAGTGAACACATTTGAAAAAAGATGAACTTTCTCATAGTTGGCAGGCATTTATATAATACTTTGGCTTCCTTTAAAGCACTTTTTTTCAGGCTGTAATTTTAAACAGGCCGACATTCAATGCGACATACTAGTGAAAAAAATAGATTGACCACAATCTGGACATGCTAAACTTGCAAACAAGACTAAATGCATATTGCTATCTGCCACTATGCAATTGAAAAATATATTGAAGTATTTATCTAGGTAACTCTATAACAAGGAAGGTTCACTTGCATTATCTTGAAAATATGATCCACAGTGTTCCATAATTGGGAGTGGGGGGCATTTTTTTCCATCCCAGACAGCAATTCTCAGAACTCCTGAGCATTGGCCATGTTGGTTGGGGCTTCTGGGAACTAAAGTACAAAACATCTAGAAAACCAAAGTTTCCTCAGTCTTATGGAGGAAATTTCTCTTCCCTCAGTTTTGTCTTTTGCAATACTAGGCTGAAAGCAGTTGCCTAATTGTATGTTTGAGTCCATGAGCATTGAAAAGTGTCTCTTTTATCTGTGAGTTGGAATGATTGGAAACCAATATGTTCATCTCTTTTCTTCTCTCAATAGTTGCTGTTGCTGCTGCTGCTGCTGTTGTTGTGTGCCTTCAAGTTGTTTCCAACTTATGGCCACCCCAAGGTAAACCTATCACAAGGTTTTCTGGGGCTAAGAGTGTGTGTTACACCTAAAATCACCCAGTGGGTTTCCATAGTTGAGTGGAGAATTGAACCCTACTCTCCAGGGTTATTGTTCAATGCTCAAACCACTTTATCATGCTGGCTGTCAATAGTCTTTGTCCCTTCCCCATTTATCCTCACTGCCATTTAATTTGATATGTAGCCTATATGTTTTTCTTGAAGGTATCATGACAATATGGCTGAAACACTCATTACCAAATCAACTCGACTGCATTGGTCACCGCAGCTCATCAGTTGAAGGATCAGAAAGGGCAAATGAGGCCACACTAGTGAATGAGCAGCAGCTTAGGGAAGAAAGGGGTGCAAAGAGCATTGGAAAATTAGTGAGCAGTGCTGTGATGTACTTAATTTTTTTTAACAACACAAAAATCTTAGTCTTTAGGCATGACTTGGTCTTGGCTGAATGGATAGCCAGTTGGTTCTTCCTTCCACTACATTGATTTCCTTTATTTCTGACTTGTTTCTGTTTCTCACTCACATGTTCACTAGGTGCACCTGATAAAAGCAATACAATTTCTGTTCATCTTGTGTTAGTCTGCCCTTTCATCAGCATCTTGGGATTTGAGTAGAGGGGAGAGTGTTAAAAAGAAATAGTCACACCTGCCTTACTCAAATGGATTTTCCATCAAAGCATAAGAGAGGATAAGGAGTATGGTCCCAAGCTATGCCATAAGGAGTATGCTCCCAAACTATGCACCATTTGAAAGTAAGTAGGTTTACAAATAGCTACTCGCAGTTCATACCCAGTAAGAAGAGTTGATCAATGACTGCACCTTTTTACTAAAATCTGTCCTTTGCTTTTCAGCAGGGATGTCATTTTCCTGTATTCATAGTATTTCCTCCTTAATCTAACCATTAAATACACTTGTAAATGTTTACAGAACAAGCTCCAATTTGGGAAAGTGCATGAACTTGCTCACCATGTGCACTATTTATGTGGGACACAGCTGGTCAGGGATGCTCTATTAGTTTGTAAGCTGCTGAAACATCCATGGATCATTAGCACAAGGTCTTTTAATTCCATTTCCATTCAAGAATGAAGTCTGGGATCTGAAAACCCCCAAAGCCAGCATTGTTACATTTAAACCAGAGGGACTAAGTCGATTAAACTGCAAGGCTGATGTGGTTTATAGGTTGTGTTAAGCTAGTTTGTTCTGAGTGCAATCCTGAACTTCTCAAAACCAGCGGAAAACAACCACTGACATTAATGGAGCAGGATTGTAGCTTCTGGTTTTTACATTGAAAGACACACATATTCCCTTAATGCAGCATCTGGGACTTCTTTCTCCTTGCTATAATATCCTTTGTTACACCAATGCATTTTTTTCTCCCTAAAATATGTAAAAACTACAGTGGAAAAGTAAGTCTGATGTACATTAAAATGTAAAGGTATAAATCCACTAGAAAAATCTGGAAATGGTCCCACTATATTTATAGCATATCAAGTGAGAAAAGGATGGGAATTTTAATTTTCATTTAACTGAAGGAGCAGAATCTAGTTTCATCATAATAGCCACTGGACAAAATGACAACTAAGCATAATGATCCTACATGTTTTAACCAAGAAGAAAGCTGCATTGGGTTCAGTAGTACTTAACCTCAATAAAATGTGTATAAGTTTGCTTGATTAAAGGCTGTGATCTTATACCAACTTACTTGGGAGCAATCCCCACTGTCATTATGTTTCACAAATAAAATTCTGGCTGGAATTCATTATTACACCAACCCTGACTTACCAGGCAGCAGTTGCTGCAAGCAAAGGATGTCTGTTCTCTTGTTGATCAAGACTCAACAGACTGATCTTTTCACATACACCTTGGCCAGCACTCTTCAGTGTGAGAAGTAGCTGTGACAGGGATTCTGCTTCTGATTATCCCAATAGAGATCACTGATGTGAGGGAGGTAGAAACATCAGTCCCAAACAACAGGAGAACAGACACCCATCGCTTGCTGCAGTTGCTACTTCCTAAGTCAGAATTGGTAAGCTGAGAGAAGCCAGTTGGCTATGCAACAAAGGTAGCTACATGACTAAGTAGCTAATCTAGAATCTTGGCCTGTATGTATCAGAGACGGAAGCTTAGTCATCTTGCCTTTCCTTTGTCACGGCCCTGATAAAAATCACCTCTTTCCTGCCTTCAGTGCTAGTTAATTTAAAATAAAAAGTACTAGAACCTATTACATGGCTAATTTGGCTGCCATAAGTTTTTAAAATGATATCCCAAACAAGCAAATATTTAACTAGCTATGTAGCAAGAAAGTTGTGGTTTTCATTAGATTCTCAATCAGAAGCCTATAAACCCTTTCCTAGTTTACAGAGAAAATTCTTTTGACGTCAGGTGAAGATTTCAAGTCATGATCATTTTATCAGTTCATTACAGTGATGCTACTGCTTACAGTGTACACAGAGTTCCCAGATAAATTCACTTTCTTCAATTGATGTCAAGATGCCAATCTGCTTTAAGACAAACTGTTAGGGCTATCAGACTGCAGCTCAGAGAATATGTGTAGAACTTTACACTGTCTAGTGGAGTGGAAATGAATAGAGAGGGTATTTTTTTAGATAACAACTTCCAGAAGCCTCCAGCCAGGAAAGATGTTTTATGTTTCTTTATGAACTAGTATTCTTCCCTAAATTTGAATAGATAGATAGATAGATAGATAGATAGATAGATAGATAGATAGATAGATAGATAGATAGGCATATGTACATTGTAGGCAACTCTGTCCAGAATCCTTTTGGTGAGTCATGATAGCATAACTGTATAGTATAGTATAGTATAGTATACAGATAGTATAGGCTCTTTTACAGTCATTGCACAAGGAGATATCCAATACTTCCTTGTCAGGAGGTTCTTCTCTTGCTACGCAGGGACTGTCAAATAGCTCTGGGGTGCAGCCCCACACACCTCCATCAAAATATCCACTGATTAGATGAACATGTACAAGGAAAGCTCCCCTGTGCCATCATTCAGCTAGCAGCCAAGGCTCTTTGCATAAGTGAACTGGAGGATCTTAATCCTCTGCCAGCATCAAGAAGATCTTAACCCATGTATCCTTTCTAGTCTTCTTTTGGGATAGTTCCTTTTGAAAAGTACAACACATGAGTGGCTCAGCAGCTATGACCTGGGTCACTAGCTCCGCCATCTGATAGTAGGGATGGAAAGAATATTGAAAAATACTCCCCCCAAAATATTATTAAAAACTTGTTTTTGAGAGTTGAGAAACCCAGACAAAAAGAATCTTGGATTAAATAGAATCTTCACTGTTATAGATTAATTCTCTGCAAAATTTGAATGTGAGTGTTTTGTACAGAAAACGGCATTTTCTGTACAGAAAACATGCTCTAGGTGGGGATTTATTCTGCTTAAAGTTTCCACATGGTTGATTTGCATAGAAAACAAGATTTTCTGCACTGAAAACATCAGTTGTTTTTATTGTTCTGTGCAGAAAATTCTGCACAGAAAGCTATAGATTCAGAAAATGTTTTATGTGAAAAACAACATGTGAACTTTGTGCAGAAGTTCCAAATTGTTAGTCTTTGAAATCTGCATGTTTTTCAAAAACTTTTTTGGAGCAGGAAGAAAATTACAAAAATGGTTGCTTCTTTCAAGAAGAAATCTAATGAAGCACTACTTTAATGTCTGATAGAGAACATGTGGTTTCCCAGACGTTGTTGGATATCTGTTGTGATTTTAATACCCATGAACCTTAGATGAGATAGTTAATACTGAGGGGTGATAGGAGTTGCAGTCAACAACATCTGATCTGTTAAAAGCAGTCCCCATCCCTTTAAACAAATGTTGTTGTTGTTGTGTGCATTCTGGCTTATGGCAACCCTAAGATGAACTTATTCCAGGGTTTTCTGGAGCTGAGAGTGTGTGATATACTCGAGGTCATTCAGTGGGTTTACATAGTCAAGCAAGGAATCAAATTCTGGTCTCAAACGCTGTGGACTTGAAGTCCCCTGACTTGAAAACTTCCCCTGACTTGAAAACTATGCTTCAATTAATGCAAGCTAAAATGAGACTTGCCTTCTTTGCTGGAGCATCATACTGCTGGCTCATGTTCACTTCATGATCAATGATAATCCCAAAGTACTTTTCCCACATGGTACTATTGAGCCATGCATCTCCCATCCTATAACTGTGTGTTTGGTTTTTGTGGCCCTAAATGTAGAATTTTGCATCTGGCTTTGTTGAATTTCGTTTTATTAATTTATGCCCTAGTATACCTATATCCTTTTGAATTCTGTTCCTATCTTCCAATGTATCAGCCATCCCTCCTCATTTTCTGTCATTCAAAAGCTGAATAAAGATTCCTTCAACCCATCGTCTAAGTCACTGATAAAAATGTTGAAGAGTAATGGCCCCAGATACGTTGGTTTTCTTCAGGCTTTGAGGGCTTTTGTTTCTAAACAAAACAAAACAAACAGCAGAGCTTTCAAATATGAAATTCCTGCCCCCACCATTCTTATACTTAAGAAATTTAGCCCTACAGGGAGCTATGGTGACTCCTGACTCCAGGTCAAAGTGTTACAGCCTCAAAGAATTTGTTAGGGATGTTGCATCTGTACCTCTGTGTGTGTATATGTATAATTTAGAGTGACGACTGCCGCTACATATCTTAGCAGAGAAGTAATTTTCCATAGGATTTGAATATATGTATAAGAGTGTTTGTGTGTGTTTGTTTTCTGGTGTCCAATATAAACAACCTGATCTGAGTACATTACAGCTTTCATGTTGCTTAGTCTGCCTCCAGATGGCTTATGATGACCCATTAGCACTGTGCCAGTTGCGTCCAAGTCTTTTAAACAGCCCCACGTCTTGGAAAATCATCAAATGCCTGCTATGAAAAAAAAAATCATCATCATCATAGTACACAAAACATCCAAATACTCACTGCTGGACATGTTAAATGAGTTAAATAATGGGAAACATATTTACAACGCACTTTAGTAGTAAACCTATCCAATTTGTGATTTAAGAGGTCAAACTATTTTTTTTTCCTTTTTTGCATTCTTGGTAATTTAAGAAGAAGCATGATGGGAAATATGCACTCACAGGCCTTATAAAACTGCCTCCCTCGTTTTGAATAATAGACGTCTATCATAAAAACTCCACTGATGGAGCCATCTCTGCTCCCCCCACCTCACCTTTTGCAAACATCCCTGCTTTTATTCACACATTCTGGCTGGCGTACCTGCCACATGTGAAGCTTACAATGAAGATGTGTGCCTGTTTGTCTGTGTACATGTGTGTCAGCCACAAAAACCACAGTCACCCAAAGTCTCCGGAAATTTCCAATTACTCTAAGAACTAGGGCCAGAACAGCCGCTGCTGACACCAGATGGAGCTGCTCCTGGAGAGATTAACTGCCCCAACCCAAGCTGCATGGAGAATAAGAGGCAATGTTTTTGAGCACTTGCCTGTCTGGAGGCATGGTAGAAATGAGGCAAGTCCTTGGAACCAAAAGAGGGACTGGCAAAAAAAAAACAAAAAAAAAAAACATGAAGAGAGTTTCCATTCAGACTCAGGATTAGATTCTCTTTTTAAAAATATTTTATTATTATAAAACAACATAAAACACAACAAACAAGACAGCAAAAAAACAAATGCAGAGTAAAAAAACCCCCATGAAAATCACAACCAAACCACACTGCACTAAAACATAAACATATATGGGTTTCCAACCAATACACCCAATATTAATTGTATCCATTCAACCCTTATATTAGTAGCCACTGCTAAATAACAGGGCCGTATCACACTACACTATTATAGCACGATTGTTCCACTTTAATAGTCATGGCAACACCCTATGAAATTCTGGGATTTGAAGTTTAGGGAGAAGCATTTAGAACTGTCAGGGAAAGAGCTCTTGAGATTCATAAAACTACAAACCCCAGCATTCCATACAACGTTGCCGTGACAGTTAAAGCAGAATAATAGCACTGTAACAGTGTAATGTGATAGGTCCCATAGTTTCTCTGTGTTAATCAATTACTATCTTATACCCGTCTTATCTTTAGTCTACCTCTCTTTACCTCTAATATTAAAACAAATAATAAAATATTAACAATTTTTAAAATAATTTTCTCTTCATATATTTCATTTCTCTTTATTTTCTCCTCCCTTTTCTTCTTTTTTATTCTGTAAAAATTATTTATTATTTATCCCATGCTTCCTCTCGCTCTAACAATAGTATCATGTTAAATTAGTATCAGATTCTTGACTGGCACACAGGAAGCTGCCTTATTGCAAGTTAGAGCTTGGAAACTCTATTTTTGTGGCTGTCCCTCCTGGCTGGGGAGTTCTCAGAATTGTAGTCCAAAAAAAAGGGGGGAGGGAGAAAGTAATTAGGATGAGGCCCATAGAAACTTGAAGGCACTGGCCTGGGGAAAAGAGTGAGCCAGAATTGAGGAGTGTTGAAAGCACTGTTGGCAGGTTGACCAGCAAATGGACAAAGCTGGGATTCCAAGCATATACCCAGCTCATTAAAGCAGAAACGCAGACTCCTACAGTCAGGGCATCTATTACTAGAACAGAATGGGACAGAATGATTTCATGGGGTCAGTTTCATCATGTTGTGGCTGGGGAGAGATCAAAGCTGTTTTAGGCACAGGAGAAGCATTTATGCAAAACAGAAAGTAGAACAGCTTGGGCCTCAAAATGCTATGGGGCCCAACAACATGGCAAAATTGCTCCTTCCAAGCAAGTCCTAGAGGGGCATGAGCCTTTTGCATTTCAAAAACTTACAAAAAATGGAAGTAGGGCCCTTTGGATTTGCAAAATAGCTGGAGAGGGGCTGCTTGAAACCCACAGCCTGCACATTCCCCATCCATGCTGTACAGACAGGAAAGTCTGTCCTATCTTTATGCTGTGGACAGGAAATGTCTTTCTGATATGTCACAAGCAAAGTAGCAAAATTGTGGCCATTGCATTGTACCAACTCAAATGCAATTATCTCCCTTCCCTCTACTAATGATTAGGACATGTAGAAGTCCTGAAACTGATTGTACCAATTTAAGTCTGCGGATGCTGCCACCTACCATCAAACACAGAGAACTGCTTGTTTTACTTTAGAAGGTTCTCCATTGGTACCATCTCACAGCTTCCACTGGATTTGTCATTGTTGTTGTTATGTGGCTTCAAGTTGTTTCCAACTTATGGCAACATACAAATGCTGGAAGGTATAAAACTTGAGTGGCGTTTCCAGGTACAAGGTTAATAATTCATCCTCAGAACATCACCTAAGGGGCCCAACCCACTCCTAAAAAAACCCTTGTAAATGAAACCTGGTAGGGAGGAGAGAGAAAAAATTAAGGGTATTCATGACTCCAGATTCTACAAAAGGTGGTTTTAAAACCATTACCTCCCCCAAAGTTGCTTTAATACAGCAACTCATTAGATCACAACTATGAAGGGTAGCATGCTCTCCAATATGTCAGAGATGAAGAGCAGGAGAAGCTGAAACAGTTGGCTTTTGCTTGAGTCTGCATGGAAAAGCAAGATTCTGTCCTTCCTCTCCTCTCCCCCTTGCTGAGTTAGCTGTGTGCAAACTACTTTTGCACTGTGAACTCAGTTTTCAGCAACTGAAGTAAACTGAGGACAAAGGGGAAAAGTAGGAGGAAAAGAGAGAAACTAGGACACTTTAAAAATAACTGAAAAACTGGGATAAAAGACAATTAATCAGGACTGTCAAATTGGGAGAGCTGAGTGCAGGGAATAGCCCTTTTCATGATTTTCTGTTTAATTCTAATTTTGGAGTACAAGATGTTTGACAGAAAGAAAATCTGGACCAGCACTTGAGACTACAGCTCCCAGAATCCCCAGCTAGTCTAATTATTGATCAGGTTGGCTGAGGGATTCAGTGAGCTACAGTCCAAAAGTAACTTTTCCAAGCATTGGTTGGACTGAAAGATTAGACTTTCAAAGTAGTTAAACTAACAGACAGAAGCCTATCAGTTCTTTGAAGCTGGAGTTCCTGACAACAAACTGAAAGGCTATCACCCTTGTCCTAGGGCCCTTTCCCACTATAAAATTACAGTGCTATGATTTCATTTTAATAGCCATGGCAACATCCTATGAAATCTGGGATTTGTAGGTTAAGGAGAGGTATTTGGAATTCTCAGCCAGAGAGCTCTAGTGCCTCTTCAAACTACAAACCTCAGTATTCCATTCGATGTTGGTGTGAGAGGTAATATGGAATCATTGTGCTATACTTGTGTAGTGTGACTTCCCACCAGATCTATATGGGGAGAGCTAATATATATAGTAACCGTTTTTCCAAACCACATAGGTCCTGACCATCTTCATCTAATACACTAAAGCCTCAAAAAAATTGTTCTTCTGAAAAAAATGATTTATTGGTTTTCATGTGTGGTGTACATGTTTTTATTTTCTTGCCCAGTTCTGACTACGAAAATACAAGATATATTCACAAAACATAAATGGGAAAAGAGTCTTAAAAAGCCTGACATTTGAATGCCAGAAAGTTTGCTAATGGTCCAGAACTAGATTTGGAATGGTGTGTACTGATTTCCAAAGGCAGGCAAGATCACTCTTCACCATTCCTTGACTTTTGTTGTTCTTGTACTCCTGGGCTTTTCCTATCTAAGAAGGGCTCCATCCTGCCAAAACAATGTCATCCACCTTGCAAATCATGCATATGCGAGCAAAGAACATAGAACTAAAGCAATGTGTGTAGTGGGATAAGAGGAAGTGTCATATAATTCACTATAATATCACATAACAGAAAATACACCAAGTTCTAATTTCAATTTTCACTGCACATAAAATACTTCTTTGCACTTTCTAGGATTCAATTTTTCATCCTGTGTTTAACACACACACGCACACACAGACGCAGACACACACACAGACCTCCAAGCATTTATTGTAAGAATACATAGTTTGGTGTATTTGCCAAAGAAGTTACTTCATGTTGGGCGTTCACAGTTTTTAATTTGGACTATATTTAAATCCTGTTTATACAGTTCCTTGACAAACCAAATTAAGCTTCCTACATGGATACCTAAAAACTCAGCAAGAATCTACTTTTAGAAACACATTTTATAATAACGGTAATTATGTTGACCTTGTCAAGTGTTTAGTAAATTCTTAGGATCTTGTCCAAAATGCTTGACTGTATGACTTTGAATAAAGCTAAAACTGTACTGTGATTCTTATTAGGATTCTCTCCTGTACTCTTATTTTGAAAGAAGTCTTATGTGAACTCAAATGGAGTTCCTTCTGAGTAAAATCATGCTGCAGCCAAATAACTTTGTGATCCCATTTCAACAAGCAGATTTTAAGAACACATTTATGGGCCCAAGCAGACATAAATACAGTGAACATTCATTTTTTTTATATGCAAATAAGAGCCATGGGGAGTATAAAGTCAGAATCCAGCAATTTACTTCTGGAAGATCCCATCACTATCACTATCACCAAAATTGGCAACCCGTTCTCCCTCCTACTGGCCCTGGCTTTAGATCCTGCCCTAAGAATGTAATTCTTTCATACCCTGTTATGCCCCTCCAAATCCCTGCTCTTTGTAACTGAAGGAAAGGTCCCTTTCAGTTCATGGAGGCTGCTGTCTACATAACAGTAAAGTGCATTTTTTAAAAAAATTTAATTTTATTTAAATTTTACTAACATAAAACAAACACAAAGATTTAACAAAGAATAACCAAAAAAATTGAACACTTTCAAAAAAGAAAACAGAAAGGATCCACCTATTCATACATACTTACTAACATTCTGGTATACTCTGTCCTCTGTATTTCATAGCTACCCACTTGACTATATATAATTATTTTCAGAGCAACTAAAGAAGGTGGAAGGCAAAGCATCTTGCCATAGAGTCTGAATATTTCTGTTTTGACTGTCAGTTTAATAACTTAATGTTCTAACTGATTAAAAACAAAATTTAAGGGTCCAGAACAGACTTGTCTGCTGTACTGTTTTGCTGATTTTACAAATACATGTGCTCATACATACACTCAAACAGACAAAGCCAAAATGCTATGGGACAAATCTCATTAGATAATACAGATCTGGGACTACCTTGGAATGGGGAACTGTGTTAAGGATATAAGAGTATCATTTCTCATTAGATGGGAAGTTATAGGCTGTTGATCCAGCAGACATCTCCATTAGTGGGGAGGGGCAATTTTGCTGAGTTCACCTTGCCACCTTCCCCCTTCCATGTAGTTCTGGAAGATCTCTACATTTCTAAAACATTTTTGGGAGGGGGGAGGGCACAGGCAGATGGATAATAGGAGATAATTTCCTCCCCTCTTCTTAGGATTGGCAGCCACAAGATCAAAAGCCCATCTGTTACAGGACTTGGAAAAGTTCATTTATAATGATAACTTGCAGAATCCCCAAGCTAGAATGAAGGATGCTGGAAATTGCAAAGGGAATTTAGACCATTTCCACATGACAGGACTGTGCCGCTTCTGGGACAGGATATTAGTGGTCAGCTGGTCGTGCTTCCACCTGACATCATTGCCGACTCACTGCCATCCATCCCCAAGTGTTGTGCTCACACAGTTTTGGGGGAAAAAATCCATTTTGCGCCTGCAATCACATGGCGCTCTTGCCTCTCCCAGCCGTGCGGAAGCTGTGGAAGCACAATGGGGAAGTTTCCTTCCATAGCACAGCAATGGAAAATGCCCAGCTGTGCTGCAGAAGGAAGAGGCAGTGTCATCGTGCTCCCTTCTGCATGGAGCAAGCAGGTGTGGAGGGTAGCATTGCTGATAAGCTCCTTTCTGGACCTGGGATTGCAGCACGATGATGCAGAAGAGTATTGTCATGTGGAAATGTCCATAAGCTTAAAATATGACAACTTGGCAGTGCTAAAATTAAGGAGGGAAAAAGGTATACCTTCATAAAGCCACACTGCCTGACTCCCCCAATTGTAGCCAAAAAAACATTTTCCAGCATCCTAAAAACAGTAGCCAAGAGGTTAAGTAGCCAAAAAAGTTAAGGAGTCCTTATTTCTCTTGTTTCCTTGCAATTCAAGCACAATAATCTCTAATGTTACCTTTTGCAGGCATATTGTGTTTGCCAGGGAACTATAACGGCATTATGGGCGGGAAAACTAGTTCAAA
This sequence comes from Iguana delicatissima, assembly GCA_948472985.1. NCBI lineage: Eukaryota > Metazoa > Chordata > Lepidosauria > Squamata > Iguanidae > Iguana > Iguana delicatissima. Next base: position 221,277 of record CAOKZL010000308.1, read on the forward strand.
CATAGCGAGCAAGTGATTTGTAAAAAAAAAAAAAATACCCAGTTTTGTTGTCCTAGCATTTTGTTTGTTTCTTTTTAAAAGGAAACATATCCCTTGAATTTGCCATTTAACATTCCTGGTTTTATTGTACCTCTTTCATCTTCCATAAGTGCTGAACATATCAGCAGCTTATTACACCACAATTGCAATTTATAAAGCATTAAAACAAAAAGCACTTCTTACTTGGAACAAGATGAATGTCTTTGATGCTATTGCATTATGTTTAGTCAGTGAGATAGACCAAAGACAGAACAAAGGAAAAAAGCAAATGAAGTTACTTAGAACCAGCTTTGATATAATGTTTCATGCTCTTGAGATGACTCTTCATAATGATTGTATATTAACGTATGTCATATGTCAAAATGGGACAGGCTAGACTACATAGATCTTCCTATAATGGTTCCCTTGAAAACAATCATGAATATCTGTTGTTTTCCCTTTACAGTAGTGACTGCAAACTGTAACACTTTCCCTTTTTGTGTTCTGCTTTCAGATCAAATTGCAGTTGGCCTTCCAGATTTGCATGTTTCCCTTTCACAGACCTGACTATTTGTGAAATTGTCCAAACCTTGCCCATCCATCCCCCACACACCTCAAGTACCTCTTTCCAGGGAAAGCTTCCTGCTCAGTGGCTACGGTCAAGCTACACAGGCTTTTAAAAACCGACCTCTGTCTTCTTCTTCTTCTACTATCTGCTGCCTGACCAGCTAAGGATGGCTCACAGTCCGATTTCTCAGCACTACAAACCCTCTTCCTACGCTCCCTGCACACCCAAGGAAGGAGATGGGGAAGAGAAAGAAAATATAGGGCACCATGCTAATCTAATCCTTTTCCATCTCCTTTCTCTGCCCATTCTTCCCACCATGTTTTGCCCCCCTTCCCCCAGACATACACATCCATTTTGATATTTGTGGGTTTTCTATTTCGTGGGGGTCCTGTGCCGCTATCCCTAGCAAATGTGGAGAGGCTACTGTAATCACTTGAGTTTCTTCCACTGAAATCATGGGGAGGAAAAATAGTCAGGACTACCTTGTCCCATTGATATCAATAGCACTAAGTTATAACAAATGTAGTCTGGACATGATAATCCCAGGATCGCTTGCCTTGCATGGCATTTGCTTGAGAAATCAAAATGTACTTTTCAGTTTCTGCCATTTTGGGAGATGGAGAAGTAGCATTCCCCCCTCCCACTTTCTAATAATCCTGAGAAATATGGCAAGACAGGATGCAATTTGTGATGAGTGTATGTTCACTTGAAGTAATCTGTACTAGGGATAGGAATCAAGCAGCCCTCCCGATGTTTCTGTACCGCAAGTCTAACTGGCCTCACTGTTGTCTATACTGATTAAGGCTACTGAAACTTTCAATCCAACAACATATGGTAGGCTACATGCTTCCCATCACTAGTTCATACGTTGGTGCATGGATGGGGACCCCCTCCCAACATTTAGGCCTACAACATTATGTTGTAGTGGGTAAAGATGGGATGTATTTAGGCCTACAACTCTACCTCGTGTGGCCGGTGGTAAAAGACTGTGGGAGATGTAGGCAAAGATCTGACATGGCTTCAGTGTAGCATAAATATAAACTGGGGAGAAGAGTTATGCAACCCCTATCCTGAACAGCAACACAGTGTGATGTATGTGGATCAACAATCAATGTGCTTGGCTGGCACCCCTTTGTGTAATTATAATGTAAAATGTTCAAAGACAATGCACAGAGACAACGTGCATTCACATGCAATTCTGTTTCATGGTCCCATAGGTGAAACTCTAATTATGTTGCTGTCAGCTCAATACAGCCATTGCTCATTGTCCCGACAAAATCACTCCACGTGCATAGCACAATTTATGGATGTGTATCTCACTAATAGGATGCTGGCTATAATCCAAAGCATCTGCAGGGCCTAAAGTTCCCCATCCCTCCACTAGTATTTATTTACATAATAAAATGTATATAGGATGGGCCCTCTCCTTTTACAATGAGCTTCTGTTGTGGGCTAAACTGGAGATACAATAGAGATAATAATGCAGAACTTGGAATGTTAGGTTTAAAAGTTAAGTCTTTACTGGCTGATTCTTGGAATTTTGCATTCAGTTTGTCATTAGTGTCCCCTAGTCACACATCTTGTTATTGACAGGTCCACTGGGCCTCACACTGGGCCTGGGAAAAGAAGTATGATCAGTGGCCACCTCCCTAAATCTTCCAACAGAGTTATAGAGGACATGGATGTGCTGCCATTAAGTAACAGGCACTGTAACTACTCTTGGTCTGTTCAGACACCAACATTATGCTACTCCAGATGACAAAAGTCCTCTGAAAAGGTTGGACTCTTCTCTTTCTTAACTACACACCTCAAAGCAATTGTTCCCACTTCCTTATGCAGTCATGTTGTAAATATACCCAAGGTTCACTCTATCTTCTTTATTTGGTTTGAGGTGTGGTTAACTGTGATTTGGGTGCAGTTTCTTTCCCTTCCCATCTTTACCCACTCAACACATTATTACTGGGAGTCATCAGACCGTCCAGAAGTACAGAAGGAACTGAGACAATGGACACAAGCATGGGAAATTAACCCCGACCCATGTTGGTAATTTCTGGGACAGAAAAAAAGTCATCCTCTGCTCTGGGTTTTCTCATGGCTAGTGCCAGAGATTCTCATGGAATATGCCAGGACAAAAAGAATGGTGTTTCAATATTTTTTGGGGGTGGGGACTGGAATAAAACAGATGCAATGCCTACAAAATCCTGAGGTTTTTCAACTTAGGATGGAAAGATCTGGGCCTCAGGTGGTCTTGCCTACCCCTGCTGCCACTCTCTCTCCTTAGCCCTGGTTAGCTAGCAGCCGTTAGTCCTAGCTCACTCGCTGATAAGCTAGGGGGAGGAGCTAGCAGCTCTTTGTCACTGCTCCCAGCAGCGTGCACCTTTGGCACATGCACTTTTACGTTTACTACCTAAGCTTAGCAAGGCTTAATTGCTTCTTCCTTGAAGCCATCAGGACTCAATCTGCCTGTCCACAACATCTAGGTAGGTTTGCCACCTTGAGGGAGCAACTATAAGCACTGTATTATTGCACCCTCTCTCTTGATAAGTTGATAATACGAACTTTGCAAACAGGGGGTTGACATAGATTTACCAGGGGACTTTGAAGGCAAAGCCCAGTTTTACCTGTTTCAATTTAACTATCTAGATGATCAGGTATGAAGGGGGAAGGAGCTGCTGCGGTCACTTGCCTCAGCTGTGGCATGTTTCTTGTCCTGCCTCAAGACATCCTTGGGTACATCTGCAGCAAATGTAAGCTGGTTGCCCTCTCGGAGGAGAAGGTTCAACAGCTGGAGGCACACGTTTCAAATCTTCGCATTATTAGGCAGGGAGAGGAGTTCTTGGATAGGGCTGAGAGGATGTTTTTGAAGATGGAATGCATGGAGGAACTAGTGGACAAAGAAGCCAGTTCACAAAACAGGGAGACGGATGCTTGGAGGAATGTGACATGCAGGAGTAGAAAGCCAAGGTGTCATATGGAGACTCTCAAGCTACAGAATCACTTCCAAGTTCTTGACTTTATTAATGACAAAGTGGAACAGCAGGAAGAGGTCATGGAATATCATCCAGAGGAAATCCAACATCAGCAATGGGAACCCCAACACCAGCAGAACAGCATCCAACAGCATCAGCACCAACGTTCTCAGCAAGAAAAGAAAGTTCAGGAGGCCGTGAGGCAATCTGCTCCACGAGTATCCCTGGACAAGCCTCAGAGGAGACAAGTTCTAGTGGTTGGGGACTCTTTGCTGAGAGGAACGGAACCGATCATTTGCAACCCGGACAGAATCAACTGTGAGGTGTGCTGTCTCGCTGGGGCCAAAATCAATGACATAAAGGGAAGGCTAACAAGACTGGTCAAGCCCACTGACTGTAACCCCTTCCTTTTGGTTCACATTGGAACCAATGACACAGCAAGGCGCAGCTTTCACCACATCTCAAAGGATTACGAGCTTATCAGTAGGAAGCTTAAGGACCTTCGTGCACAGGTTGTCACTTCATCTCTTCTCTTGGTGGAAGGACATGGCCCACGAAGGGAAAGAAGAATAGTGGAGATCAACAACTGGCTCTGAAGATGGTACCACTGGAAGCAGTTTGGATTTTTGGATCATGGCCTCCATTTCCACAAAGATGGTCTTCTGGCAAGGGATGGCCTGCATCTTACAACTGTCAGCAGGAATGTTTTTGCTAACAGTCTTGCAAAGCAGATCAAGAGGTCTTTAAACTGAGTTTGACTGGGGAGAGGGACAGCATTATTCTGGGCAAGGATTCAGTGAGTACTGTGAAAAATAGCCCACATGATATAGATAGGGTGGGCCAAGTAGAACTAGAGACCAACAGGGAGAGGGAAAGTAACTTTAGCACAGAAATTCCACAGAGGGCACATCATCTCAAAGGTCTCTACACTAATGCACAGAGCATGGGGAATAAGCAAGAAGAACTCCAACTCATAGCACAACAAAATAAATATGATTTAATAGGCATCACTGAAACCTGGTGGGATAAATCTCATGATTGGAATATAGGAATGGGGAGGTATAATTTATTTCAGAGAAACAGACCAAACAAGAAAGGAGGAGGAGTAGCCTTATCTGTAAAGGATGTTTTCACCTGTGAAGAGATCCAGGACTTAAATCTGGGAAGCCAAGTCGAGAGCATCTGGGTGAGAATTAAGGGAGCGAGAAACAATAGGCATGCAATTGTGGGAGTTTGCTACAGGCCTCCAGGCCAACCTGAGGACTTGGATGAGGCCTTCCTGGAGCAGATGACCGCACATTCAAATAGGAGAGATGCAGTGTTAATGGGAGATTTCAATTATCCTGATATTTGTTGGCAGTCAAATTCTGCAAAGACCGCAAGGTCCAACAGGTTCCTCGCTTGCCTTCCAGACAATTTCATGGTCCAGAAGGTGGAAGAGGCAACAAGGGGATCGGCTATTTTAGATCTGATCCTGACCAACAGGGATGACCTAGTTGATGAGGTGGAGGTAGTGGGATCCTTAGGAGGGAGTGATCATGCTCTTTTGGAGTTTGTCATCCAGTGGGAAGGAGAAGCCAAGTGTAGCCAGACATGCATCCTAAACTTTAAGAAAGCTTATTTCTCTAAACTTAGAGAGTTACTTGCTGAAATCCCATGGTCAAGAATACTAAAAGAGAAAGGAGTTCATGATGGATGGGAGTTTCTTAAAAGTGAGATCCTGAAGGCACAATTGAAAACTGTGCCAATAAGGAGGAAAAATGGGAGGTGTCTAAAGAAACCGGAATGGTTGACTGAAGAACTCTCAGCTGAGCTAAGTGTTAAAAGAAACATGTACAGGAAATGGAAAAATGGTGAAACCACCAAAGAAGAACTCAAGTAAATAGCCAGGATATGTAAGGAAAAGATCAGAAAAGCTAAAGTGCAGAATGAACTCAGGCTTGCCAGAGACATCAAAAACAATAAAAAGGGCTTTTTTAGATATGTCTGTAGCAAAAGGAAAAACAAGGAAATGATAGGATCACTGCGTGGAGAAGGTGACGAATTAATAACGGGGGGAAGTGAGAAGGCAGAACTACTCCATACCTTCTTTGCCTCAGTTTTCTCCCAGAAGGATAGAAGTACCCAACCTGGGGTGTGGGGAGCAGGTGAGGAAGTGAGGGAAATGCAGCACAGAATAAGCAGAGAAGTAGTACAGGAATATCTGGCTAAACTAGACGAATTCAAGTCCCCAGGGCCAGATGAATTATATCCAAAGATATTAAAAGAACTGGCAGAAGTAATTTCTGAACCACTTGCAATAATCTTTCAGAACTCTTGGAGAACAGAAGTCCCAGCAGATTGGAGGAGGGCAAAGGTCATCACCATCTTCAAGAAGGGAAAAAAGGAGGACCCGAATAATTTTTACCTGGTCAGCCTGACATCAATTCCAGGAAAGATCCTAGAGCAGATCATTAAACAATCAGTTTGTAATTACTTAGAAAGCAATGACATAATCACTAGCAGCCAGCATGAATTTCTCAAAAATAAGTCATGCCAGACTAATCTTATCTCTTTTTATGATAGGGTTACAAGCTTGATAGATGAAGGGAATGCTATAGATGTAGCATATCTTGACCTCAGTAAGGCCTTTGACAAAGTTCCCCATGACATTCTTGCAAAGAAGCTAATAAAATGTGGGCAGGACAGGGCTACTGTTAGGTGGATTTGTAATTGGTTGACCGACTGAACCCAAAGGGTGCTCACCAATGGCTGCTTTTCATCCTGGAAAGAAGTGACTAGTGGGATGCCACAGGGTTCTGTCCTGGGCCCAGTGCTATTCAACAACTTCATCAATGACTTGGATGAAGGAGTAGAGGGCATGCTGATCAAATCTGCAGATGATACCAAATTGGGAGGGGTTGCTAATACACGAGAGGACAGGATCAAATTTCAAAAAGACCTTGACAGATTGGAGAGCTGGGCCAAAGCTAACAAAATGAATTTCAACAGAGAGAAATGTAAGGTCCTACACTTAGGCAGAAAAAATGGAATGCACAAATACAGGAGGGGGGACACATGGCTGGATAGCAGTACATGCGAAAGGGATCTAGGAGTCTTGGTTGATCACAAGCTGAACATGAGTCAGCAGTGTGATGTGGCAGCCAAGAAAGCCAATGCGATTCTTGGTTGCATCAAAAGGACTATGGTGTCCAGATCAAGGGAGGTAATGGTACCACTCTATTCTGCATTGGTTAAGCCTCATTTGGAATACTATGTCCAGTTCTGGGCACCTCAATTCAAGAAGGATATCGACAAGCTGGAACATGTCCAGAAGAGGGTGACCAAAATGGTGAAGGGTCGGGAAGCCATGCCCTATGAAGAACGGCTTAAGAAGCTGGGTATGTTTAGTCTGCCGAAGAGAAGGTTAAGAGGGGACATGATAGCCATGTTTAAATATTTGAAGGGATGTCATGTTGAAGAGGGAGCGGACTTGTTCTCTGCCGCTCCAGAGACTAGGACAAGGAGCAATGGATTCAAGCTGCGGGAAAGGAGATTCCACTTGAACCTCAGGAAGAACCTCCTGATGGTCAGAGCTGTCCGGCAGTAGAATATGGTGCCTCCATGGAATCTGGTGGAGTCCCCTTCTTTGGAGGTCTTTAAGCAGAGGCTGGATGACCATCTGTTGGGAATGCTTTGATGTGTGTTCCTGCATGGCAGGGGGTTGGACTGGATGGCCCCTGGGGTCTCTTCCAACTCTATGATTCTATGATTCTATAATGGCTCCTTCAAAAGTGTTTTTGTGACCCCTGACCCATCCAAGTTCCTCAACTTACCTTTTTTTCTGTCTCCCCCCTCCTCCCATGTTGAGAGTCCTCCGACATTGGTTAACATTTTTAAAATACACATTTTTTTTTTCCAAATCAGAAGTGGACTTCTAGTTATTTCTAAAATTTTGTTTTGTTTGTCAGTCCATGTTGTTCCCCAGAGGGTTGTAGGGACATAACATTGCCCCCAGGCCCTCTTCAGTTGCCACTCGTTCCTCCAACAGCTGCAACACGCTGACTCATTGCACAACACAATATTTATTTTTGCATTTTAAATTATTTTAGGGGTTTTTTTCATGGTGGAATAGTTCTCTTAGAAATGTGTTACTTGCAAGTTGAAGTCCACTGTAATAAGATATCCATTATTCTATTTGCCAGGGTGGCAATGAGAGAGTTAAGCAGTTCCTAATACATATGGTTCCTGTCTCAGTTGTGAGATCAGTTATAGGTCTCTGGCCAAAGATAACAGTTAAAATGTAACAGATGCTGGGTCCTCCACAGCTGAGGTGAAGTATTTCCTTTCATCCTAGCTAGTCACTGATAATGTCCCCACAGTTGGAAATGTCAAGGGCACGAGCAGGTTATTACAAAATTAAATAAATGAACTGCCGAAAGTAAGTTAAGTTCAACAGATACCATGTTCATCACCACTACTTTGTGAAAGCCATCAAAATTAAAAAAAGAATAAAAGTCTGGCACTCATACATAAAACTATTGGGATTTTTTAAAAGTTCTTTTTTTCCCCTAACCAAAGCTGAATCATTGTTGGTCTAAATCTTCAGCCTATGTATTCCAGAGTGGTCGAGCATGGGAAGCAAACTTTTCTGGAGTACAGCTCTCAGAATCTGCCAACCATCTCAGAATACACCAGTCATGGACATGCTGGTTGGGGGAACTCTGTGAGTTGTAATCTTTTGTTGTTGTTGTTGAAAAAAAAAACTTTGCTGGGTTTTATTAATGTCAAAGGGACTACTCTGGTTTAAATTGGTTCTGTACTTGCCTTTCTAGGCTTTGAACTCAGGAATCCTTAGTGCCAATAGAAAGAAAGACACATGAGTGGTACAATGTTTTGGAAGCTTTTGCTATGGCTCATAATCCAAGGGCAAAAATCTGTCTGCCCCTTAAACTAGGTGATCTGCTATCGCTTGAGTGTGAAGCATGAATTTTAGCCAATCGTTGCTCAAAAGAACTTAGCATTGTGCTAAGTTCACACATTGGGACAACTTTGAAGCAGTAGGTGAGAATTTCATTCAGTGGGGAGATGAGGTTTGGTAAGAACTTATTAAAATTTGCCACTTTCTTTATGAATAAGATGGACATAATTCACAGAATAACAGAATAACAGAATCATAGAGTTGGAAGTGGCTTCATGTGCCATCAAGTCAAACCCACTGCTCAATGCAGGATCTCCAGCTAAAGCATCCCCAGCAGGTAGCTGTGCAGTGTCTTTTTGAACACACACAAAGAATGAGACCCCACCAATGCTCAAGGCAATTGGTTCCATTGCTGAACTGCTCTTACTGACTATGTCAATGTTCTCATGTTCAATCAAATTCTGCTCTCCTGTAACTTCAAACCATTAGACCTGGTCTTACCCTCTGGGGCAGTAGAAAACTCCTCCTCTTTAACAGCCCTTGAGGTATTTAAGGAAAGCATCTATGTCATTCCCCAGTCTTCATTTCACCAAGCTAAAGATGCCCAGCTCCTTTAACGTTTCCTCATATGTGTTTTTCTCCATACCTCTTTCATCCTTGTTGCCCTTCCTCTTTCATCCTTGTTGCCCTTCTCTGAATCTGCTCCAATTTATCTATATCCTTCTTAAAATGAAGCACACAGAACTGAACATAATACTCCATATGATCCATATGATGCCTGGCCAGCACAGAATATAGTGGGATTATTACTTCTTCTGACTTGGAAACTACTTCCATTAATAAAGGCTAAAATAGCATTCGCTTTCTTTGCCATATCATACTGCTGGCTCATGTCTAATTTATGATCAGCAATAATCCCAAGGTATTTTTCACATGTAGTATTGCTGAACCATGTATTCCCAATGCTGTACTTGTGTATTTGGTTTTTGTAGCCTCAATGTAGAATTTTGAATTTAACTTCATTTTATTAATTTCAGCCCAATTTTGTAGTTTATCTAGATTCCTTTGAATTTTATTCCTTTCTTTCAATGTGTTAGCCACCCATCCCAATACTGTGTAATCTGCAAACATGATGAGGATTCTCTCCGTCCCATCATCTAAGTTATTGATAAAAATGTTTAACAGTAATGGTCCTAGGACAGCACTCCATTTAAGACCTCCTTCCAGTTTGAAGCACAGCTATTGAAGACTACTCTTTGAGCATGGTTTTCCAACCAATTATAGATCCATCTGACCATGTTCCCATCTATTCCACATTTAATCAATTTGCTAATTAAAATACAATGGCAGATCCTATCAAATATTTTGCTTAAATACAGACAAATAACATCCTCAGCATTCTCATCATTTACTAAACTAGTGACCTGATTTAAAAAGATGTAAGATTAGTTTGCTGGGATTTGTTCTTGACAAACCCATACTGACTCCTACTGATCACTACATTGGCATCAAGATACTTGCAAACAAATATAATATTTTTCCTGTTATTGAAGTCAAGATGACAGGTCTGTAGCTTCTTGGATCTTCTTTTTTTTGCCTTTTTTGAAGTGAGGAACACTGTCATTCTCCAAGATTTCTCAAACATAATGTCAGGTAGTTCAGTGAGTACATCAGCAAGATCTTTCCATACTCTGGCATGCAGTTTGTCTGGCCCTGAAGGCTTGAACTCATTTAGATTAGCTAGGTGATTCCTGACTAACTCCCTATCAATCTTGCTTTGCAATCCAGATCCCTTGCCAAGGTCTGTACTGTTGCATTGAAACATACACTTCTCTTTTTGCTAGAGACCTGAAGCAAAATAAGTATTGAATAGTTCTGTCCTTTTGTTTGATCTCTTAGCATTTTATAATCCTTATTGAATAGTGGCCCCCCGTCTCCTTGGTCATTCTCTTGTTTCAAATGTATTTGGAAAAAAAAAACTTTTTGTTGCTCCTTAGTTGCCTCGCCACTCTTAGTTCACTCTGTGCTTTAGCTTCCTGTATACTATTCCTGCAAGTTTTGGGCTACATATTTGTACTCTTCCTTGGTGATTCATCCTTCCTTCCATTCTGCACACATACTCTTTTTCCTTCCATCTTGAGTTTGCTGTGCAGCCATATTGGCTTTTTCAAGTGCTTCCTATTTTTCTTCTTCCATGGGATAGTTAGTAATCATGCCTTTTGCAGCTATTTCTTCAAGAACTCCCACCCTTACTGTGTTTTTTTCCCTTTAACATGTCTAGCATGCTATCTACTCAGTATTTTCCTAAACTTGTTTAAATCAGCTCTCCTGAAACTCAAAGTCCATGTTTGACCATACTCATCTGTTCCTTGTCCTATGATTGTGAATTTTAGCATTACAGGGTCACTTTCCTCTAAAGTAGTAACTACTTTGATTCCACTGACCAAAGCCCTTTCCGCAGCTTACCTTTTTGCAGTGACATCCAGTGGCAATCCTGGCAACAGTTCTGCCAGGAAGTGCAACAGCAGCCCTCCCTTCCATGTGAGACCAGCTCCCAGCAGAAGAGAGTATGATGGACATGCTGCTTCCTTCAGCAATGCAACTGGTACTTTGCTTGGCTGCACTGGGGCATGAAGCGCCACCATAACTCTTCCTGCCCTTCCACAGGACAGATAAGTGTAGGAGGGTGGTATGATCATGGGTCATTGATGGAGAAAACCCATCAGTGATTTAACCCATGATCACACCACCTGAGGATGGGAGATGAGAGGGACCACAACATCATCGTGCAGAAGCATTGTCGCCATCCTGTTCTTCTCCCATCCCCACGGCAGGATAGGAGGGTGCGGCAGAAAGGGTCCAACTCCTTCTCACTGTTTAGGATCAAGTATAGGATCACCAATACCCTTGTTCCTTCCCCAACGTTTTGAAGCATGAAATTATTTGTAGAGCACATCAGGAATTTGTTGGTCAACCTATGTTAAGTAGAGTTAGTCTCCAAGCAGGTATCAGGGTAATTGAAGTCCCTCTTAACTACTAATTCTTGCAGTTTTGAGATTTCTGAGATTTGTTTCTGAAAAGCATCATCTACCACTTCTTCTTGGTTTTGTGGCCTGTCGTAAGCTCCTACCACAATTTTGCATTTATTTATTTCTCCATTCATTTTTACTGACATGCCCTCAGTTGGGTCACTCTGATCACTTTCATGGATTTCTGTACATTATGGTCCTTAACATAATGCTACTCCTCTTCCTTTTCTGTGACATCTACTCTTTTTGAATAAATTATACCCTTCAATTGTAATGTTCTAATCATGGAAGTCATCCCACCAGGTTTCTGTTATGCCTAAAGAGTGAAAGTGGAAGAAACTGAAAATGACAGATTGATCTACCCAGGAGAGGACAAAAAGCAATTCAGCTTCTCAAAAATTTGTTTGTGAAACCTGATGTAACTGGAGCTGGCTACAGGAAATACATAACTCCCATATTGTAAAGCTCCACTGGCAGCCTGTCCATTGCCAGGCAGAATTTGAAGTACTAGTGAGCACCTATAAAACCCTATGCAGTTCAAGTCCAGGTTATTTGAAGGACTACATGAACCTGCCAATGTTTTGAGATTTTCTGGGGACAGTGCTTTCTGTTCCATTACCCTCATGGATATGTTTGCTGGGAACATGGGAGAGGGCCTTCCCAATGGCTGCTCCTAGGCCCTGAAACTTCCTTCCCAGAGAGACTAAACCAACACCCTCCTTCCTTCCTTCCTTCCTTCCTTCCTTCCTTCCTTCCTTCCTTCCTTCCTTCCTTTCTTTCTTTCTGCAAGCAGATAAAACACTTTTTATTCTGGCAGGCCTTCAAGAATTGATTCTTCAGGAGAATTAGGTCTTCTATAGTGTGCTGGACTTGTGGTAGTAGTTATTGTTGTTTTAGTTTAGTTTAGTTTATTGTTTTAACTGGTGTTACTTTTATGATGGCTTAATTGCTTTTTTACTTTTGTATGCTGTTTATTTTTAATTCTGTTTGTTCTGATTGTTGTAAGCCACCTTGAGTTCCAAAATGGAAAAAAGGCTGAATATTAATAAATATAATGGCTGGAATTCTACATATATTACTTAGGGCCTTTATGCACTGCACTGTTACAGTGCTATTATTCCACTTTCAATATCCTGTGGAATTCTGGAGTTTGTAGATTACTGAGGCCAAATAGTTCTCTGGGTGAGAATTCTAAATGTCCCTCCCTAAACTGCAAACTGCAGGATTCCATAAGATGTTGAAAGTGGAATAATAGCACTATAACAGCGTGGTGCAAAAAGGCCCTTTACTAACATAGTCGTGTAGCTAAGTAGCATCTCCCAGTTGAGTCACCCTGAATCCTGACTTACTGGGCTGCAGCCCCTACAAACAATGTGGGTCTCTTCTCCTACCAATCAGGACATAGCAGACTGATGTTTCCAGCCCCTCCTCTATGAGTGATCTCTGGTGTGACAATCAGAAGCAGGATACCAATCCCTCCTAAAACAGGATTGCAGGACTTTTACAATCCCTACATATTCTCCACACTATAGAATACATAGGAATTGTGAATGGCAATTGCAAATATGAATACTCTAGGTTATACATTTGTAACTGCAATTGTGAATTCCAGCCAAGAAGGAGAAGGATTCAACCATATTTGTAGTTACTACCATATTTTCTCTTCTTTTTGGCAGGATGCACATCTTTACTAGGTACAAAAGCCAGGTACAATATAGTTCTTTCTGTGCAGAGAACAGCTACACCCATTGCATGTGGCTGGTGCAGTCAAGTAACAAATTTACTTGGCTTGTTTTCTTCATAAGTGGAATAGAAAAAAAAAGTCAAATCTAGGCAAAATCAAATCAAGAAATTCTTTCATTGCCTTCTCTCTGTAAAATGTGATTTTACCAAGTTGACATCTTACTTATATCCAACTTATTCCTTCCCATTTGCCTGCCTTCTGCAGATTTCATGCAAAATCATTCAATTCTACCTTTCAGAGGGAGGATATATAGGTAATAGAACTGTAAGAAAGAAAAGTATTTTCTTTTCTTCTCTCCATCTTCTCTTCATTAGTCCTCTTTTCTCTCCCCCACTCTTAAACTAACATATGTTAAAGGTATTATTTCATAAACTATATGTTTATTGTGCAGTTATCTCAGCCTGTAAGCTTATAGTGCTCCGGTATGTATAAAACAGTACATAACTGTAATCCACAGAGACTGCAGGTTTATTTAAATCCCCCAACTGTAAGGGGGGGCAGAAAACCAAAATGGCAGAATGTAAATAGAAGGTTGGATTATATGTAATGACCTTAACACTCTTCCTACAACAAACAACAGCACTTTTGTCTAATTTTCAATTTCATGGGTTATTATCTCTATTGAGATTCTAGAAGAGCCATTCATATGGAATTCTCCAGCTTTTGATAACTTCAGCCATATTTTCTGAATAAATCATGTGACTATATAAAGATCTTTTAATCGCCAGATGTATTTTGGTTTCTCAGTAGTACAGATGAGGAACTCAGGCACATCTGGTAAGGAACCTGTCCAGAGAAGAGCAATTTTTCCTCTGTAATGCACATGCAAGCAGAAGATTCTGTACAGTCTCAGTAGTCCAGTCCTGTTTCCCAAAGCCCAACCCTCACCTGTGGTTGATGATCCCATTTGTCTGGAAATCATATCATCATATTTCCTTCTCTCTTAAGCAAGTATATCAACCATTCCAGTAACCAAGCTATTATTCAGAACGTGTTCTTCCCCCTCCTCTTTTAAACATTTTGTTAGTCCACTAAATCAACACCACCAAGCAACCAAAACAGATGTCAAGCTCCTGAATCTCATGAGGTGTCAGAAGACTGTGTAAAAAGCCAAGTAGAACATCACATGCAAAAATTATATGTAGTAATTTTCTTTTTGTCCATTGCTACAGTGCATGCAGCTAAAACAGAAGGAGTACTCGTTATCAATCACAACAGTTTGACATACTCTGCACAAATCATTAACATTTTTTCTATATTTAGTAGTAGGAAAGTTTCATCACAAAGGATGTTTTTAGGACCGCTCTCTTCAAACTGCCTGTTCTGGAGACATCCCACCGGAATCAACAGAATGACCCCAAACTGCTTCTGACATTAAATTTCCCTTGCCATATTTTTACAAATACTTGTAGCAAAGTAGCCCAGGACTTTATTCCTATTGTCATAAAAGTCAGAGAGAAATACAGGACACATGCATTCCATAAAAGGCCCTATGAGCTTTTCAGACAGTGGCTTCGTATACATTTCTAAGATCTGATTAATGTAAGGGCCCTAAATCCAGTTTCAGTGCATTGACCTCCAGGTGACTGGAGCATCTATCAGTTTTACACAGAAAAGAGCACCCATCTGGTCTTCTCTCAGCATTGCAAGTTTGCTGCCCCACTTACTCCACATGTTTTGGAAATGGCTATTTTCTACCTGTAGCTGCTGTAGCAGCAAAGGATAAAAAGGGCTTAAGAAAGCACAACAATTAACTTGTTTCTTTGTACAAACTGCAAGATGTTGACCTCTATCAAAGAGAGATAGAAAGAGGTGAGCAAGAAGGTGGGCAAGAAACTGGGTAAGCAAAGAGTATCACTGACTGGATGGCAATGGAAGTTTGTTCTTCAGCATTAGCTACCTGCCAGAGTCAATAGCTATTAAGTCACATGGTGAAAAGTGGTTAGCAAGGCTCACTATAGTAGCTGTTAGAATCAACAGAGAACCCCATTTTTCTCTACATGAAGGCTCTATATGGAGTCTAAACATGAAGGCATTTTCTCCTTCCTGTTTTTCCTCCTTTAAAAAGAAATCAAAGCAGGAAAATTCACATTGGAAGAGGCCCATAACAGCACTTCATTTAAAGGCTGTCAGACTTCACATTATGTCAGCTATAGTTTTCTAGAAAGGCCTCCACAATTTAAACAAGTTCATTACATGTTCAGAAACTTGGTCCAGAACCTTAGCTGGTGTACATCAGGACTGTTCTGTTGACATCAGTATTAAGGATGTAAATTTCCAACAGCTGAGATGCTAGGTTTTTTTGTGGTTTTTTTCTCTCCAGAAGGACTCATCACAAAGTCCCAGGAGTTCTTAAAACTGTGAAGGCAGCTGTGTGTTTACCTTAGGTAACAAAGGGGAAATCATTGATATTCATGTAATAACATTTTTGTAAAAATGTAACACGATAGTGTGAAAGTGTTTACACGGAGGGAGAAGGGCTTAACTTTTCTTGACATGTTTTGTTGTGTTCTTCCTGTTGCAGCAGCAGAACGTAATAAAGAGTTGGATGCATAATGAACCTGCAGTCTGGGGCTTTTTAACACAACATTTGCCTAAAAGGAATAAAAGTGTGAGTTGGTTTTCTTCTTCTGAAATATGTCTCAGTGAATCTCAAAGGTTTTCTATAAGAAACTAATACTAATCTAAGAGGAGGGGTGTATTTGTTCTGCTACATGGTCCTCAGACCAAACTGAATAAATATTGGCCCCAAATATCCAGTGACATACCACTGTTGGATTACTTGAACAGGTATAGCCAGATAAACTAGGATAAAATAATTTCCATTGTGTGAACTGTAATTTCCATTGTGTGAATTTTCTGACCTCAGTCAGAGTTCCAAGGTATAAAAAAGTCCCATTTCCAAAAGAGTGTTTGTGTTGTGCAGAATCAACTAAGTTCCTCCAGGACACCTAGAACTAGAAAACACAAAAGTAAGATAAAGAACAAAAGTACAATAAAGGCCTGAATCCTATTGTTAGTCCCCACTCATTTTTATGTCCCCTTTTTGTTGTTTGTTGTTGTTATGTGCCTTCAAGTCATTTCTGACTTATGGCGATCCTAAAGCGACCCTCTCACAAGATTTTCTGGTGTTGAGAGTGTGTGTTGTGCCCAAGGTCTCCCAGTGGGTTTCCATGGCTGAGCAGGGAATTGAATGCTGATCTCCAGGATCATAGTCCAGTGCTCAAATGACTGTGTCACACTGGTTCTCCTGCACTAGAGTAGACCCATTAAACCAATGAGATGTACCTACATGTTGGGTAACCATCCAACAATTGATTCAATGGTCTGCACACCTTGTGACTAATCCATAGGATTCAGACTAAAATCAGATAAAATAAAGCATATATTTCTTGTCTTTTCATTTCCTACCTTGATCCATAGGGAGAAGTGGGTAAGAAGTTATTGTTGTGGTGGTATTTCTTGACCTAAATGAATTCCAATGTCCCCACCATTCCACCAAAAAAAAAAAAAAAGATAGAACTCCTGAGTGGAGCTAACTACTGATAACTTATGAAATAAAAAATTGTTAAAGAATGGGAAGCACAGTGTTGAAATAAATGATCAGTTCTTGCAATGGAAGGAAGTGATGAGGAAAGGTCCTTCAGCCATCTCCACCAGAACCCATGCTTTTCAACTTGTTCATAAAGAACTGTACTTAGGGGAATGAGTAAGGAGGTGGCCAAGTTTATTGACCTGGGTCAATAAACTTTTGGGTAGTGAAAATAAAGAACGGATAATGAAGAACTCAAAAGCCATTTCTGCACTACATTGTTATAATTCTATTTTCTATTCTATTATAATTCTATAGAAAATAATTCTATTTTCAACATCCTATGGAATCCTGGGGTTTGAAGTTCAGGGAAAATTCTCAGTCAGAGAGCTCTTTGGCTTCAATAAACTACAAACCCCAGAATTCCACAGGATGTTGAATGAAGAATAATAGCACTGTAATAGTGTAAGGTGGAAATTGCCAAAGTGAATATTTCCTCACTGGGAGGAGTATTAAAGTTGGTATTAAAATGACAAATCTGGATACCAAGCCCTGTGAAGAGCAACTTAGGCATCTGGTTACTTTTGTCTTAGAGAAAAGACTGAAAGGTGATGTGGGTAGGGATCTTTAAATATTTGAGGGAAGTGAGGAATATCCAGGTGAAAGGTGAAACATACTTGTTTTCTACAGCTTCAGAGATTAGGATAGCAACTAATGGCTTCTAAGTACAAGAAAAGAGATTATATCTAAACACTGGGAAGAACTTCTTGACAGTAGCTGTTCAACAGTGGAATATACCGCCTCAGAGGGTGATGGATTCTCTTTCTTTGGAGGTGTTTAAATAGAGATTGGATGGTCATCTTTTGGCAGCACTTTTGGTGTATATTCCTGCACAGCACCTCCCACCTCTATGGCCATTTCTACATTATATTGTTATAGTGCTAACACTCTACTTTTAACATCCTGTGGAATTCTGGGATTTGTAGTTTACTGAGGTCAAAGAGCTCTCTGGCTGGGAATTCTAAATATCCCTCCCAAAACTGCAAACCCCAGGATTCCATAGGATGTTGAAAGTGGAATAATAGTACTATAACAGTACAGTGCGGACATGACCTATGATTCTGTGGGGAAAAGCAGCTCCAGGGACTCTATAGGGACTCATTCTGTGTCAATGAAATCAGATTCAGTATAAGAAAGATTTTAATTTTAAAAATCCTATACTGAGAGGATGTGAGTTGCAGATGGCCAAGAAAGGAAACTTGAATTTGCGGCACATAACTTGATGAAATTTTCAACACAAAATATGGCTGCTGAAAGAAATAAAAAAGGCAAATTCCAAGTTGAACATAATTAGAAAGGAATAAAAACTAAAACTATAATATCATACTGCCTTGATACAACACTATGGTGTTTTGACATACTGTGTACAGTTCTGGCCACCACATTTGCAATTTTCCAGAGCTGGAAAATTTTCAGACAGGGCAACCAAAGTGGTTGAGGGACTGAAGCAACTCTCCTATGAGAAAAGGTTACATCATTTGGGGCTGTTTAGTTTTGTTGTTTTTTTTAAGCGGGGGCAGTAATGGAAGACATGATACAGGTGTGAAAATTATGTATGACATAGAGAAAGTAGCCAGAGAAAAAAAACTGGGATCATCGAGTGAAGCTAAATGATGGAAGACTGAAGGCAGATGAAAAGAAATAGTTTCGTGCAGAATGCATATGTATACAGGGAATTCACTTCTACAATGTTTAGTAATGATTACAACTTGGATCCATTTGAAAGGAAATTAGATAAATTCATTAAGGTTAGGGTCATCAATGACTACTAGTCAGATTGGCTACATACCAACTCCAATATCAAAGATTGGAGGTTGCAGCTGAACTCATGTCTTGTTGGTAGTCTCCTTATAGACTTATTTGTCTGTCCACTATGTGAATAGAATATTGGTTCAGACTAGGTAGGTCTTTGGTCTGATCTAGCACAATTCTTCTTAAGTCCTTATGTTTGTATGTTAACAAGATTACATTATTTCTCATTTGCTGTGTAAAGATTCATCAAAAATGATTTGGGAATTTTCTCCCTAATATATTAAGTTGGCTGGGGGCAGGCAAAAATCAGCAGGTTTGTTAATGGTTCCAGCTCTTGTTTTGTTTTATAGGAGTGTGGGAAATCCATGCATGGCAAGTAGTTCAAATGCAGGAGTGTTAAATGCTGGTGATAAACAAAATAAACAGCTCCTGCTTAAAACCTTATGTTCAGATATAAACGTGAAATCAAAATGTAGACACCTTGTAGCTACATATCAGTTTGCAAAGGGATGAGGACTGGAACACAGTGTTTGAATGGAGTCTTATGCTGCACCACAAACAGCTGTAGGGAATCCACATGATGACAAGAGGTTTCCAGCTGTAATAAAAGACTGTGCAACAAGGCTACAATACCCACAAAACTCACTCAATTCCCTGTTCTTTGTAGGCTAGAAGAGCAGGAAAAGAGCAGGGCCAAATGTGGTGATTTTCTTTTTTTCAAAGAACAATAAAGGGAAACAACTCAGATAATAAAATGACCCTAGTTATAGGAATGGAGGAAATGGATGTCATTTTAAAGGGAGAGTTTGCCCTGCAGGAAAAAATAAGAGACATTTGACAATGCAGTTCAATACACATCTTCTTCAGAAAAAGAAAATGTTCCACTAGATTGAGTGGTGCTTCCTCCCAGCTAAGCATACTTAGGATTACTACCATAGTTTCCTAAACCACAATTTTTGTTTCTTTTCCCCCCAGTGGTCTCTGTTTTTTAATCCAAGAGAAGAGATGTACCATCCTACATCTCTTTGGGTGGTAAATTCTTAAATGTTCTGAAGAATATGTGAAGGATACCACAGAATGCCTCAATTACGGCATATTGGTTAAACTACCTCCACACCATGCCCACAAAAGTGAAAGAGCTATAATGATGACCATAACTTTCAAGAATTACCATTGCTATTGTGACTAATGCATAGCAGCTCTTAGCTTGGCAAGTGTGCCAGTTGCTGAATTAATCTACAGCAGGGGTGAGCAAAGTATGGCCTTGTACTACATGTGCCCCCTGCAAGGTGATTTTGCAGTATCCAAAATCTACTTGTATGGTCAAGATGGTGGAAAAGAGAGATTGAGAGTTGAATTACTATTCCTAGAAGCTGCTAGAAATGGCACTTCACCTTATCAACAGGTTATGGAAGGGGGAACTCCACTGTTTAACATTTTTAAAATGTCAGCAGCAATCTTGTTCAGTAGCTATGAACTAAGTCAAACCCATGATAGTGTATCTTTTGGGATCCATGTTTATGGTTATTAGTAACCAGTGATGTAGACTTGACTTGATTGACTTGGACTCAAGTTACTTCAGTGACTTAACTTGGACTCGACTTGGCAATAAATGAAGTGCTGACTCAACTCTACTCATGGCTTGTATATTTTTGGTGACTGACTTGTTGCTCTTGGTTCAATAACATAACACTTTCATGCAAAAGCCTTATGACTTTGAACAACACTTCCATCTCTGTTTGCCTACTGGTCATGTGATGATCTGTCTCAAGCCCAAAGCATAGGCTCATTTGTCAGAGGTGAACAGCAAATGCATCAGGCAGTGGGCATGAGGTGGGGTTGAGAGTCTGCACAGCAGTCAGTCCCTGTTGCATATTGGAGGAGGCTTCTAAAACTTTTCCTAAGAGAAGAAGGCAAAACTTGCCCCAGAGCACAGGGCACGTTTCTCAGAGAGAAACAGCAAATGTGTTAAGCAACCAGCTTGAGGAGGCAAGATCCTTCTTTCTAAACCTTTTGAAGCTTCAGTAATGGGGAGTGAGAAAGATACTACCGTATTTTCCGGCGTATAAGATGACTTTTTAACCCAAGAAAATCTTCTCAAAAGTCGGGGGTCGTCTTATACGCCGGGTGTCGCTGAAACTTCGCTCGCTCGCTCGCTCGGCTAGTGTGCTGCAGCTGCTGCTGCCTCCCAGCGCTGCCCAGAGGACATCCTCCCAGGAAAGGAGGAGGAGGGATATTAAAAAGGGGGGAGGGAGGGTGGGAACGAGCGGCTCAAGTTTGCTCAAAAGTCCAGCAGGGCTAGCAGGAAGCGCCTGGGGCTGGCGAGGCTACCCCTTTTTGCAAAGATGTGAGCCCGGCGCTTGGCTGCTGGCTCCTCCGGAGCGACGGCGAGGGAGGAGGAGAGGAGAGGCTCTCAGCGGCACGCCCCCCCGAGAATGGGAGCCGGGCAGCCTTTCTGGTTCCTCTGCCGCTTCCTCCTTTGCCAGGCTCTTGTAAGATAAACATGTAGAGTTTCAGCTGGAACACAGCTGGTTTGGAAAGTCTGACCTTTCTAACCATTTGCATTTACTTAATACCTCTCTCTGTAGCCGAAGGGTAATGATTGTTGGTTAACATTGCCTAAAGCAGATGGAGAGACGTCAGGCTTTGTAAGATCTGCTTGTTTTTCCCCAGACCCTTGGGGGTCTACCACCCAGAGACAGGCATAGAGTAGTGGTTTGTGCTGCCATGTGCTCATTTTAGGAATTCCTAATGAAAGATGCGCAATAATATATATATACACACACATATATTTTAAATCCCACCAAGAGGCGTTCCAGGGCGCCGGCTCCACTTTCCCTCCCTCTGGACAACTCATTTGCAGTGACTGGGGCATCCGAGTTTCCTGGATCGGGCGAGCCTATCAGCGGCCGCGGAGGGAGGGAGGCTGGCCAGAGTTGCTCCTGTTGCTAGGCAGAGGACCGCCAGGAAGGAGGAGGAAGAGGAGGAGAGGACGACGGGGGGTGGAGCCAGCACTGCGAAAAGGGCCATAGAGCAGCACTGTGCCCAGAAAAACACGTCTCTTTCACCCACCTGGCCCGCCCTTGTATCCTATTACCGTACCTCCTTCTCTGCCTCTCAGATTCACTGCAGTCCTCAAGAGGGAGATCTATCACTTTGATAGTCTTGGAGACAGAGAGGGCTGGGCAGGCAGGGAGGGCTGACCAGTCCAAGCAGACTTTATATACAACAACCAGCCAATTGCCAGTAAGGTACATCGGGCTGGTTGTTGTATACTGGATACCACATACAGTACAGCACCAGTATCAGTACCTGTTCATACAGTATTGCACCAGTACATACAGTACAGTATACAAATGTCCAACAGTCAAAACCCCATCATGGCTCCACCAGCAAGAAGAAAGAAATATAAAGCCAATTGCAAGCTTAAAGTTGTAAACTTTGCCATGGAACATAATAACTGCACTGCTGCAAGACAATATGGAGTAACAGAAGAGATGGTTCAGGACTGGAAAGCAAATGAAAAAGCATTAAAGAGTATGCCAAGGGGTAAGTGTGCATTAAGAAGAGGCACCCCACATTGGCCAGAACTCGAAAAACATGTAGCAGACATGGTGAATGAGCATCGCCAAAACCGTTATGTAGTGACACGAAATCAAATACATTTGTTTGCACTTCAGTGGGCCAAATCTAACCCAGATCACAGCAACAGATTTAAGGCCACTGTATCCTGGTGTACTAGATTCATGGCAAGGCATAATATGGTACTGAGGCAAAAGACAAAAATTGCCCAAAAATTACCTGCAGATCTTGATAACAAACTAAATAGTTTCCATCGATACGTAATAAAACAGCGCACTAAACATGGCTATGCGTTAAGTAGTATCGGAAATATGGATGAAACTGCAATGAATTTTGACATGGTTGGAAATAAAACTGTCCATCAAAAAGGTGAAAAAACAATTTTACTTAAAACAACAGGACATAAGAAGTCCAGTTTTACAGTGGTACTAGGATGCACAGCTGATGGCGCCAAACTGAGACCAGTGATTATTTTTAAAAGAAAAACAATGCCAAAACTCAAGTTCCCTGTTGGTTGTTTTGTGCATGTGAATGAAAAAGGCTGGATGGATGAAGAAGGGGTAAAGCTATGGCTTGATAATGTACGGAGCAGGCGACCAGGTGGACTTATTCAAAAACGTAGTCTACTGGTGTGGGATATGTTCAGGGCTCATTTAACTCCCAGCACCAAGCAAAGGCTTGCAAGACTAAACACAGATGCGGCAGTTATTCCTGCAGGATTGACATCGTTGGTACAGCCACTGGATGTGTGCCTAAACAAGCCATTTAAAGATCGCATTCGAGAACAGTGGAATGAATGGATGGTTAGCGGTGAAAAGTCGTTCACAAAAGGAGGAAACATGCGTGCTCCACAGTTGGATGTTTTGTGCAAATTTGTCATAAAAGCCTGGAATGATATTGATGCAGAAACAGTAATCAAGTCTTTCAAGAAGTGTGGCATATCAAATTCATTAGATGGTATGGAGGACGATTACTTGTGGCAAGATGAAGAGGAAGCCGAAGCTGAGACCACACCATCTGATACGGAATTTGATCCATACGATGACTGTCTTACAAATGTATCCCAAGATGTCATTGATGTACTTATGACATCAGATGATGAACAGGAGGATTTTGAAGGCTTTTAAAGGGAAGCTGTCGTGCCAGCAAAACCTGTAAAAATACTGTAGCTTGCTAATTGGCCAGGGACTTGCCCGGCACTTGCTCTCTCTCTATAGTTTGTTATCTTCCTCCTATCATCATCAGTTCCAGTTTGGTTGACAGCTTAGAAAACAAACAGCATGGCAGCTCCCATGGGTTTATTGTCTTACCCTTCCTTTCAGCTTTAGAGTGAATTAGGAAAAGTTTAATCCACTTGCACTGTTTTATGTTTACATGTTTGATGACAAACAGCCTTATGTTTATAAGTGACAGTTTTCCTGCTAAGTACCTGCATGTCATAAGCATTTGAATTAAAATTACCATATTGAAATCAAATCTGATGGTTTTTTTATTTTTTATTTGGTGTGCTTTGGAAGAGGGGTAGTCTTATACGGTGAGTATATCCCAAACTCTATATTTTAACTGGAAAAGTTGGGGGTCATCTTATATGCCCAGTCGTCTTATACGCCGGAAAATACGGTATTCCCCACGTCATTAAAATCATTCAGCTGCAGACAAAAGCTGCAGACACTTTTATGCCCATTGACACAAAAGCCTCCAGCTTGGGGAATGGGGAGTAAGAACGATCCTATTTCCCACTTCTGAAGATGCAGATCCTTGTGTGCCCCATGATCTGCTGCCGCCACCACCGCCACCACCTTTTTTTCTGTTAAAGTTGGCTCCCAGACTTGAGACTTGGCTTAAAAGGAGCTTGCAAGAACTTGAGACTTGGCTTGGGACTTGAAAGTAGACACTTGAGACTTGGAGTAAAAGACTTAAATGCATCACTGTTAACAATCTACTTTTTCAGCCAGGCAGTATTCCAGCTGAAGGGTTTCTGGGGCACTGCAGATTTGGACACTGAGAAATGATGTTTGCACCACTCCCTTGGTTTCAGGGTGCACTGAGATAAGCAGATGTAGCAAGACCCCAAGGAGACTCTCCAACTGCCTATTCTTAATGAACCCCATGACCAGTAAGTGTTAAAGAGGTCTTTTCCCAGTGTTCAAATCTGCAGTGCCCCAGAAGCCCTTCAGCTGAGGCACTGCCTAACTGAAAAGGAAGGTCTGGGTAGGTGACATTATCAGTAGTAGCTAAAACAATGGAGTTCCATCATCATAGTTATGTCTGTTGATGCAGGCTCTCAGCCCTCATTTTGTTCAAAACCAGAAATGGATTTCCAGCTGTTTTTCTTACATTCTTCTCAGTCTGTGTAGCCACTGGAGGCAAAAGATTGACCCCTGGAGTTATTGAAGTTGCTCACCTCTTATCTGTAGCATGGGTTCTGTAGGTTTTCTGAGGTTTCTAATTATATTCAGTATTATGAGTGGACACTTTTCATCAAATGTGTTGGCCACCTGCACATATTGCAGAAGAAATCCAAGACATTCCCCAAACACAAATTGTTTTTTCAGACACCCATGCATTTTTGGGGGAGAATATGAGTCTGATGACTCACAGCTAAATTTCATGGCATTCTCTTAGCAGAACATCACAAGGAAGCAATACCACAAGAATACATAATGTATAAAACATAAAAAGGAGCAGAAGGAGTAAACATGTCTTAAAAGGCACTTAATCAAACCAGCCAGTTACCAAAACCAGCAATTAGGTTGGATTTGAAAAACCTCCTTCGGAGAGAGAAAAGAAAAAGGGGGAAAGAAAAATCTTCGAGTGTTTAGAATACGTAGAACTGTAGAACCTGAAAGAGCTTAGAGGGAAACATCTTCCCATTTCTTTCATTACTTTTTCATTCAGCTATTGCTTCAGGGAGCTCAAGTTGGCATATGTGGGAGTTCTGCTGCTTTTCACTTCACAGCAAACTTGCAAAGGAGATTTGCTAGAAGATAAAGATTTCCCCACAGTCACCCAGCAAGCCTCATGCCTTACTATTGACATGAACTCCACTTTCCCTAACTAAAATTGAACACATTGCCATACCACACTGGTTCTCTTCTGAAAAGCTAAATCAGGGAAATGAATTAGTCAAACATGTGTCACTCTGAATTCCAAACAAAGCCTGCAACAGAGTTGAAAGCTATTAGAATTTTCCATAAATAATTATTTCTAGCCAATTATCTTTATAATAAAGCTTGTGATTGTCCAAAATTATGGAAACACAGAAGCATGGAACAAGATAAAGGTCAACCCACTTTGGTTCCTATGTACAAGGCACATTTTAGAACTCATAATAGGAAGCCTGTGTATTATGCTTGTGAAAACAGCATTTGAGTTTTTCAAATTTTTCAGAACAATCCAGATTTTGGGGGATCGAAAACAAATTTTGCAGTTGGTATGTTCACTCCATCCCTGGAGAGAACACAGAGCCTCTGGGACTTTGATGCATTAAAAATAAAATTTAACCAATGCAAATGGTAGGTTTGAAGAATACCAATAACATACCTCTAACTGTCCTGATAAATATCTGTCATCCCACTTTTTCAGCTGCTTTTAAAATGTTCTTTCTCCTTTTCCCACTTTTCCTCTTTTCTCTATAGTTTACTTCAGTTGCTTCAGAGTGTTCAAAGTGCAAAAATAGCTTGCACTCAATTAATTCAGCAAGGGGAAAAGGAGGAGAGGTTGAAGAGGAGAAGAAGAGAAGGAATCTTTCCCTTTCCATGAGGCTAATGCAAAAATAAACTGCAGCAGACTGTCCTAGTTTGTCTGTTCTTTTCTGTTAAGACCTATGTCCAGCCTGACCACAATCCGATTTTACTTGGTCACATATGTCCCAGTTTTCACCTGTGGATTGTTGGAGGGTATGCAATAAGAGCTGTGGCCACACACACAGGCAGACTGAGTTTCCTACCTATTCCCCTGTTGGTGGACCTAGAGTAGGGTTGGATTCTGGAACCTACTCAGTTCAGACAATGGTGGTGCATGAAGGCATGAAGGCACCAACTGTCTATTGCCAGGCAATAAAGTGGAGATACATTCAACAGACAACTGAGACAGTTTACCAGAGCTTGCTTGTTCAGGGTGAAGCAGAAGTGTGATCCAGCATCAGTCCAAGAGTTCAGGAATCCAGCAGGCAGCAAGGTCAAGACAGCCCAAAGGTCAGAGAAAATGGATAGATGGCAAGTTGTTTCTGTCCAGCCACCACCCTCTGCTTTCCTTAAACAGGCTAGAGTCAGCTGGTTCTCATCTCAGCCAGATTAGCTCCTGGTACACGTGTGTCTGCTTGTCTTCCTTTGAGGCTGCTGTTCATCTGGAGAAGCTGTCCTGGCCCGTGACAGGAAGTTACAGTTCAACAGCACCATTCTGGAAGGCCACAAGTTGTGTACTTCTATGCTAGAACTTATGGCAAGTATCAACAGCTTCTGTGGTAGAAAAAGAAATGAGAATCCCCTGACTTACTGAGAAGTACCATTTGGAGATTGCTCCACAAGCTTTTTTCCTATCTAGGACCCGGTGAAGTTTTTGTGGGTTGTAAGGCATGCTGAGAGAACCATCTGGTCATGTTCACTCCAATTGGCTGGCAGACAGGACCATAAGAGCCAAACTGAGATGATTCACTTTGGCCTACACCCTGGCTAAATACCAGCATTCTCCTCACTAGTCAGCTTTAGAGATTTGGCCCCTCCTTTTCTGTTTGTTCAGGATATTTGGCCTTTTGTTTCCCTCTGGCATTATTGCATCTTTAATTTTTTGTCACAACTTTGGGTGATTAAACAAAGGCCACAGATCCAGTTAGGGGAAGAAGGAGCTTGAGTTGAAGGTCCCCTTGTGGGACGTTGGGGATGTAGGCAAAATGGGTCATCAGCTCAGGGGAATACGGCTCCTCCCCATCACCATGTAGTGGCTTCTGCCCATGTGGAATCCTGTTGATCATTCCAGAGGTATACCTATCAGGAGGCTGGGTGATTGAGAGGTGGGTCATCCAACACCAGGGTCTACTCAGCCGTAACCAACAAAACTTGTGGGCTGTTTTATCCCAACAAATGGCATTTCTATCCTTATTGTTAAGCAGATCCTCAACTACCTCTGAGACTGCAAATCTTTATTGTGCTATGGGAACTTTATGACCCTTCACACACACCAGTGCTTATAATATTTAAATCCTGCAGATTTGAGCTGGTATCCACAATAGCACACACTGCAGAGCAACTTTTATCACACTTTACAAATGAAGTTGTACAATTGTGCCTATGTAAGAAACTGGCCAGAGTAATCTATGGGAGATTACTTCTTGTATTCTACATGTATGCAATCAAGATCAATTAATTTTGTCTTCAATGACAAACACCAGGGCTTGTTCTGAAGGAAATTGTATAAAAGCCTTGCTGAAGTTAATCAAGTCTGTGCCTGGTTAGTGCCTGGTAGAGTGTCTATCTGTAGTACTATACAGAGAACAATCATTTGTCTGAAGGATCATTGCAGGAGAATTGTTTTACTGTCCTCCAAGTGAAAGACAGCTCAATCTGAATCTGTATTAAGGAAAAAGTATCTTAAGAAGAGAAGTTGCTGGGCCTTGAAAAAGTCCATCAAGACCAGGGCAGTAGTCTAAGCAAATATAAAAGTCTTGTGGTCATAATCTTCTCCACAGTGGAATGATATATTGCATTTATACTTAAATTAAGCAATTGTTCCTAATTTTGTATCTATACATGTAATTTATGTTTCTGAATTTCATGGAAATCTGTGTTCTTTTTAATCCTGTTTCTCTGTAATGTATTTCTTTCTCAGTAATGTGCAAACAACCACCCAGGATTGAGGACAGCCTTGATTCTTTGTTGAATTTCAGGACCTTTGTTCTTATAGTATGCCTAATATGCTTCACTATATATGCTCACAAGGCTCCTGTGGAGACATACCACATTAATATCATGGTGTCATTTTGTTTTCTCATGCATGCTGAGCCCTGTTGTGATGAAACTATAGGATTACAGTAAGTCCCCAAATCTGTTCTTGAGAGTTTCCTTTGAGGAGAACCACAAAATCACATTTATGAATTCCAATTGTTTTTGAAATTGGGAAGCATTTTTCTTCTTAGATTGAAATTACATTCTTCAGTCCATTAATTTAATCATGTGTAATTACATGCAGGCCTTGGTGAGTATTTGGAAAATTGCTAATTGTGCACAAAACATCTAATCCTTAAGGTTCGTAAATATTAGCAAAGCTATTTGCCTTAACATTCATGTAGGAAGCCTTTACTCTTCATTAATCTCCTGTTTAAAATATGCCAATCATCTTTTAAACAAACAGAAAAAGGACCATTTGGCAAACATTAATACCAAGCAACAAATAGTTACAAATATTAATTTCCTCAGAAAAAGTTGTGCAAATTAATTTTACTGAATATTTTGTTAATAAACATCTTTGAATGATGTTTCAAAGAATCAAAAATCATCTTTGAATGATCATTCAAAGAAACAGATAACATTATTATAAATATCGGAAAAATTGAAATTGATCAGTTATTTGACTAGTTTTTTTTTATCATGCCATTTTCTTCTTACATATAATTCTCATAAGGCAAGAATATATAGTAAAGGCAATATCACAAGACAGCCTTCCACAGCTAGATCCCACCAAATGAGTTCGACTAAATCAATGGTCATCTAGTATGACCATTGATTTAGTACATCTTGCCTGATCACTATTCCATCTTGAGTGGATGATCTCTACACATGTATGTGATTAATCTGTGTGCACTGAGAACTGAGGCAGGTTGACTTCCACTGCCATGGTAACTAGTCAGATCAATCAGTCACTTACTTATATCCTGCCTTTGCCTCCAAAGTGAGATTCTAATGATATGGTATTACTGGAACCAAGTGGGGTCAAGTTGCTTTGTTTCATATTCTTTTTGATGGAGGGAGAATAGAGGCTATTTGTGAAAATGACATGTTCATGTTTTTGTTTAATACTGTTCTTGTTGGCACCATTTCTCTGGTTCCTCCTGGTCTTTAGCCTCATTTACTTATCTTGCTTAGCTCTCTTCTGTTTTTTGAGGCTCCCTCAGAATCTGTCGTCACTGCTTCACTCACTCACAGATTTATAACTTAGGAACTAGAAGAAGCTTGCTTTAAAGAAATGATTTTCTCTCATAATTCTAAGAGTGAATAGTGAAATCTGCCTGCAAAAACCAGTGCGATACCCGAGTGGAATAAGCATGTGAGGATCATACAGGTGCAGTGAAATCGTTACACAAATCTTCACCCTGAACAGAGTATTAAGTCCTAGATTACTAAGGGCCAGCTTATTGGAGGGGCAGATTTTTTGGTCCACAGTTTTCATAATTCTCTAGTGAAGATGGCCACTGGCTCTTGATGTCCAAAAGTAATGACATTGCCATATACAGACAGCTGAATTAGAAGTCTATAGTCAAAATTTATAGACTTCAAGACTGCTTTCACATTTCTTCCTGCTCCACCCTAGATACAATCACCAGCTCTTGGTTTTGGATTGGTTTGGTTTTCAGAATTCTGTTTCTTTTTTTCTGCCATGCCAGTAAGGCATAGAATTCAATTGGTGTTTTAGGCAAGTGTAATGATATGTCAACACTGGTATAAATTACTTTTTGGATCAATGCATAGAAGCAACGGAGAGAGGTAAGACAAAAGAGAAAACAATTTTTAGTTTAAAATGGCGTTTTAACAGAAAACTTGCATGATTTCAAAATAACAAAGGCAGAGATCAGGAGCTGGAAGCATGATGCTGAGACTCAGTTGAAGACTTGATTCTCATGGTTTTCCGCTCAGTTGGTACCATATCACAGAGGATAAAACAAGAAAGGAGTAGAGAATGGATATGTAGTATACAGTGACCTAAATAACTAAATCCTGACTTGGTTCTTGCTTGGTAAATGAGAACTTACAACAATATTCTCCTTGCTGATACATAGAAAACTACTTTTTGTGACAGTATCAGAGATTTGTGCATTTTGAAACAGGTTTTTCAGCAGATACATAAATTTTCAACTGAAATAAGTGTTGCCTTTGCATGGGGTAAGTAGTAGTAATGCTTGAGTCATTTGCAGCCTTTTTGATCAAGCAACCTGTCCTCTGGCACATGCTGTGGGTTTCCCTACCCCTTAGGCAGGGGAAAGGAAAGGTGCTATTTCTCCGCAGACACATTTTGCGAAAATGGACGAAAATAGAAAATTCTCCGTTCTTTCCAAGTACTTGGTATCTTGTTCTCATGCTGAAAAATTTCACTAGGATAAGAGAAGCTTCAACAGACTGTAGTGTTGAGGCAGTATTTCTCAACCAAACTGAGACAATGGTAAGATTTTGTCACATAAAAAAAAAGCATTTATTCCACTGTAGAATTCCTCCATCACCTGTATTGTGCAAGTCCATCATATAACTCACTCAGAGACATAAGAGGTTAATTTAAGTGCTGTTGAAGATGTATAGATTCTCTGAATGAAATGAGTGACTCATTGGTAATTTCTTTCACTACTGAAACAAG
The DNA here is from genome assembly GCA_948472985.1 of Iguana delicatissima. NCBI lineage: Eukaryota > Metazoa > Chordata > Lepidosauria > Squamata > Iguanidae > Iguana > Iguana delicatissima. The sequence goes on from CAOKZL010000308.1 coordinate 251,990, forward strand.
CCAACCTTTTTTTCTAACCACTATGGCTGAAAATGATTGGAAATAGAATGACTTGAATGCTTTAGAGAGCAAGAATGGGATTTTAGCTAAGAGTGGTAATTTTAAGTAACTGGGGATGGTTTGAATCCATCGATAATTCATTAGACTGAATTATCTGAAGTTTCAAAACAGATGGTTTGGTTCCGTGTGTTGAGTGATACTAAAAGGTTTTTCCACTGTCTCAAAGCTCTAACTCATGTGAAACATAATTTTATGTAAATAATTTCCCAGTGGCACTGGCGGGAAATAACTGGAAGGGGCGCATGTAACATGCTTGATTTTAAGTGACAACAATAGCATTTTACATTTGAAATGCTGCAGATATCTTTGAAGAGATTAACAGAACAAGGTTAACAGAGTCACCCACAACCTCAGAACCAGTGTACCTGGACAATGTCATGGAGTCTGTTGTGCTGAAAACACTGAAGATCACACTGACCACACAATTGTGGCATGCAGTCCAGACAACACATGGAGCCAACTGCAAATGAAACCAAAGAAAATACACTGCATTTTTTTCCCACCATTTAAAGAGACTTTTCCTTGCCAAGTTGTGAGTAAGAGGTGCATTGTCATTGCTCCAGGGAAGGGCTCTGCTGTCATTCTCTGTTGTTCACTCATGTCAACAATTGAGAAATACAAGAAAGCGTCCCACTGCATTAGCACTTAATTTAAGGTTAATAACTCCAATTTCTCTGAGGTCATCCCAATATTTGCTTAGCCTGACAAAGGCAGATGGAGTCCATGGACAACACTGTTCTGTGAAAACTCCCATACTGACACAGACTTTATAAGATAAATTCCAAATCTAACTCTGACTGTCATGTCATCCCTTAATGGTTTCACTTGGAGAAAATAATTGATTAAACATAGTATGGTAATTGTGTGCCATTTGTTTCTGTTCAGCTCAGTTCAAAGCACTAGTCCGGATCTTTAGTGTTCTACATGGTCTCAGAACAAAATTACTTAAGAATCACCTTTTCCCATATGGACCTGCCTGTGTCCTTCTGAGAGCTACCTCTGAGACTCTGTTCTCCATCTTCCACAAACAGGACTGCTGGTGATATCCATGTTAGTGGAACAGTGAATCTGTTTTGGACATCATTTCATACTTTGGAGAAGCCATCCAAGGTGCTGCTAGATCTATTTTATAGAATAATGTTCCATATATTGGGTAGCAACTTTAAAGCCACTGAGTCAAACCCAAGAAAGATTTACTGCATTCCAACATGAAAACCATCAATCACTACAGTAAAGACAGAGAGGTTCTTTTCTATAGTGGTGCTATTAGGATGCATCTATTTGTTGTTGTCGTTGTTGTGTACTATGAGTCATTTCTGTACTATGAGTCACTTCTTCTGAAACCAAACTTATTCATGGTCTCATTCTAGGTTTAGTAAAAACAAAAGAGAAAACATAATTTTCAAAATGAAACAACACTATGTTCAGCCATTGTATTAAACAATACAAGCATTATGAAATGAATGACAAAGACTTTCAGATATAATCAGCTGGTTCGAGAAATGCATACTTCACCAATAGTGAAACTGGGAATATTTGCATAAGCACAGAGTTCTTTCTGTCTGATACATTTCAGTGTCGGTCACCTGGGGGTGGCCAGCTGCCAGGAAATTTTTTAGAAATCCCTTCTGAGGATAGAGGTGAACTTTCTCCAGTTCTGCAGAACCTTTCAACCCTTGAGGTTAAGCATATGATTGCAGCTGCAACCAAGCAAGATCTACTGTGGGGGGGTTAAATATGTGCCACATGAGATTTTGATTTCATTTCAATGTGCTTTGTCAGACTCTTAATATCTGTGTCCATCAAAAGGTGTGGGATGAGGAGAAGAAGCTTTTAAATCATAGCATTTTAGGACTGAAAAAGAATCTAAAGATAATCTGGTCTGCACTCCTATACTGAATAGGAATTAAACCACGTTATCTTGATTTATAGTATGTCACAAGTAGGTAGGAGGAAGAAAAGTGCACTGAGCCAGATGTGCACTTTCAAATGCTCAGAGCCAAGCATTTTCTTAAAAGAAAGAAAGAAAAAGATGCCCCGATCAATCCCTTTCTATCTACTCTAAGAAAGAACAACATTTTGCAAAAAAGGATCATAGCCCAGTGGTAATGTACATAATTTACAGGCAAAAAGTGCCAGTCTCTAGAATCTCCAAACAGGACTAGGGTTTGGACTGATAACCTGGGGAGCCACTGCCAGTCACTGTAGAGACAGCAGCGGGCTAGATGAACCAATGGTCTGACTAAGGCCATTTTCATACAACGAGGCTAAGATATTTTTGGAACAGGATGGAAGCGGTCAGCAGGTCACACTTCTGCACAATAGCATCATCGGCCTGTTGCCATCCCATTCCCAAGTGTTGCACTGGCACAGTTTTTGCAAAATGGAAAAAATCTATTTTGCACCTGCAATTGTGTGGTGCTCCTGTGGCAGCATTGTGCTTCCTTCCACATGGACTGAGCAGATATGAAGGGAGGTATTGTTGACGCTCTCCCTCTTGGACTTGGGATTGCAGCGTGATGATGCAGAAGAGCATCATCATGTGCAAATGGCTTTAGAAGAAAGTGTCTTCCTATTTAAAAAGATAAAAAATTCTTCAGCATTTTTCCACTCTGACTGGTCAGCCACCATGGAATAAAATAACCTTGCCCAAACACCTATCATTTTGCTTTCAGCACAGAGATATCTTAAAGTCCTTTGCATCAACAACAGCCTGCAGTATCTTGCATCTGGAACAACAGAATTCTTGCTAAGCCTCTAAGCTATGTCTTCTCCTCTAGACTTTAGCATATGTTTCCTTATTGCTGATGGGGAAATCTGTACCATCTACATGTACATTCTTATTTTGTTTTGGACTATCAGTGGATTGATTCCCAGTGCCATGGTTTTAATACAGGACAGAACACATGCATAGGTTGGGAGGAAAAAGAAAAAATAGGCCCGAATCCTGTTGGTGATTTACCCTTGTATAAGTTCCCTTTCACAGAGTTAGTGTGTAGTAGTGGTTTGAGCATTGTACTACAATCATGGAGTCCAAGGTTTGATTCCCTGCTTGGCCATGAAAACCCACTGGGTGATCCTGGACACATCACACACTCTCAGTCCCCAAAAAACACCATGACCTTAGGATTGTCATAAGTTGGAAACAACTTGAAGGCACACAACAACAACAAAAAGTTTCCTTCAGAAATGGTTGGATATTTTTGTCTGATGCAGAATATCCTCATTTGTCTCAAAGTTGCAAAAATGACATTACACGTATGGTCCCATTGTGCAAACAGATCCAGGCCACACATGGATGTGAAGTAGCATGCGTATCACCCATGGAAGGGCATTGCACATTTGGTCTTGCATTTGTGGTCCCTTGGTTCAGTTACACAATAATGGCCATTTCCACACGGGGTAATAAAAACGGTGCAGTGAGTCCTCCACGGAGGACGTCTGCACCTTGGAGTGGACTGGGTCCGGACTACTTACTGTAGATCCACACCTCAGTCCGCTCCGGAACGACCCTGAGTGGTCCTCCAGCGTGTTTTTGAAAGACCTGATTTTTCCGGTCTTTCAAAAGCACGGAGCGAACTACTGTGAGCCTGCTCTCTTGTGCAGATTTGCAGGCTCGCACCAATGCGAGCCTGCAATCTGCCGAGAGTGGGCTTTAGGTTGGCGAGCTTCAGTGGTTGGTCAAGACCCATGACCAATCAGAAGCTGCCATTTTGGACACTGGAGCAGAGTGGATCGACGACCACACACTGCTCCAGAGCAGCCTGGACTGGACCGGGGAGCCAGAAGATCTGGTAAGTAGCAGCACGGGGCGATTCCCCGGCCCGTGCAGAAATGGCCAATGTCTTTCAATAAAAGGTTGTCTAGCATAAATAATTCTACATGTCAACATTTAAGTTATGTAACCCAAATGCAGGATCTTGGCCATTATGCTTGGGAATAAAGTACCAGCAATCTCCATGAGCAGCAAGTGCAGAAGTCCAACAGATGCTTCCTGACAGTTCAGGACTGGGTTGGATTGTTCTATAGCTAAGCAACAATGTCCTAAAGTAGAGATATGGCCATCCATACCTTGTGTGCATCCAGATCTTGGCCTATAAAGCTACCCATTCCTGACCCTTGGCCCTGCTGGCTGAGGCTGATGGGAAATGGAACACAACAATAATTGCACAGGACCATCTTTGTTCTATATTAACAATCTCCAGAGGAGTAGGTATTTTAGTCTGTTGCAGAAAAATCAACAGAGGACACAGTGTTGCACAGAAAGGTTGGAACTGATTTAGAGACATATGCATGTGTAAGTCATGCTATGCATGTGGCGCAAAAGTCACCATTGCACAATGGACATATTCTGCAAAAATAGAGTTGCACAGACAGCTTGTTTATCTGTGCCTTCTCTTTGCATGTTGTGCATCCTATACTGTAGAGAGTCAGTGTGATATAGTGCTTTGAGCATTGAACTATGACTCTGGAGACTCAGATTCAAATTCCTGCCCAACCATGGAAACCCACTCAGTGACCTTGGGCATGTCACATTCTCTTATCTTCACAGGAAGGCAATGGCAACTTCATCTCCCTGAACAAATCTTGCAAAGAGAACCCCATGATAGGTTAGCCTCAGGGTCACCATAAGTTGGAAACGACTTGAAAGCAAACAACAACAACAACCCGATACTTTGCATTGTGATTTTGAATTGCGGTTGTGCCTCCTATACTTTCCGTTGTGATTGTGCACCCTATACTTCACATTGTTTTGAATACCACGTATTGTACATTGCACAATGGCACCCAGTCATTGACACGTGTTGCATAATGTTTCTATTCTGCGTGGGAGTTGTGTAGTGCTGCCATGGAATATGTCCACATGTGTGTATTTACACAATGCCAAGGGGATGCTGGATTGAGGCCAGAGTCCAACAAATTTAGTGCGGCTTAAATGCACATGTTTCAGGAGCTACTTGTGTCACAAGACAGCAATTCTTATTTCAGAAGAAGCAGGCTCTGTCCCTTAATAATTTATGCCATAAAAATGGTCACTTTTCAAAATGGCCTATATAGCTCTTGCTCACTTTTGGTGCTCAAAAGTTAATATTTGTGACTCAACACTTTAGGGAAAATGATACTCAAGAGATTGTGTTTATATTTAGAGGAGTGAAACCATGATTAATTTAACTCCCAATGATTTTAGTTGGTCTGCTCTAAGTTATAACTGTATCAAGATCCATCGTAGAATGTAGGAAAATACTATTCCAAGACAACCGTTCTCCATCTTCTTTCTTACCAAGAGGTACATCTGATGATTTCTACCCATAATTTTATTTGATTCTCAATCTGCTCTTTCATCAGCTAAGCATCCTAAGGCAGTGGTTCTCTGTGTGTGGTGAGGAATAAAAAAAAATGCTGAAGAGTCTGATATTTTTTTTCAGCATATTCTTCTTTGTGCTACAGAAGCAATCTGATTTTTCAATGTACGTTGAAACCTTAAATTGAAAAGCAGATTTTACCATCAGCAATCCTGCAAATGGTTCCAGCGGAAATGAATGGACTGAAAGGAAAAGAGGATAAATGGAACCCTGTGGATAAGGTTCCACAATGGGAAGCACTTGCACAAGGGCCTAGTGTAACCCATGTGTTAATAGTCCTTCAGTAGTTTTGGATTAGATGACATTTCTTCACATGCTCAACAGAGAACTTAATTGTGGGGCACCCACCATTATGATGTGAGGAGTAGAAAGGAAAGCACAACCTGGATTTGGTGGATTAATAAGAAGTTGTGCCTGGATAATTCATTTCTGCAATTCTCTGAACTCCTAGAAGCATGGCTTGAAATTTTTCCTTGGCCATATTTATTTATTTATCAAGAGCCAGCATGATGTAGTGGATTGAGTGTTGGACTATGACTCTGGAGACCAAGGTTTGAATACCTGTTCAGTGATGGAAACCCACTGGGTGACTTTGGACAAATCACATTCTCTCAGCCTCAGAGGATGGCAAAGGCAAACCTCCTCTGAATAAATCTTGCCAAGAAAACCTTGTTGATAACTGTGTCTTAGGGTCACCATAAGTCATGAAGAACTTAAATGTAAAAAAAAAAGTATGTATGTTGGATGGGGGACATGTGGCTGGATAACAGTATGTGTGAAAGTGATCTAGGAGTCTTGGTAGATCTCAAGTTGAACATGAGTCAGCAGTGTGATGTGGCAACCAAGAAAACCAAAGTGATTCTTGGTTGCATCAATAGGAGTATGGTGTCTAGATCAAGGGAGGTAATGGTACCACTCTATTCTGCATTGGTTAGGTCTCATTTGGAATACTGTGTCCAGTTCTGGGCACCTCAATTCAAGAAGGATATCGACAAGCTGTAGTGTGTCCAGAGGAGGACAACCAAAATGGTGAAGGGTCTGGAAGCCATGCCCTATGAGGAGTGCCGAGGGAGCTGGGTATGTTTAGTCTGCAGAAGAGAAGGTTAAGAAGGGACATGATAGCTATGTTTAAATATTTGAAGGGATGTCATGTCGAGGAGGGAGCAGGCTTGTTTTCCCCTGCTCCAGAGACTAGGACAAGGAGCAATGGATTCAAGCTGCAGGAAAGGAGATTCCACTTGAACCTCAGGAAGAACTCCCTGATGGTCAGAGCTGTCTGGCAGTGGAATATGCGGCATCAGAGTGTGGTGGAGTCTCCTTCTTTGGAGGTTTTTAAGCAGAGGCTGGATGGTCATCTGTCGGGAGTGCTCTGATGTGTACTCCTGCATGGCAGGAGGTTGGACTGGATGGCCCTGTGGTCTCTTCCAAGTCTATGATTCTATGATTTTATGTATGTACTCTGTAAATGCACGCATGCTGGCTTGCTTGCCTAAATAGTTCTCAAGAGGCAATTAATGGAGCAAAGATCCAACCTTTCTGGACCTATGGTACACATCCAATTGTTAATATCAATTGAAGTAGATCAAATAAATCAATAGAGATTTGGTCAGTCGACATTTAGGTATGTTTCATTGACTCAATGGGACTAAGAACAAAGGTGATGGTATTGAAATTGGAAACACTTTATTTGATGAAATGAGAGAAACATAATACTTTATTATGGAAGCAAATAGGAGGATGTCTTTTGCCTTTGCCTAGATCCCTTTGCTGTGAATTCTTCTGAAGAGTCCCTGTTTTAAAATTCCTGGTTTATAATCTGTAACAGGCAGGTTGAAAGGGGAAAAATTGGTTACCTTAGCACTCTTGGAAGAAGAAGTCTACTGGGGAGGCTTCCTCTTCTCGAAACAGTATACTGAGTATGAAAGTTGTTTCATGATGAATTGAATCAAATGGACAGAATCAGATTTCTGGTGGGGAGCAGCTGGATAAAGAAACGCTTGATGTGATGGTCCATGAAGAACTAGCAAATCCAAATTGTGCTACAATTTTGTTGCTGATCTAAAGCAGGTGACAAATATTGGCATGTATTATATTCATTCATTCCAAAGATCCACAATGGTTGAGTGCTCAGTCAGTCAACATACAATGGTGGGACCAATGTTTAGCATGTCCAGCTTCTTCAAATCCAACTTTTGAAAATACAGCATCCTTTCAACTTAACAATTTAACATTTTCCAGCCTGCATTTTGGATGTCTTGTTTTCCAAATGACTACAAACCAATGTAACTAGAGTAAATGTGGGAATCATGTGTCCCTCCGGATGTTGTGGAAGAGCAAGCTCCAAGAGCCCTAGCCAGTATAGTTGTTGGTGTGGGATTCAGGAAATTGCAATACAACAACATAAGGGAAGCATGATTAACACCGCTGAACCAAATTGCAATTCAGCTCCTAGCCCCAGCTAGAATGGACCCACTGAAATGTTGCTGAATGATAAATTAACATTTGTGTAAATACCATGGTTTCAACAAGTCTGCTCTAATTGGGACAAACAATCCAATTGACATCACAAATTTTGTACTCAGTATGCTACACTTTCAATTGAGTAAAAATTATATTTGAATGGCAGAGAAGAAATAATTAGTAAATGACCAAAAGTGAGCCATTTGCTGATTGTGCTGGTGACCTTTTGGAAGGAACAACTGACAAGCCTCATTGTTACAAGGTGTGTAGATCATCATTGAAATTAAGAATGTATTTTATTCTCTCATTGAAATTATTAGTAAGTTTTGAACCCTAAGCTTGGACCCATGAGTCCCAATTCTGGGAGAAAGGCAGCCTACAAATACAATCAATCAATCAATCAATCAATCAATCAATCAGCTATTCTATTCCATTTTTATAATAGAGAGTATTTTTAGAATACCGGTTGGATTTCCATCAACTGTTGACAAGATTCATTATTTGATGTTTCATGAAATGACAGAGCCATGTCAAAGAGGTGTAAATCCACTCCAAGTTTTACTCGTTATTAAAAGAACTATCTAAGGTGATGAACCTATTTGAGGATAAGGTCATCACCTTGGACAGGCTCTTTAGGATTCATGCTAAAATCCAAGATGGATTCACTGACATAAAAGCCACCAACCAGCACTACTTTGCATGTGATATGTGATATTTCTTCTAAGTCAGTAGGGGTCAGCAGGGATATATTCAGCAATAAGAGGATTTAGATGCAAAACAAATACTGAAGTGAGTGTTTTGTAATCCTGGTTCAAGAGGCTGATGGGTCTATATGCTATCATGGAATAAGGGTCATTCCCTGGTTTAGGAACAGTCACTATTTTGGTTAAGTTCCAACTGTCAGGATGCTCATTACCCTCTAAATCACTATTATAAAGTTTCAATAGCCTGGGCATTAATTCATCTGTACAGGTCTTGCAGAATTTACCAGAGAATCCATCTAATCCTAGTGATTTAGCTGTCTTTTATATGTGTGTGTGTGTGTGTGTGTGTATAGTATCCTCAGTTTCTCTTGCAGTGATAGGGGCATTTTTAAGAAAGATGAATGGTTATCCATTAGTTCTTTTTATTGGCTAGATTCTAGAAATTCATTAAATTTAACCAAAGAATCCAATTATTTTTATATAGGGTAATATAACATTTATAAAACTCATTGTTAACTTTAAAAAATATGAGTCATCAGTTTACATAGAACAGAAAGCTCTTGAACCAAGCTTGGAAATGATGCATCTAAACCTGTACACAAAAGTTATTCAGTAATTTGTAACACAGGGCACTGAACCTTCTGTATAACATCCTGAAATGGTTACCCATTCAGATCCAGTATACATTGGTGATGATGGTGTTTTTTGTTTTGTTTTCTTCCTTCTATGAAAAATGGTTTACATTTCCTAACAAAATGTAAATGTTGAACATTTGGCCTAGGTCTCATTCCATCAAGGCCACTAGGCATTTGAGCTTAGTCATTAGTAGGAGTAGAACCTGCCCATAAACCAAAATGGAAAATATATGAAGTCCTTGATGATTATTGCAGAAAGGGTGATTTTATCCAGAGCGGAAGCAATGCTGTACAAGGCACTTCCAGTTCTTTAATCTGATGTCATGTTGGGTACTGCATGGCTGCCAAAGAGAGGCAACATACCATATTATCCAGCTTCAGTAAAGACTAAGTGGCAATTTAAATCCTCCCAGCAGAAATGATTTGTGATTTTGTAGAAATGTATACATAAAAGGAAATGGAATAGCTTAACAGCAGCTGTTCAAACTGCTCTGTCTTCTTGATTTGGCAAACCCAAAGCAACTCAATAAGAAAATCTTGCTGCTCTTGATATTTTTCTTGCCACCTTTAAGGTGAAACATTGGGCCTGTTGCAATCTTTGTTTTACGTAATATTGCCAAATTGTCTGGACTGAGAATTATACATAACTATAAATCAGAAGCATAATGTCATAAGCAGTTTGCAGTTTAGGGAGGGGTTTGCAGTTTAGGGAGGGGCCAAGGATGTTGAAAGCACTATAACAGTCTAGTGCAGAAATGGCCATTCTCTTATCAATCCTATCCTTTTCATCAAAAAAGTAAAGAAAAAAGCAATCTATCACATCACGTTTTTTTTTTGGTAATATTAGTACTAACCCATTACTTTTTTGATACCAGAACAAGTTATATAATGAATTAGAAACATAGAATCATAGAGTTGGAAGATACCATAAGGGCCATCAAGTCCAACCCGCTGACACACAGGAATATATCATCAAAGCATTCCCAACAGATGGCCATCCAACTTCTGTTTAAAAACCAAGGTTGTCTTTGTCCTTTTGAATTACTTTAGAAAGTAACTTTCCAAATTCTACACTCTTGATTACCTTAGTCTTACCCCTCAAGTCTTTTATCTAGGCTTTAAGACCTCTCCTATCTGTTCTTCCCTCATGCTCTTGCATCTCGTATATTCTCTCCTTTTACTTTTAGATGCCTCCTGCTACTTCCTCTCCACTTTTTATCTTCCGTCCTTTCTAGGGTTCCAGTCTGTTTTTAGTTTTACCAGTTCTTAGCCTGCCTTGAAGAGTTGTCCTGTCCATACATCTGCGTGAAGGAAACACACCACAGCCTTCATTTCTTTCAGAAACTGATCTAACATTCCATTGCTTGCAGCTTCGCTCTTTGAAAAGTCGTGATCTTTGCGAATATTCTGTGGCATTGCACCAGCTCAGTTTCGTAGTATCGTAGGCTTCACTACCACGTGTATATAAAACTTGCACACCATTGCATTCACGTAAAATCCATTGTAACGGCATGGAAAACTGAGCATACTATCTAAATGTCAAAAGGAAACAGGTTTCAACATTATATTGCCACAGACTGATTAGAGGCAACAAGAGAACTTTTGAATAAGAAAGATTTTAAAACATTGTGAAAACTACCTTAATGGTGCTCTTTTAAGTTTGATGAAGTCCTGCAGCATAACATGGAAATATTTATATAGCGAAGCATTAGCCAATGCCCTCTTCTTCCTTTCTCCCCTTGTCCTTTTGAATTCCTAATTGTTTTTGAACTTCTGACACAGTTAATTAGACACACACAGGGATACAAAAGGAATTCTTACTGGCACTTGGCAATCTGTGTATTGTGTGTACATAGGTCATATTTTGCTAACAATCTACAAACCCCTGTTCTCAATTTACTCTGTTCTTTTATGCAATAATAGTTTTGGTTAAGCCTCCAGATATGTGGTAAATTGGATAAAGTTTTTGAACTTTGATTCAAAATGGCATTTCTTGTAAAAGTGGCCAGTGTGCACATAATTAGTTGCTTCATTCTTTTACGTAATGCAGATCTAAACTGAAGTGACCTGGCCAAGACTTCCAGGATAAACTATCCTGGTATGTGTGTATCTTCCTTGGACTGCCACCACAAGAAGCAAGGAACTTCACTGAAGCACCCAAGGGAGAAGAGGAAGAAGGAAAAAGAGCAAGGGCCTATAATCTAATTTAGGATGTGAGCAAATCTCATTAATGGTATCGATTCTTGAGGATGAACACAGATTATGGACTCTTTGAACAGGCTTAGTGGCCAAGCACAAGTGGAAACCCAAAACCAAACCACACACAGGAAATTGAATGGAGAGCCTGGTATTCAATGCCACTTTCTTGTATCTTCTCTCCTGTACCCAGTGTGTGGTTTCCTGGTCTGTGAGCATATATCTGTTATGACAATGTCTAAGCTTTGTACTTATGTCAAATTGATAATGATAATGATAATGATAATTATTGTTATTTCTCACCAGCCTCTTCCCAAGGCTCAAGGCAGAGTGCAACATAGCTTAAAATACAACTAAAAACACATAAAACCATTTAAAATATACCAGTATAAAATTCATAGTTTAAAACTGACTGGATAAGCCTGCCGGAAGAGTCTTTAGTACTTTTTGGAATTCAGATACCATATTTAGCTGTCAAAACTCTTCTTGCAGGTCAGTCTGCAGTCTAGGGAAAGCTGACAGAAAGGTCATCTGAGTAACCGTTGCCAGGCTGATTTAAGTAAATAGCCCGCAGAGGACCATTTGAGTGCATTGGACAGATTGTTTGGGAGGAGGTGATCCTGCAGGTAACTTGGACCTGGAATCTGTAGGGCTTTGAAGGTACGGTAATTACCAACACTTTGTACTTTGCAGACAAGTATGAATGATTTGTAACACTGTATTAACTGTAGTTAGGGATTTTTTAGGCTAGGTTATTTACAGAGGCACTGGAACTGGTTGGGAATTCTAAAAACCCTTCCTTAAACTATAAATCCCAGAATTGCACAGAAAATACATGTGGTGGTTAAAGTAGTATTTTGTTATTGTTGCTGTTGTGTGCCTTCAAGTTGTTTCTGACCTATGGTGACCCTAAAGCAAACCTAACATGGGATTTTCTGTGGCTGAGAATGTGTGATGTGCCCAAGGTCACCCAATAGGTTTCCATGTCTGATCTGGGAACCAAACTCTGGTCTCCAGAATTGTTAGTCCAACTCTCAAACCACTTGTGTGAAAAGGCCCCAAGTTCTGTTCCCCACTGAATTGTGAAACCCAGCATCTGGACTTAGGTGAGTCACTTTGGGGGGAGGAGAGTCATGTACCTTGAGCCTACTGAAAGAAAGGTGGGATATACGTAACTCATAAATAAATATATAATGAAAACCATCTAGTAACATTCCCTAGTGTCATGTGAAAACAAGTCCTAATATAGGATGTGTCCAGGTTTCAAAATTAGGAGAGTACCTTGCCCTGCCTTTTTTGTACCAAGAAAACCAAGATTTCATAGAAACAGAGCAGTTTTTTCTGATGTTTCTTATTTTGATTAATGTATAGTGAGATTATTTTGCATAGTTCCTTCTGGGTTTACCAGTCATGAAGAAGGATAAGGAGCTATGTTAGGCCTTGATGACCCAGTTCAAACCAAAGGAAACATTAATCAGTTTCTCCTTTGTTTCTGAGATTTCTGCAAGCAAGAAAGTTACTCATACTCAATCAATCACACATTCACAGTCACTCTTGCAAAGAAACTAGTAAAATGCGGGCTGGACAGGGCTACTATTAGTTGGATTTGTAATTGGTTGACCGATCGAACCCAAAGAGTGATCACGAATGGCTGCTTTTCATCCTGGAGAGAAGTGACTTTTTGGGGGTGCCACAGGGTTCTGTCCTGGGCCCAGTGCTGTTCAATATTTTTATCAACGACTTGGATGAAGGAATAGAGGGCATGCTCATCAAATTTGCAGATGACACCAAATTGGGAGGGGTTGCTAATACATCAGAGGACAGGAACAAAATTCAAAAGGACCTAGATAGATTGGAGAGCTGGGCCAAGGCTAACAAAATGAAATTCAACAGAGAGAAATGTAAGGTCCTACACTTTAGGTAGAAAAAATGGAATACAGAAATATAGGATGGGGGACACATGGCTGGATAGCAGTACATGTGAAAGGGATCTAGGAGTCTTCATAGACCACAAGCTGAATATGAGTCAGCAGTGTGATGTGGCAGCCAAGAAAGCCAATGCAATTCTCGGTTGCATCAACAGGAGTATGGTGTCTAGATCGAGGGAGGTACTGGTACCACTCTACTCTGCTTTGGTTAGACCTCATCTTGAATACTATGTCCAGTTCTGGGCACCCCAATTCAGGAAGGACATGGTCAAGCTGGAGCAAGTCCAGAGGAGGGCAACCAAAATGGTGAAGGGCCTGGAAGCCATGCCCTATGAGGACAGACTTAGAGAGCTGGGTATGTTTAGTCTGCAGAAGAGAAGGTTAAGAGGGGACATGATAGCCATGTTTAAATATTTGAAGGGATGCCATGTAGAGGAAGGAGAGGGCTTGTTTTCTGCTGCTCCAGAGACCAGGACAAGGAGCAATGGATTCAAGCTGCAGGAAAGGAGATTCCACCTGAACCTCAGGAAGAACTTCCTGACAGTCAGGGCTGTCCGGCAGTGGAATATGCTGCCTCGGAGTGTAGTGGATGGCCATCTGTCATGAGTGCTTTGAAGGTGTTCCTGCATGGCAGGGGGTTGGACTGGATGGCCCATGTGGTCTCTTCCAACTCTACATTTCTATGATTCTATGATTCTATAAAACTAGAAAATTAACAAAATAAAAGATACAGAGCTCAGTGCCATTTTCTGCTCTTTTTTTCCTCCCTAATTACCTCGGAGCATAGTTTTGGCTACACATCTCTTCTTTAGCAAGCCATATTCAGGAGGCTGTGTTAAATTGTTGCAGGTGTTGATTGTGATAGTCCCGAGGGCCATGCTTCCAAGAAGACAAAAAAATATATAGGCAGTTGTCTTGATCAGCATCAACAAACCAGTTCTAACAGGTTTCATCTCCACAATGAGATCAGCAGAAGTACCCCAGCCATTTACAGGGTAGTCAGAGGTGTATGATAATGTCATTTTGCTCAGCAATGGTTGGGAGAATGAGGTTATATGGATTGGCAGGTAGTAGAGCTTTCAAGTACCTGTCATCCTTTAGTACATTTGGACCAAAGAAACAAACATTGTTCCAAGTGTGGTCCTGACATAAACCATATCTCTGGTGCATGTAGAATAGTATTATCTGAAAATAAGGAATGCCAGCAGGTTATAAGTTTAGCAACTGTCTTTCAAAGAACTTGAATTGGTTTTTAAAAAAAAATAATAAATCAGATACAATGCACAATTACACTGAAAAATATTGATCATTCTTTGCTTAAGGTTCATTCTCCAGTGGGTAACTTTCTGGACTGTTTGCAACTCAGTTATATCCAGAGTAGGTTCTAATTATCAAACTGTACTTTTTGAACTCTCTAGACCCAGGCCTTGTTTTGGTTTGTTTGAACATTGGCTAGAAGTTCTTAAGAAAAGTGACAAGCCAATTCTGCTGTGTTTTGGAATGGTTCAAGAACTCTAATGGGAAGCAAAATAGATAACTTCCTCTCACCTTGTCTTTTCTTGCCAAACTCTTCCAAAATGGTTGAAATATCTGCACTTAATTATTTCTTTTAAGTGGCTGCCTGTACCTGTAGAAGGTTTACATCAGGTCTACTGAAATGTTTCCCAGAAATAACAGGCTGAATAAAGATGTTTGCTAGACTATGAAAGACTATGTGGTTTTTTCCCAGTTGAAGTTTCTATTTCTTTTCTAGCAGCCAGAAACCAAGCTAGAATCAGTCTCTTCTAATTTGCTGACTGGTGGACAATTTGGAATATAGTTCCCATCATCCCTAATCTTTCTCCAAATTCAAATTAATTTTGGATTAAGATTAATAATATATGCATTTGCCAGATCAAAATATCCTAGGTCAGATCCAAATATGTACATCCGCAAGCAACTAATATCTTCCATATGCAGAAGGTCTTTTTTATAATGAGTACTAGAGCATTACTTGAAGAAAATAAAACTATAAATTATGCATGTGGCTTTCCACTTGTTTAAGAACTTGGGTAACTTCTTGCACCAGCAGAAGGGCAAAACGGCTAACAAATACATCCAGATTGGTGATTCATGCTGATTTATGTAGCACTATTTGATGTTACTTTTTGAAGTTTCTCATTACCTTCCCCACACCATTCCTTCTTAAGCCATTTCTGCACCCCCTCTTAAGCCATTTCTGTACCTGCAAACCCCAGGATTCCATAGGGTGTTGAAAATGGAATAATAGCACTATAACAGTCTAGTGTGGAAATGGCCTTAAAGTCCACCTCAAGACATGCAAGAGGAGGATATGTCACAAGACTTCTAGGCTCCCATAAGATCTCTAATCTTGTAAGACACTGAAAAGCTCATGAGAGGCCTTCCTTTTCTGAGATTTCAGGTGGGTTGTATTTCTTGAATAAAATGAGCTGACAGAGGAATATTCCACCTACTCTGTAAAAGTATATATTTTTTTCTTTAGATATTCATCTCCTTTCTAATTGCAAAGCTGTGAGCAGCAAAGGAGACAGCCATAATTCCCCAATGCAGCCATTTACTTTTTCCCCAAAAGTCAAAAAGCACATCCAAACAACACACTGATGGAACACAAAATGGCAGCCATTGCATCTCTGCCTCCATTTGGGGTGGATGAAGTGGCCTGAGAATAGTACAGGCACAGTAGTAAATAGCAATATTTTTTGCCATACAGACAATAAAGAAGCTGGAGTACAGTAAATAAAGAAAGCTGGAGTACATCCCATCTGTTTCCCCTCTTCATCTCAACAAGACTGGATTGAGTCAAGAATGACCTGCGTCTATCTGAACTGTAGATATTATTGAAACTAAGGAAATAGTAGCTATGGTAATTGAATATTCATTTGGGTGGAAATTTTGGCCACCCAAAGCATAGCAGAAGTTTGTCTTTGCATATTTTGCCTAAATATATTATGGAGAGTTGAGCAAACTAATGGAATGAAACAGAAAAGGAATCCCAGAAGGCAGGAACTGCAGAGAAGAGAAACTGGATAGTGTCTGTGAAAATTACTATGGTGAAATTAAGATGAATACATTAATGGAACATTATGAGACAAATAGCAAACCATGGCTATTAACTAGCCAATCATCCACCAGCATCTGAGAATATATTGTCAGCAGCATCCCAAAGAATGGGTTCCTAGCTCCATTTGTGACCCCGCAGAAGTTTATTTAGGCAACAGAAAGATATCTCAGAGGAGAAAATGCATCCTGCAAAGCTTTTTTTTTTAACAAAAGTTTCTCCATGATTCTAGAGGAAGAGGAAAAAAGAACAGAAAATTGTTCCTGACATACATCGCACACTAAATAATAAAGGCATTAAAATTTTATGACACTCGCAGGATAAGGAAAAGTCTGTTTTGATAGCAGACTTAATTCTCTGAAGTTATAAAACACCAAGATTTACACAAAATTAGGGAGTGTGATGAACCGGTGATGGATGCCAGAAATGTCACATCCCTGTGTGCCATTAATTAATATATTTATGGAAATGTCCTGAGACACAAATGTTGTGGGCAGGATTGCTAATGGCAATAAAAGATCTTCTTGGGAAGGCTACTTTGCTACTTCAGGAATGATACGTCTTATGCTTCAAAATGAGACTACCACCTGTAAACAATAAAAATGAAAAATAAGATGTCACCTTGAATTTGCCTGGCGAGGCAAGTGCATGTATTGCTGACACTGGGGTGGTGATGGTAGAGTGCTGTATTTCCTATTAAACTTGTTGTAGGTATCAGAAAAAGTGACAGCAGGCCTCTTGAAGAAAATATACCATCTGTAGGCTCTAGTAAATGGTTGTAAAGTTGTTTCAGCTAGAAAATCACAGATGGCATTTACTTCAGGCTTCAGTATGTCAGACTGGCTATTCCTGATAAGCAGTTCTCAAAGATCAGACTTCTCTTGGCCAAACTGTCTCCATCAGAAAGTGGAAAGCAGTCACTTTCCAGAGTTCAATTGTTCTGGCATTGGTACTGAGGTGATCCACATAAGTCTCTCGTGGGTGAGAAAAAGAAGCATGTGCTGCTAACAATTTAGTTGAAAACAACTTTATTGAATGCCTTAAAGAAGAGCTTAGGACCTGGAGAAAATCAGCTCTCTCAAACCAAAAAAGTGCCCATAACACTGAGGGAAAGAGAACATTTCCTGGAAAGTTAAGGCTAGTATAAAGCAAAAGTAAACAAACTGTCATAACTTCTGCTAAATATATCACTTAGAATTCAGATTCCATAAACCTTTTCTCTTTCCATGAGCCGAAAAAGGAGCTGTTAACAACACTGAGGGGAAAAATACATCTCCTGAAAGGTAAAAGCCGTTATGAAGTAAAAGCAGAAATATTGCCATAACTTCTTCTGAGTGGAACAAGGTGAAATAAGTCACAGGAGTCCCATACCTTTAACAGTTGTGTGGAAGTGGAGATTTCAGCAGGTGTTGCTTGCTATGCAGGGATCAGCTGCTGAAATTCTCCCTTCCATATAACCATTAAAAGTACAGAAGCCCTGTTCCTTATTTCACCTGACAATCCTATTTCTCCTAAATATTAGTAGTAATTAAATTCTATGAGCCTTTTATCTTTTAGTGTTTTTATTTATTTTATTTTATTATGTTACATAATATTATTGGTCAGAATCTTCTTTAGACTTTATGCCAGCATAACTGGAAGTATTGGCAAAATTACTTTATCCCGAGATTGTACAAGGAGGTATCCAATACCTCCTGGTGCAACAGTTTTAGCCAGCTCCAACAGCTGCAGGACGGTGCAGGACACAAGGTCCTTCCTCCCTATGCCAAACAGCACTGACTGGCTAGGGTAGAGCACATAATTGTGTCTTTTATGTGCAGTGATGCCAGGTGGAAAAAAAAGCTTATTTAACTGCTTCCACTGCATCCTTACATAGCTGTTGAGACACATGGTTGAGGATTTAAAGGCCTATATTCTTCAGAGGCCTGCTGAAATGTTTCTGCTAAGAGCTTTGGAAATAAATTCAGTCATATTTGCATGATATTGTTGCTGTCATTTTGGCAAGTCCAACCAAGGTGTCCAATGCTGCATCAGTTTTTGTTGATGCAGCCTGAGGACATAAAGTCATTGCAGTAATATATCCAACAATATGCTCTCTTGATCTCTGTCCCACCTAGCTGATCAAAGCTAACAAAAAGGACAGAGATGAGTGAGGTCAGGGTGTAGTGAATATTTCTTTACAGGGGAGAGTAGTGCATGCTGCCCTTTAGTGGTGCAGTTATTCCTAAAGAAGCCAACTTGGGACTCATGATCCTTTACAACTGTCTGCCAGTTGCAGACACTCTGTTGTGGGGAAGGCCTTGAGAGAGTTCTGGCAGTGCAATTGCCGATATTTTGGGGTGATAATAGTTACTTGGACCCATTGCAATTTGGTTTCAGGCCTGGTCTTGATGGATAACATTAGTTGCCTTGATGGGTGACATTAATTTGAAGGTAGAGAGTGCAACCTTGTTCATCTTTCTTGATTTTTCAGAAGTTTTGGATAACATTGGATAACACTGACTGTGGTATGCTTTTGGACTGGCTCAGTAGGATTGGATCAGTGGAATGAGAGCCAATCCAGGAAGGAAGACAGGGTATACATTCAATAAATAAATAAAACAAAGAATTGATGCATTTTAGTGGTTCCACTGCCTTCCTATCTACAGAGCAGATTCCAGAAAGCAGTATTAGAAGATACTTTCCTGCTTCATGGCAACTATACTATGAAGTGTTTCCAGGTACCATCCCATCACCAATGTGTTTAATATTTATATGAAGCTATTGAGAGCAGTTTGTCATGAGAATGCTGATGTTAATCTAAATCAGATGCCACTGTCGAAGTTCTGCACCAGCTCTTGGAATACAGTGGTAGCCTGAATGAAAGCCAATAAACTGATGTTGAATCCTGAAAAGACAGGAGCCTTTTAGATGAGTGATTGCACTGGGTGTTTACTAGTAGACCAGATTTAATGTTTTGCTTTTTTATTTATAAAGCCTTAAACAACTTGCAACCTAGGTAACTGAGGGACCATCTTGTCCCTAGTAGATCTATTTGGTCTTTGAAATCATCTGGAAAGGTCCACCTTAAAGGTCCACATGTTCCTGAGATTTGTTCAGTAGTCATTTGAAACAGGGCATTTAATGTGGAAATGCTTACTTGATGGAATATTCTTCCCTATGAAATTTGTTATAAATTAGATGTTACATATTTGTAAGGAATGACCCTTGATACCATTTCTCTAGCAGGATTCTCTGTATTTACCACATAAAGAACCATTGCCATCTTAAACATATAGCCATACGCTCTCTTCTGCTGAGGAACTATACATCTCTAGCTGTTGATAGGAATGAATGAATAAAGCCCTGGTTATATGAACTGAGATGGTCTGAACTTCTTTCACTGCTATATGTCAATATGTTTTGATATTTCCCATTTAATACAGTGAGACACAAAATGCTTAACATTGGCTGAATTGAACCTAGAGGATTTTCCTTAAAAATGGAAAAATGTGTGAGTCTGTTTGGCTTTGTGTGATTGCTTCTGCAATGTGACCTAAATTCCATATCAAATCAAATTCTAGGGCCTATGATTTATTATTGCTGTGCATGATACTGCTACTGTATTGAAGCTAAACAGATCTGAGTGTTATCAGTACATATGTTGGAGACCATCTGAGAACCCATGTATCGTACTTTTGGCCGTGTTAAAGGAAAGGCTGAATGTAAGTGTACTAAATCAATAAATATTGTATTCCTTAATTGGCAACTTTATTTTGAGATTGTAATGTGCTTTGCAGATCACTAGAATAACCTTCTAGTAGAACAGTTAGGGACAATTCTAAATGTATTAAAACATATTAGTTAGTTACATCAGCTTTTCTGATTTCTAGTTTTGCATATCTGGTAGGAACTGCCTAATTTTTTCTTCCTAATATGGTCTTGGCATTTTTTAAAAAAGTTTAATTGAAATGTTATGGAACAGTCTGCCAGATTTGGTTCCCTTGTGCTTTGATATACATGTAACATATCAGTAGGGTCTTCCCCACCCCAGCCCCCAGTGATCTACATCACAATCTCCCAGTTCTTTTAGAAATGGGCCTTTGGCTTATTGAGAACAACTAGAGGAAGGAAATCCTATAGACTAATATTTCAACTAATGCCTTCTTTGTGAGGCATTTCGCCAAAATGTTAATCTGAAGCGTTTCCTTCCTGCCGTTTTATTCAGCCTTACCCTTGAGTGTTTGCAGTGATGGATATAGCTTTTAATGGACTCACTCTAACTATGGACAGTCTCAAAGGTAGACAACAACAACAAAAAACCCCCACAATGTTCAGTCTGTACCTGGAACATCTGTACCCTGAATGCTCATAGATTTCCATCATTGATCTCAGCCAACTGCTTATCTTCCGGAACCAAATCCACAAAGCATTCACCCACCGATAAATCCTTCTTTTCCATTATTTTAGAAAACTTTAGCAGCAGCTGGAATGACAGAATTTTCACTCTTTGGGGATTCTAATAGTGATTTTGCAATATTTTACCATATTCAAGGCATATTTCATCATGTTCTAGTGTTTATTTTGGGAATCACATCATCCAGTGTGTTTTATCTCCATTGACACTCATGAGATACACACACATGAAATAAGCTACCCATTAAGGTTGTCCTCCTTTTTGGGGGGGGGGGTAATGCATTTACTTCTTACTTTTAGGAATATCTTCCTGTTTAACCTCAGTATTCATGAACATAGCCATGGGGAGCTGGGTGAGCAACTTGTGGCCCCCTAGATGTTGTTGGACCATAACTCCCAAGATTCCCTCACCACAGGTGTGGCTGGATAGGACTGCTGGGAGTACAAGTTCCACCACATCTGAAGGGCCAGAAATAGATTATTCTTGATGTAGAGTATGTTACTGAAATTATATTCTACTGGAGTTATTCTGGCTTCTGTAGAAATCATTCTGCTCTACAGTATGAAGAGAAGGTTGGGGGAGGGAAAATAACTAGTACTCTTCATAAAAATCATTTCTGTTCAGGGCTGGATCAAGATCTTATGCTGCCTGAAGCAGAACAGCAAATGGTGCTCCTTGCTGACAGTCAAGGACAGAGTGGCTTTGAGATCTCTCATCCATTCAGTCACCACAAGTCAAGGTCAACTTAATGGCCATTAACAACAACATAGGGTCTAGACCAAACTGTAGAAAGCCTGCTTTTTTTTTCTTTTTTTTTTTACACTTTGACTCTCCAAATCGCCCAAGTAGAATGGCAACTGAGGTTTGTGGGAATCATAGTCCAAATGTATCTCCACTACAGTCTTACAATGGCTCCAAGATGCTTGGTCTCACATCTTCATAGGCTTGGTTAGTGGGCACACAAGATTTTGGGACTCATTTGGTGGCTGCTCTGGATTCTAGAGCTCCCCTACCCCAAGACTAGAATGGCTTCTTTCCTGCTGTCCTTCTGTCAGTGGGGAAAAGCCTTTCAACACTGAAGATTTTTCAAGAAAGGGTTTTAAGAAAGAGCTGTGTAATTTTGAATGGTACTGTTTTTATTGGGTTTTTTTATTATTTTTTATTTCATATTTTAAATTGCTATGGATAGTTTAATCCCATTTTAATGCTAATGCTAATACCATTTTTACATATTTTTCACTTTATTATGCCCTCAGTCCCAGTTTTGAGGGACAAGTTGGAGTATAAACCAAGTTGAGTAAAAACAACAGCAACAACGCATCTTTTCTGCATACTGGTCTGGACATGGGTGTGTGTGAAGGCAGTGAAAGCAGCCACTGGCATAAATGGGAAACTTTGTATGCTTAAGGATGTAAGCAGTATTAAACCAGCTGCAAGACACCAGGATCCTAAACCAGATTCCCCAGATGTAGAATTCAAGGAGCTTGATAACACAGCCATGTTAGCAGCAGCATTGCTACCATTAGACTAGAGAAAGGAGTGCCCTGTTCCCAGTCCCTGTCCTGAATGGCAAGACGGTGGCAGTGGCTGTGCCCAAGGAAGTCACTTATACTTCTTACCTATGGGTTTTTTGGACATTAAGCTACTCCCCTACATATTAATCTGCTATTGTTAGCCTAATAACCAAGCTGAATGGACTGAAAGTTTAATAGCGACAGTATGACAGTATCTTCCTGTGCTCTTAAGGCAGCAGACAAGCTTGAGGAGGTGGTGCCGGACAGGTTATGTGTGACTCATAATTTTTCACCTTCAGAACCTTGGCCCTGCCTTGCTTTGTCTAGTGCTAGGGCATGCCCTCAAACTGAGCGTGGACCTTGTCTTAGTCATTAATCAAAATGGAATCTGTCATCAAGAAATCAGAAGAAATCTAACACTCAGAAGGGCAGCTATGATGGGACAGTATATATAATATCCTCAAGTGTAAAGATACACAATTGAATACCAAAGTCATGATCATCCATGCTATAGTATTTTGGATTACTAGTTATGGTTGTAAAAGCTGGACAGTGAAGAAAGCCAACAGGAAGAAAATGAACTCATTTGATGTGTGATATTGGAGAAGACTTCTGTGGATATCATAGACAATTAAAAAAAGACAAAAAAAATTAGATCAAATCAGGCTTGAATTCTCACTAGTAGCTACAAGTGCTAAATAGAAGATAGAGATATCGTGGGACAACATGGTTTATAGAAAAAAACAGTAAAACAGAAGGAAATATGAGAAAAGGAAGACCACATTACAGATGAATTGAGTCTGTAAATTAATGTGTGCCCTGAATTTGGAAGAACTAAGCAAGGCTGTTGATGACCTGGACTCATGGTGATCTCTCATTCATAAATTCATCATTAAGCTGAAGCTGACTTAGTGTCAGGCAATGCTTTCTGTTGAACAACCAAGACAAGATAACACAATCAGATAGATGGCTTTGTAATCATAGGGTTTCTATATATTTTTTTTAAGAGAATACATTTTGGTCTGTCTGACCGAAACCTGTTGATTGTCAAAGACTAGTGATCATTGGTCTTTCTATTCTGTTTTATTTTAAATGTTATTGTTCACCCATGTTTAATATTGTTTATTAAGACTGAACTTCTAAACTTTAATAAGGCTCACTGAATCCACAACACCTTGTTTCTCAAGAAATATGCTTACAATTTCCCTGTAAACCTCCTGCATTTTACACGTATGCACTAAAGCAAAGTTCAATCTACTGTATACAATGCCAACAGAACACAAGCACAACGGACTAATGACTAATGTATCAACCTTGTTGTTGTTGTTCTTTTACACATGGGAGATCATTCAAAAGTCATATTATTTACTCAACAAGATTCATTCCATTCTATCACCTTGGCATTCCACCACCTCATTCTACATATATAGATTCAGAGTGTTATCTGCATCACATAGTCAGTTTCCTATCACTTTGTCATGGTTCCTCCTTATAGAGGTTTGTAGTTGTTGAGGCGATTAGAATTCTCAGTAGACAGGTACCGGAGCTATCAACTGAAAATTCCAAGCACTTTACCAAACTACAAATTGGGAATTTCATAAATTGGAGCCAGGATGTAGGCTAGAACTATAGGAGCCAAGAGGTATCTTCCAAGGGCAGTTATAACCTCCAACACATCTCATGCACTGAGGATGAAAGCCAGAATATGCCACTTTTGAAAATATGCTTGCAATGCAAATAGACACATACAATTTCTACAAGCAAGCCAAGTTATATATCACAATACCAGTTGCCACCATACCTCTTTTTAACCTCTTATAAGCACACCACCAGCTCCTGAGCTGGCACTTGTTTATCATGTAGAACAAACATTAAGTCCTTGAGGGAGAGATGGATATTTGATATGCATCTCTAGTGTCTCAGCAATGTACATCAATCTCAGAGTGGATGCCCAGAAAAATAAGGTGCAGATTAGGATTAGTACACTTAACATAGAGGAGAATATATGAGAACTAACCACTCAGAAGAGGGGTAAATTTCTTCTTTTGCAAGGATGCAGTGACCAATCACTGAATTTCCAACAACAACAAAAAAAGATATTGCAATGCATCCGAGGATACAAAAACTAAGAGTATTTAATTAGAAGTATATTTGAGAAGAGTGTAACAGCAATAAGCATGCAGATTTGAAAATCCCCAGGAGGAAGTCCAAACACATTCAAAATATTAGACTTTTCCACAGGCTTGGTGGCCTTTGAATAAACTCCAGGCTGACACAGCCTACAAGATGAAGAATGACTCCCATGTTACCCTAGAACCAAGAAAATATGATGGAGGGTGGATTTTCAAAGGTATAAATTGGTTCTGTTCTGTATAGAGAAAACTCTCTTGCCCAGAAAGACAGCTTAACATTAGAGAGAACTTGTACTCCTTGTATACCTCAACACCAAATAATAAATGAATGGAAATAAAAATTGCATGAGCTAATTCCGGTTATTGTTCCATGCATTTTTTTAAAAAAATGTATTGGGTTCTCCCATATGACTTTGAGGTCATTGTTGTCACCAGATGGGTCTTACCACCCCCCACTTCAGACATGACTTCACCTTCAGGCTGAAAAAAAAAATCCTTCTCTTCAGACCTATGACTTTGTACATTAAACTGTGAGTGTCAAATAGATCCTTATTTTTAGCTAGCAGACAAATATTGAGCTACATTTTGAACATTACAATAGGAATTGACAGCCCTTTCATCCCTGGGAAATATTAGGTTTTGAAACCCAGTATGATCTACCAAGACAATGGAAAACTTGGTAAAATGAGACAGAGCATCCTTATTTTAGAAATACAAAGGCTGGCATGCGCTTAATGTTTTACACATATGTAAGTTCCCTTGTGTCTGAGGTTGTGATTTTTTGGTCATGGCATAATATCAATATTCAGTTCACAATTGTGCAAGCACAGTTGCGTAAGCAAGTGTAACTTCTGTACATGTACATTCTGTGCATTCTTGGAGAATATATACCTTTTTGCATAGCCTTCAATATACCACTTGATTTACTGGGATTGTGGAAGCAGCAGGCACACTTGCAGATATGCAATTGAACAGAGGGGTAATGTGGCACAACCACCATTTAACTACAAGAGTGTAGGCTTACACTATGCAACCGTAATCAGCTATCGTCTCCATTCATGCAAAGCCCATCCCTGTGAGGTACAGGTGGGATCACTTGCCATCTGAGGATAATGTGTGGCCTCAAGTCTGTTCTTTCATCCAATAAACCACATTCCTGAAATGTAGTCTTGAACCATCAACATCGCTAGAATGCAGGGGTTAGGAATCATGTGGCTCTTCAGATTTTGCAACTCCCATCAACCTTAGTCAGCAGAACCTGTGATGAAGAATGCAGAAAGATTCAGTCCACCATATCTGGAGGTTCACATGATTCTCATCCCTGCTTTAAAACCAGCATTCCTGCTCATTTCAAAACAGCATTTCTAACACCCAAATTCATGGCCCACAGTGGATTCTGATTGTGAACCTCCCTCCCAGACTTGCCATAATCCTGCTGTAACAGAAGAATTAATAAAATAATGAGTCAAAACAGACAAATGGAACAAAATGGTGGGTTGAACTGAAGTTAGTGGCATGCAGGGCCAACTCTGCAGGTAGGCAGAGTGAGGGAACCTGTTACCAGGTGAACAACAGCCTTAAAGGAAGACAAGCAAATGCAAGCACAGCAGGAGCTAATCAGCCTGGGATGGGAGCCAGTTGGTCCAGCCCTTGTAAGGAAGGCAGAGGGTGATGGCTCAACACTAGAAAAAAAAATCTGTGTGTTTACCAGCCCTGCCTTTGTGTGTGCTATAGATGCCCTGCTCACTGTCTCCCTGCGTTCTATGATCTTTGGACTGTCTGACCTTGCTTCTCACAGGATGCCTGATCTTTGGACCAACACTGGACTTCACTTCTGCTTCACCCTGACCAGGCAAGCTTTACTGGACTGCTAAGCTGAATATCTTAGCACTCTGTTAGCTGACAACAGACAGCCCCCACCCCATCAGGCAGCCATTTTGGTGCATCATAAAACAGCAGAGTTATTTACATTCTTATTATTGTATGATTACTGCCAAAGCAAGAGGGTGTTTCTGCCTCATGTACCAAAATAATGTTTGTTTCTCTAAGTACTAAGCATCTTCATTTGGACAGGTGTGAGTGGGCCTATTACTCTGCCTCAGATAGCAATATATTTTGAGGTAGCCCTTGTGGCAAGTAGAATCTGTTGAGAATGTCAGCTAGAAGAGTTAAGGAGAGGACATTTAAAGGAGTAGTCGGAAAGTGCCATAACTCACCTTGTGTAATTTGAGGAATCTGGCACAGGGAAGGCCTTTGTCTTCCTACAATGGCTCTCTCCTCAAATATGAGCAGCTGGTGGCAAACGCAGTTGAAGACTGGACCAATATGCTGAGACTGAAGCTGATTCAGAGCATTCTGGAATGGGGAGAAAAGCCGAACAGAGTGTGTCTCACTATACCATATAAGAAAATATTATGTCAGGAAGGAAGATGAGAAGAGCTTTCATAGTGACAGCTCTTGGTTCCGATCAGAAGTAAAATCTTACTAACATTCTTCAATCACAGTTCTTGCTGGGGAGGGAGGACTGGTATTAAGTTATTCAACTATAGATATTCAGTTTTCTTCTCCAACAGGCTTGTACTTTTCACAGCTTAGCTGGTACCAGCAGATCTTTTTTAAAAAATATATATTTCAGTTTTTTTAAAAAAGTTAAAACTATGGTGGCCCCTCCACATTTGTAAGGGTTCAGGGCATAGAATCACAACTAACTCCCCCACACAATCCCCCTCCCATTCCCCTACACAGCTTCCTGCCTACGATTCCTTTACCTCTGACCTTGGCATTCCCGAGAGGATGAGGGGAGAAAAAGACAAGCTAAAGATCAATACTTTCTCCTCAGACAGAGAAGAGTCGATTTCTGGGGTTCTACCTACTTCCAGTCACCATCTTGAAAAAGGAGAAGTAGGAACAAAGAGAGCACCTGGCCATTCAGCAGCCATTACACAGCAGAATGTGCAACCACATGAGAGAGAGGACATGCCTCCAGTAGTGGGTGGGGGCTTTGGTCACCCAAAAGGGGAAAAAAAGTCCATTTAAAACACAAGTCAAGAAAGCTAGGGGTGAGGAATGAAACAGAATGATAAGACGAAAATGAGGGGGTAAGCAAGTGCCTCACAAATAATTAAATTTCTGAAGGTCAAACTTATGAGTGAGGAGGGAGGGCTGTGGCGAGCACCAAAAAAAAACC
Organism: Iguana delicatissima; assembly: GCA_948472985.1. Taxonomy (NCBI): domain Eukaryota; kingdom Metazoa; phylum Chordata; class Lepidosauria; order Squamata; family Iguanidae; genus Iguana; species Iguana delicatissima. The sequence continues at coordinate 279,644 of CAOKZL010000308.1, forward strand.
CAAAACCTTTTCAAAATGTCAGCATTATTATTTGATCTGAAAGGGCTGTCATGTCTCCAAATTCCCCCCCTCTGTGTGTGTGTGTGTGTGTGTGTGTGTGTGTGTGTGTGTGAAAAGTTCTTGCTGTTCTGGTTTCCCAGTGCAGGACTATAGGAGAACCCAAAACTCAGATTTCCAAATCTAATTTCAGATTGAGTATCCAGATCAGTCTACAATGAATCAGGGCTCAATTCAAACAGGCTCTGAACTGAATTGTGGGGGGGGAGTTGCAAAATGATAATTAGAACCATTATTTGCTATACTTTGTGAAATAACTATTTGTTTTGAAGTTTATGTTTCATAAAGAAATATGCATTTACTGATTTCTCTACCTCTCTTTTGGTCTGCCTGGATTCCTAGCATTTTTCCCCAGACATGCTGTATTTTTAACTTGACATCTATTTATGTATAAAGGAAAGTAGTACTGCTCCCAACAAAGCAGTAAGTAGTGGAAGGAGTTTATTTAGAAGTGGAAAACTAGGGCAATTTCCACACTATACTGTTACAGTGCTATTATTTCACTTTCAACATCCTGTGGAATTCTGGGGCTGTAGTTTACTGAGGCCAAAGAGCGCTCTGGCTGAGAATTCTAAATGCCCCTCCCTAAACCGCAAACCCCAGGATTCCATAGGATGTTGAAAGTGGAATAACAACACTATAACACTGTTGTGCAGAAATGGTCTGGGAGAAATCTGGGCTCAAATGACAGGCTAGTACCAAATTATCTTTAGGGACCACAGCCCTGTAGGTGCCCATCAGAATGTCACTGTTCCATTCATTTCAGTGGAGGTAGCAGATCCATTTAACCGGCACATTCAGATCTATTCCCTTTGCTGAGCTGAATGATTTAGCTTTGAACACATGGTCTGCACTATGGCTCTGATATGGGAATTCAATAGCAATAGCAATAGCATTTATTTCTATACCGCCTATCAACTAGTGTTATCTAAGTGGTTTACAATGTATTTTTTAGCTAATTGCCCCCAACAAGCTGGGTACTCATTTTACCGACCTGCGAAAGGATGGAAGGGTGAGTCAACCTTGGAGCCTGGCAGGATCGAACTCACAACCTTGTGGTTGCAGTACTGGCATTTAACCACTGCGCCACCAGGGCTCCAGGCTTCAGGGCAGATTTTGCCTTACATCAGAATGAGGAATAAGAGGAGCAAATAATGTTTGCTTGCTGATGTGGCCCAGAGCTTCAGCAATTTTCTCCCAGAGCTTCAGCTCTCTTCGCCCAGTCCTTCTTTGTTTTCCACCTCTTGTCTATATCCATAATGAAAGCAAAAAAAGCCTTATGGTGCAAAGATTTAAATGAAGAACATCATGGCCAGCACCCAAAGAGCCCCATAGGCATGCATAATGCTTGCACGTGTTCACCCCTCCATCCCTCAAGGGCAGTATCCAACATCAGTTTCCTTTTGCAGTGTGCTGGAAGCTATTCTTGAAGGACTGGGTTTACAGGTTTGGGGGGGTGTTGTGGTGAGGAGGTTTCAGAAATCCCAGTCTATATATGGGATTCCTGACACAGTCCTTTGGATCCTGGCCCACAACTATTTCCACCATCTGGCTAGATCTTGATGAATATTTACTTAATTCCATTGAAGTTGATGGTTACATCCTGCCAACTTTAATGGAAGCAGCACCAAGCTTTACATTTAAGTTTCAAGGAATGCTATACTGTGAAACAATCAACTTTGTTTTTCTTTTTAGCCTTACAAAACAATTTTATTTCTCATAAATCATCCATGTGCACATCACTTTCCAGCAGTAGGGGTAGTCAGACAGCCAAGATGTTTATAGATGGAAGCAAAAGCATACAAATGTTATTAATTTTATCTAACTCTAGTGAAATTAGTTTTAACACTTGCCAGAAGGTGGCTTGCTGTGCAGAGGGATCTTCCCCCAAGCGTATTTCCTTATTCCTCTTCTTCTCAGAAACAATTTGCCAAGGCAATGGCACCATGTTAGAAACAACAAAGGAAACTCCTCATCAAAAATGATTAGAGGCAGTGCTAACTGTGCAACCCACAAAATAAGCCAAGCATAGGACACTTACTACAGAGGAGGCTCACAGATATATTTCTGTGGTTGAATACTCTGGGGAAGGGAATCATTGTAAAATATCTCTCAGGTGTACAAAGTGTATGGAAAGTAGAATGCAATCTGCAATGCTTATGAGACCTTGATGCATGAAGGTAACATGGAGTTGGTTGCTGCAGAAGCAGAATGCTGACCAAGATAGGGCTTTTAAACCAGACGTAGACTGGAGGATTTTCAAATAGAGACTGCTTTCAAACAGAGAGTTGTCATCTGTAAAGTAGGACACATGGCTATTCTGTTCCAATCCTATACAGTAGGACCCCCATATCCATGGATTCATGATCCGTGGATTCAGTTATCCATGGTTCGTTGGCCTGGGGCGGGTGGCAGAAGGTGGCGAGGAGTGAGATTCTATGCTCCCTGCTGTTTTCCTGCCAGCCACCACCATGATTGGGCCCAGGGCCGGCAGCTGGAGGTGACAAAACAGTGAGGATAGCGGGATCGTGCTCCTTGTTGTCTTCCCACCTCCTACCGCAAGCCCTGGCCCGATCTCAGTGGCAGCCAGCAGGAAAACGTCAGGAGCGTGGGATCCCGTCCTCCCCTCTGTTTTCTCAGCTGCCGCCACTATGATCAGGCCCGGGTTGGGCTGCGAGACAGTACTATCCGTGGATTTCAGTATCCACAAGGGGCCCGGAACCAATCCCCTACAAATATGGGGGTCCTACTGTATCTGGCCAGGAGATAAAAAAAAAAATAGAACTGTATAAATATACTGGGAAAACATATCAGCTTCTGCCTTTCTTATTTACTCACAATAAAAGTGAGGTGCATTCAAGGAAGTAGTTTAGAACACTTTATTGCCAGTCTTCTTAAGTGGATGATGGTGTTAAATATTGTCTTCTAAGCTAAGACCATGCAGTGTTAAGTTCTTGAATCTACAGCTCCAAAAGTCACCTTCACACCCAAAGCACTTGGAAGAGGTGGCACCTCTATTCCAAACACAGGCAAATCAGAGAGGCTGTGAGGTGTTCTGAGTTAACAGTGTCTAGCCACTGACTGCTCAAGGCTTCCTAGTCAAGGTAGCAGACAGCTGATTCCTGAAAGGTGTGTTCTTATCTGTGGTTGTTTTATCCGTGGCACCATGTAGGTTGACTTTAAATCATGAAAATAAGATTGCAGCACTGGCCAGTGATTCTTTCATTAATATAGTGGAGTATGCCAAGAACTGTGCTCCTAAAAGTACCTGTCTTCTTAAGATACATGTAGGTAATGACTGATCAGAAGTGATGTTTGTTAGCTTTTAAATCACTCCTCCCTACATATATAAGCAAAAGTACGGTGCCACTGTGGATAAGCAAAATGCTATTTTGGTTTTTAATTTGTGTTACATTGTATATTAAATGTTTTTTTAAACAATCTACATTTCATCCTTTATGCTGAAGACTTTCAGAGCTGTGTACCATTCAAAAGTATAAGCAGCAATGACCTTTTTAAGTATAGTAAAACTGGTTTTGTTTTTGTTTTTTAAAAAAGGCTTTTAAAATGAGATCTAAGGATTTGCTTACAAATGTGTATTTAAAAATGAAATTCTTCAGCGTGTGCCAAACACACAGCAGTGTAAAGGCTATCTTGGAGATAGCATTCCGTAAGCAAGATAGCATTGCCCTGCTTTGTAGAGAACAGTTCTCTGAAAGCATAGAGTTGGCTGGTCACTTGCATGTCGGTGGAATGCTGAATCCACTCTGTGTTTTAGTCCAGTCTTCAAAAGAGCTGTCCAAAGTGCTGAGTCTATTTTGTGGATAGAGTTCAGTACCTTGGATAGCTCTTTGAAAGTTTAAATTAAATCCTGGAGTGAGTTTACTGCCTTACTGACATGGAAGCAAACAATAACCACCAATTTCATTCTTTGTTTGAAGTGCTATCCAGTCTGGATCTGGTTTAAAGAACCATAAGGAAGGAGAGAAGATGTTCTGAAGTTACTCATCAAAACAAATGGTCAAAAGTTGAGCAGGTCACAGTTTTCTGAACTGTGGTGCATTGTATTTTATTTCCACTTATGTTAAAGGAATTCTTTCTAAATTTACACCTTATTTAAGGTACAATTTAAACCTTATCTGTACATCAGAAGCGACTTGAAGGCACACAGCAACAACAAACCTTATCAAAGAACATGGACAAGTTCAGGCAAAGATGTTCCTTTTAACTTGGAAGTTCAGAGATAGCACCCAGAATTATACATGTGAACAGATGTGATGCAGAATACCATAGTGCAGTTGATTCAATACTAACAAATTAAATTTCATTCTAACATAACCAATTGTTTTATTTTATACCAACTTTTATTTTATCCAATTGTTTTATTTTATACCAACTTTGCCTCATCCTAAAAGTAGCTACATATTCTTCTCTCTGTTTCATTGGGGAATGAAACTGTTCATGCAATTGGTGAGCAAGGATTGCAGTGGGAAGTACAGTATTCCAGGAGTCAAGGAATTCTGCTGAAAAAAATGGCAGGCATCAGGAACAACTACAAATGCCCAGTGTTCCCACTATCAGCTTATTTTCTGCCACTTCCAGAGAGAAGTAACCTAGTTCTCAAATGCCATGAACAGAATCCATGAGGTCTTCATTTGTACCCATTTATTCGTCTCTGCATTCAGAGCAGGATGAAGGCACAATCCTGTTTTGTTTTCATCACTCTGTGACAAGAGCAGAGTTTGGTAAAGTTGCCTTTTGGGGGTTACAATGTCGAGCATTCTTCAGCCAGCCCTACAGCTGTCCAGTTATCACCAGACTAGAGGAAATGGTTTCCAGACAAAGTTGAACCCAGCACCTTTCAAACACCAATGGAAAATATGTCCATCATACAAAGCAAAACCCTATCATCTGTGTTCATGTTCTTTCCCTTGAGGAACAGCAAAATTCCAGACAACAAAGAGAGTGTTAGGACAAAACCCTCGGATCTCTGAAATCCCCCTGCATTTGTCTCCATCTCTGTTACATTTGTTGCTTTTCAAACAGCCTGAGTTATGCTTCCAAGGGCCAAGACAAATACAGCATCACGATACAGCAGGCAACACTGCCCCTCCAAGCAGCATTTATCAACTATCTCTCATTGTTTGCTGACAGATGGATTTGTGTGTCGGATCGTAGCTAAATCAATGAAAAGCAAGTCCAATTGAATCCATTTGTGTGCATGAAGCCTATTCCCACATGGTACCATCAAAAGACGTCTTGGTGGCTAGTGATGCTGCAGCTGTGCAAAAAGAGGCCTGCCTTTGGACAGGTGTATCATATAACAACATTTTTTGGCATTACTTGAACATAGAACACTTGGAGGAAACCAGTCTTGCCTGGATCTGACAATTCCTGTGTAATACCTTCCAAACTATAAATATATCTAACTCTCCCTCCCCTGCTCACATAGTTATTGATGATTGAAGCAAGCTGATAGATGCTAGACTATGTTGGACCAGGTGGACAAACACACTCACTCTCTCTTACACACTAACACCCCCTGCCCCCCACCCACCCACAGTTAGAGTTTCAGCAAAAGATCATTCAGGGTGAGTTGCACTTTCAAAAACAACACAACCCACATTTGGAGAATAACTGCAGTAAAATGCTGATTTCATTGATTCTCTTTCCTTTTCTTTGCTGGTGTTTTCTGTTATTGCCAGGAGTAACTTCCAACAACTTTGAGGGACTTCTCTGATTGATGATGATGATGATGATGATGATACAGCTATTCTGCAGGTCAATATGTTGTAGTAGCAGCTACAGCAAGAATGTAGCATGTAGTAAAATAGTTGTTGATGTTGTTGTTGTGTCATTTCCAATTTATGACAACCCTATCATGGGATTTTCTGGAGCTGAGAGTGTGTGATGAACCCACGGTCAGCCAGTGAGATTGCATGGCCAAGCATGGACCCAAACCCTGGTCTCCAAGGTCATATTCTAATGTTCAAACCACTTGGGCTCTCACTGGATAAACTTACAATTCTTTTGTGTGGTGATTATAACTGATTTTGAAATATTGTGTGTGTGCATACACACATGCATGTGCAAATGAGCACCATCAATTTCCATGGTGCTATAAAAAGACAAAGATCACTATCTCACTGCATTTACGATATCAATTAACTTTTATGCATGACAGTAAGGAAGAAAAATCTTGGAAAAAAAACTTAAATAAATGCCAAAGTCTAGTTTTGGAAATTAAACCCAGATAAATTCCTATAGCACCTTTCTTAACATCAGCCACAAGAGCTGTTTTAAATCTTCTGTCAAAAAACTTAAAATGTTTGTGTTCTTGTTTGCATTAAATGCAATGGATAAAATGATTATTTTTCAGAATTAGGAAATTAACATACTATCCAGTATTTCTCAGCTGAAAACTGGGATATGTCTGGCCAAGCAATATCAGAGTGAAGTCAAGACAATAAAAAATATAAATGAGGAAGAGCAGACAAACTAGGAGTGGCTGTAGTGGTTTGTGTTTGCCTGAGCCAACTGAGAAGGGAAAGATTCCAACCCCTCTTCTACTCCTCTCCTGCTGGATTAATTGCAAACCACTTGTACACTTTGAATTCAGTTTGCAGTAATTGATGTAAGCTGAAGACAAAGTAGAAAAGTGGGAGGAGAGAGAAACTAGGACATTTTATAAAGAGATGAAAAAATGGAACAACAGAGAATTAATTGGCGCTGTCTCTGCCAAACTGGGACAGTTAGAAGATATGAATTAAACAAGGACTGATATGTGCCATGTGCTTCAAAGACTTATGCTTGGAAATCAAGACTCTGTGCAAGTAACCACAGACCCCTGAAGGGCTGGTTGACATATTGGTATGTATCAATTGTTCCCTCATCACTTAAACGACTGACCCTTTCATGTAGGATTGCAAAACATGCTTAGGCAAGGATTTGCTTTCCCCCTTGTTCCACTCCTAGTTTTCTCCTAGCTTGTTTATAATACAGAGGTGATAATTCCAGCATATCTGATGTTTCAGGACCTGTATGTTGCTTTTCAAGGTAAATGCTCCCAGTACAGTTCACATCATCAAAATAGACCCAAGACATTTTGATATTTGAGCAGGAGCACAAAATAACATCTTTCCCATTACATGTACAGAAAAACAACTGGTCCAGCATTTGAATCTTTCTTCAACCCTGGCAATAGGAGAGCATCTTCTACTTCACCTGTAGGCTAGCTTAGGGGACACAAGGCAAATTGTGGGGCACACAACTTTCTCACCCATCATCTTGCTGCCACCTTCCTGCCTCTGTCCTCTGAGGTGACCACATTACTCTCCCTGAAGTAAAGCTGGCCCTACACATTAAAATAGTACATAAAATGTACTGCAAAATCATTGTATAAATTTTTAAGATTAATATGTGGAAAGCATAATATATATATTTACTACATTGTACAAATGGAAAGTTACGTTGTTTATCCCAGTTGGTTTGCAGCTCATCACCCTATTATATTCAAACAATACAGGAAAGAAAAGATTACTCATATTATTCTAAAAAGTTAGAATAGTTAGAATATAAAACAGAACCTGATACCTGGCAGGAAGAGTCCTAAATACCCTAAAGACACCAGATCCTATCTGATCTTAGAAGCTAAATACGGTCAGCCCTGGTTGGTACTTGACTGAGAGACCACTGACAAATACCATGTGCTCTATGCTGTATTTCAGAGGAAAGAACTGGCAAAAGCACTTCTGTGTATTCTTCACCTAAGAAAACCCTAATGAATTAACCCTAAGTTAACAGGAAGTTTGAAAGCACATACAGGTGTATATGTATGTATACATGTTAAGCAGTCAGAGGAAACTTTCTGAAATCAATGCCAACCATAATATGACAATTCTCCATGTGCAAGTGGTTCATAATGAAAGCATAATATAAAATAACTATTTTGTTAATGGCACAGAAAACATTTGCAGGAATTTTCAGGGACGCTTTAATAAATGTTTCCAGTTTTTGGAAATGGGAGATATTTAAATATTTCCAGCTCAGGTGAATGTTGAAGGATTTTGTAGTCAAATGATTTCTGAAGGATTTTTGGGGGAAATTTTGCACATGTCTAATGCCTTACCTGCAAGACTGACCCTACCTTTAGGAAAACTGAAGTTGCCCATGCATGTGCAGATGTTGGATTGAATGAACAAAGTAATGGCAGCAGCTTTCTGACCATTCCCCTCTATTGAAGAGCTGAAGATGTATGTTCCAGAAAGCCTTCTCTGCGCTGCCCAAGGTAGTTTGATCACTTAAGTGCAGTGGAGGATGCTGTAAATGTTCACAATTTTTCTTGCTATCAGTCAGAAATAATGTCTTGACATAATGATATGTTCAACCACTATAAGATATTTTTATCTTTCAGCAAGAGCAAAAATAGCAGGACCTTTTCTGTGTTTGCAGATAGGATTGTTAAAACTTTGCACAGGCAATGCATTTTGTGAACATATAGTTTTTCTGTGCAAATGAAAATTTCACAAAAAAGGTCCCAAAATGTGAACAATCATTGAAAAAAAGTGTGCAACAATTCTTGTCATTTCATCCAGCAGAATTTTTTTTAAAAAAAGTTTCGTTCTTGATGTCAAAATGAAATATGCGAAGATGTGTGTGTGTGTGCGTGCGCGCGTGCGCGTGTGCGTGTGTGCTTTCTCTTATTACTAGTGTTCGAGTGAGATTAAGCTGCCAGTTCAATAAAATATAGGCAAGGCAGCAGTGTTGTGTGGTGGTTTGAGTGTTGGACTAGACCACTGGGAGACCAGGGTTCAAGTCCCAGCTTGGCCACGGAAGCCTCCTGGGTGACCTTCGGCCAGTCATACTCTCTCAGCCTCAGAGGAAGACAGAGGCAAACCTATTTGGAACAAATGCCGCCATGAAAACCCAAGATAGGTTCTCCTTAGGGTTGCCATAAATCAGAAGTGACTTGAAGGCATACATACAACAATAAAAGGGGGGGGTGCCATCTTAAGATATCTTTGGATGGCCCTGTCTATCCTACAGACATTATATCCTACATAACTAGCTATGCCAATTAACAATTGTTAACTGTTGTGTGTTTTAGAGGGTTGGTTTTAGATGGGTTGGTGGGTGGGGAGGTTTGGGTATGCTTTTTAATGTTTTTAATGTAATTAATGTATTATTGTTGTTCACCGCCTTGATCCATGGGGAGAGGCGGGATAGAAATAAATTTTATTATTATTATTGTTATTATTATTATTATCACAGGACCATATACCTTATTTATTATTTTAGTTAAAATACATGCCACCATTCATCCTTTTAACTTTCATGTGCCAACATATCATAATGCACTTACTATCTTTAAAGACTATATTATTGCTGATGGGTGGCATAAAAGAAAGATTTCCCTTACTTCCTTTGGCTGGGATTGTGTGGAAGCTGAGAGCCTATCAGCAATAGTGAAACAGCTTTCCAAGAATGGAGTGTAACTCTAGATTAAATGCCACAACATGTTGAAAGCCCTCAACATAGTGCTAAGCACTCTCATCATCACAGTCCTCAGCTAGAACTAAGGTACTCAGTACCTCATTGGTGAAGCTCAAAACCTTGCAGGATCAGGTTATTTCTGGATTGCAGTCACTTCATTCCTCTAGTTAGTATTTGCCCTTTGGGCAGTACATTTATAGGGGATACCCAACAGCCTGCTCTGCCATGTCATCACTCTTGGATGGATGCATCAAGAAGCATTGATGTACAATGCAAAACAAGGCAGAATGCACCCCCACCAGTTCCCAGACATTGTAGCTGATGGCATTTACGGACATTGCAAGCCATAAATCAGCTTATTCAGCAAATATCATTTATTTAAATAATTGTTTTTAAACAACAGAATGTCTGTAATCTACACCAGAAATTGTGGGGGTAGCAGAGATGCGTAGTATTACAGACTCCAAAATTTTCCAGGTCCTTTCCTTTTCTTTCCAAGTCCAGTGATTTATGGCTCTGAATGTAAAGAATGTGAATTAAGACATATGTTTGGTGACTGAAACACTTACTCTACAACTCTGCATGTATCTGTGTGTGCAAATGGAGAACAAGAGAAGTACTGCAGAGTATAATACAGATGTTAAGAACTATAGCAGGAAATGTCAAGGTAGGGTCACTTGTCTTTGGTCTACAACATTTGTCATTGTGAACTCCTGTTCCCCCAAATCCTTCCCGATAGTTTTCCAGCAAAGATACTTAGCATGTGACCTTTATGTGGCTGCACAGTTTCCCCAACTCTTTTCATAGCTCAAAAAGTGTCGAGGAAGTGTTTATAAAAATTGCTTAAGGAACCTGTGCCACAGAGTCTTGACCTCAGGTCTCCATGGCCCAGCTTTGATTTAGTTCACAGAGAAGGGGGAGATTATACATATACGTATACACACACACACACACACATATGATATTGTAAATGCTCTAGTAACATCTGTACATGAACCCTCCTGGGAGAGTACCGAGACACAGTCAGGTTTAATGTGTATTATTTGGCCAAGTTTCTTGAACATGTGATGCTTGACTTACTTCCCCCATGAAATAACACATGCGAGCACTTTGCTTTCCTTCTTTATTGATGGTCACTTTCAGTTATCTGATTGTGGTGGGAAGAGATATTACGTCATAAACACCACAGCGACATCTGCAAAGAATCCTCCTGGAATGTAGCATATTAACTGTCAAACCCTGTGTTGATTCTTGAATCAAAAGTCTACAATGTATGGTACTTGACCCACCATTCTGCAAGGATTCACATGCCTTTCATATGTGTTGTCATGATCAGATGCAACCAGAGATGTGTCACAATTAAACTCTCAGGACAGTATTCCCTACAGACTATTTTACAACAGTGAAACACAACTCAAAACTGAAGAAAAAAAATGAAGGGACCATGGTTAACCAAATGTAATTAACAAAGCCAAATTCCTCACTGCGACAATGAGATATTTCATTTCCCACAAGAAATTAGTCTTTCATTAACCCTGCATATATAAAAGGAAACACAGAACTATTTTTCTTCCTTATGAACATTCATTTTTCAGTTTCTCTCCTAAGTCAAATGTCCTTCACCAAGGGCACTTACTCTAAAAATGTGTAAAGGCAAAGAGAATGTATGGTATTTTAACAGAATGATGGGACTGCAGAAAATAATAGGTGAAAACAACTATTAAGAAAATAACCTATTATGCTTTTTGGAAGAGGTAACCAGTTTTCAAAATACAGGTTTACAGTATTGTGGGATTACTCATAAATTATTATCCTAAAATTTTGAGTTGGAGAGAACCTTACAGACCATCTAATTCATCTGTGGGAATCATGTGGCCCTCCAGGTGTTGTTGAACTTCAACTCCCAGCATTCCTTGCCATTGGCTATGCTGTTTTAGGTTGTTGGGACTTACAATCCAGAAATATGTTGAGGGCCACATGATTCCCATCCTTAATCCAATCCAATCCTTTAATTGATGCAGGAATAGAGAACTAGAGTATCTTCAACAGTTTCCTGTCCATTCACTTATTAAAGACATCCATGCAGTGAAAGTCAGAGCTTTGAAAAGTTATATTTTAGATCTCCCGGAATCTCTCAAAGTGGATGGGGAGAGTATTGTAGCCCCAAAAATAGGTTTTTACAGCTCAGAGAACAGTATACTGCCCCAGTTACTTAGTTGCATTGTTGTTATGATAAACTACTCATTATTAATATGTTTCTCCTGATGTTCAATCAAAATCTACCATTTTGTAAATTAAGCCCATGAGATATAGTTCCATCTTCTGGTTTTACATAAAGCATCTTTTTCCTCTGCTTGATAACCCTTCAGGTCCCATTGCAGTAGAAAAAATAAATTTGTGACCTTTATCACCTCAAAAATTAACTATCTCACCCACCTGAATCTAAAATTAGACTGTTTGTTGTGTTTGCTCACATTAACAATAAATAGTAGCAATGAGCAACAACAGAGGGAAATGATTTCATATGTTGTTCCTACCATCAAGGGTTCTTTAAAGCAAACTATGGGGAAATTGGCAAATATACCAAGAAAAAATCAAGAATATATGAATATGCTACTATAGCTAAGTTGACTAATTATGTGTGATTAAAGAAAGGATGACAGAAAGCTAATGCATGTGACGCAAAATGAGTGCTCTTTAATGAGTTCTGAAATAACAGAAAAACATAGTAAAATAGGTACATGCAATGTTTTCAAGATGTTATAACTCCTCAGATTTTATACGCACTTTTTTCTTTTTCTTTTTTTCAACAGTCCTGAATGTTGATTTGTTATCTCAGCAATCTGAAGAGAGCTTACATGGTCTGGCATCCTGTGAGTGACATACAATGGCATAAATTGGACATATACCACTGTGAGTAACTTTTCAGTCACTGTGAAGGTTGGAATTCTCAATCAACCTCACACAGTGACCTAAATCCCTACAGAACTCATCTTTTAGATGCTGCAGCCCTTACTCCATGGACATTTAGTTTTAACTGAACTTTTTTAAATAGTGTTTTCCCTTTAAATCGTATTTTATGCTCTTAACTCTAGGTTTGAATTAATATTGTGAACAGTTTAATTCGATTTTAACGTTCACCTTCTATATATTTAGCTGTATTGTTCTTTTTAAATTGCAAGGTCCTTTGATTCTGTTTTTGGGATAAAAGTGAGACACAAATACATATCATCATTATCATTATCACCACCACCATAGTCATCATTTCCCTCCCAAAATTAGGCCTGAAGTCAGATTGACATGGATCTAGATAGTCTTGCCTTGTCTTGAAAGATTTCCAGAATAGGATTGTCATAAGACTGGGTCTGATTCTATTTAAAACATCTATGTATTAATCCAAAACAAAGAAGAGGGTGCTGGCCTATTCTCTGCTACCTCAGAGGAAAGAACGAGGTCTAATTGTTTTAAGTTACAGGAGCATAGATTTTGATTGAACATTAGAAGGAACATCTTGACAGTGAGAGTGGTTCAGCAATGTAACCAATTGCCTAAAGAGGTGATGGGGTCTCTTTTGCTGGACATCTTCAAAAAGAGGATGGAGAGCTACCAGCTGAGGATGTTCCTACTGGTCATCCTGGAATGAGCAAGAGGGGGTTAGACCTGATGGCCCATGGGGCCATTTCCACCTCTATAATTCTATGCCTCTAAGATCGGGTCCAATTCTAGATACAGCACAACACAACATAAACATTTCTGTATATCTGGCAGAACTGCTATCCACCAATGTTTTAGTAAAGAGTCTTCACAACTTCTTTGAGCCATTCTTGCCTTTAAAAAAATGGTTTTTCTTGTTCTGAAAGACCTCCAGGGTAAGACTGGCATAAAATTGGATGTGATTCCATTTCAAACATCTATGTACTAATCCCAAAACAATGCTTCAGGCACTCTGGCAATGGTGTATAGACTCCTTTCACAAGCTTCCATATTATTAAAACCAAAATCCCGAAATCAGACAGACCTGAAAAACAGTTCTAGAAACTCGTATTACAGAGCAGCTAACTTTTTGCTCATAAAAGAAATCACCCCATAACTATTACTGAGCAAGTCACCTGTGTATTATAATAATGAGATCTGGGCAAATGTGACAAATGTTCAAAACGTAAGATACTCATGCAGTTATTATTTTCTGTGCTTGGAATTTACCACAGAATATTGAGTCTATTCTAACAGATTGATAAGTAAAACCAATCCCTGCCAACAGAAATTTGGCTTAGTAGTACATCGTACTGGCCAACTGAACATAGTAGTTTGTCTACCCAGAAACTAGTAGGCAAAATCACTAATCCAGCAGTTTGAATGATTTTCTATTTGAGCCTTGGCTTAGTAAATGTATCTTCTCATCTTTCCTGAGAGGAGAAAAAAACAGTCACCATTCTATGAAGCAGAGATAAAAATAATGTAGTTCTCCATATGTTGTCAGACTGCAACTCCCAGCAACCCTGGCATAACCAATGATGAGGAATGCTGGGAGTTACAGTCCAATAATATTTGGAAGACTGCATGAGTCCCAATCCTGTTGTAAAAGGACCAATGGACAAAACTGGTGTGTGCTTTTTCATGTATGTGATGTGTGTATGTGCATGATGTCACAAACTCACTTAAAAAGAGAACATGACAATTGTCTGTCTTTATGATCCAGTTTCCCAATCCTTCTGTTTCAGATCTTGGAAATAAAGTGTTGCTGTTAACATGTTGCTTGTACTATGTTTTTTTCTTGGGGTAGTGAGTACTCAAAAAAAGGGGGAGAGGTAATGTCGTTGTTTTACATGTATCAACAAGTATTTGCTTGTTACCTGTTTTTGTTACACTGAGGGAAACAAGTATGGCAGGGAGCATTCTGTGAAATTTTTAACAAATTTTAAACCATTTTCTTATATTTCTAGATGGATTTTTTTTAAAAAAAATGAAAAAGGAACCAGAAGGAAAGAAAGGAGGAAGTTACCAACATTTTTGTAATGTTGACAGTAACGTCAACAGTAATGTTGTGAGACAGCTGGTGTCTAAATTCAATAATAAATTAATAAAATAAGTTAATCAGAGAACAGACTCGCAGAGAATTACAAAACAAATATGGCTGGCACCCTGTTGGTTATATACACTAGCATAACGCTGGCTCATGTATTTTTGAGGCCTTTTAGAAGGAGGAATTCCCTCCCTCACACAATAATCCCAGCACCTCTAAACCCATCTGCCCCCTTCTCCCTTCTCCGCCATGTAGTAGTTGGAGGTGAGGGGGATAGCTGAGAAACGTCTAGCTACATCTCTATAACCAGACACACAATGAAGGAGGCACCCTCTGGAACCTCCATAGGTCCCACAGCATAACCTTACCATTCTGCATCTGGCTATAAAGATATGGCCAGGTATTTCTCAGATGCTCCCCAGCCTCTCCTGGCCACTACTTGGCCATGTTGCCACAAAAGCAACAAGAGAAAAGCAGGGGAGTAGGGAGACATGGCAATTCCACCCGAAAAGAACTTTCTGCCCCATCTCCTGATGGAAGATCATGGCCTACTTTTTCAAGTCCTCCTTGTCCTCAGGAGTTGTGGGGTTCAAATCTCAGTTCATAGCCTTCTTGTGCAATTCATTGGAGGAAGAAAATGCAGCAGTTCAGTTCAAAATACTAATATGACCGCGCAAATTTCCTGATCTGAAAAAGCAGGTGATCCTAGAGAGCTAATTCTATTCCATTGATTGCAATGTAAGTCCAAGACTGGTCTGTACTCCATCCTGTAGCTCACTGATAAGGGAATCTACTAGGTCTTTCTACACTTCTAGACAAATGGCTGTTGCACTGTCTCTATTTTAGGAGTTTCCTGTGGAGGTCAACCCTCAGAAGTTCAGTAGTGATATGACCACAGGACATACAAGTTGCCTCACACTGAGGGAAGATTCACCAGACAACCCCCAACAGTAGAAAATCACAGACCCTCAGCCTTATGAACTTCACTTTGCCTCTGTAAATGGTGCTGTCTGCTGCCACAATAATTCTGCAGAAGCTTTGCAGCTGCTGTTAGCAATAAACACCTTTTTTTTTGTCAAGGCTGGGAACTAGGGTCCAGATAATCAAAAAGACAATGAAACCATCTGTACACATAGGGAAAAATCCTAATTCCACTGACATTAATAAAGGAAGCATTATGGCTGATGAAGCTATCAAAATTTATGACATACAAAAAAACAAGCTTAAAATACTCTTTTTAAGACCTTTATAGATAATTTAAGCTGAGCACAGCAGATGGAGAAGGGTTTATTTGCAGATTGTATAAAAGGAACAAAACTTTGGAGCCTATGCAAATGAAGTGTGTCACATGTATTTGGATGATACACAAATTCAGTAAACTGAGTAAATGTGCATTTACTGGTGGGGGGAAGGTCATGTGGAATTCTTTGCAGTTTACTCTCAGATAGGGTGTATGGGATTGCAGTTTTATTCTGGGTAGGTGTAGTGGTTTGAATGTAGACCTACAACCCTGGAGACCTGAGTTCCATTCTCCATTTGGCTATCGAAACTACTGGGTGACCTTGGGTGTGTCACACGCACTCAGCTCCAGAAAACCATGTGATAGGTTCACCTCAGAGTTGCCATAAGTTGGAAATGACTTGAAGGCACATATATTACCCTGTGAATTGGGGGTCCTGGGAGGGCACCCAAACAACCAAACTAAACAAAGATGGGGAAAATTAGCTGGAGCACTCTCTTGGCTAATGAGAGGCAGGGTAACTTTAGCAGGGATCTTTTACTCAATGTATACAGCGTTGGGTCAGTGAGCAGTCAAAATAGTTCAAACTAACAATGAGATTTATTAAGCAATTATTAAGAAAGGCACAAACACACTTGCTAACTAGAAATAGGAAATAGAGCTTTTGGGGGAATGGGTGATACATCACCAATCTCACAGTCCTGAAGAAAGCCAACTGGAGAAAAGGAAACCCGGCGTGGCAGCTGAGGGGAGCTCACAGAAGCAGCAGCAAGGCAGGGTGGAAGTTTCTGAGTGTTCCAGCAAGAGATCCGAAGAGCTCTCGGAACTGGGGATTTTTATAGGGGAAGGAATGACCACGGGCTAGTCTGGTCCTGGGCGAAAACAATGAGTTTTGGACCGGAGACAATGTCTCCGAAAGGTCAGAGTTTACATGATTGAGTTAAGGTCCGAAATGACAATAGTATGGCCAGTATGTAGATGCGGCTAGCTTGGCAGTTAAGCACTTAGCTTGCCAGGGTGCGCACTCAAGGCGGAAGTTTCTTTGTTTTAATACGCATCTGTAATGAAGGTGTTTGTTTCGGGAGGTCCCCTAAAGCAGATCTGGCAGTTTCTGGCTTGCCTTGGTATAAACAAATGTGACTCAGCAGATAATAGCCATGCCTAGCTTCACGCTTGTTCGATGGCCTCACAAACACTTGGCTGGTGGTAGAGCAGGGCTGAATTATGATATCAAAATGATATCTAAAGGTTACCAAAGGCCAGGCCAGTTCACGGTGGTAACACACTGCAACAAACAACAAGGACATGACAGTAGACTTCTGCTCATAGAACAATGGAATCCTGTAGCAGGAGATGGGTGATCTCCCATTCCTACTGGAAGGTCTGTGCACACTAAAACATGTTTCACAGGGCTGGCATGCCTTCCAGAAATTGTTTCCAGTCAGCTTTGAGAGTTACAAGGGAGAGAGGAAGAGAAAAAATTTGCATATGGCAGTACTTGTTACACCAGTAGGACACTGAATTTAGACTCCTGATTCCAGTTTCTCAGTCCTCACAAAAATCCAAACACTGAGATTATGATAATCAAGGAGCTAAAGAATTAAGGCAAAGGTATGGGGACAGGCTATGAAGCACTAGGGAGTCTAAAAGATCTCGCAACTAAATTAATATAACCTTGAATAAGGCACTGTACTAGTCAGTCTCTGGTGTATTTATATCTTACCAAATTCCCACTGTAAGCATAAAAGGCAACATTGTCAAACTTTTTTATAATGTTATTTGTTATTTTTTGTTATAATGAAAATATTAAGCTCTATTAGAAGAATAACAAGAGAGACGTTCTTCCCTTCTATGACTGCCAACCATTCAGCAAAACAGCAATGACCTGCCTAGGGTTTCTTTTTTAGTTTTTCTTTGAGAAAAATTGCCTAAAGAATGCCTGTGGTCAAGGATGAGCAGCTTCAGAAGGTCAGGGGCCAATTTTCTGCCTCTAGGACCCTCCAGTGGCAGCACACACTGCCCCAAATGCCAAGAACAACAACAAAAATGGGAAATAGCTGGAAGTCTATTCTGGCTTTTGAAAAAAACAGGGAGCTGGAATCTTATAGGACCCACATAGGACCCACTTTATGTATGCTTAATGTAGCCGAGGCATTAAGAAACCTCTTTACAGAATTGTGAAAATGCATAACAGGACATAGCAAGAGTGCCTGTTGTGTATGGGGACCAATTTACATTACACATCAATGTGCATCATGCACTAATGTGCATTGCACACCAATGTGCACTGTGCACTAATATGCATCATGCACTGATGCACATTGGGCACTTTGCCAGCTTGGCTATGTGATATGTACAGATGTTACATAAATGCACAATTCTAATTCCCAGATGGAAGTCCACTAACAAAGACATCAGCCCCAACAGGATTCCAGCAAGAGTTTTTTACATGTCGAACAGTGTAGGCAGGAAGTCTGCAGGCTTTATAAAATGAATTGTTATTCCTTGAGGTGTCCAGTCTGAAAAATCTGGAAGAACTGTGGGCCACAAAAACAGATTTGGTGGTGACATGCAGTCTGTGGGTTGTACTCTGCCTACCCCTGCCTTAGATGAACAGAAAGGTCCTGCACTAGACACTACTCCTAGCCCATTGGAAACCAATGGGTCCATCTCTTGACTCTTCAGAAGTTACCCAAGCTTCACCTCAACCCCTTTGGGTTCTGCTCACATGCCATGGCACTGATTTCAAGAGTTGGCAGCTTTATCATCATCATGTAGCATGTCTCTTATTCTTAAGGGCTACTTGGTTTGGGAATAATATATGAGCATGGAAGAGGATGGCATGTCAAGGGTGGGTGCCACCCACAATCTCCAAACTTCATTAAAACATCTGAAGAAAGAACCTCTAGATGTACAACACAGAGTTCTCTTCAGATGTTATAGTAAATATGTGTAGATCAAGGACACACTTCTTCATGTTATTATCACCAAATTAAATGATTGGAAAGGTGTAACACAATCATTCCTTGCATCATGCTTACACAGTATGTATGGGTTTGGGAAGGTAAATAATTTGTGTAACTAAAAAGCTCAACCAAAGCTGTTCAACTTGCTAGGCTGGGCACTGGGCCATCCCCTCCTCCTCATATCATATTTATTGAAATATACTGTGAAAGCTGTACAGGGGGATTGCAGGTAATTTATTTATTAACTGTTTTTCCAGAACTGCTAGGAGTGTGATATTTGTGAACTGACTCCAGTTATAAAATTTCAGTGTTCCAGATGAATGAGTTTAACCATTTCTTTTGCAGTTGAAATGCATAACTTCAGTTTCTGAATATTACCTTTTTCCCTGCCCATGAAGTACATTTTACAAATGCTTCCATGAATATAACACAATTAATAAAGCCAGAATATAGCTCAGAAATGAAAAATGTTATGCAGCAAAAATTAAAATAGAAATAAAAACCATCAAAAGAGAGAAAAAACAGGAATAATCTGTGATTTTAGTTCCACAGATGTAAATTAACCTTGGTGGTTTAGACCCATTAGGGAGCTTGTCTAAATTTCCAAACACAAATGCCTGAATTTGCAGAATTTGACACCTATCTGCTGCCTTGATGCCAAAGCAAATCAGACATCTGTGTGAATGGAAATTACATCATCTCTAACCCCTGTTGATGGTCATCCTCCCCAAGTCACTGGCAGAACTATGGAAAAACTTTCACTTCATCACAATGAGTACACCACACATAGATGGGTTAGCTATTTTAAATACTTTGAGTAATGGTGTAATCCTGATTCAAAGATGTTCAAAGATGTTCAACCTATAAGGCAATAGGAATAGTCAGAAGCCTCTGGACTGTTTATTTTTCCTAATCTTACAATATCTTTTTTTTTTTTTTTTTTTTTTTGGGCTCAAAAGCTGGTCACAAACAGGTACATATTTGGGATTTCATTTGGTCTGCTTTTCTGTGTGAATGAACCTAAAGGCAGAACCCCCTTCCTCCAGCTGATCTCAGAGATCTGCCAGCAGAGGGGTCTATGGATAGAACTACTCTACTAACTAACATTTCCCAGCAGAAGGGCTTAAAATGAGTGAGAAGGAATGGCATGAAGAAGAACCCTAAATTATGCCAAATCCAAACCTTCTCCTCACCAGGTACACAGCTTCAATGCCAACATAAAGATAGGACAGAGGTATGAAATCATATGTAATTTCCAGCAGAGCTAGCTTGGCTATAACAATTCTGCCTGCCTGAAATTGACTGGACCAGTCCTTGGCTCCTTAGCCAGTTAGGATGGAGCTCAAAGGCTTACAGATATACTAAGGACTGGAGCAGGGATTTTATTTGGTCTGCTTTTCTATGTGAACGAACCTAATTCACATGTTGTAGACTAATTTATTTCATTTTTATTTTATTGAAGTTCTCGTTTATCATCTCTCAGTCTGATGAGACCCCTAAAGCAATGTATGACAGATAAAAACATTCAGTCAAGACCATATAAAACAAGTAGTCTTGGCTGACAGCTGGAACTTCCAAAAGAACAGACCAAGCCTGCCTTTTTCAAGATGGAGTTCCACAATTGAGGTGCTTTTTACAAAGAAGACCCAGTCTCAATGGTTAGACCTCACCTTGGATACTGTGTCCAGTTCTGGGCATGATAATTCAAAAAAGATATTGACAAGCTGAAATGTGTCCTGGGGAGAGCAATAAAAATGGTGAAGAGTTAGAACCATGCCCTATGAGGAAAAGCTTGGGGAAGTGGGTATGTTTAGCCTAGAGAATAGAAAGTTAAGAAGTAATGTGATAACCATGTTTAAATTAAATATTTGAAGGTATGTTTATGTTGAAGATGGAGCAAGATGTTATGTTGAAAATGCTGCTCCAGAAACTAGGACACAGAGCAATGGATTCAAACTGCAGGAAAAGATATTTCACTTAAACATCAGGAAGAATTTCCTGATGGTAACAGCCATTTGACAGTGTTGCCTCAGAGTGTTGTAGAATCAACTTCTTTAGAAGTTTTTAAAAAGAACCTGGATGGCCATTTGCTGGGTGTGTTCCTGCATGACAAGAGCTGGACTTGATCGCCATTGTGATCTTTTCCAACTCTATGATTCTATTATTCTACAACTCATGTACTCACTAATTTGGGCACTGAGAGTGGCAGGACATGCAACAGGGCCTCAGTGGAGGATCTCATAATCCAGGCAAGCTTGTACAGAAGGGGGCAGCATTTCAGATATTTTGGCCCCCCACCATTTAGCTCAAAACCAGCACTTTGGATGAGGTATGCTATTGACATGAGACCAGCAGTGCATGGTCTCTGAAGCATATATCAGGAAAAAAAATGTGTTGTATTTTGCACTAATTGTAGCTTCTGAACACTTCTTAAGGGCATCCCTATATATATTCCAATACTCTTTTGGGGATGAGAACACAGTAAGGATAGAGAGAACATTCAAAAATATTTGAACAATGGCTGAAACCCATGTTTTTCTAGTTAAGGAGAATTCCGGTCCCATGAGAATCATAGCAGTTGGGGATTTATTCCTTGGAAAAATTTCATGTGAGATTTTTGCATAGACAATAATGTTTCTGCACAGACTGGCACCCTGTTCAGTGTTTACGACGTGGTAAGCCAGCTTTACAACTTGTTAATTTTGGAGTTCATGTTTACAGATGTTGCACCAGCCAAAAATGCCCTCCAAAACATGCCTTTGATGCCAGGCAGTGCCACCAAGAGAAGAATTTCTGAGGCACTGAAGAAATGTCCAACCCTCTCCCAGCAACAAGACACTTCATAAAAAGCTCTTGTGACAGAATAGGATAACACAAGGGTTCCTCTAGCTGCACATGACAATGTGCATCACTGCCAGCAAAGGTCTAGACACTTCTGTTGCTGATCACCCCACTTCCCAGCATCCTGGGAATCTTTCTTTTGTGAAAGATAGGTATTTGAGGGTTACAGTAGGAGACATAGATACAATGATGGAGCTCCATTGTCATAACTACATCTCCTGATGCTTGGATTGGCCATTATTTTCTTGTAGAAAATCCTTTTTCCTGAATAGGAAATG
The DNA here is from genome assembly GCA_948472985.1 of Iguana delicatissima. NCBI lineage: Eukaryota > Metazoa > Chordata > Lepidosauria > Squamata > Iguanidae > Iguana > Iguana delicatissima. The sequence continues at coordinate 301,541 of CAOKZL010000308.1, forward strand.
GAGTGTTCCTTGCAAAAAATGCAATTTTTTTCACAGAATAAATTATCAGTTTCAACATTTGCTGCACATTTTCTGTGCAGAAATATTATTCTATATGCAGAAAATGCTGTTTCCTATGCTAAATATGTACAAATTTTGCACAGAATAAGTCTCAGTGTTCAAATAGTTTTCAAAAACTTCAGTTTTCAAGCACTTTCTACAATTCATGTACTCATGAAGAAAACTGATAAAATTACTTGTTACTTCCTCTGAAAATGACATCATCATCATCATCATCATCATCATCTTTATTTATTCCCCCCTTTTTTCCTTGAAAGGACTCAAAGTGGCTTACAACTTTAAAAAGAACAGATAGTTAAAAAAAAATGATGTACAAAGGTAAAACACTAATTAAACAGATAGAAATAATTAAAACAAAGTTAAAATACATATTAAAATTAGTGAAGAATTACAATCATAGAACATTGTTATCCTTTAGACTGTTGGGAAATTGGCATGGAAAGAGGCAAACAAAATGTATATGCCACACTAAGCTCTTCAATGGGGGGACGGGGGGACACAAGACCAGATATTCACTACCAGTGATTTTATAGTTTTTTGTGGAGAATAGGCTGCAAACCCCGCTACCCTATGCAAAAATTGCCAGTACTGTGCACCTTCATGAGTGAAACATCCTATTTATATGATGATAAAAAAAATCTGCCCCATAGATCTCTATAGGGCCATGAAGCAATTTGCTCCCTCTGCAGTAAATGATGCTGCATTAAGCTAACATTAGATCTGAAAACTGGATTTTAAAGCTTTGTTGGGTTTCTCAGCTGTCTTTCTTTAAAAATAAATGTGCTGTTGAACTACCTTTTCTGAAACAAACAAACGAACAGCCACTGGCTGTCATAATCAGCACTCCTTAAGAAAAATCCTCTTAAATTCAGTGGTCAGGATTTTGAAAACAAGAGATACTTCTGAACAAAAATAAAGTCTATCTAGTCTATGGGAGTAAGGACTGTGGGAGGAGCAATGGCTTTGACAGCAAGCTGATGTTCTGTAAATGTTTACAATGTCCCCCAGAGAAACAGGGGGAAGACAGGCAGCCACAGCTACATCCTGAGGGCCACCATGAACATTTCTATGCCTTAAAAAAAATTCAAGGCTTACGCACATTTGCTTAATTGAATTAATCAGAACTCATATTTGGCATCTTTATGCACTAATAGCATACATGCGGAACTTCTGTGTTTTGAGAGTTCATTTCACTCTTGAATTGCCCAACACAGCGTATGATCTTAGAGTGAATCAAAATCAACTAACTTTTCTAGAGATTCTTTAGAGCAGAGAAACTAGACATTGTCATTTCTGTAGTGTAAAGTAAGACATATCCCTTAATCATCTTCACCTCTGAGATAGGCAGGTGGGGATCCTTGTATTTACTTCTCTCTTAGACAAGAAAGGAAAACAGGCAGAAATAGCAAGGAGGAGAAGAAGCAACAGAGCCAGGAATTGTGGGCCTCATAGAATCATAGAACTGGAGAGGTGGAAGGACATCAAGAGACATCTAGTCTAGCGTATCTCTCCTGATACAGGAATCCACATCTAAAGCCCCCCAACAGATGACCATTCAGCTTCCAATAAAGAAAAGTACAACGTAAGCACCTGCTAGTTCCTGCTAGCACCTGCTAGGATGCTAGTTCCTCAGGCTGACTTGAATAGACTCCATTATCTGTGTTTTCAGCCCAGCCTGTTAAAGGAAGCCCAGCTTGAAATGGCTCCCGTATGTGGAATTACTGCACTTGCTAGCCAGACTCTGGACTTTTAACCAGTGATGTGTTTAAGTCTTTTACTTCAAGTCTCAAGTCAAGTCTCAAGTCCTTGAAGATACTTTCAAGTCAAGTCTCAAGTCAAGTCTCAAATCTGGAAGCCAATTTTATACCCCAACCAAAATTCCAGAATTATTGGATGGAGTGAAATAAATTCAGTTTTAACAATTTAAGCAGAGTCTGCTCTCCACATTTGCAATTTTGCCATCTGCAGCTTTGGAAGTGGGGAATAGGATCCTATCTTACTCTTCATTACTGAAGATTCAAAAAATTTAGAAGGAAGCATTCTTTTTCCTCAAGCCCATTGCCTAACACATTTGCTGTTCCCCTCTGGGAAATGCACTCTGCACTCTAAGGGCGAGTCTTGTCTTTTTGCTCTTAGGAAACATTTTAGAAGGCTCCCCTGATATGCAGCAGGACCAGGCTGCTGAGCAGACTTCAAGCCTGCCTCAAGCCCATTGTCTAACCTGTTTGCTGTTCCCCTCTGAGAAATGCACTAACACTTTGGGCTTGAGAGAGATTGTCCTGTGACCAGTAGGTAAAAAGAGATGGAGGTGTTGTTCAAAGTCGTAAGATTTATGGATGAATGAATTATATTACTGAACCAAGCTCAGCAAGTCAGTCATTAAAAATATACAGGTCTTGAGCTGAATTGAGTCAGTGCATCATTTATGGCCGAGTCAGCCACTTAAGTCACTGAAGCGACGTAAGTTCGACTTGAGTCCAAGTTTATCAACTCGAGTCTACATCACTGCTTTTAACTATTACTACATTCTCAGTTTTTCCTTTACAGAGGCCAGTTTACCCACAACCTTTTTCCTACACAAAGTTCAGCTCACATATTCATTAGAAAATGAAAACTTTCTCCACACTTCACAGGTGGTGATCCATATGGTGCAGATCTCACTAATCATAAACTGTGTATGTGAAGTACCTATAGATGTGAACTAGGATAAGAGTGATGATTACATTGCAAGCTAGAGCTTTTTGTGGTTTTCTAACCATTTTCTGATCATTAATTCCTCTGTTTCCAGTACTAGGTTCCTTAAGTATGTAGTTATGTCTTCTAATGGCATCAGCATGAATAGTAAGCCCTGGTTATGTCTGTGTCTTGCATCTGATAGAAAGGAGGGCTTATGTAGATATTCTGTAGTTTAGATGTTTGGGGCTCAGCTGGCCCAGTCTCATGCTCTAGAACTGATGCTATATGATTTTTTTTCTTGTAGGTTGAAAGACCAATAAGAAAGATGTTACTGGAGCATATTTCTCTCTTGGAGAATACTGGTGGGAAGATATTCTAGGTCCCAGTTACATATGGTTGCAGCATGTCATTTTACTCATTTTAACTTTCCATACTCTGAACTGGAGATCTGACAATGTTTGCAGTTCTCTCATGGCAAGTAGGAATGGCAATGACTAGTTTACAGACGTTGCCCCTAAATTTTGACCCACCTATCAGAAGAAAAACAAAAATTTGTTGTTGTATGCCTTCAAGATATTTCCAATCTATGATAACCCTATCATGGGGTTTTCTGAGGCTGAGAGTGTGTGATGCACCCAAAGACACCAGTGGATTGCCATGTCTGAGTGGGGAACCAAACCCTGCTCTCCAGAGTTGTACTCCAACATTCAAACCACTATACCACACTAGCTCAAAATGAAAATATATACCTTTAAAGAACTGAGAAAAAGCTAGAAAAGTTACTTTCCCACTAAGTTTTTGGTTGACTTCAGTGGCGTACCAAGGCTCAACAGCACCTAGAACAGTGGTTCTCAACCTGTGGGTCCCCAGATGTTTTGGGGGACCCTGAGCATTGACCATAGTGGCTGGGGCTTCTGGGAGCTGAAGTCCACAAACATCTGGGGACCCACAGGTTGAGAACCACTGTCCTAGAACAAGCATTGAAGTTGCACCCGTGAGTGCTGCTGCCACCCCCCACACACATTGCCAGGCCAGGAAGGACCCTGGCAGGGGTGAGGTGAGCAGCGGTGGGGGTGGGGCAAGCGGCAGTGGATGGGGGCAGAGGGTTCCTCTTTTTGTGTCCCCCTGGCATTAGTGCCCAGGGCATGTGCCCCAGTTGGACCACCCTGGATACACCTCTGGTTGACTTTACTTTGCTTCAGCAACTCAATATCACATGGACCACTTTGTTTCTGCATATTATGTTCACCATTCTGAGGCCTGGAAGAATACATTGCCTGCTCATCCCCAGAGAAGAGGTAATCAAAGCCAGGCAATAACTAGGCTCAGGCCAGCCTCCCATCTGCCATGAGACAGTTGGAGCTGCTCCTCATAAGGACTAGCCCCTGAATCCTCCTCCTCCAACTTGCCCCAAAATTCAAGCCTCACAAGACCATTCTTTCACCCCTTCCTTGTACTAACATCACTACTGAATGAAGCATGTGGATGTTATGCCTTCCTCTACCACGTCCACTCCAGAAGATTAGTGGGGAGCCTATCTGAAATGAATGTAGGTTAAGCCAAAGGTATTTTGCTACTTGAGAAGGACTAGAGGCACATCTTAATCACATCCCAAGAGGTGTGATAAAGACTTCTAAAAGAATTGAGATGCCTGACTCTCAGAAACCATTCAAAAAAGCCATAGGCTGCATTTCCACTGGCTTCTAATAATTGTTTGATAGGTTTGTAGAATGTTTAGTTCAAGGACAAAAATGAAGACCATTGTGTATCAAACTCAAAATGCCTGGGGGGGGGGGAGCTGTAGAGATAAATTACAGAGCAAAAGGTGATGACATCACCATGAAAACTCATTTCATTCACTCTATGTGTCCAATTAATAATGTCAGCTTCAGCCAGTAAACCACCTGACCATTCTAACTTACCAAGACATTTGCCAGAAAAAGAACGATGTATACAAAAACTCCAGGCTTAAAGGTCAACCACAGGGCAGAAAGTTGGAAATGTATTACAAGAAAATGCAGAAATCCTGTTCCAGTTCCTTTCTCTCTATTAACAAGCAGAGGAGCCAATCGTTTTCTGTGTGACATAGCCAAGGATGTGCTAGCAAGCAAGAGCAGTGCTTTTATGAACATGACAGCAAGAGTGCAGTAGCCTCGTGCTGAGAGGAGTTGCATCAAGACGTGAGGGGAGCAAGTTTAGGTCTTAACGCTTTTCTCCTGCCTGTTTTCTGTCTCTTCAGCAGGCCAGCCTTTAACAATGTGACACTAAAGTGTTTTCTATATCCTTCAAAGGAGAGAGCTAGTTGAAATTTAGCATATTCTTGGAAGTACTTGAAAGTGTACCACTGGGATTATGTTACTTATTTATAGACAGAAAGATGACAGAGGGATACATGTCCTTTTGGTAGCATGGACTTTGCCTCTTCTTAAAAATCTTTCATGGAAACTCCATCAAACCCAGTGGTATCTGAATTCATGCTTTCCCAACTTGATGCACTCCAGATTGTGTTGGTGTATAACTTGCATCTTTCAGAGTTGGCTATGTTGGGCATTGTGTCCCAAACCATCAGGAAGGTAAGGGGCTGGCTTTACACATAGAGCAGGGGTGAGTTAATGTTGCCATCAGAACATAGCAGCGATGTAGACTGAGTCGGACCAGGCTTGACTCAGCAATAAATGATTCACTGACTCGACTCGAGACGTGTATATTTTTAGTGACTGGCTTGCTGCCCTTGGTTCAGTAACATAACAAATTCATCCAGAAACCTTATTACTTTGAACAATATTGCCATCTCCTTTTGCCTACTGGTCACATGACAATCTGTCTCAAGCCCAAAGTGTGGGCACATTTCTCAGAGGGTAACAGGTAACAGGTTAGGCAATGGGCTTGAGGCAGGCTTGAGTTCTGCTCAGCAGCCTGTGCTGCAGCATATTGGAGAAGCCTTCTGAAACTTCTCCTAAGAGCAGAAGACAAGACTCGCCCCCAGAGCGCAGGGTGCATTTCTCAGAGGGAAACAACAAATGTATTAGGCAACAGGCTTGAGAAGGAAGGACCCTTCCTTCTAAAGCTTTTGAAGCTTCTATAATGGGGAATAAGAAGGATCCTATTCCCCACTTCTGAAAATCCTCCAGCTTCAGAAATGGGAAGTAAGAAAGACCTTATTCCCCATGTCTGAAGCTGAAGATGGCAAAATCACAAATCTGGAGGTCTGTCTCTGCTTAAATGGCTAAAACTGACTTCATTCAACTCTGTCCCAAAATTCTGGTTGGGGTATAAAGTTGGCTTCTAGACTTGAGACTTGACTTGAAAGTATCTTCAAGGACTTGAGACTTGAAGGTAGAGACTTGAGACTTGGAGTAAAAGACTTAAATAATCACTGGAACATAGCCATTTGGGTATCTCCAGCCACTAAGATCATGCCACTAAAACTTGCCAGAAAACCACTGAAAGACATTAAAGCAGGGCTGGGCAACTGCTGAGGAGTGGCACTTTGGCCCCAGTCAGGACCTTGGAGGACTGATTCTCCCCAAACACATACACTCCCACAACCTGAACACTAACCTAAGCTACTCAAGAAGCAGAAGTAAAATTCCTTCCATATTACTAAGGAAAGTTGTAAAAAGAATACTATAAAAATCTGCAGCTGTCCGCTTCTCAGTGGGGGGAGTTTCTTGATCTATATCTAATTCTTTTTCTGATAAGAAGTCCACTTGGTTATTCATATATGTAATGTTAATTTTTCTTTTAATAATTATTAAGGAATGAGACATTAAGAGTTTAAATGACTGTATTGAATAAGAGCTTTTTCTTCTTTCTTTTTTCCCTTCCTCTTTTCTCCTTTTCTTCTTTTATCTTCTATTGTTTCTTCTTTTCTGCTTCTCTGGTTATATTGGCATAGTACTATCGATTTCATTCTTATGTCATACATATAGTGTAATATTATAATGTATAGTTAAGGATGTACTTAAATGTTGAACTGATCAAGAAGAATATATGTTTTTGGAATCAGTAAAAATATTCGTTAAAAAAAAAAAAGGGAGAAGTAAATTAAAAAGAGAAAGACTGAAGGAGACCAGCTCAGATGATGACAACCCACCCATCTACCCAACTACTCATGACAACACAACCTAGCAAACAAAAGTATAACTTCAGTGACTTCACATGATCCCTCCCTATGAGCACTGCAGTTGGGCAGTACTGGTCAACTTCTTGTCCTGGATTGCACAGTAGAGCTGTCAATAAGCAAAGTCCAGCTACTTTTCCTCCAACTGCACAGCATAATGACATTTTTCTTATATGGACATATTCAAGACATACTATTTGGCTTTTTCAAGCTTATTGTTAATGTCAAGGTCTCTAGATCAGTCTGAAATGCTTTGAGCTGTGTCATTACATTCCAGAACTGAATTCAATTCAATATGGAGCTGGTCTGAATTGATCTGAATTAGTCAGATCCCATCACTATTTTGAATATGGCAGAAGTGATTCCATTAGCTAGTTCAAGTGGCTGCTCTACAATTTTGTATTGGCGATAACTGCTTTCAGCAAAACTATAGCAGTATTTTTGATCCCATCCATTTGGTTCTGGTTGTGCTCATAACTGGAACATGGTCTCTGATAACTTCTCTAAAAGCAAATTTGTCCTATGGGTGGTCTTGTCAGGTTTTCAGTAATGGACAACTGAAATTCATGACATGGAGGATTGATAGCCCTGAAATGGCTATTGACCAGTTTGCACTCTACCTAAATACCAAATAAAAACATTGATTTCAGTTAACCTAGACATGTATTTCTCTGTAAAATTAATATATTGTCCACATTCATAAATTGCATGATGCACACATTTCTGTCTTTATGAAAGGTCCACACCCCAAATTGTAGGATTTTTATTTTATTTTATTTTTTTTGCAATTTATTCTGTATGTGTAAAAGGGAAAACTACATAACTATACAAGGAATGGAGGGCATTCCTTAAAATAAAAGACACCTGCTAGTCCTATTAGGGACAAACTTTCCAGCCCTCAAATACAGTAAGGGACACCTGACAGCCCTACATGTGGGTGGAAAGAAACCAGATCTAGAAGGAACAACTCTAGCCCCCTGCGTGCTTTAGAACCCTGAATGTGAAGGGTTCTGAACTGAACTGGGAGCTTACATGAGTAAACCCAGCTTTCCTCTGCAAAAGTTACTTTCTTTCTCTCAAACCAGACCTGAAATTGAGAAAAAGATGGTGACGGAAAGGGCAGTCCACTCTCTTCCTCATTGCATGGATTAGGATGGATAGATAGTATGACTGAAGAGGACTCTTCTTTTAGCGCTAGAGCATGAACATCTTGTCCGTCTCTTCAAATGTTTTGTTTGTGTGGTGTTTTCCCTGTACACAGTTAGTCTTTTGGTAGCCTGCCATTTGTTGCTCTCTGCGGATGTGAACTGGATGTACAAGATTTTTAAAAACTGGTGGTGCTATGTGTGTGTTTTAAGTGTGGAAAATGTTACATCAGATGTTGGCCTCAGTAAATTGTCTAAGCTTGTTTATAATTGTGCTCCCTCAACAACTCAAAACCACAACTCTGAATTCATTAATTTCCCAGCAGTTCTTTTGGGTACACAGAATAACTTACAAGTTACTCTAGAACGGCAGACCAGCTTACTACTCACTTCACTTCCTTTCTGAGCCAATTTTTAACTGGTACTTCAGATTTAAAGGCAGGCAACCACCAAAGTGTTCATTCATATGTTTGCTGGGTTTCTGAAGCAATCCATGTATGGGACTGGAAACAACTAGTGAGGTACAAGCAGCCACATTTACATCTTTGGCCAATTTTCTCCTTAATAAGGAGAAAACAGTTTTACAAACCAGCCACTCCAGACAACATCAGTAGTACAATGAAATGGCTTTGTTAATACGGGTTTCAGAGAATTACATCTAATTGGGGTTTGCAAATTGAAAACAGCCCCCTAAGCTAGAAATTCACTGAGTCTGTAACTTTATGTAAACTTACACAGGAGAAAGACCATATAGAGCAAGACATATGTCTAAGTAGACATATGTCTAAGTAAACATATACAGGATTGAATGATTAGTCATATATTCTGCCAAGCCTCCTCTCAAAATGGGGTTCTTTCTCTCTTAATTTTCATATAGCTTAGGATCTTACTCACTGTTACTGTACTGTGAAATTTAACACTTGATGAAAAGTATCCTGAAAATGAATCATCCTGAAGGAAATTGCATACCCTCCTATATTTCACAGACAAAAATCAGGACATGTATGACCAACAAACATCAAGATGTTGCCAAGATTGGAAAAATTATTAATGAGGAAGAACACACAATCTAGGAGAGTCTGCAGTGTTTTGCTTTTGCCTAACCCTACTAGGAAGGGCAGGATTCCATCCCCTCTTCTCCTTTTCCACTTGCTGAGTGCAAACTAATTTTGCTCTTGTAAATCAGTGTGCTGCAATTGAAGCAAGCTCAGGACAAAGGGGAAAGTGGAAGGAGGAGAGAGAAACTGGCATTTTTTAAAAGCTGCTGAAATGGGCAGTAGAGGATTATTCAGGACTGCCAAACCAGGGAAATATTTCATTTGCAAAATGTTGGAGGCTATGGTCTCACAGAGGGCTGAGAAGAGGAAAGCACTGAGGCCCTTTCAGGCTGGTTTGAACACTGGAATGATCTCAGAAATACAATTCTTTGGCTTACAGTTTTGGGAGAAAATAATTGGTTTGAACTAAACCTATTCCAAATAAAGATGGAGAGGGGTGGGGTGGAGGTTAGCAATATAATGTGTTCTTTAAACTAAAAAATACAAACTCAAAAAAAACTATTGTGTAAAAGAATCTTTTAAAAATCATTAAATCTGCTGTTTATTCTTCCAGGCTCAATTGAAATGCATTTCAGTGAATATTACTTAAAGTTAGGCTAACAATTCTATTTGGGAAACAAAACAAAACACTTTAACCATTAACAATAGAATAATCACAAATTCAGATAGGTATTGGTTTTCACAGTGTCACTGAGTCAAAGCATATCCTGTGTGCACATAGGAGTTATTCCACTAAAGTCAGTAGGTCTACTTAAATGAGGGATTTCAGCATGATCTGGCACTGTGTATTTGAGCACTGCAGATGTGGAAACTCTACCATAGCCAAAGACAAATAATGAGCTCTCCATTACAAGTGAGAAATGAGTGGAATTTATTTCTGATCATGCATTGTGACCCACACATAATCCCCCAATGAAAAAGTTTCTCTATGCTAATGTGTAATTTATAGTTTCAATAACTCTCTCCCAAAAAACATTGATCCTGCCAAGTTAAAAAAGGATGCTAACAGGTAATTACAGAAAAATTTGTCCATGCTATGAATTAATGCTACAAAATCCATTCATTTCTGTTCACAGTGGCTGAAAAATAACTGCAGTATATTCCCCTTATCCTGAATTTGTTTTTTAACAGAAATGTGACTTTTCCTACTGATCATGGTGCTAAGGCAGTGCTTTAATCCGCTTTGGCTTGAATCTTTTTCCACCTTGAAATCTGGAGATCTATGCAATACAAAGGAATGTCTTGCAAAGCCATTCTTCTGTGTTCTCAATGTGCCTAGATGCTCTTCTTGATGTTATTTATCCCACAACAATTAAAACTAAAGGAAGGGGAAAAAAATAAAAACTTATTTAAAAATATCTGTCCTATCTTTCTGCTATACTATGTCTGGCGGTGTTAGATCTGAGCACATTTCTGGTTAATTAAACATCTTATAACATGACTGTACTCATGCTTAGAGTTTTGTACCATAAAATACCAAGTGCTCATTTCAGTAACTTAAAGCAGTAGGAACCAAGGGTAGCATCTGTGTCTTTATTGGGCTGGAGCTGTTTGGACAGTACTGCATGCAGTGAGCCATAGTACATAGTAGCTAAGTGATGAATTACAGTGGAGAGACCTGGAGCCAATTCACACTACAGAATTATAGTGCTGTTATTCCACGTTAACTGTCATGGTTCCATCCCTTGGAATCCTGGGGCTGTTTAGAGTTTAGAGAGGGATGTTTAGAATTCTTAGCCAGAGCACTCCAGTGCCTCACCAAACTAGAAACACCAGGATTCCATAGGATGGAACCACGGTGATTAAAGCGGAATATTAGCATTATAATTCTATACAGGCCCCTGCTTTCAAATTCCCATATAGGAATGTTGCTCGTTAGGAGAACCTGTGACTGTCACAATCACCTTAGCTTCCCAAGTCCCACAGCCAAAACTATGGGAATGACAGAATCTCTGGAGGAAGGACAAAATCAAAATTTGAGCAAAAAAACAACAACAAGGTCATCATCTGGCACCATTGATCAGCAAGGATCTGTCATAAATTTAAACTGAAGTAGCAATACCTGAAATGATTAGGTATGCATCTATGCTATATAGTTATGACAGTCTCATACTACTTTAAGTGTAATGGCTCCTGCTGTGTTATTCTGGGATTTATAGTTTGATCAAAGGTACTTAGAACCCTCTTGCAGGAGGCATCTCCAGTTCAGGTGAGTGCACTAGAGCTGTTCAGCAAGAAATGTGCCTTGCCACACTATAGATCCCAGGATTTTATAGGACAGAGTCATTGCAGTTAAAGTCATACCATACTGCTATAAATGTGTAGTGAAGACAGGACTCTAGGACACAAAAGGTAAGACTCTGATTTGGTTATTGTGTTGCCTGTTGACAGTTGCCTGCTCATCCCCAGAGAAAAGATGCATAGCTTTAATGAGTGCATAGTTTTACTGTGTATAGCTTTAATAAGCTGTTTCTAACTTGGACATTTCTTCTTCCATTTCAAGTAATCTATGCATTTTTCCCATTGACAAAAATGTGCTTGTGCATATTTCAACTGTGCATATTTTTGCTCTTGGCATTTTAAAATGTGTGCACTGTCCTGTTTTCACTTTTTTTTTTTTCATCTAAAAGACCCAGCAAGCTGTAGAGTGGTGCTTCTTCTTGCACAAGTTTTGAGAGGTGCAAAAAGACTATTTTCATCAAGTCTGGAGTCCAACATTTTTCCCATTCCCAGTAGTAACTTTCTTATCAGTCTTGCAGTGTGGAAAAACAATGTTAAATTCTCTTAGCACAAAATATACATGCCTGATGTCTGGTCCAGTTGTTACCCAAAACGTAAGTGCCACAAGGATCACCCCATGATGCCAGTACTTTCTTGCAAAGGTGGGGAATTAATTAGCTCAAACAGGAGGCTTGCGAGAAGGGGGCAACTTAGCGAGATCTTGCTACCAATGTCTACAGGCACCCACAGGAAAGACTCAGCCGACACAGCAATGCAGAGAAATCAAAATTGCCTTTTATTACAGTAAATCCACATATGCATACACGTACACACAAGAGCTAACCGAGAGAAAGGGAGGAAAGTGAGAGAGCAGCTGTAAAGAGTTTGGGTGATATTTACTGGATCAGACAAGGAGCAGAGAGCAGGATGAGATGACTCGGGTGCACAGTGTTTGATTGACAAGGACGTGATGGTTAATTCAATCATGGGTGAGAGTTGAGGAATGCAAAGATCGGAGTAATAAAAGGATCGGAGTAAATCTGGTGGGCTTCTGGTTTGGTGTCGTTGGAGGAGACATCCTGCTTCTGCCTAAATCAATCATCCACAGGGCATTGGTTATTGTGCCTGGCAAGCAACCTAATCTTACCTTGGAGATCTTAGTCTGACTCTCCTTTCTTTCGTTTACCATCAGAACAATCCCTTGCCCAGTTTGACCTTCCAGTCACTTCGCAGGCTTCAGTTTCAATATCGAGGCCAATTACTTCTGTTGCCAATTAAACATAATGCCAATTGAGTATGGCGCCCATCCAGACCTTACCGGTATCAGGGACCCTCAAAGCGGGGCCTTACACAGTAGCACATGTTGCTACTGCCCTCTTGGTCCCCTGAACCACAGCCAATCCTGGGCATACTGATGGTTTAAATGTTTCCATCTCTGTTGGTTTGTGTTGGTGATTTAAGCAGATAAACGGTGTGCAAGTAAAGGCTTACAGGCCCTCTTCCAATACACCAAGCCACTGGTCCAAATGCTCTCACATGCTTTGGATGCTTTGTTGAGAAAGAGAGGGAAGAAACATGGGAAGTTCCAATCACAGAAATCCTACATAATATCTAGCTTGACCTTAAAAGAAAGATGCAAAATAATATTCCTTTAAAAACGTTTTGCTTTCCAGTGGATGGGAAGAAGAGGATAGGAAATTCTTACAAGCTGGAATGGAAAAGGACTTCTAGGACTTCAGCTTGTTGAGGGATTAACTGTAAGAACATGCACGCATGCACACATCCAACAGCTATGTGAAGAATGTAATATTAGCACTCACCCAGATGAAAGAGGAGCAGATCAATTAAATGAGCTGGCACATGTACCTTTACACAGCACACCAGCACAAGCTCCATTAAGTCAACAGGGGTTATGCCAGCTGAAGAAAATGTGCATATATATTTTCAGCCTTTAGGCAAGGAACCTTGTCTTTGAAATTTCCTTGAACCACTGGGATTGTTGACTTCATTTTTCCTCTGTCTCGAGGTTATTGCAATTCTTTCCACCACACCATACAAAGAAGAACTTGTGCACATAGAACCATATATTACATTTCAGAGTCTCTTTTTCTCTTACTCTGCCTATTCGCTTCTGGTCATTCAGACACAGAAATGTAAACAGCATACTCAAGAAGAGGAACAGAGTATCCCTCTCTTTAATCATTGTGAACTGAAATTCTAGCCAGCCACACATATTGCTTGAATCCATACATCATTCCTACCTGTGGATCAGATTGAACATTATTTGTTACAATAAACACTTTTATAAAAGATTTCCTGAGAGATAGGTGTGTCAGCAATTTAAACACATGTTTGCTATTCAATGTCAAATCACAAAAGAAGGCATGGTAAATGCAAGATAGAGGAATGCATCATATGGTGAAAAACAGACATCTTTACTCACTAGAGGGAGAAAACCATATTGTGTTAAACCAGGGATGGGAAAAGTATGGCACAGGTTGCAAGCAGTCCAATCACCTTTGGTCCACCCTCCTAAGTCTTCTAAGGTCCACAGCATCAAATAAATCTAAAAAGAACTAAGTTGCATTTGCAGCAGTGTGGTTTGTCTCTGAAATTTCTTGGCTAGAGTGCCTGCTGAGCAGCTCTGGAAGAAACAGCTTTGGAGGAGAGTTTTATAGGCTGTAGGTGATAGTTGCTGGATGCTACCTGAATTTTTGACTCTATGGGTCTTAGAGTCAGGCTGTCTGAGAGAGGCAAGAGTGGCTAGGAAAATCACCTATGGAGCAATACCAGAAAATGTCCTAGTTAAGCCTGCCCCTCCCACATAGTCTGTCTCTGAAAATCCATCAGGAACTGGGGAAGCAGTTGGTTCTACGTAGCAGAGACAGCTTGTAGTGGTGGCAGAAACCTTCTATCAGAGCTCAACTCCCAGCTCATGCCTCTCTGCCAGCAAGGGAAAGAAGACGATAGTACTTGCCCAAGAGGAGGAGGCGGTGGGGAGTGTCCAGTGCAAACAATCAGTAGAAGCACTGAGCTGAGCTGAAGTCAAGATCAAATCCAAAAGGTCCAGAATGCTGAAGGTCCATCCAAAAAGGGTCAAGAGAGCCAGAACACAAGGGTCATGAGGGCTTGAGTAGAGATTTCCTACAAGAAAACAGCAAGCCACACCAAGAGACTTATATAACCGACAGAAACAGGTGTTACTCATCATTGTTCTGTTTTCTCAATCTCACCAAAACAGCTTCCCTCTGAGCTGCTCATTTTTGTGTCCTCCGTGATTGGGAGCTGGGGGAGCAAATGTGGATCTAATTCCTCTAAATCATTGCTGGTCCTCTCTCCTTCTAGCACTAGGTGCAACCGCTCCATCTCAGCTTGTCTTTCAGCTGATGGGGGTATTGGCAAGGTAGTTTGGTCTATCACTGGCTCTGTTTCTGGCACAATCAATTGCTCATCAACCTCTGAGGCATCATCTATCTATCTATCTATCTATCTATCTATCTATCTATCTATCTATCTATCTACTATCTATCTATCAGGCAGCACCCCAAAGGGTTTCTGAGGTGCTACAGATCAGGGTGCTGAGAAATTATATCTGTGGTGCTTCACTGGTCACAAGGAATACTGTGAGAACCAGACTCCAATATACAGAGTCTGACCAACTGCCTGTTCTCAACATGCCCTGTGACATGGATAGTGCTTTGGACATAATTTCCCAGTACTCTGATCTGTAATGCTTCAGAAACCCTTTGGTTGGGGTACTGCGCGGCTGAAAAGGAGCTTTGTCATCACTGTAACATCTTACAGTGCAGGATCTTGGCCATCCTCTAATTTGACTCTATATATATCACGTTCTTGTAGGTGCCTCACACAACTGCACAAAGAAATTTCTCTGATGGCCTGTTGTCCATGAACATTTAAGCTGTTGTTGCATGCCTTCAAGCTGTTTCCACTGTAGGCAACCCTACGGTAACCCTATCACAAGCTGTTTTTGGCAAGATTTTTTCAGAGGTGGGTTGCCTTTGGCTTCGTCTAAGGCTGAGAGCATGTGACCTGCCTAAACCCACCTAGTGGGTTTCCAAGGATCAGCAGCATTTTTGAGTCAGGTCTTTCTTGCGTTTTAGTCAAATACCCAAGTCATTGCACCATGCTGGCTCTCTCTATGAAAATTTATGCAATAATAAATTTGTTGATCTTTATAGGCTAATTTTTTAAAAAGTTCTAACATGCAAACACAGCTTCCCCTCCTGAAACTCTACAACTGTGTAAATGGAGGAGCTTGGTGAAGGGAGAGAGCACCGGTTCATGGAGGGTCAACATCTGGCCCAGGGAAGATCTGAGCACCCTCCTCTAAGCCCTGGACCAAACCTTCCCCCCTCCTCTTATAGGTTGCTAGCGTATATACCCGGCGTTGCCCAGGATTTTATTTTCTCATAGGTAATACATGTTAGAAAGATTTGAGATCCTGTGCCTCTAATTCCCCAACTGTCTTGTCCAGTATTTGTAACTTTTCCCCATATTCCCCATCCAATCTGTATTCAGAGTTATTAACATACAGAGGTTGGGTTCCTGAGTCAATACACTGCCCTCCTCCTTGCGGTTAGGCCTCATCTCCATAGCAACCAGCCAGGCCCAAGAACTCTCTGGCTGAGAATTTTAAAGGCCTCTCCCTAAACTGCAAACGCCAGGATTCCCTAGAATCGTCTTAGGCAGCCAATCATATGAGGTGTTTACCTAATGCAGACAAACAAACATACAAACTTTGACTTTTATATTGTAGATGGGGCACACAGTGAGGAATCCTCAGTGGTATATTTGATCAGTGATTGGAAGTAACAGTAAGTTTTCTCCCTGCATGCAGCTCTCCTTCCCAGCAGGACTGAGAGTGATACACAAGGTAAGCCACTCAGCTCATGTTTATAGGTACCAAGTGAGAGGATACCATTCTTCGTCCTTCCAAATTGCCAGGTTTCTCCCAGGCCCTGAGGATCTTGATGATGCCATTATATGTTATGCATTAAGTACCAATCACAGCTGCTCATGGCTTGTCATTTAAAACAGAGAGAGAGGGAGGGAGGGAGGGAGGGAGGGAGAAAGGGAGAATCAGGATCATAGAGCTGGAAGAGACCACAAGGGTCATCAAGTCCAACCCCCCGCAATGCAGGAATACACCCTCAAAGCATTCCCAACAGGTGACAATCCAACATCTGTTTAAAAATCTCCAAAGAAGGGGACTCTACCACACTCCCAGGGAGCAGCATATTCCACTGCTGAACTGCTTTTACCATCATGAAGTTATTTCTAATGTTTAGGTAGACTGTCTTTTTCTGAAGTTTGAAGCCATGGGTCCCTGTCCTTAGTCTCTGGAGCAGCAGAAAACAGGTTTGCTCCCTCTTCCATATGACATCCCTTCAAATATTTAAACATAGGTATCATGTCCCCTTTTAACTTTCTCTTCTCCAAGCTAAACATACCCATCTCCCTAAGCAGCTCCTAGTAGGTTTCTAGGTCTTTTACCACTTTGGTCACCCTCCTCTGGACATATTCCTGCTTGTCAATGACCTTCCAGAACTCTTGTGCCCAAACTGGACACAATTTGACCAAAGCAGAATAGAATGGCACTATCACCTTGACTAGACACTATACTCTTATTCTTGCAGCCCAGAATTGCATTGGCCTTTTGAGCTGTCACATCACACTGCTGGTTAATGTTCTACTTGAGGTCTACTAAGAGAGAGGAAACACACTTTTCTGTTTTGAAATTGACACAGATATCTTAGCTAAAGGGGCTGTTCCCAGATCAAGATGAAAGGATTTTATTCCTTCTCACTGACTCATTTAATTTAGCCTACTTGTTGTTTCTAACCGGAAGGTAGATGCAAAGCATAGTTGAAGGTGAGCGCTGGCATCAGAATGACTAGGAGAGAAGGAGGAAGCTAAATAACTACACAAAACTACCTGGAGAGTCTTTGCAAATTGCAAATTGTTCCGTGCTGCAAATCTACCAGTTGAGCTGGAGATTTGTACATAGCCATTTCCTGTTGCCTGGAAATGAGCATATCAAAACTGGAGAATTTGCACCTTGATCTCTCGCCTGGAGATGACCCATGAAAACTGGAGACTCATAGCCAGGCGCTGAAAACTGCTAACCCTTCTCTGAAATCATAAATAATTAGTATGATATTTTTTTAAAAAAAAAACCTATACATCAGTCTGCTTGTCTGAAAACAAGCCATTAGACAAAAAATGTATTGGATGTGCCATGGGGTGGGCAAAGAGGGGCCCTCCAGATATTGTTGAACTGTGATTCCAAGTATCTCCAGCCAGCCTAGTCATTGGTCTGGAATGCTGGGAATTACAGTTCAACAACATGTGGAGAGATGTCCTTAGCTTGTTCCCGGTGTAAAGGAAAGAAAGTATCTTCTAAAATATTTCCAAAAACAGACACTCTTTAGGAAAAACATCTGCCATTTTCCTCTTCATTACTGCATTTTGTCATGAAATTTTACGTGGAATTCCTCACATTTCTTGTGTCAATTATTGTTGCTTTCTAGTTATATGTAGTTGTGGTCCAAGTCTGGAAAGAATGTTTACTATTTGATGCTAAGGGGCAAGAAAGTTGATTATCAGAGAATATGTGAAGGCCATTCAGAACACTAGCATTCATGCTTGTCCCAATTAGGAGCACAATCCATATCTGATGGACAAGGTTTATGATCTTTCCTGCTTGTAAATCTTCAAAAGAAAAGGCAGGATAAAAGAAAATAGAGAATAATTGCCCAAAGACAAAATGAAGCCTCAAGAGATCTACATTTTTCATAAAAGCATCCCTCTTATGATTTCCAAATTCAGAAAAAGGAAATTGTTATTTCAAATTGCCTGGCATTGTTTCTGAAGCTGAACTGATTCATCATGAATCCTCTTTTCTTCCGTTTTTATGTAGAAACTTGTAGAGTGCAGCATAGATGAAGTCTGTTACAGCTTTATGTTTCTTCAGTTAATTTGTGTCTTGCCTCCTCACATATTAAATATGCATTTATTTCTTACATTTATAGCATCCTGTCTTTCCATTAAAAAAATGTTCAGGGCCATTAACACTATGAAAACCATAATTTACTGCTGCCCCCACACCTTAGTCCCACAAACAAGTAAGCACTATGACACTACTAAGGGATTTTGATTCCAAGGGTTTTTTAATAATACAAGCCTTGCAGCAAGAAAGATTAACTAGACCTTGGTGAGAATGAATTAGCTGGACTACATATTTTAAAACTATTTCATCTTCCTGTATTGTTTTCTATTAGCAATAATCCTTTCAATTATTCAAAAGTCTTCTGAATGACTGGAATTTTTAGGGCTAAAGTTGGCAGTCACTGGTAAATACTTTAATATGATGTGTATGCATGAATAGTTTTTATCTGCTTGTGGTTTTGTATCTTTATCATGCAAAAATTATTTCCAAATTTCAGTGATTTGCCACATGCAGGATTTTATTTTTAAGTTTATTTTTCCATAGAAACAAAAGAGTGTATCTACTGTATCGGTTGATTCCTTTTCTGGTGGACTAGATTTTAAAGTTGTTTTAAAGCAGTGGTTCTCAACCTGTGGGTCCCCAGATGTTTTTGGACTTCAGCTCCCAGAAGCCCTGAGCATTGACCATAGTGGCTGGGGCTTCTGGGAGCTGAAGTCCATGAACATCTGGGGACCCACAGGTTGAGAACCACTGTTTTAAAGTGATGGAACAAAAGATTTGGGGGTGGAGGGAATCCGTGCCATTTTTAGCAAAATATGACTTACCAAAGTTGAAGTGTGATGTTCTGGATGTCATTAGAGGGTTCCATACAGGGAAAACTGAAATTTCTTCCATGGTGAGAAGAAATATCAGAATTCATCAGGCTCAGTAAATCCTAAATGACACAAGAAGTGTATGTTTTATCTGATTTCATTTTACTTTAGTTATTTCACTTTTTCATCACTGTAGAATTTGCAAAACATACACAAAGTGCAAGACTGTGGCAAGATGGGGGAAGGAATCCTAGGGCAGAGATGGCCAAAGTGTTCACTGCAGGCTACAGGCAGCCCCCACTGTTTTTGTGGCTCCCAGTGGCTTCCAGGGGTCATAAATGATGCTACCCCCCCCAAAAAAAAGTCCCCAAACAGCCTCTACTCTTGAGGCAGGGAGGAAAAGTCACTTGCTGTTGCTAGAAAAGGTTTCTCCTTCGTATGAAATGATTCAGGGCAAAAACATTGCAAAAATGCTCTCCATGCCCCTTAGGCAGAATTTTTTTAAAAAAGGGGGGGTGCAGACTTCCAAGGTCTTCTGGGGACTCACATGACCCCTTGGCCTCCCATTTCTTTTATAAGAGGATTTGGTGGGGGAATTTGGTGGGGGAACCAATATCCATGTAAAGTGTACATCAAGATTCTCTTTGTATAGCTTTGCTTTTAAAATAAAGGTAATGCATGCACTTTTATCCGAGGAGACCCACGACTGTGAACTAATGCATTTTATGTGGGCTAGACCTTCCCAATTCTCCCCTAGGCAGACAGACATTTTAGCATTTTACTGTTTCTGGAGGCCTCCAAAAACTGCAGGGCTCACTTAACTAAAAAGGTAGATTTCCAGTCATTTCTATTTTCTATTTTTCACCAGCATTTTGAGGCAGAGTACAGTCCTTGATTGGCCAACAATTGCTGTATTCAAATGGTGATTTGAAGTTGCACTTCTCTAACTTATGCATTGATAAAACAGCACAGAAAAGATTTTGGAGTGATTTTCTTCTTATTCAACATGAAGAGGAAGAAGAAGAAGAAATAATGCGATACAATGTGCAAATAGTAATTGCATGGAGGGTACAACTGTGGCAAAGTACACATACTAACTTCCAGAATCAGCTTTAGAAGTTCTCCTAGTTCAGAGTGCATGTCATTCAGTATTGTCAATGTTGAGAGGTAGACTGTGTTGGTGTTGTGTGTGCTCAAGTTGTTTCTGACATATGTTGTCCCTAAGGCAAGCCATCATAAGGTTTTCTTGGCAAGATTTTTTCAGAGAGGAGGTTGCTTTTGGCTTCCTCTGAGGTGCAGAGAAGAAGTGACTCGCCCAAGGTCTGCCCGTGGGTTTCCATGGCTGAAAGGGGATTTGAACCCTGGTCTCCCAGTTTATTTCCACACTGTACTGTTATAACGCTATTATTCCACTTGTAACATCCTATGAAATCCTAGGGTTTGCAGGTTTGGGAGGGGTCGGCTGGCCCCTTCCGAAGCTACAAACCCCAGGATTCTATAGGATGTTGCAAGTGGAATAATAGTGCTATAACAGTCCAGTGTGGAAATGTCCCCAGACTCCTAGTCCAACACTCAAATGTAAGTCAGACTTATGACATTGTAAATATTGCAATTCACATTTACTGTTATGGTACCACTGTCCCCTGCTGACAGAAGGAGGCTGGACACATTATCATTCCCCACCCCACTTTCCAGTGTCTTGGAACTCTTCTGGTTGGTGTGGCTGCCTGGCTTCTAAGGTGGGCTGAGGGGATCAAATCAGGGTTTGTAGCTACAACAGAGTTCCAGCATTGTATCTACCTCTGACAATGCAAGCTCTCAGTAATGCTTATTAATCTACATGAAATAAACTCCATTTTAAGAATGATTTTTGTGCTGGTTAGCTGCATTTTAACCACTTTACTTTTTGTGCAGTTCAGTTGTTGGCTCTCAGTATGTGCGGCACATGCTGCAAAAATGTCCAAAGTTTAAAGTGCTTATGAAACTAAAAAAAAAAAGGCTTCTCTTTTCAAACTGTGAGCTATCCATAGGCAGTCCCATTCAGCGTTTCCAAAACATAAACAACTACAACTGGGAAGTATAATTGGATGGTAAAGGGAAGAGCAGAATGTAAGCAAATACTCTTTAATATTTCTTCCTTTTCTTCTTTCATTTTGGCAGCTTCTTCTGAGCCACCACAATCTTGCCGTATCAGTCGCACTCACTAAGGGATTTATTCATCAAGCTTTACATCTCTATGGTGGCTCCATAGGCTTTTCTGACTTATGAAGAAAGATGAAAGGAAGGAAATGCGCATAGCATGGCTAAATAATGACAAATTGTTGAAGAGTATTTGAAGTGTTTAAGAAACAAAAAGAGGAAAGAAGAATAGTTTTTGGTGGTCCAAAGGATGTAATTAGAACAGATAGGGATGGAATGGAACAAAGAATTTAGGCTGACTGCCATGAAATATATACAATCCCCCTCCCCACAAGAATGAGATCCATTTTACTGTGGAATATTCTCCCAGTGGGAGCAATAGAAACCCCATAGTCTGAGTAAGCCATTTATAAAAAAAAATTGTTCCTGTGGGTAGAAACTTCAGTGTAGGAGGCTCATTGTGTGGCCTTGGACAAATGATTATCTCACAGTCAAAGAGGGAAACAATGATCAGTCTGAAAAGGTTTCTATGAAGACCACCAAAATCTACAGAGCCAACCCTATTATTGGGCAGAATGAGACATTAGGTCTCAGGCATTATATCTGGCTGGGGTTACTGTGAATATTACATATTGCTATTAATATATTATTATTGCATTTTTTCTAGAGAGAGGTGGACAGAGATTTTCTACCTCTGGTTTCAAAAATAACTTGGTTGCCCATGAGTAGTGTTCATCATTAAATTGAGGATGGATGAACTATTTTGTGCTCCTCCTTGGGCAGTGGCAGCAGGTTATTTCTGTTGGTGGGGCAGTGAATCCTTTCCAGGTTGTAGTCACTCACCTATACAAGGTACTGAATACATTCAGCTGGGGAGTACTCTATGTACAGTGCTCTATGTAGCTCCTTTGAAGTTCAGATGAAAACATGGCATGGAATAGTGATGTGCTGTGTTAAATTATCCATTCCTGCATGGGAGAATGAATCACTTAATCAATTTTCTCCACACTGCCAGATGTCTTTGCAAACTACTCATTTTTTAATGAAGTTTCATGGGTGTGGGGAGAAAGTTTCTAGCAACTGGGTGGAAATCCTCTCAGCCAGCCTTTATATGACATGGGGAGGTGAACCAGACAAAGATCAGAAGGCTACAACCTTCCAGGATCCTCTTCTGCCCCTGCCCACCTGCCTGTAATGTGACATTGGTGGGGTAAACAAGAGGAAGATCAGGAGGTATTAGCCCCTCTCCCCTTGGCTCCCATTTTGCTCAGCATGGAGGGGAGTCAAGTGAGGATCAGAAATCTTTAGCCTTCCAGGATCTTTTCCTGATTGTGCCCTGCTTACCCATCTCATGTAGGAAGGGAAACAGGTTGAGGATCTGGAATGCTACAACCTTGGCACGTGTGTTCTGTTAGTGGGTTCATGATGATGCAGACATTGTCATGCAGTAGCTATCAGGATTGGGAGGACAGGAAATAGGTGAGTCTGGGATGGAGGAATGGCAGTGATACTTGAGTCTATTTTTGGACTCCATGGGAAAACAAGTAAGGGACTTGAGCAGTATTCTCCCCTTCAGTATTTTCAGACACTTGAAAAGCTCCTTTCTTAATTTTCCCCCTCGGGCATTAAATTATTATTTCCATCCCCAGCACGGACTCATCACTTCACCAACATGGGAGCCACCACTGGCATCTGGTGTCAAAATGTCTTAAGTTAGACCTGTGTGTATGAAGTTTGGGGACATAGATCTCAAAATATAGTATTCAAGTCAGAGAGGATAAGGTGCAGCCTTGATCTTTGATCTCTCCAGACTCATTGGCCTATCTTTCTTCTGACTTACAAAAAAAAAAAAAAAGGATGACATGCCATGCCAGGAAGCCTCCAGAAATGGAGAGTGATACAGTTGCAGGTCACCTGCATTGTTTAAGATTTTTAAAATACTCACTCTTTAAAACCAGGAGCAGACTGCAAGCTACTTCCCAGTTTGATCTTTGTCTTCCTTTTTATTGGGGGGGGGGGTATTTTTGGCAGACAGTGCAGTTCCTGGAGGGTCCTGGAATGGAAAATTGGCCCTTGAGCCTGCGGCAGTTGCCCACCCAACGAAGTAGCCAAAATGGACCAAATATCCAAGGAACCTAATAGCCAAAAAAAAAAAAAAAAGGCTGACAAGCTGAATTTTGACTCTAAGCAAAGTCATTCATTTTGCATTGCTTTTGGCATGCTTTTTGTCAAGATAAAGGTGTACTGAATAATCCTATGCCCATCCATTCATGCCAACATTATCAATTCTAGCAACAAGTGCATCCTAAACAGGGTTGAAATGGCAGAGACATTGGCCTATATGGGAGTTACATCTCTGCAAATAGACTGGCATATGCAGGAATTATAAATGGGTAGTTCAATGATGCCTGTATCTAGTAAAGCAGAGCTTTCTGTGTTATTATGTTGCTTGCAGTGTGTTGGTGTGTTGCACAAACATAATGGTAGGAGAGGCTGCCTCTCCTGATGCTGTGGTGGGCCAGACCCGGGCGAAGCAGCTGCCTCTTCTGCTACCACTGCCCCGGGGCCAAAGAAGACCCCCTGAGAGCGGCGGCGGGCCAGGCTCAGGTGGAGGGGCTGCCTTCACTTCCTGAATTACTTCCTGAATTACTGTGTCATGAAATGATGCATGTCTAAAAAGTGTGTCACCAACATGAAAAGTTTGAAAAGGTCTGCAGTAGAGGGCTGCTGTTACGTAACTACATAGGGTTGCTGGCAAAGTAACCAATGTGCACTGGGACCAGTGCAAATTGGGACAGATGCAGCATTGTTCCTGATGCACTACAAGCCCCCAATTTGCATCAGGCAAGCCTCAATGCATTGGAAGCGAGGGGCTTCCAATGTGCATCAGGCTCTACCAATGTGCGCTGGACTCTACAAGTTTTCTTAGCACCTCTGCTACATATGTAACCTTATGTTACGTAGAGGATGATATCAGATTTTGGCTGTCAGTAGTAATGGAAAAGGCAAATGCAACAAGCCAAAATATATTAGGCAGGGAGGTAGAAAACCTGTAATGCCAGAGCCACTGAGATGTGATGGTTTCCTATGAACCATTTGTACTATATGGTCCAGCTATTTCTTACATATATAGCAAAAAATGTAAATCAAAAGCATGCATATAGCTTAGCAATGTATTGTCAAAGCTGATACAGTCTTCAGTTGGCAGAAAGAGAGCAAACTTACCATCATTCTCCTTCTCAGGCACTGATATGGTCCAATTAACCCTGACTGCAGTGTTCTTTGAAGAAAAACTGAAACATAACATGCAGACAATTTCCTGATGTTCTCAGACGAATGGGGGATAAGAGTTTCTTAGTTTTATTTTTAAAGCAGATTACAAATGTCTGAGCATAACCTTTTCATCTAAGAAAATGTTCATGAGGCGTCTCAAACTCACCCCAAGAATGTTAGGAGCATCTGTGAATACACACTGACCCTTACTAAAGAGCTGATTTTTGGTAACAATGACAAAATTGGTTTTCTTTGGTATGCTGTCTCTAGAAGAGCTGCCAAGTGGGGGAGAGGGAGACAAAAGCTCAGCATGAGGTCCTGCTGGTGGAGATTGTCCATAATGAACCAGCTCTTTAGGGATATGATTCAAACCAATAGTTATGGTGTAAATTAAATTGCAATCTGTCTCTGGGCTGCCAATTGTCTTGCATCCTCAAGCTTTCTGGCTAACTGCTGCGTTTCTCATCTTTCCTGCTCATCCCAGGTGGATGGGCTCTGTGGACAATGAAAAAAAAATGGTGGGGGGAGCTGAATATCCAGTTCTGTTCCTTTCCCAACAGCTTTGTTAATCTGAGAGGCATGGAATAGCACTGATTTGCACTATATGTTTGTAACTTCCTCTTATTTCTTTTTTTAACAAACATATTAATGGAATTTCATGAAAGATACAGATGAAGAAGTGCAATTAATGCAAGGGGAGAGGAGGGAAACAATGGACCAAATAGCCAAAAAAAGGTAAAGAAAAATTCAGATCCAGGAGGATAACTCAAGTAATAGGTATGTAGCTGCAAGAAAGCAGACATAGCTACCAATGCAGAGACTTGCAGCAAAATATAATGTGCAACTGATAGGAGTGAGAAAGAAACATATATTAACTGAGTTTTTTAGTGAATTTATCCTGCGTATGCCTCTATTAACTATTAACAAATAATCTTTCAGTTTCACATCATCAGATTCTTTTCCTTCTTCCAAAATGTACGCAATGCATGCAAGATGCACTTAGCTATGCTTTAGTGTACTCACATGGGAAGAATGTATTAAAAGACTGCATACATGAATGCCTATGAAGGATTTTTTAAAAAAACTTGTAATCCACTAAATGCAGAATTTGTATCAGATGAGAATGCTGTTGTGATTTTGAAATGCACAACTAAAATGAAACTATCAGATTTTCCCATTCCTAGTAATGTATCAATAAAACATTAATTTCTCTCAAGCCAACATCCACTGCCCGACAGTGTTCTGTACTTATGAACCTAGTGACACAAACCTGACCCCATCAACAAAAATGTATGCATTTATATTGCCTCAGTCCATTAAGCTTACATGTCAGGTTGCTGAGGCCAAGACTCAGAAGAGTCAGCAATCCTTTTATGAGGCACGGTTTCTTTTCTTTTCCCATGTGAAGTCTCCTGAATAAAAAGATGTTTGGTACTTCCTAGTCATTTGGAATTACATGGGGATAGGAATTGACTATTACTTGCATCTACAAATTGTTCTCAGAGACGGTAGAAAGTAATTCTCTGTATAATGTGATCTCCTGGGGTGGAAGAGCAACACCTGGTGTTCATGACTCTGCATTTCCTGTGAATCTTGTAATGCTATTCTTGGGACTTGTGGAGCCAATGTGAAGGATACATTATTTGCTGTGAAGCTAGCTTATCTCACAGTCTAGGTAAAAGTTGCCATACCAAGTTGCTCCCTTGGAGAAACGTAAGCCATAGTTGCATTCTTTTCATATGATACATGCTGCCTGTTTCAGCTTTGCAACATTTTGAGGACTGGGTGCTATCCTGAAGTATCATGAAATATTTATTTTTAGTAATCACTTTAATAGCAATCAAGTGCCGCTGTTGTTTTCGGTGGTTCAAATTTTGTTGAGCATTCCAACAGCTTCCAACTCCATAAATGTAAAAAAAAAATGTACAAAAATACATAGGCAAAGTTGTTTCACAGCAGAACAATGCCAGTTAAAACAGCATCAGCAGGAATGTGTAAGAGTTGCCAGGTCAAGACTATCTCAGGCCCTGAGAGTTCAATGTCACAGGAGACAGACCCTGGTAATGTCATTAAGCATGATACCTTAAGTATCAACTGCAGTTGCACAGAATATGCTGTTTACATTTTAAAAAAAGTGAAACTAATGAGCAATACGCACCCACACTTTTCAAGGCAGTGCTTTCCCCTGAGATTCCTCCCTCTCGCCCTGAAGTATATCTAGGGTGAGGCAACTGGGGTGCATGCCTAGATGCCAATGCCAAGGGGCACAAAAAAAGCTGAACCTTCCTTCCGCCAGGGTCATTCCTGGCCCAGTGCAGTGGCGGCAGTGGCAGCAGCAGCCCTTCCACCTGGGCCTGGTCCGCCGCCACCTCCCCACCCCTGCCAGGATCTTCCTCGGCCCAGGGCAGCAGCAATGGGAGAAGCAACCCCTAGGGGCACAACTTCCACATTTGCCCTAGGTGCTGTTGAACCTAGATACGCCATTGGAGGACCCATGCCTTGAGACTCAGGGCCAGGTCTTAAGATCTAGGAACATATTTGGACATGCCATACATTTTCTTTTCCCACCTGTCAACCACCAAGAAAGGCAAAGAGCTGCAGAGTGTCCAGCTGTCCAAATGAGCAGATGTCTTGTCACTGCCCCTTCCCAGGCCCCCACATTATATCCTCTCAGACACTGGA
Source organism: Iguana delicatissima (assembly GCA_948472985.1). Lineage (NCBI taxonomy): Eukaryota > Metazoa > Chordata > Lepidosauria > Squamata > Iguanidae > Iguana > Iguana delicatissima. The sequence goes on from CAOKZL010000308.1 coordinate 328,699, forward strand.
AAAGGTAACTAGCTGGCGCTGTTTACTATGTGCACCATATAGGGAGAGGAATCTCCACTGTGGAACCTTTGAGCAGGAACAATTGAAACAGCCATAGCAGCAATAAATCTAATGTAAAAGTGAAGAACCTCTGTCACTCCAAGGACCAAATTCAATTCCAGGTAAGTTCTCACTGATCACATTCCAGTGACCAATAAGCTTAAAGCTCTTACTTTTAGTCACAAAGCCTTCAGAGGGAGACTTCAACCCTTCAGAATGTGGGTTAAAAACTGAATAAAAGTTGGTGAACCACCAAATGACAGTGCTGTGAGGAAAACACAATGTCATCTGAGGAAGTCCAATTAGATTTAAGGTCTTTGGTTTCTCATTATTAATCTGAGATATTAATGGAGGAGATAGGGAGAGCCTCTTTCTCTGTGGAGAATATCTTAAGGGGCACACGTCAGCTGTGTACATGCCTCAGTCAGCTCACACAAAACACTTCACCTTTAACACCATCCTTGCCTGACACTCTGTAAGTCAGAAAAAAAGAGTGGTGGTGATGGTCTAATGTGAAAAAGAGAGGGATGGAGTATTTTAGAGCCATATTAACTCAAGATCAGCAACCATGTATTTCTCTTTCTCAGATCCCAGGGCTAGCCCTACCATGAGGCAGATAGAGTTGTGCAACTCAAAAGGTGGCTTTCTAAGATGCTTAGGCTCATCACTTCTCCTGTCTGGAAAGTCTCAACACTATTCTGGAGAGTTTCTCTACGGAGCTCTTGAGAACCAACAGCACCTTCAATGCCTGCTTATAAGGGCTATTGGGAGACAAGCATTTAAGAAGCTCACAAGCCATGCTGGTCACTTTTTGCAATCGGGGGGGAGGCACAACCATAGTATGGGAACACCACCAGCTCCCTTTCTACTGCTTCTGCTATGCCGTAGGGGCACCTCTCCCACTACTATGATGCAGGGTGCTCCCCTTGCTTCTTTGCCACTACCACAATGTGAGGAACTCTTATGATGTGAGGAAGACCTCAGCATGCTATGGGAGAAGGACACTTTGTTTCTCAACTCAGGTTGCAGAATAGTTTGGGCAGTTCCTGTACCAGGCAAAAGCCATCCAGATGCTCATTACCTCTACTCCTTTCTCCTCCACCTCCCTTCTCTCTAACACACACAAGCACAAATGCTATCTGTCCACATTTTTCTCCTCATCTTTCTTCCTTCTTTAACACAGGGCTTAATCAGATTGCCTCAGAATTTTCCAGTTCTATTTGTTGTGATTGTATCTGCATTGTTCACAGGTTTGCATCCAGCTCTTTCCTGAAATATTTTGGGTTTCCCTCCCTTTCCAATCCCTTGCTTCATTCCCCTTGCCCTTCCCACTGATCACACATCACATTCATTTTCAGAAACTGATTTTCACCAGTTTCCTGGAGTCTTTTTATTATTATTCAGAAGTGATATTCAAAGTACTAAAGTGCTTTAGCAATAATTAATAACTACTAAGCATTAGGAGCATTTTGTTTTAGTGCTAATATTCCTCTTTTCATTCCTTGATGTCCACTGAATCTGTGTTCTGGAAACAATTGTTGTGTTTTACTTAGTGGCCATCTTTACTGGGGCTGGGACAGAAGAAACTCGCAAGTCAAGAAACTGTTATATTTCATTCCCAAAAGTTCTGTGTTAATTTAATCTGGCATGGAGGAAATAAAAAGTATTTGATAATCCCAGGAGCTCCCAGGAAATACTTTGGGATGAGGAAATTGTCATGTGGAGCTCTAAAATAAAATCAGTTTGTATAGTAACAAAAACTGGGATTTCCAAGTGTGTTTTACCTACTGGAGGCAATCTTACTCTTTTTCGTCTTCTTCTGTCTCTCTCAACCCCTTGTCCAGAGCAGCCAACCTGAGAGAAATTACTATGTAAGGTCTGTATTTTTCTTCATTTGGTTGAGATTACAACACGTGGTAAGAGGAAGATTAATTCTTCTGCAGTAATATAGTAGTATTTTCTGAAGTGTAGATGCTCATCATAACAGCTTCCATAGTCATGCCTCTAACAAAGGTTTTAAAAAGGAACAGCCCTGTAGTTCTGCTGATCCATAGGAACAAATTCATATTAACAACATAGACCCACCAATTTTTGTCAATAGCCTGTTCAGGACTAAGCTATTCCAGAATTCTTTGCATCACGACAGAGACAGCTCATAATAATGTTTAACTGCTAGGAAAATCAATCGCTTCCCCCGCTACTGTGGCAGTTACAGCTAAGCTCAGAGAAGCCTGAGGTCAAGAGCAAGTGATATCATCCCTGTGATCTGAAAAGTCCCAGGATGTCAGCCCCTTAAACTCTGATGGCACAACAAAGTCCGTTTCCCCTGTAGCTGTTGTCCTAAGTCAAATACTGGGAGACCAGGGGTTGAATCCCCACTTGGCCATGGAAGCCCACTAGGTGCCCTTGACAAGTTACACTCTCAGAGGATGGCTATGAATTGACGTATCTCCTCTGAATAAATCCTGCAAAGACCTTATGATAGGGTCAAAATTGACTTGAAGGCACACAGCAACAGCACATGCAGCAATTAATGCATTTTAAGCACCAAATGCAGACCTGGGGCAAGTTCAGTCGTGTAGCAATGGCGGGGAGCCAATGGGGGCGGTTCATCCCCAGCGGTAATGTTTTTGGGGCATCCCAACTCATAGCCACCACCCCTTGAACCACAGCCACATCCCCGTGCACTGCGGCCACGCCCCCATGCAACATGGCCACACCTCCACACCCTGTGGCCAAGCCCCCCCGCCTGTCTGCCCCCCCGCCTGCCTGCCTCTCCACACACTCCAAGCTCCATCACTGGGCAAGTTGCATTCTCTCACTCTCAGAGGAAAGAAAGGGCAACCCCCCCCCCTGAACAAATTCTGCCAAAAAAACACCATGATAGGTTCACCTTAGGATCACCATAAATCAGAAATTACTTGAAGGCACACAACAACAGCAATAGCACAGGGAAGATCAATCTGCCTTCACAGTATATCCTGAAGAAACCGTGTGTCTTGTCGTCCCAAGATTCTGTCCCAATTAAAATAACTCCCATTTGCCAGTGACAGCTGCTCCCATTCAGCCTGACTGCCATGCAGGTCACAGTCCATATCCCAGGTATTGTAAGGTCAACAGCTCTGTATTCCAGAGCAAGGGTCTAGAAATAGGCATTTTCCTTTATAGCTTGCTCACAACTGGGGTAGAAACCACAAGCAACAAGACTTTCCCCAGCCCCTGCCTAGTTTTGCAGCTCCCAAGCTCCTCCTGCCCCTGTTACCTCATCCAAAATAAGCTTTAAAAAAGGAGAATTACCACACTTGGAAGCCTCCAGAGGAAGTGGCTCTCTTCTTAAGGAAGGTGCAGGTCATTGCTCCAGCGCAAAGGTGGGAATCATCTGGGCCTTCAGATGTTGTTGGACTCTAATTCCTATCAGGTTTATCCAGCTTCACCAATAAAGGAATTCACGTCTTTGTCAGCCACTTTGGGAGGCTGTTTTCAAGCAAAAAAAGCAAGATATAAATGTTTTAAAGTAAGTTCACTTCTCTGAAGGCACAATCTGTCTCTAACATTAGACTGTTTCTCCTGAAAGAAGTTCATGGTATGCATTAAAGATGCCATAGTTTTATAGCATAAACTCTGCTTTTGTTTTTCCATGTTGCCTTTCTTGAACAAACCCACTTCTCACTTGCTTTGTTTAAGAAATGGATAATGCTATAAACCATATAAATTATCGGTCAAAATTCAGGAAAAGGCCATCTTAATGAATGATTCACCAAAAATTCCCCCCACCTTGAATCTTTGAGTTTCAATCAGTTTGGTAACACTTCCCTTTTTTTTAAAAAAAAGAAAAGAAATCTGTTTCTCTTTGTTGTTAATTATGTCTTGCTGGGATTGCACCCAAGTACAGTTGGCCCTCCACATTCACTATCATTAGGGGCATAGGACTCACAAAGGAGGAAGAGTCATCAATATTAAAATGCATGTGTGTGTGTATGTGCCTGTGAGAAGGGGAGTGAGGAGTGATGGGCAGTTACTCAGGAAAGTGACTTTTTGGACAACAATTCCTAGGATTCTTCACTCACCGTGGCCATTTGGGCTGGGCGATTCTGGGAACTGTAGACCACAAAAAGTAACAAGCTGTGCTAGAGAGCACCAGATAGCAGAAGACTGTCTATGTACATCTGATAAAATATTGTTACTCAGATTAGCAACATTTTTCAAAGACTCAGGAAGAAGTACTGATGCTTTCTCAAAATGTGGCCTAAGGTACATGCTGCTGAGCACCTCCCACATGGAAAGATCTATGGACCTGCTCGATAGCACAGAGATAGTTCAGATTAGTCCATAATACATTCACTACTGAGCACGGTGCTCACGATAACATAGAGCCCTCGAGGCTCCTGAAGTGCATCACTTGCAAGTAATTACAGAAGCTTAATTTGTCCAAATTGATCATTATGGCTTATGTTTTCAATAAAGCCTCAACCCTCCAGCCCTTAGTTTTTAATAAGGGCAAACTCCTCTTGAAGTCACGACCACCACCACATTCACTACAGCTGAAGCTAGGAAATAGTCCTAAATCTTACATCTTTGAGCAAAATATCAAAAGCTAGGAATGTTATTTGAACCTGGCAACGTCACTTTGAATTAAAATCCTTTTTCCCCTCTGTTCTGATAACCATCTTATTTTCTATCTTTCTAAAAAAGTAAGAAAACATTAAATAATCTATTCAATCAAAAAATCACGTTTGCACATATTTACCTTATTGGACGATATTTTTAAGACCATATGGGAAACAGCTGATTAATTTTGTGAGTTATTTTTTAATGTGGATCATATTAAGGTCTTAGGATTCCCTTCTGAAAATGTGTATGCACCCTCTAAGCCTAAAATAAGGTATTTCCTGTCTATTTCACATTAAATTAGAGGCAAAGACCAATTTTCTTCTATTTCCTAGCCTGAAAGATTCCTGTAGTTACTGTATGCAAGCACCAGTGAATTGAAATTGAAAAATATATTCCCCATCTGAACTGAAAAGAGGCCACTCTGAGGAAGGACGAATCTATACACATCCCTTGTTTAGGCAGAGAAAGGAACCCTTTTTAAATGTGATCAGGTTGACACTTTAAATTGGTCAGTGAGCAGCAGCAAAAAGAGGTGGATAGAGATAGGCCCTTTCTGCAACTTCCTCCCATCCGGCAATGGTGACGGGATCACAACGGGACTGTGACAACAGTTCTGCATGATGTCATGATCCTGTTGCAATCCCTTCGCCAACTGTTGAGATCGCGGAGTAAATCATTGATGGGTTTTTCCTGTCAATGACCCTTTCCGCACCAGGCTATTAGAACGGGGCAGTGCGTCCTCTCATGGAGGTCGTCTGCACCTTGGAGCAGACTAGGAGCGGACTACTTACCAGAGATCCACACCTCAGTCCGCTCCAAAATGACCCCAAGTGGTCCTCCAGTGTGTTTTTGAAAGACTGGAAAAAACAGGTTTTTATTTTCCTGGAACGCGGCATTGCGTTCCTGCTCCCTTGTACAGATTTGCAGGCTTGCACCAATGCAAGCCTGCAATCTGTGGAGGGCGGGCTTTAGGTGTGGTGAGCTTCAGTGGTTGATCGGGACCCACGACTAACCGGAACCCACCATTTTGGAAGCTGGAAGCCACCATTTTGGAAGCCAGAGCTGCGATTTTGGAAGCTGGAAGCTGCCATTTTGGAAGGCAGAGCAATGCGGATCTACAGACCTCGCACTGCTCCAATTCGCCCTGGACCAAGGAGAAAGCCTGCAGAAGGGCTTCAGGGACAGTCCATGTTGCTTCAGACCCCAGAAGAAGTGGTAGGTAATGGCACGGAGCGATTCCCTCGCCTTGTGGGGAAAGGGCCAATGACACACAATTCTGTGACTGTGTCAGACTTACCTGCACTGCAGAAGCCCCAGAAGCACAATGGAGGCTCTTCCTGTCCCAGCGCAGCTTGGGTAAGTACCCAGCTGTGCTGCAGAGGAGGAAGAGGTGGAGCCATCATACTTCCTTGAATACAGAGCCAGCCGGTGTGGAGGGGAGTGTTCCTGTCATGTTCCCCTCCCAGCAGAGCCGAGTCAGGGATCCCCATGGGACAGATTCATGAAAAAGTAGGATGCGGAAAGGGCCAGAGATGAGGGACAATATAAGGCACCAGATCATGTCTGATCTCAAAAACTAAGCAGGGTCAGCCTGTTTAGTACTTAATGAGAGACTGCCAATTAATACCAGGTGCTATAGGCTATATTTCAGAGGAAGGAACTGGCCAAACCACCTCTGAATATTCCTCGTCTAAGAAAACCCTGTGAAATTCATTAGATCATCCATGAACAAGCAACTTGAAGGCACACACACATAGAGAGAGAGAGAGAGAGAGAGAACAACTCTTCCACACAAGGCGTGGGCCTACCCCTAGGCAGAGGTAGGGGAACTAGTGCTGCGGAGTTACATGGCAGAGGCATCTGTACCATGCAGCCTAGCAATATTCCCCCAGCATAGGTGTAAACATTGGGAAGGCTTTAGGGGATCAAGCCCCCTTGGACTGCCCTCTCTTCCCTCAGGCAGCCAGTTCCAGGTATTTTGAAAGGCTCACATGATGGATTCATCTAGAATAACAGCTACTGCTGCAACACAAGACTGCTTCATCTTACTGTTGTGTCATGCTACAGTCTCCATGATTCTTTGGGGGTTCTGTTCCTGTTTGTAGTGTTTCTTGATTTGTGTGTTTGTTTATCAAGAATCTACAACTTGTCTGAAAGAGCCTATGGCCTTCATAAAATGGCTTAGTCCTTAAGTCTGGATCCACCCACTTTCTTTGAAGCCACAGATTATAGGCCCTCAGTTGGATCCAATGGGCTGTTAAGATAATTGAACCTGGTGAGTCAAAAGCCTCCATAATATTAAATATCAATAAAATCTTCAGTGTATTTGACAGGGACAATAACTCTTTTGTCACCATTAGACAGTATCACTCAGCCACTGGGGGAAAAAATTCAGAAAAAATCTATGAGACTTTAATGACCATTTTTATTTGACATGGGGTTTGTGTGCCATAGCCTACACGCATACTCACACATGAGTTTTAGAGTTTTATTGAGTTTTAGATAAAAACAACAGATTTTACAATAAACAAAGAATCATAAAACAATTGTTATTATTTTTTCATCTAGCTGGAGTCATATATCATTGTGAAATTATTTTAAAGATCTTATTTTCCTGAGCTTGATGACTTTAAAACCTAACTGAATGATCAGAGTGTTTGGCTCTGTATCTACCTCATATGATTCTTCATTCTTGTACTTGAGGAAGTAGGTGCTAGCCTATGAAAATGTATACCTTTTTAAATAAATACAATCATTCTTTAATATGTCACAAACTATTTCCTTGTGATTTTTTTTCTGACACTACAGATTAACAAGTCCACATCTCCCCTATTTTTATGTGAAATTTAGATCAAAAGATACAAGCTCACTTGGTGCTTCTAAACTATATGATGTGGAGGACTCTCAGCATGCCACTGACCTGCACCATATTTGGGCCAATTGACTACAGCTATTTCTTTCTTTCATGAACACTTCCCATGGACCAAGAGCCAATGGCTTGCAGTGAGCTATGTGAGCTTGTTCAGCTGGCTTGTTTGAGCCAACATGAGCTAAGATTAGGCCCATAGCTACTCTACATGGACATAGTTCTTTCTCAGAGAACTAATCTTAATGTTGTAGTATTATTATTATTATTATTATTATTATTATTATTATTATCATCATCCTTTATTTATATAGTGCCATCCATATACATGGTGCTTTACAAATTTAAAATACAACAGTTGCCCTAAATAAATACATAATAAAATGAATACATACAATGAAAAAGATCTAGGGTATATGGAATTACAACCAGTACAACATAACATTACTATAATGGCAATAAACATTACTATAATTCCAATAAAATACAATATCTAAATAGCAATAAAACTAGTCCAATGTTCCAAAGATTTCGGAAAACAAGAAAATTTTCAGTTTAGAAAAACAGTAAGGCCTTTTCCGCACGTTACCTTATCGCGGAGGTGGGGGGTGCCGTTCGAGCAAGCAGGTTCTTGTGCGGGGTGCTCTCTTTGCTGCTCCTTCGTCCCGCAGCTGGCTTCCTGGTCACACGACCGCCCCGCCCCTTCCTTCCGCAGTGCAGTCTGGGAGCTGTAGGCTGTGCTGGGGGAGGAAGCACGAGCGGCGCACCTGGGATGATGTACTGCAGCGCAGGTAAGTGTGCGCGGGCCCCAGGAGCCTTGCACAATTGCGCACCATTTTCGGCTTGAAGCAGAAAATGAAAAGGTGCGTGCGCGGTTCGCGTTAGGCTCATGAGCATCGCATAAATGGAAGTGCGTCGTACAGACTACCACTCCCATTTACGCGATGCTCAAGGGACCCTCTCACAAAAGAAACTGGGTGCGAAAAGGGCCTAAGAGAAGGGGCAGTTCACAAGATCACCAGAAGGCAATTCCATGCATAAGGGGCAGTGAGAGAAAAAAGGCATACGAGAGCTAAAGAGGAGGAGTCTCTAGGCTGGGTAAGAAGGCAAGTATTCATGGAGGTTTCCAGCTAGCTGGTAAGGAGAGATAAAAGCAGCAAGATAAAGAGGAGCTAAATTATGTAAGATCTTAAAAGTCAAAACAAGAAGCTTATAAAGGATCCTACAAGGGATAGGTAACCAATGAAGGGAAATCAGAAGAGGGGTAATGTGATCAAAATGGCAGGCTAAGAAAATGATTTTAGCAGCAGAATGAAAAACAGAGACCAGAGGGGAAAGAGGAGATCGAGGAAGACCAGTGAATAAAAGATTACAGCAATTGAGATGAGAAATAACAAGAGCATGGATTGAAGTCTTGGCAGAAGAAGGAGAAAGGAAGGGTCGGATTTTAGAGATGTTATAAAGAAAGAAGTGACATGACCTAGCAACAGTCTCAACATAGGAAGCAAAAGACAAAGAGCAGTCAAAAATGAATCCAAGACTGCAAGCTTCCTTCACCGAATAGATAAGTGTGTTGTTGACAGTGATGGAAAAAGTGGAAGGTAAAGAAGGTTTGGGGGGGGGAATGAGTAATTATGTTTTTGCCATGTTAAGTTTGAGATGGTGATGAAGCATTGATGAAGAAATACCAGAAAGACAATCTGTAATGCAATCTTCAATATCTGTAGAAAATTCAGGAAAAGAAAAGTATAGTTGAATATCATCAGCATAAAGGAACTGATAAGATTACTTACGGAAAGTGTATAAAGAGAAAATAAGAGAGGGCCCAGAACAGAGCCTTGAGGGACCCTCCACAGAAAAAGGAAAGGAAGTGGATTTATGATTGCCAACTTTCACACTAAATGAGCTGCCAGAAAGATAGGATGAAAACCAATTAAGGACAGACTCAGTGAACCCTAAGGCATGAAGCAAATCTAACAAGAGAGCATGATCAACCATATCAAAGGCAGTTGAAAGATCGAGAAGAATAAGAATATAGCTATGAGAAGATCATTGGTTATTTTGGTAAGAGCTGTCTCTGTGGAGTGTAAAGGATGATATGCCGATTGAAAAGGATCAAGTATAGCAGCCTGAAACAAAAAGGAAAGACAACATGTACGGACAATACGTTCTAACACTTTAGAGAGGAAAAGCAGGAGAGAAATAGGGCAATAGTTGGTAAGAGAAGCAGAATCGAGCATAGACTTCTTAAGAATTGGGGAAACAGCGGTACGTTTGAAAGCAGAGGGAAATGAACCGGAAGAAAGAGACAAATTAACAACATGACACAGAAAAGGAAGAATGGCAGGGGAAATAGTAATTAAATATTGGGAAGGAATAGGATCCAAGGGACAGGTAGAAGGATTAGTAGACTTCAGAATTTTGGACCATTCATCTAGCTAAACAGGGGAAAAGGAAGAGAATGTAAGACAAGTAGACAATTGGTAAGTTGGAAGTAAGGAAGAGTCAGGAACAGAAAGGGAGAAGCATATAGTTTCAGTTTTAGTATTGAAGAAAGTAGCAAAGTTGTCAGCTGAGAATAATGAAGGAAGGGGCAAAAAGGGAGGGTTAAGGAGAGAATTAAAGGTAGAGAAAAGACACTGAGGACATTGGGGATTTGCACAGATTAATGACCTGAATTATGTCTGCTTGGCAAGAGAAATGGCACTAGAAAGAGAAGAAAGAATAAACTTATAGTGAATAAAATCTGCCTGCTCTTTAGTTTTCTTCCACAGACACTCAGTAGCATGACAACAGGAGCAAAGATGCCAAGTGGAGGGAGTAAGCCAAGGTTGAAGCTTAGAAGCAGAAGCAGAATGCATTGCCAAAGGGGGGAAATTATTGAGAGTTGAAGATAAGGTAGAGTTCAACAAGGAGACTGCAGGGTCAAGAGAAATAAGAGAGTTAGAGGTAAGGAGGAAAGCAAAGCTTGAGAAAAGTCTTCAGGATTGACAGAATGAAGCTCATGAATGGAGAGAATAACAGGATGACGAGTAGGGAGATTATGAGTAAGTGCAAATGAAACAAGGTGGTGATCGGACAATGGAGATATCTAAATAAGTTGAGACCACCAATTAAAAGAAAGACATTCAGTGCGGAAGAAGTATATAAATATGTGGAGATAAGGAAGGACTGGATTGTTACCATAATTACATAATAACTACTGGGTCAGAGAAATATGACATATGTCAAAGTATGTCCACCACTAACCATACAGATGAATTCCAGCTATGGCGAAGTGTTCAAAAAATGGAATAAGAGAGGGGAATATGGGAGAAGGCTAGAGAAGGAAACAGAGATGAGGAGGATATGAGAGAGCAAGGGGTATTTGTGTACTGTAAACTTTTGCAGAAATGTCTGCTGACTGGTGATTCTTTCCATCTGCCCATGCATTCTGCAGACATTCATTATGTCCAACAGGACATAACATCCATTTTGTTGGAACATTAGAATTCTAGTGTCAAATGAATTCCATTTGGCTTTCTCCAGGATCCTAAGTTGCATTCTCGGTTATTCTATCTATCATTGGCTCAGAATTTTGAGTACATGTCATACTTTCCTCAGTCACTCTTGAAATCTTTCAGACTTCCTTTTGATGAGTTGTAACAGTGTCTATTTCTGTAGATCTGACATCTGGTATATTGGCTGCACCAAGTCTTCCATTTGAGTACACATGCTTGGCCAATAAAGAGTTTCTCAAACCTTTCTTCTGTATAATTCAATTCCCAGATGACTTTTGCGTGCTGTAGTCACTATTTCTATCCTGAAGTTGTGCTGTGGTACTATGATTTTGACATTTTAAGAATGAGTTCATTGTGAACACTTAGTTCCTCTGATTAATAAATGCAGTGGTCTTCTGAAACTTCCACTCTTTTATCTACAAAATACAGCTACTTTAAAAATATAATTATTTTAGGATCTCAAAACTCTGTCATATGTAGCAGCTGTGTCAAATTCTTTCATTCATTTTCATTCTGAGATTGGCAAATAAGACATCAGTCTTTTCTGAACTAACATCTAGATGTAATTTTGCTGGATTTTTTTGAATTTGTACAAGGACCATGAACAACCTGTTTATCATCATTGGCCTTACCACTTATCATCAGGGTGCATCCTAAAAATACCAACATATACCTAACTGGACATTCATGTTGTAAAAATGGCAAACAATAAGGTTACTGCTAATACCATTCACCTTTGCATAAGTCCAAATGAACTTAAACCAAAATCACCAAGTCTTAGAGCTCATTTAGACCAGGTGTGGGCTGCAAATGGGACAAAAACTATTTTTCTCCTCATACTGCCTCCTTGGGAGCCACACTGACACACTCAATGTGACTGGAAGTGCGTCATATCACTTCTGGTTTCATTGTCAGTGAATTTGAGGATAGAGGGAGTTAAAGGCATATGGGGCTTGAGGGTGGTGGTTTTAAGCTGGTTTTGGCGTTTGGGGGAAACCATCAGATCTTCTAAAAATTTAGGTTTGGTTTTTTGTTCCTTCAGTAGTCACACTTTCACTATGTCTGATTTAGTCCAACCAACTACTGAATGTGGGTTCAGCAAAGACATGCAGCTAAAATATCATTAATAGATGGCCATCCAGTCAATCCTTAACTATCCTAAAGTAAAGGAAAACCCACCATCCCATGAGACACTATGGGCCTTTCCGCACTACACTGTTATAGTGCTATTTTTCCACTTTCAACATCCTATGGAATCCTGGAGTTTGCAGTTTAGGGAGAGGCCTTTAGAATTCTCAGTCAAAGAGCTCTTTGGCCTCAGTAAACTACAAACCCCAGAATTCCACAGGGTGTTGAAAGTGGAATAATAGCACTATAACAGTGTAGTGCAGAAAATCCTATGACCTACTTCTGAAGTGCAGAGTCTGAAGAATCTTTGGAAGCTTTTTCTAATGCTTACCAGATATCTGCTTTCTTGCAATTGCCACCCAGTGATTCTAGTTTTGTCATTTGGAGCAACAGAACAAGTTTGCTCCATCTTCTGCATGACAGTCTTGCAAGACATCCAGAACACCTATGATGGTTTCCCTTAATCCTATCTTCTCCAGGTTTTAACACACCCAATTCTTTCCTCAGTATTCCTCATAGGACTGGTTTTTAGACTCTCTGAAGATCCTAGTTGCTCTTGTACATATTTTAACTAAACAATTTCATTTTTACCAGAGGCACTCAAAATTAGACACATATGCAGCCTTACTTATGCAGAAGAGAATGAAACTATTACTTCATATGTGCTAGACACTATGCTTTTGTCAAAGCAGCTCAAGAGTGGGTTAGTTTTCTTACCTGCCAAGTCACTTGGAATCTACTAAGAGGTTAAGAGCCCAAAAAACCACAAATATACCACTCATTGCTTCTTAGAATAGACCCATGGAAAGTTCTCCTATTTGTGCATCCTGTTTGCTCAACTCTCAGGAAACAGACAGCTGACCAGCTCTGATGAAACCCATCTGGAGATTGATGTCCAATGGAAGGGAAGAGCACTGTACTAGAAAAGATCATTTTAAAAGATGAAATCTACCAAAGCAAGATGAGTCAAACAGAAATAGCTGAAATCACAGCTCATCATCAGTCAAAGTCATCATTCTAAATTAAACTTATCCCTTGTGTCCACTTTCTTTTTTAAAAAAACCAACTTTTAAAAACTTTTAAAAAAAGAAAGTTTAAAAAGTCAGCCAGTTCCATTGAAAAGAAGACATTCTCAGCTTCTGAAATAGAAATCATAAATTTTTCATTCTAAACCTATGTGTGGAAAAATAAAACTAATTCACCATTTGCCATCTCTTTGTGCAATCATTTTTATCCATCCTTATATTCTTGAAAGATTTAAATAGGGCAACCTTGTGATTGCTTAGTCAGAAATAGTGTTTTGAGACCCTGTCTTTAACACCCATAACTACTCTGTTGACAATTGAAGCCATGACTGAGACAGTTGCTGCTCTCGACCACTGTTAAGGAACAGTAGTTCCCCCAAACTGTAGGCCTCTGGCTCTAACCTCCCTGGCCTATAGACTTCAGCCTATACATCTTCCCTTGCTTATTTACTTACTTATTTATTGATAAAAGTGCGCCACTCTTTGGTTCAAAAGCCCCATGTGCACTTTCTTGTTGGATGTACTTTATCCTGTCTAATTTCTTAGGAATTGGAGTAACTAATTAAAAACAATGTTAATTTTTGTTTAAAAAATTATTTTTATTTTATATTATTTAATTTTATATTATTTAATTTTATATTATTTATTATTATCAGTTTCCTAAAAAGAAATAGAAAAGGAAACATTTTACATATTACCTCAAAATTAGCAGTAGAAATAGAAACATATTCGGTCATTACAAGAGAAAATGAAAAAACAAAAAACAAATTAACCAATCTATAGCTTGATGAGCAATTTCTATACAATTTATGACGCTAAACTTCAAACATAGTTATTTGTACCGTTAGCTAAGCAAGCTCTTTTATCATAATCGGGTTCCCTTACCATACTACAACTTCCTATTCTAAGAATATGGGAGATAAAATATTCATTTCTATCTCTCCATTTAAGATAAGCAAGTACACAGACTTGTCCATGCATGACTGTGCATCTTTGTTACAGAATCCTACATCTCACAGATGGTTGTACATGTACACATATAGACATATAAGATCCTTCTGATACAGACATTTGTCTTTATCTCATTTATACTAACCAAGTTCAAATCCACTCTACTGTATGTTTATCAAACTCTAAAAGGGTCAGAATCATTTAATATGACACTCCGATTGTTGCTAATTTGCTCCACGTAGATTTCCATAAGGAAGAAATAAAATTCCATGTCTCTCTGAATTGATTAGTGGGATTATAGGATAATGTTTCTGTTAATTTATCCAATTCTACAACTTCATAAACCTTCAACAGCCAGTCTTCAATCAATGGAGCCACTGAATTTTTCCACCGTTGTTCTAAGGTTATTCTGGCTATGGTTATCATGTATAGCAACACCTGGTTTTGAGTTTTCTTTAGTCGTAGTTGTGAAGAGCTGTCTATCATATTCTATAAATAAATCTTTGGACAAAGTGGGAACTGTTTCCTTAATGTGGACTTGCTTCCAGAATCTTTTAATTGTAGGGCATCTCCACCATGAATGAAACAGAGTTCCTATATCTTCACATTTCCAACATGTGCGATTTTTATTATTTGTCATCTTTGCTATCCGAAGTGGGGATAGCTGCCATCTGGATAATAGCTTGTAATAATTTTCTCTTAATCTGGTGGGTTTTATTATATTCAATGTATTATTCCATGAACTCTCCCATTGACCTAGTTCAATTGGAGTTCCTAGATCTTGTGCCCAGTTAAGCATATTATCTTTAATCACTCTTTTTTCTTGGTCAAATTTTAATAATATCTTATAGATCTTCCCAGTTTTATTAGTAACATTGTCTGGTAATATTTTGTCAAATCCTGTAGTCTTATATTCAATACCATAAAGTTTCTTATCTATTTTATATTTTTCTAATAGTTGTCTTGGAGAAGCCAATGTGTTGTGTAGCCTCCTTCAAATAGTTTCTCTCTTGATTTGGGTTCTGCTGAGTTGCTTTTTATTTTTAAAAGATCTCGATATGTTATCCACCTGTTCCATCTCACCTTTTCCCACCAATAAAAAGCTTCATGAACAGATGTCCACAATGGGATTTTGGGATAGAGTTGTGGCTTATATTTTGTCCAGATTCTTAACAAAGATTTTTTGATGAAGCGGTTATTAAAGTCTTTATTAATTTTTAGCTTTATCATAGATAATGTATGTGTGCCAACCAAAAGGGAGGTTCAATTCTTCTGCCTGAAGTAATCTTTTACTTTTCAGAGTGATCCATTCAATTACCCAATTTAGGCAGTTCACATGGTAGTATAGTTTCAAATCAGGAAGAGACATTGCTCCTGTTTCTTTGGTATCTTTAAGAGTTTAAAATCTTATTCTCGATTTCTTCCCTTTCTACATGAATTTTCTCAATATTTTATCTCATTCCAAGACTGGTTTATCATTTGTGATAATTGATAGGTTTTGAAACAGGAAGTTCATTTTAGGTAGAACATGCATCTTAATAGTTGCTATTCTACCCAGCAGTGAGAGATCGAGTATTGCCCATCTTTGTAATTCTTTTCTTATTTCTTTCCTTACAATTTTATAGTTGTTATCAAAAAGATCTGTGTTGTTCTTTGTAATCTGAATACCTAAGTATCTAACCATTTTGGTAAAAGAAAAATTTATCATAGATCTGAGCTCCTCTTCTTTTAGCCTCTGTAGATTTTTCATCATTAATTGTGTTTTAACTTTATTAATTTTAAAACGCAATACTTCTCCAAATTAATTCAATATTGCTAGTAATCTATTATTTTATTTTTATTATTATTATATTTATTTCTATCCCACTTTTCTCCCCGAAGGGACTCTAGGTATACTTGATGCTGAGATTTCTGATATAATGACAATGTCATCAGCAAAGACCATCAGTTTATAAATCTCTGATTTGATCTTAACACCAGTAACGAGATGATCCATCCAAATTTTCATGTTTAATGTTTCAATTACCATTAGGAAAAGCAGTGGGGAGAGCGGGCAAACTTGTCTAGTTCCTTTATTTATTGTTATAGTTTTTGTTTTTCCTCGTTGATTAATATTTGTGCCTCTTGATTTGTGTAAATTGCATGAATCCAACTTATGAATTGCTCACCCAAGTCTGTCTTCTTGAGGACCTTGAACATGAATATCCAGTTTACATTATCAAAGGCTTTCTCTGCATCCATGAAGATCATTGCCAATTGTTCCTCATTATGAATATGGAAATGTTCAATGATGCTCAATAATGTACAAATAATATTTTTCATGTATCTCTTGAGTGTGCCACTCTTTGGTTCAAAAGCCCCACGCGCACTTTCATGTTGAATGTACTTTATACTGTCTGTTTACTTAAGAATTGGAGTAACTAGTTAAAAACAATAAGTTACTTTTAAATACTATTTTTGGCAATAACTAAGGCAGGGCTGGGCAGCTGGACAAGACTAGGGGCCACTTTGGCCCAACTCCATGAGATCCTGGAGGGCACACCTTTCCACCACAACTGTCACCACAAAAAAAAATATTACATTTTTGTTCCCCAATGCCATCTAGGGAGTTTGGGGGTATTTTCACCATTCTTCATATATTGGGCCATGTTTTAGGATCTTCAGAGAAACCTTTTTTAACAACAGAAAATAAGCAAAGGAATTTTCTGTTTAATTCCTGATTCAAAAAAGTCAACTCCTGGACCTAAATTGGCCCAAGGAAGCTGCAAAATATGGTAGAAATCTGCCCCTTACTTCCTAGTGGACATTTTGGGGCATTTTAGGAGAAAGCTTTAAAAAAAATTGAAAAATTATTTTGACTTCTAAGAGGTCTCCAGACATGGTAGAAATGCCCCACCCCCAGTATACTTGGGTACTTTCTGGAAACACATTTTTGCAACAACAACAAAAAAGGGGGAGGGGGTCCTGAGAGCCACACAAATGGCTCTGGGCCTCACATGAACAACGGGCCACACTTGCCCTCCCTGAAGTAAGGCATAACTAAGTTTCATTAATATTGTAAATTAACAAAGGATAGCTTAACTCCTTTGGCCCTCCTGTGACCCAACTTTAATTTTTTAGTTGTTTTTATGGTTACAAGGGTGTGGCCTCGCTATGTGGCAGAGGATGAATACCATATGGTTCAACCAGCGGCTTGTGCTTTGTCTCATGCTGCTGCCTCATACTCTGTTGTGGGTGTAGAAGTACTGCCAAGGTGGGTGGGTGGATAGTTTGTTTTGTACCATGGGCTAGCAGCTTGTCCCTTCTCCAGGAAATAAACCATTGAAGAAACAAGAAAGCACAATTTCTTTTTTAAAAATTATAACTATAATTGTAACCAATCATTTTTTGTCATTGAAACTTTTTTTGTCCTTGAAATAAGTAATTCCTTTATGAAAATAATTTCCGTTGGCTCTGGTTGCTATTTTCTTCATCTCTGTATTACCCATGACTTCCTTCAGTTCCTTTTTTTTCTAGCTTCTCTGTTTGTTATTGTTGTTGCTCATCTCAATGACTTTAGCCAACATGTCCCTTAGCTCGACACTGTAAAGCCCTTGTCTATAAATATGCTGAAGCATTCAGAAGCTTTCTTTGTCATTTCTGTGACTATTTTGGTATGGTTTTATGACCTATTACAAATTGAAATATTCACATCAGAGCAGCCAGCTAGTTTCTGACAGTGTATCTACATTGTGTCATTATGTGTAATGTTATCTGCATTTTATCTTTGCTCCACCTTGCAAAATCCTGTCATTAGATTTGTGAAGTACTCAGATTTCTCTAAAAGTGTTGTAATTCAGGGAGATGCACTAGACCTCTCTAGCAGAAAAAGGTAAATATCTCACCAGACAATAGCTCCCAGAAGTCTTTAAGATGGAGGCCTGACAGTTAAAGTGGCATCAAACTGATATAATTAATGGTGTGGCACAGATACCCATCATGACATTCTACCACAAGGTGGGCTGCCATATTTAAGCCCCTCAAATCTGGGAATCTAATTAGCATATTATGCAAATTATTTTATGCATATTATTAATTTGCATTCTAATTATTTATTTTAACACATTTATCATTGTGTTTATTTCTACTGCTGTGTTGCAGCCTCAGTATCATTTTTATAGTGACTATTCTTCTGAGAAGATTAAGATAGCAACGTTTATAGTTCTGGGCTTGGAACAGAGAGGCACAAGGTTACATCCTTGTTTGGCCATGGAATTTATTTTCTTTGACCATGTAATCTTGGACTATGACCACCTCTCAGCAAATCTACCCTACAGTGTTTAACAGAAGGATAGGAACTGTGTAAAGTGACCATGTATATTCCTGGGTTTGGTAAATAACAATATCTTTTTCCCACACAGACACTTCTAATACTAATATATTGCACCATGTCACAAGGGTTTATTTTATTTTATTTTATTTTATTTTATTTTATTTTATTTTATTTTATTTTATTTTATTTTATTTTATTTTATTTTATTTATTTGCCATGCAGTTCCCAGGGGAAAATGCTGAGGAAAGTAATACAAAACTTACAAACCACTCCTCCTTTCCTTGTACTTCATTTCACCTTGTACCTATTTCTCTTGTTTCTTTCTTTATAGTGTGATTATTCCACTTTCAACATCCTGTGGAATTCTGGGGTTTGTGGTTTGCTGAGGCCAAAGAACTCTCTGGCTGAAAATTCCGTAGGATGTTGAAAGTGGAATAATAGCACTATAATAATCTAGTGCAGAAATGGCCTCTTTTTTTTTTAAATTAAAGCTTGGAATCTGGATCGATAATGGCCCAAATAGGTACTTGGTGTATGCCTAAATACTAGGTAATGCCTGAAAACAGTGTGCGTTTAGCAATGCTAAGCACAAGGCTTCTACTCAGAGGTTTCCATACCAAATGGTTGCAGAGAAATCTTGAAGCAGGTGACATCACAAGCAGAAATAAATTTAACCAGGTGCATTGTGAATTTTCTGAACTGTGGCCTGAATAAAATCTAAAAGAACAGAACAATCATGCAGAAAAGAAAAGTAATTCGTTATATTTTAATATTTCAGCTCACCTGTACTATAAGCCTTTGGCAAAGAAAAGTGACATATAACTAAATGTGTTTCCTATTTCAGCTTACAATATCAACCTCTTGGGCTAATTTTTCTTGACATTTTCCACTTCGTATCATTACCAATTTTTTTTCCATCAAAAGAGAAAAATGCAATAATAAAACAAATCCCCATAAGACACATTTTTCCACTGTTAAGAATTTATACTGAGAGCCTTGTCTAATACAAAACAGCAAAAGGGACAAAATAATATGAAATCTCTTCTTTCCCTCCCATCCTATCCCTTTCTGTCTCCATATATGGATGCCATGTAGTCATACATATAATGAATGTCACTTATTGCTTCAACTTTCATCAAATTTTCTTCTTTGGGTATTACTTTTCCAGAGAACAAGTTTTCAGAAAATGTCAAATTATTCTTAATCTGTAATCATAACTCATTTTATTATCATTTACTACTGGGATATATCACTGAATTTTAATATTTCAGCTTACCTTAACATTTATTTGTACATTTGCATCCTTTTCGACCAAGAGTAGGGAAACCGTCACTTCCCAAGTGTTGCTAAACTCCCAACTTCCTACAGCCACATGGACTAGGATAATGGGAGCAATAGTCCAACAGCATCCACAGGGCCATAGGTTCTCCATGCTTGTTATAAACTCAATAAATTAAAGATTATCACTTTTATTGGCGAAAAGCCAACTTTTGCAATAAAACTATTTGTCTGGCCTGATTTCTCCCAATAGCATGACAGAGTACAAGTTCCCTACAGAATATAATCACGTAAAGCAGGATAGTTTTATAATCCCCATATTATGCAAGAGGGGAGTTCAGTTGAAGTGTATTTAGTGTAGCCCAACAAGTCCAGAGTGAGCAACCTTTGCATGCCTATCCTCATTAACTGCTAGCTTGCACACTACTTTATAGGAGTTTAGGCACAGCATGTATTTATGGAAGAGTCAGAGTGATGTAGTGGTTTACTTGTTAGCTATTATTCTGGAGACCAGAGTTAGAATCCCCACTCAGCCATGGAAACCCACTGGGTGATCTTGGGCAAACCACACACTTTTAGCCCCAGAAGAAGGCAATGGCAAACCTGCTCTTAACAAATCTTGCCAAGAAAATCCCATGTTAAGTTTGCCATAGCATCACCATAAGTCAGAAATGACTTGAAGGCACATGACAACATACATTTATGCTTACTTTCTGACTGTTTGTTTTACTGCACCTTCTGTCTTCTAGCATCATTCTAACTAGCAGCCATTTTCTTTTTCTTCCTCTTTGTCTTCCATGTATTAGATTATGCACAAGTTTTAGTAAGTAAAGCTACTTTCATATGTTTTACAAAGAATACTAAGTTAATTTATTTTCTCTGCAAAATATGTGGATGTGGATATGCAAGAGTGGGACTGGTGGTTAACTTCTTCCTTGCCAATTTGATTGTCCAGGTTGAGAGACCCAATACTATCTCCCACATTCCCCAACAGTCAGCATTACTGGCAGCAAAATTCCAAATGGTCTAGGTTAATCAGGAGAATTCAATATGGAAACTAATCATACATCCCATCCCATCTTCGTCTATAGGACCACATGAAACAGTGAGTGTAATTGTTTTCTCTAATTTTCCTCTTTCAAGCCCTTTCTGCAATGCACCTTTTTGCGGAGCTGGGGTGCAGAGATCACAAGAGCAGCTTCTAGCAAGAGGCTCTCGTGTCCCGGTTCCCTCAGCTCTGCAGCTGCCATCTGCTTGCATGAGAGCCCCGCCTCTTCCTCTGCAGTGCAGCCTGGGAGTTTCCCAGGCTGCACTGGGGCAGGAAGTGCGAGCACTGCAACTGCAGAGCTCTGCATGCACAGCAAGGCGTACAGGGTGTGCACCATTTTCAGCTCACAGCCGAAAATGAAAAAGTGTAAGGTCGGCGCCTGCCAGCCCCTGGAGCGTCGTGCAGTTGTGAACGCGTCGTGTGGACCGCTCCTCACATTTGCGTGACGCTCGAGGGGCCCTTTCGCATGGCAAATGCAAATGACATGCAAAAAGGGCCTCAGACTACAGCTTCCCCACCTTCTTATTCCATTAAAGCAAATTAAATGAGAAACCTTTTCCAATAAAACAGGGAAAATAGTATCCATTTGGGAGAACTATTACGGATTATACACAGTTGCCTTTTCTGTGGCCCTGGGGATGTTCAGTTGTCTAAAAGCAGCCACTGAGCTGAGACTTGAAACAGGGATGTCCAGTGCCTTTCCATGTACAACACCTGCCTTCATGACAGGCCAGATCTAGCAAATGATCTCAACTGACTTTAAAGCAAATCTTCCCATGATGTCTCTCATTGGTCCTGGTCTCCTAACAGTAAGGCACCTACTTAGGTCCAATATGGCTCTTGCTTAAGCAACACAACCTCCAGGTACCTGACTTTATAGTCTTTACTCTTCATTTGTGTGCTTCAGCCTTGTAGAAGCAAAACCTATGCCTGCCACAAGAATATGTAGAAGCAGTTTTGCCAGTTCCTTCCTCTGAAACATAGCCTACAGCAACCAAGATCCAGGACTGATTCTGCTTAGTTTCCAAGATCAAACAGGATCTAGCACCTTTAGGGTATGTAGGTTGCTCATAGTTTAGGTTACTTCCAACAAAATTGCTGTTCTTGAAAGAAGATCCATCCAATGTGAGGGGCTGTGTGTGATGAAACTCTGCTGTAATCTGCAGCTATCAGAGTAAGCTAGGCCACTTTTTCTAAGCTGGTGCTGTCCAGTTGTGTTGGGACTTCAATTCCCACTCCCATGCTAGCGGTGAAATGATGAAAATTGCAGTCTGGTACATCTGGAGGGCAGCAGTTTGTGGATGGCTAAGGTAATGTGTTGATTTACAGACTTTTTTAAAAATTATGAGAGATTAGTTTGACGTTATTAAAATGTCAATGTGTCAAAATGTCCTCATAAGCTTAGGCTTATACTCTTCCTGAATCTTGGACCTGTACCAGTTCAGACTGCACATGGAGATAGGATCACATGACTCCCCCAAAGACTCATTGCATGTAGTAGACCTGGTATTCAGGAGAACAATTCTAGCCTGTCTTTTTTCCTTACTTCCTAGTTTTCTACGTGCTGTTATGTTTCACCGAGGACTGTTAAACAATAGATCCCCACCACAACTATCTCCAACCTGCAATGATTCACCTCAGAAAGAAATTTACCATCTCAGCTGGTGTCGGATGAGCCCCAGTATTGCTTTCAGAAAGAAGTTGTGTTTGTTGTACTCTAAACAAGCAAACTGTGGCATATTACAAAAAATGTCAACTTTGTTGCAGTATGAGCTTTCTTGGGGTCTAGCTTTATAAAAGCTCACACCACAATAAATTTCTTAGACTTTAAGGTGCCATGGCCTTTAGAACGTCTTAATGTCATTAAGTCATTATTAAGACTGCAGCAATAATTTTGTAGCCTGAAACGTCTTTCTAGGCCTGCATTTCATCAAAATCAACGGCGCTTTCATCATGTTAAAACTGCTAACTTCATTTGGATCAAATCATTACTGAAGGAAATAAAGGGGCTGTAATGGAATCCAGAGGGTCCTGATGAAATTTCTATATTACCTTTAGGAGCTGATGGGGAAAAACAGCAATCCCCTGAGAACCCCAGTCGAGAGGTGATGGGGAGGACACAGCCTCTCTTTTCCTCAAAAGAAAACAAACCAAACAAATAGCCTCATATTAATGCTCTTCCTCCTGGCTGTGGAAATGAAGCCGTTTATCAGCCAGATGAATGAGATCTGTTCCTTCTTTGTAAACCTTTCAGCACAAGAAACATTTGGCTGAGCTCCTCCCTGTCCCATGGGAGAATCATCTGGAATATAACCACATTACCAGCAGGATTAAACCACCACTTGTAAAGAAATAGATCCTTTTTCATTTGGTTCCTTAAAACTTTTAAAACAACCTTACGCTGTCCTCATAAAATACATATATATATAAATAAAATGAAGCATTTTTGTGTGTTTCTTGGGCCCCAAGCTCAGCTTTACAAGTCCCTTTGAAAAGAAAAATGACTGGTTTGGTTTTTATAATTTCAGAATCCTGCAGGCCAGAACATTTCTAACAACTGTTATCCTTATATAGCAAAACCACCGTTGAGTCCAGCGTTGCCAGAGTTTTCATAAAATAATGAAGAGTGAAGATCTGTGGGGTCTCTGAAATAGGCAACATCCGTTATGTTCGATGTAGGGTTGCTTCAGGAGTTTATTTAGTCCACAAACTGATTCACACTTCCTGGACTAATACACATCGTGGAATGCAATTGTCTTTCCGATTATGTACTTCTCTGAATTTTGCAATATGAAAATTCATTTGCCTAATAAAAGCGACAAACTACATTAAAATGAGTACAAAATTGGATCATTTTGAGACAGCACATGCACCCAAATGAATTTTCTAGGATAAAATGGGGCATATTTAACTATGTATTTAGATTTTTTAAAATTAAAAATTGCAGACTGATGGAGAAGCAAGGTGGAATTGTCGTGATCAGTATATAATCAAAATTGACACAACCTACAATTAGAGAGAATCATCCATCTTGTTTTGTGACATCAAATCTATGGACCTTTTTGCATGGTATTTGCCATGCGAAAGGGCTTCCAGAGCGTCGCGTGATTGCGAGGAGTGTTTCAGACGACATCCTCACAATCGTGTGATGCTGCCGGGGCCGGTAGGCGCCAATCACACACTATTTCATTTTTGGCTTGTAGCCAAAAATGGTGCACAATTCTGCATCGTTCCAGGGCCCCCCACACACTTACTTTACATGCAGAGCCTCCAGAGCACAGTGCTCACGCTTCCTCCCTCAGCGCAGCCTGGGAAAATGCCCGGCTGCTTTGCAGAAGGAAGAGGTGGAGCCGTCATGCTGCCTGGCGGTTGGCAGGCAACAGCTGCAAAGCTGAAGCAGCGGGGATGCGAGAGCCTTTCTCAAGAGGCTGTTCGCGTGATCCCCAGGCCCCACCACCGAGAAAAGGTAAGTTGTGGAAAGGGCCTATGAGAAAGTGACAGAAAGAACAGCAGTACACAGTCACAGCATAATATTTAACTATGCAAATGATTGAAGAAGCTAGTGCTATATCTTCAAAGCTTTTACTTTAGAGTAGGTAGAGAGTCAGTGAGGTATAATGATTTGGAAAGTGGACTATGACTTTGGAGACTAGGGTTTGCTCAGGCATGGAAACCCAGCGGATGCCATGGGTAAGGCACACTCTCTCAGCCTCAGAGGAAAAGCAAGTTCAAACCCCTTCTGACCAAATTCTGCCAGTAAAACCCCATGATATGTTCACCTTATGATTTCTGTAAGTCAGAAATGACTTGAAGGTACCCAATAACAAGACAGAATGTGACCTCTTGGTCACATGAGTCTCTCCATCCCATTTTTTTTTTTTTTTTTTTGCATCTACCCAACACTGGACATCTCCTGAGCCTTCAGAGGTTTAAAAAATTGATGATTTTTTCATACCAAAAAACCCTGTCTCTGGTTCTCATCTGAGAAATATAGAAGAATCTGTGTTGTATATTAGAACTGGAGCCCTGTGGGTGCCTGGAAGCAAACTCTATTGAACAAAACAGGAGTCATATATAGATAAATATGCAGAACCAGTAGGGTGTAATGGTCTGAGAGCTAGGCCCCAGGTGATCAAGGTTCAAATCCCCACTTAGGCCATTTCTGCACTGGACTGTTATAGCGCTATTATTCTTCTATAACAGTCCAGTGCGGAATGGGTCTCAGGAACCCACTCTCACGTTTCCTCAGACTGAGAGGAAGGGAAAGTCCAACCTCTCTGCATAAATCTTGCCAAGAAAATCCTAGGATAGCCATGCCCACACCTCAGAGTTGACTTGAAGGCACATAATAACAACAACAAAACATGCCGTAGACTGCACTTCACTGTTGGCTCAGTTGGATTTGTCCAAAAAACACTACTTCTAATCTATGGCTTTTTAAAGCAAAATGTCTATGGAACTAGGGGTGCTCCTATGGTACAGTAATGATTGCTTATGAACACTGGCACAACAGTTGACCATTTGATCAATACAAAATGGAGAAGTAGATACACTCAGTTTTGCCTTCTAGATTATGCACGTGTATACATCTAAAAGGACTTTTTTACTTGCAGTCCTTCATTTTTACCAAATGAAATGTGATAATTTTAAAATGGCAGGTCCATCAGATGCTGTTTCTCAGACAATCATAAGTCAGAAAAATCCATCAAAGCTTAAACATTATTTGTTTTTGTTGTGTTCCTTCAAGTCATTTCCAACTTTGGTGACCCTAAGAGAAACCTATCCCAGGCAAGATTTGTTCTTTGCAAGATTTGTTCAGAGGAAAGTTGCCTTTGCCTTCCTCTGAGGCTGAGAGAATATGGCTTGCTAAGGGTCACCCAGTGGGTTTCCATAGCTCATTAGGATTCAAACCCTGGTTTCCAGAGTCATCATCCAACACTGAAACCACTGTACCAAACTGGCATCCTCTAAATATTATTAGGATATTTAAACTATATCAGACAGCTGCCACAAATGAGTATAATGGATTGACCATTAGGCAATTCCACTACAGTACACCAAAAAATAAAATCCAACATGAGAACATTTCTGAGCCAAACAAGTGCTCCACTTTTCTGAAAATATATTTCTGCTGAATGGTCTGTTGGTGAAGCATTCATTGCCTTCACGGATGCAGGCTTGAGCACTAAAAACATTTTGTTAGGATTTATGGTGAATGCATTTGGATAACTAATCTGCCACACAATAAACAAAGAACAGTTACTTTTAATTTAGAGAAGTATAGATGCCAAGTATAGCATGGGGGAGGCAGGACATTTCCAAGTTGCAGGCTACCTCCCAGAAACATTGATAATTGCTCCTGCACTCTCTCTCTCTCTCTCTTTGTCTTTAAAGTTTTACCATCACACTACCCTCTGTTTATATTCTTTGCCACATTTTAACTAAGCCTCTACTGTGTGGTGAAGTTGCATGTGTGCTGAGAGTTGCTGGCTGGTGGTTGCAAAAACAGCAGATGACTCTTGCTTCTAAAGATGTCGTTGACGTTGTCCTTGACCCTGGAATCACACAGAAAAATGTATCACCTGTTCCAGGGTACCTGATGTGATCAGAAAGTCACACTTGATTCCTGTTCCTAGCATTCTCTCTATGACAGAGCAAGATAAATGCTCCCCAGAAGGTCACCCTTCTAAAATGACACTTGGCACCCTTAAAAAAATGTTCAAAACCCTGAGTGTCTCTGGACACCAAAGAGGCTGTTCGTTGCAAGAGAAATACTCTTTTCATTTCCCGTACCCACACTGTTTCTACTAGCAGCATTGCTAGAATACACATATTGTACAAAGTGTATATGAAATGGTATTATGACAAAAAGCTAAGCCGTTGGAGCAGATGTCTACATTGCTTGCAAACAAAGCCATTTATATTGCCTTAAAGTTGAAGCATTAAAATAAAGTTGGCTTCTATAGCCACCATTAACCACCACAGTAAGTGGCTGATTTTTCAGGAGTCTGAAGCACTTGGATATCCCTATAAAAAAAAACTACGGATCTTTTCCAGAGGATCTTGAAGCCAAAATTATTGTGGTTTCTAAAAAGTGGAAATTGTCTTGCATGGGGGAAAAACTGCCTTTGTGTTCCAAGGGAAATGGCTTTCAGTTTAAATGTGTTCTGTCAGCTTAGACTTGGCTCATGCCTCACATCTATTCTATGGATTTTTCACCATGTGAATGTGAAAATGTGCGGCTAAGAATAGCTATGCTAAAGGGGTGTGCAATTAAATTGTCCTAATGAAAAATGATGGAGGTGCAGAAGGGCAGAATCCTGGCACAATTCTGACTTAGAGAAATGAAGAAAATACTACTACTCATCACAATGGGCCTCAAGCTCATTCCAGGGAAACGATGTATAAGATTTGGTAGAGAGTTCAAGTTAATCAAAAGTAATAGCATAACTCTATCAGCCCCTGTGCTGGCAAGCGTTTTAGTTGGGCTGCCACAATTTTCAACCAAATGCCAGGTCATGCTGACCAGCATTATCACATCATAAGCTAACCTGCTCTGTTCCACCAACAATACAGCATTGGTCATTGTGACTGTGGTTACAATTCTTTCAGAATTGTCTCAAGATGTGACAGCATACAGATGATTGTCATAGAACACAGGACCAGGAGGGGCTTAACCATACATCAGAGCTGGAGAACATATGCTATGCATCCCACTTTAGAGAAGATAGTTCTCTAGATGAAAGGCTGTCAGAAGGGAACCCAATGTATTTATCTTAGAGATGGGAAACAGGGCTCTTAAAGGTATTCATTCAAAGTTTGCCACCTGAGTTCAATATAGTTTGTATCCTAGACCATAAAACCAGGTATTATTTCTATTGTAAACTAAAGGTCTGAAAACATTTCTCATGTTCCCATATGGATTATTGGGATATATGCAGGTAGGGAATTTTTTTTTTTAATGTAATGCTCATATTTTTGGATCCAAGTTGTTCATCTGGTCTTTGCCATTTCCTGATCTCTGAGTGCTTTGCCATTCTTCCTTAACTTGCTTTCAGTGCAGGCTTGTTGTGGGTTTTTTGACTGTTGTTTAGTGTGGGTAAGGAAGAATAATATATATGAATGTTACCTCATTTATTAATTTTTTTTCCACTTTGGCAGCAGTCCTTGATCTTTTGCCTTTTCTCACTCATGAGTGCTTTCAACAATAGATACTTGGCTGGAACTACTGGATGGAAGACTGAAGTGCTAACTTTTTGAACGTTTGAGCCCAAAGGGCGGAAATAAAGTTGTAAGCTCTGCTGGAAGAGGTAACAGATGATATCTTAATCTTTCACTAGAGGCAGATTATAAACCCTTCATGCTGCAACTGTAGAAATGGATCTATGACATCATGTCTAAGGCTTTGGGTTGATCGCTCTATATCCTTTGTTCTCAGCATGTCACTCACACTTTGAACAAAACTGATTGAGGACGCATCACCATTGATGTTGACAGCTTGATGCAGAAGAAGCCTTTCATCTTTGAAAACTTCCAAGTGCTCATCTATTCATCAAAAGAAGACATTCACGTTATTTTTCTACTCTGAACTTCTATGCCTGAGAAGAACTCTTTTTTCTTTGTACAAATTTTGTATCTTTTGGAAGGCTTTCTGAATTCGTTCATATTCAAGTATGAGTAATAAACATTCCCCAGAACAAATCCACTTTCTTTCTCTCTTTCTTTGCTGGCAGGCCAATGTTTAACTGAAGACAGAAGATGGCACCATAAAAGAAAAACTAGTTAATTATTCATCCAGTGATGAATAATCAGAAACATGCTCTCTTCATTAGCTATATTGGCTATTTAAATCAAGACATTCCTAGATGAAATAGGTTATCTCAACTGATTTCAAGTTGGCTTCCAACCCAGAAACTGCATTGGTCTGCGCAGTGGAGCTTTTCATTGTGAGAGAGACCAAGAGTACAACTGTCTTGATTCATCTGATCCTTTCAACTGTTTTCAAAACCACCAGCCATGATATTCTTCTAGATCACTTGTTTGATATGGGGAAACGAAGATCCTTTGTTCTGGTGGTTTTATTTCAGAAAGTGATACAGGAAGCTTACTGATAGCATCATAATATTTGTGCTGCGACATGCCGCAGAGTTCACTATTCCTTGTGCAATCTGCATAAAATCCCTAAGGTAAGTTTCCATGACCTTTGGAGGAAATTTCCATATGTATTCTGATGGCACCCACAGACCGCTTTATATCTAATTCAGGGCTGTTATGGACATCCTAAAAATATGTCTGAGTCAGCGGTGGGAAGCATATGTGGGCCAACAAACTGGGCACAAATCTAAATGAGATAAAGGTACTCTAGTTTGGTGGCAAAGTGGAGAAGAAGTTGGTATTTGACCTGCACTAGGTTAAGTCACACTCCTAAGTGCTGCTTTGGAGTGCTATTAGTTTTTCCCTTGCATATTAGTACCCAAGTTCAAAGCACTTTCCACCAACAATAACTGGTATGCCACAACATAGGAAAGGAAAAAAACAAAACATAAACTTGATCATGTCCAGATTAGGTAGATATAATGAGTGATACACCAGACTGCCTATAAAAAGTGTTCAGCTGGTGGAAAATATCACAGCAAAGCTGCTGATTGCAAACTCCCCAAAGGCTGTTGCCATATTGGTAGTACCTAAATATAAACATAAAGCTAAATAAACAAGACTTGAAGAACCAACAGTTTCTCACCTGGACTAAAAGCAGAGTCAGACTAATACATTTTGTCACCTGTATAGAACAAATACTGACTGAACCAACTGACTCTTAATAGTAAAGGCCGCCAAATTGTAGTGGCAGTGGAAAAATTAACAGTGGTATTTTGTAGTGTACAACTCCTAATCAGTTACAGGGAGTCACTGCCTGACACTGGAAACCTTTCAAATCCTAGCCTAAACAGCCTGGAACCCAAGTATCTAGAGGAATGGATGCCTCTGTATGAACATACACCTTCTAGATGCCTACAACTTCAGAGGCTTGGTGAATGTCTACGCCAATGACAGAGTCTTTCCTGTAATGGCATCCCAATTCTTTTTGCAAATATTTTCATCAGGTCTATAATTTATTACCTAAAAAATTCCACATGATAACCATTCTGTTTTTCTCAAGCTTTTGGTAGCATTTACTTAGATTATGTGGCTGAGCACGTAGGGTGTTTTGCCTGTTGTGCTCTGATATCTATATTTCTGAATTGGGTTTTGATTATTACTGTGTAGTGTTGTTTTAATCAGTTGCTTTGTAAATCACTTATCACTTTATTTAATATGTTTCTATCCTGCTCTTCAGCTAATTTAATCTCAAAGAGTTCTCACAAATCAACCTATTAAAAACAAGTGCTAATATAATTCTTCAAAATGTAGCACTGTTTCAGCCAGCTGCTAAAAGGCCATGGAGATACACTCCAGGACTGGGAAGAATGGACAGAAGGAGTAGCCTGATAGAATTGTGCTGGTAAAACACTACACACTGCCTGCATCATGTTCTTTTTGGTCTACAACTTTTAGAAGTCTCAGCCATCCATAAAATTTTCCCCACAGATACATACACTTGCAGTCACATGCAACAAAACCTTTATCAGTTTAAGGGGGAAAATTGCATGTACGATGGAAGTTCTATAAAGATGCATGAATAAAGAGATACTGCAGAGTTCTTGTTGCTATTATGTGTCTTTTAAGTCAACTCTGACTTATGATAAACCTATCACAATGGCAAACCTATTCTTAATTAGAAGAGGTTTGCCATTGCCTACCTCTCAGCTGAGAAGGCGTGACTTACCAAGGTTACTCCCATGGATTTGATTTCTTAGGATACTGTCCTACGGACTAGAGCAGTGGTTCTCAACCTGTGGGTCCCCAGATGTTTGTGGACTTCAGCTCCCAGAAGCCCCAGCCACTATGGTCAATGCTCAGGGCTTCTGGGAGCTGAAGTCCACAAACATCTGGGGACCCACAGGTTGAGAACCACTGGACTAGAGGGAGGTAATGGGAGCTTCCAGACAGAAGGTTTTTTAGCACCCTCAATCAAATGTACAGTCCATGCATTCAGTTTTATTAACAGATTTCTTTTCTTGATAAGAAATAAGCAGAAGCACCCAAAGAATGACAGAAGGTGTCATTATCAGTTCTATGATGGTGAGCTAAAGCATCTGCATCATTGCCTGTCTTATGTTAATCATCCTGGGGTTCTCTCCCTCCCCCTTTCATGAGCTTATTCTTATTAAATGTGTACAGCTCTTCCTTTTTCACCATGCTCATTGGTATGCTATTTGAGACAAACGCTCTTCATTTTGTAATATACAATTTGTTCTCCTGACTGAATACACATTTTTAACAAGAACAGGGAGAGTATTAATTTTGTGATGCTCTGGAAATCTCTCTTTTTTTGTGTGTATATTTGCTCTAAGAGAAATCTCAAAAATTTATTGGCAGATATCTTTTACCATCATCATCCATGTGCCATTGTTAGGTAACTCTACAGTCTTTAGGGAGAAAAGGAATAAGTTAGCAATTTGTATATATCAGTTCACACACACATAGATAGACAGACAGACACTCAAACACATATATACAGTCCTCCCTCCACATTTGCAGGTTTCACCTTCACAAATTTGATTATTCGCAAGGCATGTGCTTGCCTTTCCCTCACCATTCTCCTCCTCCCATTCTCTTGCATTCCTCACTCCAGGCTTCCAAGGCTTGTGTTCAATATGAATATTTTATTCCTTTTGGGTGAGCAATGGCCCACCCCTCCCCCCACTGTTGGAGATGTGTCCTCTCTGCCATGTGGCTGCACATTCTGCTGCATTATGACCACTGATAGGTCAGGTGCTCTCTTTGCTTCTACTGCTTCCTTCTGGGAGGGATCTCCTTTCTCGACCAGAAGTATTTAAAATGCCAGTACCCTATTCTTCTATGTCTAAGGGGAAAGTACAAGTAAGCCCTTTACCTTGTCTTTTTTCTCCCCACCATCCCCCATGGCCAGAGACAAAGGAATGGGAGTAGGATCATGGGGAGAGCTATTTGCATTTTCTCCACTTTCCCAAGGGTTGTGCACCCCAAACAAATGTGGAGGAACCACTGAACACACAGACCCATCCAAGTGAATTCATTGATGGCATTGTCTGTTAAACCTCAACTAGAACTTTGAGGCACTACTCCTTATTTTAAAACTACTTACAGAATCCCCAGCAAGCATTACCACTGACCATGCAGTGAAGGGATTCTGGAAGGTAGAGGCTAGCATTCAGTGCTGCAGTTACAGATTCATAACCTAGAGTTACAGAGCCATAACAAATTTGTATTCACTAACATTGTGTAGACATACTGTAAAACTACATAAATACCACATACAGTCTACCTTGAGAGCTTGCAGCTAGATCAGGTTAAAGAGGTCTGTTCAGCTTCTAATCAGAGCACAAGCAGGAGGATGTTTCCTGCCATCTCCCACCAGTGAGTAGACTCGCAAGAGGGGTCCTGCTTCTTGTTGTTGCAGCCTCATTTGCTGCTGGAAGAGGAGTTGGAAAAGTAATGCTCTTTGTGCCCTTGACTGAAATTGAACAGACCTCCTTCACTTGATCTGGCTGTTGGCTCTTAAGGTGGGCTGGGGTCAGGCCAGAAGATTATATTTAGTTTTATAGATGTAACAAAGTAGTCAATGTAGAATATTGGCAGTTGTCTTTAAATGTAACATTTTCAAACTCTGACTAACTGCTGGTCCAGGCTTCACACTAGTGTTTAATAGCACAAGTTTATTAACAAAGTGAAAACAGCAGCTCTTTTAGGGGGATGGTGGCATGGGAAATAAGAGGGACTGGTTTTTAGCACAAAGCCAGTCTGGACTGGGAGCCTATTCCATTTGGAAGCCCTGTAGACATTTCTTTCAAAATAAAAATGGTCATTTTACACATCACTTTTACAAATCCACACTTTTATACAAGTGTGTACTTTCTTCCTGCAATTACTTCCCATGCCAGTTCCCCAGTTGGATTCCAAACATCCTGAAGCTGCCTGTCCTGGTGTAGAGGAAGAAATGTTTGATAGTATCATGATGGGTTCTTTTCTGCAATATTTCTCAGTCAGGAACATGTACAGGTATAATTTGTTTCTTCTTTTGAATAAATTCAAAAGCTGTGTTTTACCTTATTCAAATAGGTCGGAATTCGAGCGCATCTGTACTCCATTGTTGTTTATAATACTCACACCCTCTTTCTGTTCCACATGTATCTCACATTCTTTTTCCTTATTTCTCCATCTCTGCCATGGCACTCATGTAGATACCTTTCACCCTAGCACTGGCTGATCAGGATCCCCTGAAGGTCTGGCAACCAGAACAAAAATATTATGTGTCCATTGGATGAGCTATCCCTGCCCATCCTTTTATCGGACATTTCCAACATATCTTAGAGCAAATTGACCCTATCAGACATAGTCTTTGCCAAATTTCCATTTCTAAATTCATCCTGTTTTAATTACACAACGCAAGCACACTCGGTACATCATTCAAGGTTCGCAGTGTCTTCTGCTATTGATATGTCTATATGTACATGGCCAAATAGATTCATTTGACAGATTATTTATAAAAGCTGTTCCTAAGCAAAGCAGGCATGATATACTGTGACACCTGATTCAGCATCATCTGTCCTGGATCCCACACCATTCAGCTTTACTGAGTGACCAGGGGTGGGGGAGAATCAATAATTTCCCCCAAATGATAATTCTGCCCCCGGGTGAAATTTTCCTTCAGTCTCCAGTTTTCTAGCATTACAGTTATTTTGAACTTGACCTAGCATTTAGGACCACAGTTTAGGCATCCAAAGCAAATGGGGCAAGAACAAGTAGCAAGGGAATGTAACCAGCAAATAAAGGAGCTGTAGGTGTGAATTATTTTCAATATCTTCTTCTCTACAATGCTAGAAATGTAAGATCTGAAGGAAAATTTAATGGAGGCAGAATTGTCATTTGAGGTGACAGTACCTTCATTTAGCACCCCCTGCAGCTATACTTTTGAGAGTAGCCTAGGGTTCTGGTATTATAAAAGAGTGAGAATAAGGCTTCCGATTTATTTTGTAACTTACTCCAGCTCTTTAATCTTTTTGTCTCCCCTCCTGAATTTTATCCCTTTTTTCCGGATCTTGATTACGTTATGTCCTGATATGTTGCATATAGAGGCTATTTCCTACTAAAAGCCAAGAAATATAGAGAGTACACAAAATTAACATTCAGAGTAGTTTGGACAAACATTTCAGTTTTGATTCCTCTCTGTTTCTTATTTTTCCATTTCAGTCCTGAATTTTGAGACTCTCCCCAATGTTAAGAACTTTTTAATTTAAAAATGTTTTATTTAAAAATAACATTCAAATCACATTATAGTAGGGAAATTGCTTTTACATATTAGAAATGAAAATTCTAATATAAGCCATTTCCCTAACATAATGTGATTTGAATGTTATTTTTATATGTTTTATGTATTTCTTCCTAGTATTTATTTACCATTTAATATATAACATTGCTAAATGGCTTTAAAAATATGTATGAGCATTGTTATGTATTTTCCTCTAATATGTGCACTTTTGCACACATTGTACAATAGAGAATCCCATTGTAAACTCTGAAAATATATGAATTATGAAGAATAACTTACTTTTAGTTCATCTATTGGCCTGACTGTACCAAACTATATAAATTTGTATTATGACACCAAGTGAAGTTTCTCTCCTCCTCCCAGAGCAGTGGCCCTACTGGCCAAGGGATTCTGGGAGTTAGCCCATAATTGTAACTTCTGCAAGCTCTGCCGAAAACCTAGAAACAATTCATTTTCAAGGGGCCAGATGCACATTGAATGCACTTCTAACTCGGCAATCTATTTTACATTGAGCTGATAAGCCAAGAGGAAAATGAGCTTATGAATGAACCAATTCCGTGTGTGGTGCAGCTTTGATAAAATACCTTCAAATAAGCAAAAGGAAAGCAGGAAATTGCAGGCTTGTGATTTTATGATACCTATGTCTTTCCTAAAGCCACTAAAGCAGCCAGTTGAATGCAGCCTTTTATCTTTTCATTTGAATATGTCCTTGAGGCATTTGGTATTACAGACAACTATTTATGTCACAGGTACTGCTGCATTTGGAACACGTCTTGAAAAAAGTTGTTGTTTTTTTCTAATCCATTTGGAATTTTTGTACTGTAGCCTACACCAACAGAGGACAAACTTCATAAGCAGTTCATGGAATCAACGGCATGCAGGAAAATGTCTGGCAGAGAAAAATGTGTTTTTGCATCTACACTCTGACTTTCATTTCAAAGAGCAACTGAAACCATGAGTAGTGGACTCAACATGCATCAATTTGATGGTAAAATAGAATCATAGAATAATGGACTCAAAAGAGGCCCCAAAGGCCATTGAGTCCAAGACCCTCCCTCAATACTTGAATTCCAGCTATAGCTGGAATGTCCGGAGAAAGAGACTACACCACTTCTCTAGGTAACTAATTCCACTGGCAAATTGTTCTTACCATCAGGAAGTTCCCTCTAATGTTCAGTTGAAATCTACCTTCCTGTAACTTAAAACCATTAGACGTGATTCTACCCTCTGGGGCAGCAGAGAATAGCCTGCCTCCTCTTCTCTGTGATAGTCTTTGATGTATTGAAGTAGGACAATCATGTCACCCCTCAGTCTTCTCTTCACCAAGCTGAGCAGGCCTAGCTGTTTCGTTCTTAAAGAGACACACACAGAACTGGACAAAGTACAGTCCTCCATCCATATTCAAGAGTTTGATCTTCATGAATTTGATTATTTGTGAGATGTGTGTGCCTTCCCCCAATTCTCCTCTTCCCATTCCTTTGCCTTATGGCCTGGGGGTGCATGCCATCCAGGTAAAAGGCAAGAGAAAGAGGTGGAAGGCCCATATGGCACCTTCTTTCTCCACATGCAGTGCTACTTTTCCCATTCCCTTGCCTTTTGCCAGACCATGGAGAACATGCACCAAGGAAAAAGGCAAAGGAATGAGAGTAGGAGGCACACGGGCACCTACCTTCTCTACACACAATGCTCCCCCTCCCATTCCCTTGCCTTAGAATCATAGAATCATAGAGTTGGAAGAGACCCCAGGGGCCATTGAGTGCAACGCCCTGCAATGTAGGAACACCCATCAAAGCATTCCCAACAGATGGCCATCCAGCCTCTGCTTATAAAACCTCTAAAGAAGGAGACTCCACCATACTCTGAGGCAGCATATTCCACTGCCAGACAGCTCTGACCATCAGGAAACTCTTCCTGAGGTTCAGGTGGAATCTCCTTTCCTGCAGCTTGAATCCATTGCTCCTTGTCCTAGTCTCTGGAGCAGCAGAAAATCTTTTTTCTACTTTTTTCCAGGAAAATCTGGCCTTTTGCCTAGGTGCAGAGAATGTGATTTTTCCACTTTCATGAGGGTTCTGTGTCCCAAACTCTTGCAAAAATGGAGGAGCCACTGTTCTTCAAATGAGGCCTGGCTAGTGCAGAATGGAGTGGGTCTAGTATTACTATTGACTTGGAAACTATGTTTCTATTAATGCAAGCTAAAATATTATTTGCCTTCTTTGCTGCAGTATCATACAGCTGGGTCATATCCAACTTACGTTCAACCATAAGAAGATCCTGCTAAATCAGTGGTTCCCAAACTCGTCATCCCTGACAACATTGGCTGGCACATCTGAGGGTTGAAGTTGAAACATATATAGGGCCCTTTTTGCACACCAGTCCTGTTGCAAAATGACCTTGGGAGCATTGCACAATTGCGATGCTCCCAAGGCCATTAGGGGGTGATCGCACATTATATCATTTTTGTCTCATTGCCAAAAATGATGCATGATCACATGTCCCTCCTGTGCCCCACCCACACTTACCTTGCATGCGGAGGCTCTGGACATGCGGCCATCATGCTTCCTGCCCCAGCTCAGCCTGGGAAAGTACCTGGCTGCACTGCAGAAGGAAGGGGCGGAGCACTCACACTTCTTTCCAGCCAGCACGGAGCTGGTGCAGAGGGGAAATGGAGGGGACGCGAGTGCCTCCCAATGAGGCTTTTCATGCAACGCCAGTGGCACCAGGTAAGGTGTGAAAAGGGCCTAGGAATCTGTGTTGGGGAAGCACCAGTCCAAATAACAAGGCCTCTTCCTTCTGCCACTATTCTTCTTCATCATCAGTGAGGTCTGTGTAAGGCCAGCAGTATGGAAGTAAGCCACAAAAAAAACAACAAAAAAAGCAAGGGCAGACCACTCTGTGCCAGTACCAGACCAAGCTAAGACCAAGGGATAGCTCACATTTTGCAGCTTTAGAGAATCTTGTGAAAGCCTGTTGGCCCCTTCTGTCATCTGATCACCACTAAAGTGATAGGTGAACTGCTACTTCTCATGGCACCAGCAATGACACCGTGAAGCAATGAAGCACAGGCCAGTAACCTCTTCCTTTGGTAGATTAGCAGAGAGTAACTGCTTTCTGCTGCTAACTGAGGAGTCTATCTCAGATTAACTGAATCAGAAGTATCATAACTCTTCCAGATTCTCCCCTAAAAAAGAGATTCTATAAAGAGATTCACAAACTCAGGGAAGAGGGAAAAGACTGGTTATTTCCCAAAGCTTATGCACTGGATAATCAAGAATGTGTAACAAGTATGCTCAACCTAACAAGCATGCAGTCTGTAATTTGTGCCCATCAGTAGTGCTACTTGGTCTTAAATACAGTTCTATAAGGGATTTATTGCTATAAAAGCACATGGGAAAACTAAATAGTTGCATTATCAAAACCATTCTAGCATGACTTTCCCAGATAAGCAGCAAAACAAAACAGCTGTAGATTTTGGCATTTGCTACAATGCTCACATCAATATTCAATGAGCCCCCAGTAGATGAAGAAAGCTACACTAGAAATAAAAAATGTATATTAAAAGAGGAAAGTTTGTTTTGATTTTGGTCAAAACTATTCAAGGACTTGGTTGTTTCTTGATTGGCTCAGACAGTGGTTTCCCATTCTGTTGATTTTTCCCTTCAACTAATATTGTGGTTTTATTATTGTTATCCATTCCTTATGAAAGAGAACACAGCAAGCTAAAATTAAAGAGGAATATTTTTTCCCCCACAACATGTTTCAGGAAGTCATTAAGTTCCACATTCTACCCAGCTAATAGCACTGCATAATTAACTTATAAAGAGTTCTTAGAGTTGATCAGACTAACACAAGTTGAAGTTTATACCTAAAAATATTTCTGATGTTGAATAAAGGAAAAGGGCAGGAACTTTCCTAATTTTAAACACATTGGATGTCATCTGTAACCTTTGTTCTTACTTCCCAAAGAATGGACCTAAATATCAGATCATTGGTTCTCAACCTTAAGGCCCCCACATATTTTGGACTTCACTTCCCAAGAATTCCTTACCACTGACCGGTAGATTTTTTTTTTTAACTATTGGGGCTTTTTGGAGCTGAAGTCCGAACATCTGAAGGAACAAAGATTAAGAACTGCTCTGTTACATGATCATGGCATATCTACAGAGTATATGAACCTTTTACTTGTGACCAGTAGTAGCCTGCAGGTTAGTGAGTAGGAAATTGTTTATTTATTGAATGTATACCTCACCTTTCTTCTGGGATGGGATGATTTAGCATTTCATTTCTGTACCTCTTTCACTATGAATATTTCTTCTATGACTTCCCTCCCTCCAAAGCTAGGCTTCCATGTAACATTGTTAAGGATGTATACTTGGCTTTCTAGTTCTCAACTTAAATCAATACATTAATTTTGGAGAGTCAATACCACATATAGTACTATCCCCACACGGCACAATTACAAAAACATGGATATACAGTTACAGTTAAGCAGCATGATGCAGTGGTTTTTGTGTTCAACTAGGACTCTCACAGACTGGGTTTCGTAACCTTGCTCAGTCATGGAAGCCCACTGGATGACCTTGACAAGTCACGCTCTCTCAGCCTAAGAGGAAGGCCATGAATAAATCCTGCCAAGAAGACCTTGTGATAGAGTCAAAATTGACTTGAAGGCACATAACAGGAAGCATACAACACATGCACCAGTCAATGCATTTTAAGCATCAAATGCAGAATGGACTTATTCTTTTGTTAATATTTTACTGCTTCTTTAAAAGAACTCTAGAAGCTCTAGGAAAAGGGAGGGAAGAGGCATATTCTAAACTGGTTGTATTTGAGTATTTCCCCCTTCAGTAATGGAGAACCTGCATGGTGCAATGGTTTCAGCACTGAACTACAGTTCTGGAGACCAGTGTTCAAATTCCCATTTGGCTATGAAAACCCACTGGCTGACCTTAGGTAAGTCACATTCTCTCAGCTTCAGAGGAAGGCAAAGGAAACTTCGCCCCTAGAGCAAATTCTGCCAAGAAAATCCTGTGATAGGTTCGCCTTAGGGTCACCCTAAATTGGAAACAACTTAAAAGCATATATCAATAGTAGAAACCCTTTTAGATGTCTATTGAACTGCTGAGTAGCCTTTACTTAGTGAAGTTGAATTTATTTCAGTTTCCCTGGATTGTAGTATGACAGAATTGGTTGAATTAATTGCTTTCAACATTAGCAGGAACATCCAGACTTGAAATCTCAAGACAATGGAAACATTTAAAAGTTCTTACCATACAGAACTAGCATCACTTAGGCTATTTCCACATGAGGTTGATATTTTGTAGTCACTTTGAATTCTTACCCTCCCGTCTGCATGTTGTAGTAGTTTAGTATCATAGTTTTCCTCTTGGTTCTGCACGTTTTCAGCTCCTAGCATGGTTCACTGTGATGAGAAACCGCTGTATCTGAAAAGCAGAAAAACTCCAATGTAAATCTCCCAAACTAGTTTTGCTTCGTTTTTTGCTTACATGCAGAAGTATAACATCAATTCACAATGCAGAAGTGGCCAGCTATGGGCATTCCCAGGTTATCCCTTCTGTCATTTCTGTCCCTATCTTTCTCCACCCATCAAAGGACAAGCTGCTATCATTATTGCCTTCAGGTGTTAAATGGACAGCCAGACAGTGGGAAGAGAGTGGATCTGGTAATGGATCATTAAGATTTGTTTTTTCCACATATCAAGAAATGTACGTACCTATGCATGACCGTAGCGATGCAGAAATGTGTTTAAAATGTGAGGTTTTTTTTTTAAAAAAAGACCAATCAGCAATGGAGAGGCGGAGTGAGGGAGGGGAATGGTAGTGGCCAGGGACTTGCTTTTGTGGATGCAGCAACTGCTGTTTTCTGCGGTAGTACGATATAAAGGGGGGGGGTGCTGGTGGTGGTGTAGACAGCACAGTTTCTGAATTGGAGTATAAAAACACCACTCTTGACATGTGGTGAACCGCTCCTCTCCTCTTGTGTGGAAATGGCCTGAATGTAGTCTACAGTTATAAGTGATAAATTGATATATATTTTGAGGGCTGTGCAAAGAAAGAAGCAATTTTTTGGCTGTCCATTAGCTATGTAAGAGCAAGCATTGAGGAAGTTGCCAACCAATGAATGAGATGAATTTCTTTTTTAATTTTTTTTTTCCGTGAAGCTGTGCTGTAGACTCAGAGATTCATAAAACACTGGTTGAATGTTTTAGAGGAGAAAGGGGAATTAATGTGGTTGAACATTAAACGAGCTGAAATATCTTGTGATATGTGTATTTCATACTTTGAATGTAATTCTTTGCATGACTAGAAGGACAATTTTTGAAGGGTCAAGAAATCACTTGAAACATCCATGAGAACTGCAGTGATTTTCACCTGGTTATCAGCTTGAGCAGTCCACACAAGTGGTTCACTTTCTCAAACACCATAGAAAGACAGACAATGATGGGATAGCACAGAAAGAGAAGAGAAGGACTCAGTGACAGAGTGAGAAGAATAAAGTGTGAGAGCAAGGGAAGGCAGAAGAAATGGTACAAACACATAGACACCATACAGTTATACAATACTGCAAACTGCCCAATTTTGACTCACACTTCACCACCATCAATTATATCCCGCCATGACCGACTTTTCCTTTATGGAGAAAAAGATCACTGCATTACCATCCTCATCATGAACAAGATTTGCCCACAACACTTATAATCTGGCAAATTCAGGCATTCAGCAAAATCAATCTTGTTGTATCTCAGGAATTTTGAACACATGAGTAACTAGAATGTTACTGTGATGTTTTTATTAGAAAATTATGACATATCACAACTCTTCAGTATTATTTCTGGGAAGAAGCCTACAACATGTCCTTTTGGTTTTATGTTTTAATTTTTTCATGCCACAGGCTTCTCAATTAACACTAAGAACATATTGAAACATATTTGCCTAAGTCAGAAATACTGATGCTTTCTAAACAGAATATAGATAAATATTCTTCTGTGGTCTTTACATTTCTATCTGCTTTATAACTAGCTCAAATATGGTTACCTTCTTCAGCTTTCAAGAACACTACTTTAATCAACATTATAGATCAGGGTATAAAAAAGTAGTAGGAATAATTTTTATTATTTAGCAACAGATAGGTACTCTCTTATCTGTTGAGATACTATCATTTATCTAGAAATGGTTGTTTGATTGTTTCCCAGATGGCTGGTCTCTCTAAAGATCTGCAGCCCAAGGATTCCAAACACCCTCTATAATCAGTCCTGGATTAGTGCTTGAAATGTTGATCAAGGTTTCCCTAGCCAGGATCAACTGCAGTTGCACTGCTTCAGGGAAGGTTTGAGATGAATGCTTTACCTGATCTGCTCTGTCCATATATGTTTTCAGTTATCTGCATGTGGACTTGACCCAGTTTTAATCTGGAGCCAAAGACAGCAGTCTAAGGGCCTTTCCACACTACACTGTTATAATGCTATTATTCCACTTTCAACATCCTATTGAATGTTTGCAGTTTAGGGAGGGGCATTTAGAATTCTCAGCCAGAGAGCTCTTTGGCCTCAGTAAACTACAAACTTCAGAATTCCATAGAATGTTGAAAGTAGAATAATAGCACTATAACAGTGTAGTGCAGAAATGGCCATAGTCCAATACTCAAACCACTACATCACACTGGCTCACTTTTGTAGGGTTATAGACTATAAGCCACTCTCTATGCTGGATGGAGAATTCTGGGAGTCCAGAAAAGTAATGTTTCCAAGCTCTGCATAGATTGGTTCTTATAGATCATGCAGTGAGCAAGTCTAATGAACTAACCTCTTTGGTTTCACTCTATAAAGTCTCAAACAATTTTCCTGATAAGATCTGCATTCCTGGATCTGTGTTTCCAGTGCCACTTGGGCAAGCTAACTACCAGACTCTTAAATAGTAACTTTTGAGAAGGTAGAAGGCTCTCCAGTCAAACAGTTGTTCCTTAATGTAGCCCCAACACGTAACAGTCAGTCTGGGAAAAGCTCCTTTTTTTGAACTTTTTTTGCAGCTCCAATCCAGCTGGGTAGCTAGGGTATGCTAGGAGATGTAGTCAAAATGGAAATTTTTCAAAGCTCTGGGAAAGCAAGTTGCCAGTTCCTCCAAGTATAAACAGGTCTCTTCACAGTGATGGATTTTGATGAATGTGTTTGGCAGCAAAACTTCAGTATTTATCTTTACCATTGAGCGGAGCATGTTATTTTCCTCCATTCCTTTATAAAGATATAGAGAAGTTGTGCACATAATATCAGGTAAGAGTAGCTATGTTTGCCACACAGAAATGTTTAAAGTCAGGGCAGAAGAACAGGTACTACTACTAAATTATAATCCCACACAGAAAAGGCACTGGGTGGTAATTTATTTGCAAAATTCCAACGGGGCTAATTTCCAAATTTTCTTTTTTCTTGCCACTTGAAAAACATGTGTTTCAACCCTTTTTAAAAATATATTCAAATATTGTTTCCATTCCTAAAGTTTACTGGGCACTGAAAACAGTGAAAAAAATAATAACTGGGGAAAATTAATGGTGTGAAATGGGTAGTTAACAATACAGGAAGTTATCATCTCATATTGAAGGAATCAAAAATAGTGCAGCAACATAACTTAATCCCTGTTCTTCATGGCTCTATCAAGAATAACCGATAAAGAATCTCTTCATATTCTCATGTTCACTTTATATCCCTAAAGGTATGCTGAAAGCAAGATGCTTCACATTTCCACACTTTCAAGATGGACAAAATACTTACTGGAGTATGTATGTAAATTGTTTTCTACTAGATAAGCTTGCAAAATCTTAGGAGTTTCTTCAAATGTTGTCAGATTCATACTCCCATCAGACCCAGCCAACACAGTCAGGCATTATGGAACCTGTGATCCAAAATGTCTGGAAGACCAGGCTCTGTATCCCAGCTTAGATTTTGTATTGCTAACCAGTTTTAGCAATTTTGTCAAACTGTGAAAAGAGCTGAGATCCTCTGGCATTTCACTTTGATCTACTAGCTCAAATTCTTCAAGGATGATATTAATTAGTTTTCAAGAGACAACTCTTTTCTTGGAAAGCAAAGTTAATTGCTAATAATACTGTATTGGAGTCCTTAATACAAAACCAGACACTAGCTGAAACCAATCATACCAGAATTTCTCAGTTTCTGCAAAATTGATAGAGTCATCTGCCAGTCAGAGCAAAGAATTAGCAAAGCATTTATATTTTGGCCTCCACAGCTATTCTTAGAGAACTAACCATGCATTTCTTAGAAATGAGAGAGAAAAGCAACAAGTACTAGATAGCACAAGATTAATATTGCTTTAAAACATCATCTCCTGGAACTGCTTTTTTATGGAATGAGAACCTGGACAGAGCCACATGGAAAAATACCTTTGTAATTTACGTGTACCTCAAGAAAAATCTTTGTTTCATCTCCAGGCTCACCCACGTACATCAGAGTTGAGCCATGTGTCTTAAGTCCTGTCTGTCTTTCGTTACTGTACAGTCATGTGGCAGGCAGCAAGCCAGCTGCAGGCAAAGATTTGGACTATTAACTGTTACCAGCTGATCCCCTGCCTCCCAATGTGAAAGTGACCCACTGGTTCAAAGACCTCACAATTCATATTTTAAATTCCTATCAGAATGCTTTAATCAAGATAGTCCAAAGTGTTTCACTCTAAAGACCCACCAAAAGCATTTTCCTGCTGCTTTGGTAGTCTGTGTTGGACTATCAAACACACTGGGGCTCCTGCTGTGGCATCATTATCTGGGAACATAATCATTCCTGTGCATAAGGATGAATGGAAGGAAACACCATTTTTGTTCAACTCAGTGTTCGCTGTAATGTTAAACACGTTCCCATGTGTCGTTGTTGATTTGCTGGATCAGCAATCTTTTGTTTGCTTGGGTTTGGACTGCTGCACATTTTTATTATTCTGCTTTGTTTTCACTGATTTGATCAGATAGATGGCAGCGGCATTCTACTACTGAAAATGTTGGTGTTTTACATCAGCTTCTGCTTTCCTGGTGTAGAAGAAAGAAACATACCCTTCAAATTTTAGA
Source organism: Iguana delicatissima (assembly GCA_948472985.1). Lineage (NCBI taxonomy): Eukaryota > Metazoa > Chordata > Lepidosauria > Squamata > Iguanidae > Iguana > Iguana delicatissima. The sequence goes on from CAOKZL010000308.1 coordinate 372,948, forward strand.
AAAATAGAAATAAACCACACATTTTACACACTCTCTCCCTCTCTCAAGTCCTTTCCACACCCTACCTTTTTGCAAGGTTGTCCGGTGGGGATCCCTGAAGCTGCTCTGCCAGGAGGAGAGCACAACAAGAGTGCTCCCCTTTGCACCAGCTGGCTCCTTGAGGAAGGGAGCAAGATGGCCCATGCCTCTTCCTGCTGCAGTGCAGCCGGGTACTTTCCCAGGCTTTGATGGGGCAAGGAAGCAAAGCCATCACGCTTCTGCAGCTTCCCCAAGACAGGTAAGTGCAGGATGGTGGTGTCTTTGCATGTCAGTTAATGATTTAATGTGCAATCAAGACAGCTGGGGACAGGAGAAGGATGGGACTATGATGATGTTGTGCAGAAGTGTTGTTGCAGCCCTGTCCTTCTCCTGTCCCTATTGTGGAATGGGAGGGTGCTGCTGAAAGGGCCACACACACACACACAAACACACCAGGGCTGACCCAATACATTTCATGCCATGAACTAAAGAATAAGATGGATCCCCATCCTATTTCATGTAAAAAAAAATGCTAACTGGGCTGGAAAGGGAATTTAATTTCAATAATTATGATAGAAAAGCATCACAGGCTGCTCCACCTTAGGAGATCCTGTCAGCATCTTTATCTCAAAGTGGCTGCTCCAATCTCAGTGTGCATCAAAGTGTGAGCATCAAGTCAAAATCATTGGTGTACATTCTTCAATACTAGAGTTGCCATGTGAAAAACAGATTAGGGCTCCTGCACCTTTAATAGACATGTGAAAGAAGGAAATTCATTAAAAGTGCATGACTCCTGTCCTGTTTTTCTTCCAACAACATTAGTCAATACATGCATGTGAAGGCAGTGTGGGATTAGAGGGCCAGAAAGATGGAAGATGGCTATCTAGGAGAATCTACCCAACTCGGCACTCTCCGGAAATACTGGAGTACAACTCTCATCATCCCCACCCCTGGTCATTGGGTGGGAGTTTTAGTCCTATGCATCTACCAAACACATGAGGCAAGGTTGGTCTAAACAGATTTTCAGAGCTGTGCAACATTTGCCAGGCAAGTTCAAGTTTTTGTGATATGTCCATGTGAAATTGAGCTACGATGCCAGTTATCTAGTACAAAAAGTTGCCAGGTTACTTGGGCAAGAGATGAAGATGTGTCCTTCACTATGCACCACAGAAGGTTTCTGATCAACACAACTTTGAAAGCAAAAGAATTTTTGAATAAATATTGTGATTCTCAGGATTATGCTAACAAATGAAACGAACTGGATAAAGATAACCAAAAGGATGCCAATGCAAAACAGGAACGTAACATACAGTTAGATAGTGTCTTGAAGAACAAATTTTACCAACAGAAAGAAGGGGAAAACGAAGAGATTGAAGAAGTTGAAGATAGAGAAGCAAATGCCAGGTTACCAAAAGATGACATTTTCATGATTTGGTGCATGGACCAGTATATCACATTTGACCCTTGAAGTTTTTCATCTGCAATGTTTTTATAAATATTCTATTAAATTATAGTTGTCATAGGAATGATATACAAAGTCAGTCTAGATGAACTATTTTATATTCTGTTCAGGCATGTTAAATTTTATTACTCTTATATTTACATTCAGAATAACATTTCAATTTATTTCTTAGATTCATGGTTCTTTATTCCATGGCTAAGCAATTTTACCATGAATAGATGGCTTTGCATGACTGAGTCTGTCTGAAACCTGTGCTTTAAAGAATAGTCTGGATTAAACTTTATTCTTAGTGACTTCATAAGAAACTGATTTAGGAAACTATTTAGGAAGTATGAGTAAGATCTATATAACATTTGGACAAAAGATTATATTAGAAAGCATGGAACAGAAACAATTTTTTAAAGTAATAGATGCAAATATTTGGGGAAATGGTTCTTTCTCAAAGATATTAAAAACATAAGTTAGTTTTTAGAAAACAAATAGGATTTCCCTTGCTTAAATTCAATATTGGTACTCACATGATATTCAACTGCACAAGAACTCCATAGTGTATGATTTGATAAAGTATAAAGAAAATACTGTAAGAAAAATATGCTGAAATAAACTGAAATAAATAACAAAATCATATAATTTTTCCACTCATGAACAACCTGCTGGTAATAATATGGCACAAAGCAAAACAGCACAATACACTGTATTTTCTGTTCATTTATAATATATCAAGTGGACAAACCTCTTTTCTTGCTGAGGGAATACTGATTCTAGGAGAGAGTTCAAAGCAGTTTGTGCCATTTATTGGTCAACGGAAAGGATTTTAACCACTTATAAAACAAGCTATAAAATGCAACACATGAGAATATTTATAACATGGCAAAAACAGTAAAATAATGCCAAGTAGAAATAATCTGTTGGACAGCCAAACTCTAGAATTCTAATAAAATCTTACTAAAGGCTGTACTCCCAAAGTTCTTGGAATGATGCCCCAGACACCATGGGTTTTGTTGGATTTCCTCCTTGGAGGGATGGGGGAGAAAAGTCTGTTCTTGGACAAGGAGTGCTGACCTAGCAAGCCTTCTATGTAGAGCAGGAAAAATACCTACTGATGGAGCTTTTGTGTTATCGGAACTCTGACATGTAGAAATCATGATGAATATGCTCTGAGGAGCAGAAAAAGGAGGTATTCCATAAATGCATCTTAGCTGTGGTGGGAAAGGCTATGGATCTATGGTGTCCAAAGCCCTCTTCTGCCCCAGTGTGCCCCCCTCCAAAAGAGAAAAACTACAGAGAAAGAGAAAGGGAGAGAAGGCTAATGCACACTTGTGGGTTGATTTGCTTCCCATTGGAATCGGTGGAAGTTTAAAAGCCATTTAGCCAGAAACTGCTGCTCTACATACCCTTTTGCCCTAGTGACAGTAGGACACTGGGAATTAGATGGAAGCTAGTTACTCCATTTCAGTTTCTCTTTTGCTTTCATCTAGAGGATTGCTTTATGGTTTGGATGGTTAGTTGGGGCATTCTAGCATAACAACCACTGCACATTCAGAAAGTCAAGAATTTGGTCTTCTACTGTCACCAGTACTGTCTTACCATATTCCTTCATCTCTCCTTATTTCTGGTTTATGTAGAACTATAGCTTGCCTCAGTTTTCATTCTCCCATGTCTTTCATAGAATCATAGAGTTGGAAGAGACCACAGGGACCATCCAGTCCAACTCCCTGCTATTCAGGAACACACATCAAAGCACTCTCGAGACATGGCCATCCAGCCTTTGCTTAAAAGCCTCCAAAGGAGGAGACTCCACCACACTCCAAGGCAACATATTCCACTGCTGGACAGCTCTGACCATCAGGAAATTCTTCCTGAGGTTCAGGTGGAATCTCCCCTCCTGCAGCTTGTATCCATTGCTCCTTGTCCTGGTCTCAAGAGCAGGAGAAAACAAGCCCACTCCCTCCTTGACATGACATCTCTTTAAATATTTAAACACGGCTATCATGTCCCCTCTTAACCTTCTCTTCTGCAGACTAAACATACCCAGCTCCCTAAGCCGCTCCTCATAAGACATGGCTTCTAGACCCTTCACCATTTTGATCGCCCTCTTCTGGACACATTTCAGCTTGTCAATTTCCTTCTTGAAATGAGGTGCCCAGAACTGGTCATAGTATTCCAGATGAGGTCTAACCAAAGCAGAATTCCTACTGACACAAAAGTAATCGAATGTATGAGCTAGTTTTTGTGTAATATTTTATGATAAGAACATAAAAAGAGATAGGCTGGATCAAAATAAAGACCTATCTAGTCCCTTTTTCTTTTCACCTGGTAACCAGCCAGATTCCCATAGAATGCACATATATGCTTCCACCCATTGGTACAAGTCACATAAAAAGAATCTTGATGAAACCATAGTCTAGATCCAGTGTTAATCACACCTGCTAGAGTAGACTGTTAAAGTAAATGAGACTTATTAATCACAATTGACTGATGTCCCATTGATTTTTACGGCCTGAAACCTACAGTTTGCCCTAACTAGAACAGAGTGATTGTATCAGTATGGGTTACACAAGTGTTTCCTCTCCATTTACCAACTTACTTAGTGGGGCTATTCTAGCTGGGACTATTAATAGGATTCAGGCCAATGAGTCTATTCTAGGTAGTTCTAATGTGAGATTTAGCAATTATAGTATGACTGCTTTTTGGCACCATATTATTTATGTCTATGTGCATATTATTAACATAAATATTACTGGGGGAAAGAGGGAAACACGTGATCTGAAAGAGCTGAAACTTGTTACAATCTGCCTATCTTTCTTCCTTTCTTTAATCTATACTTTGCCTTTTTTTCTAACACAGGAACCAAAGTGGCTTACAGTAATTTTAACCAAAGTTCAGCTGGTAGGAATCTTTGGTCTCCATATTAAGCAGAGTGCAGCAGGATTAGTGCAATATAAGCTTATGGTAGAATCAGGAGTCATTACTCTGCATGCTCAGGAAAAGAGACGAGAAAAAAAAGTTGGCCTATACTATGTTACAAGAAACCCTAAAAGCTGGCTTCATGTGTGTGGGTAAGTAAGCAGACATTATTGGGGCTGGAGCTCCATGGAAGCTCCTTTCCAGACAAAGAGAACAAAAGACTAACTCCCTTCTTGAAGTAGGAGAGAGTGACATCACAGGCATGAAGGAAGCAAGAGGGTGGGGTACATAGATCAAGGAAATACACAGGGAGGTGCAACAAAGAACAGACATAACCTAGAGTGACAGATCCCTAACTGCTCTGTATTCACTAATCATACATGGTCGCAGCCCACCTTAACTACCAGCAGCGCCTCAGCACACCTGAAGAGCATGCAGCCACAACTCCTACAACAGAAGCAGAGCCCTTGGCCATTTCCGCACAAGGCAAGGGAATCGCTCCGTGCCGTAACATACTGGATCTTCTGGGCACGGACCAACATGGACTGTCCCTTAAGCCCTTCCACAGGACTCCTCCGTCTTGTCCAGGGTGAATCAGAGCAGTGCGAGGTCTTAGATCTGCACTGCTCTGGCTTCCAAAATGGCAGCTTCTGGTTGTTCGTGGGTCCTGACCAACTGCTGAAGCTCGCCACATCTAAAGCCCACCCTCCGCAGATCGCAGGCTCGCATTTGTGCGAGCCTGTGAATCTGCACAAATGAGCAGGAATGCAATGGCGCGCTCTGAAAAATTAAAGAACGGTTTTCTACCTTTCTTTAAAAAGTGCACTGGAGGACCAGTTGGGGGCGTTTCGGAGCGGACTGAGGTGCGGATCTCAGGTAAGTAGTCCGAACCTAGTCTGCTCCAAGGTGCAGACGACCTTCATGAGAGGACGCACTGGGACATTTTAATTCCCTCGTGCGGAAATGGCCCTTGTCATAATTCATTGTCACAGCCTTGCTGCATGGGAGGGGACTAGAAACTGATGCTTCCATGCACCCCAACTGGCAGTTGAACAAACCTCCTTTGTCCAATCCAGATGCTACCTATTAAGGTGGGGGACGGTACAGCCAAGAGAGGGCAAGCATCTTCATGCTTCTTAAACTGAAATGTATATAGGATGTATATAGGAATAACATAGAGTAAGCATGAGCCAAGGTTACATCTCCACCAGGTACAGCATTTGAAAGTCAGACCAGAGCTATTTCATCTGCATGTACACAGTGCTCAGTGAAAAATTTGGAAAGAAAACAAGAGAATTGTTAAGGGATCAAATCCATGCTGTGAACAGGGCAAAATAATCTGGAACTTCAAAATCTGGGAGCGTTCTGGAAACAACCGTAAACAATAACATCAGGGTTTAGAAACAGAAGGACTATTTTACATGGACCACTGAGTGGAACAAATGAAATTCAAATATGTTCTATTTTAATAGCTATGTTTTTTAACTGGTTTTAATTTTATGGATAGTTTAGCGATATTTTTAACTTCTTTTTTTTTTAGTAGATTTTGTTACTACCTCTCTTTTAATGTTGTAAGACACCTTGAGTCCCAGATTGGGAAAAAGGCAAGATATAACTGTAATAATAACAATAGTAACAATGTTCTGCACAAACAGAAGCATGGGAACAGCAGTAGAAACAGCCTGTGTGAACAAGGTATTGTGCAAACTCTTAACAGTTCAACAAAGAAGCTTACTGGCTCTTTCCTTTATACTCATGATTCCCTGGATCTAGTCTTATATCTCGGATCCAAAGCCATCTTCCAGAGCTAAATATAGAGCATGATTATCAACCAACAGAGAAGCATTCAAAGGTCAGAAAAATTAATATATCAGAAAAAAAGTACACTAAAGAAAATATAAGCTAACTTTAAATTATTCTACTCATTGCAGGGTTCAAAAAATTGCTATCAAAGAATTAGTATTTTTGTGAGTGTATGTTGATAAAATCTAAGTCAATAATTATTTACTTTCGTTATTCTAGGTGCAATCCAAACATTCCTGGCAAATGTTCAGTTACAGGATGGATTTCTCTCGAATATCCCAAATAAAATAAGTACAGGGTTTTTAGGTGATTTAATGCCAATTATTCTCATACTAAAAATTCTCCAAAGTCTTTTAAACCTTTGGACAACACTACCATATGTGAAGGGGGAAAGTCTACCAGATTTTCTTGATAGAAGGAAGAGGTAAATGCCAAGCCTGTAAGATCAGATCAAAGTCAATTAAGAATTCAGTACGTACGGACAGTCCAAGAGATATCACCATGCCTTTGGCAAAACTTCTGGGATATGAATTCCCTTCTACCAGTTATATTGCCTATTTTTGCTCAAGCTGCATGTGGTGGAGTTGTCTATACAGTCCCTCATTTGATTGCAATACTCCCTCCCCTGCCATTTTGACATGTTTTTACAGGGTTTATGTTTGTCTCCAAAGATTACAGTAAGAGAAAATACAATTATCCTGAAATCATCTAAAAAGGCTTATAAAAGAGATTAGAGTTCAGTTGTTCAGATTCAGCCCACCAAATGTCTTAGCCCCTATTTTAAGAGTATCTCAAGATGTGTGTTATAAAACTGATATGGCTTTTATACAAAGCACTTAGAATCTGACACTTAAAAGGGGAGGTTTTATACACAGTCATAAAATCACACTGGAATAAAAATTATCTGCAGATGAATCTTGGAGTTTTGAGAGCTTTAACCTTGGGCTAACCTTGCTCATGTGGTATTGAGAGAGATAGCATTGATCAAGGTTAGGGAGGGGCATGTGTATGTGTTTTTGTGTAGAACTCATATGAAAGAACAATTAGATTTGCCAAGACGAAAGTATTAAGTGCAATTGAAAATGAGAGTTCACTATGTTGTTCACAAATCCAAACAAATGCCATTCGTCAGTTTGTGCTGTTCTCTGTACTATCCTCTCCATGGTCCCTGAAGTCTTCTTCACCACAGCACATGAGCATCTTCCAAATAGGGGCTTGAGTGATGTGACTAACATCTGTCATGCATGACTCATTTTTATTTCAGTTCAGAGTTGTGTGAACAGCAGGGGGGAGGCCCTGTTTAGTAGGTGTGGGTTTGTTTGTTTTGGTTGGCTTTTCATAGCAATGCACATGCTGTTAAGAATTCACACAAGCCATGGGAGAGCAAAGACATTTCACCTTCCACTTGGAGTGAAAGGTGATGGTGCCTATGAAGGCACTTGGGTTTGGCATGGGAGCTGTCCTTCAATGAAATTCTGACAGAATGAAAACACAGATGTCCTCTTTTATAGAGACAGGAGTGGCCTTCGTTTCCCTCAAAGGCTGCTGTGTCTGTGAAAATTTCCCCATTTTGTCTCACTGTCTTCCTTCATCAGATTTAACCTTAACAACCTGCTGCTATAGCAGCATCACAGTATTCTCTGAGGAGTAGCATCCTGCTATAAACCAATACCACTGTGAATGCAATTCAACATTGTACCAGCATTGTCAGATGCATAATGATTCTCATTGGTGTATAAGAATTAAGAACCCCTTTGCACTATTGTACACAAAGGTATGAGAATTGTAAGTTGCTCTCATCAGTACTAAGTTGGGCATCCCTCGTGCTGCTCCTAGCTCAGTCAACAGAAATCAAGCAAAAGGATGAGCAAATGTACAAAAAAGATGTGCAAGAAGATTCCTTCCTCCTTTCCTCCTATTCCTTGCTACCCACTGAGAGGCAACATAGTTCTGTTTATGCTTCTTCCCTCCTTAGTAACAGAAGCTATATGAGCAGAGTGTATGAATAAAAAACTTCCTTCCATTTTACTTCCTTCTTGTGCTTTTGTTGGTCAATTGTGAGTTATGCCACTCGAGGTCCAGCTGGAATTGTTGTTGCTGTTGTTGTGTGCCTTCAAGTCATTTCTAACTTATGCTGGTCCTAAGGCAATCCTATCATGGGTTTTTCTGGGGCTCAGAGAATGTGATGCATCCAAGGTCATTCAGTGGGTTTCCATGGCTGAGCAAAGACCTGAACCCTGGTCTCCAGGGTCATAGTCCAATACTCAAACCACTTAACCACTCAAAAGGAGTCAGGAGCCCAGTCACACTATGCAATAATTGTTATTGTGTGCCTTCAAGTTGCTTCTGACTTATGGCGACCCTAGGACAAAGCTATCACATGTCCAACATCCCCAGTAGGTTTCCATTGACAAATGGAGAATCAAACCCTGGTCTTCAGGGTCATGATGCAACATTCAAACCATTATACTACACTGGCTCACCAAATGGAGTAGACCCTCTAAATCAAAGGTAACTTAATCAGTCAACACTTAACATGAGTTCCATCGATTCAATTAATTTGCTGTAGTTTGGATAAAGATTTAGATTTAGGCTTTTCCATGCACAAAAAGCAGATAGGAAGGAAAGAGTAATAAGATGAATATAACAGTTTTAAAACTGTGTTTGGTCACTGGCAATGCCTGGGTGTCATTGCTGCCTGAGAGAACAAGAAAAGTGTAGCACACGGGTGCGGAAAGTATGGCCCGCGAACCACATGCAGACTTTGGGGGTCCATTTTGCAGTCCTTGAAGACCTTCCAATAAATTCTAATTTTTTAAAAATAGCTTTGGACAAAACAAAACAACCCACCAACCCTGACAGCTTACAGTCAAATATGGCAGTTGTGCCCACATGACTGCCCAACGCTCCCACTTAAATTGGAAGCTCTAAGCTCTGAGCTGTTGGAATAATGCTACATGACTAAACTGCTGGGAGGCCTGGGAATAAGGCAGGAAAGAAAACTACATAAATAAATATCAGCATTTTGGAATTATATTAATCTAAATAAAGTCAGAGCAGGATCTCATTTTTCCCCACCACTGGGGAAATAAAGCATGGAGGACCATAGAAAAATACAACTATAAAAACAAACAAACAAACAAACATAAAGCTTTATTTAAACAATTCTGTAGCTGCTTCTACAGCATTAATTTCCACATAGCAGATACTGTCTTGATAGAACATTTTTCAAAGAGAGTAACATTTAATGTATGAACTTCAACTGCACTGAGGTTTTCCTTCCTGAATTTTTTTCAAAAAGCCTTTTCTATAGAACCCTGTGGATTATCACAATATTATGAATTCTATGAGCCGAGTTGAAGCAACAGTAAATTAATAAGGAGATGACAACATTACTTTGGTCTTGTGGTAACCAGTCATGCCTTGTGGAATTTGTGAATTTAAGGATGTTTTTGTTTTACGCCAGGAGCAGATGTCCTCTGATAATATTGGACCAACACCTTCTCCAGTTCATATCCTTTGTGACATTTTTGGTGTAAAAGCAATTGCCTTTGGACTGAATGATATAGACCTGGAGGTGTTCTATCTATCAATTCTATTTTAATGGAAACCAAGAGGTGTGAGTTAGGGTAAAGATGGCAACTAGTCAAGTGTTATGATAATAACAGTCTATCTGAGGAACTAAAAGTTTGAAGTGTAGTCAGAAAAATATCCATATTCATCATTTGGACAAAGAGAAATCTCACTCTGAATAGTATGTTCTACTTTCCTTAATATCCACTAAGACTTCACTGGGGGAAAAGAAAGAGGGGGTACAACATGGAGAAAAGTCAGTTCTGCTGCATAAACTACCTTAAAGTTATATATGGACACATGGAACACAATCTATACATTACTTTTTAAAAAATATAATATTTTGCCATAGCAGTTCTTTAAAAAGATCCAGTGGTATAAATCTTTGTAAATTTCATCCTTCCAGGCAGAAATGAGAAAAAAAAATCATGATATTTCTCTTTGCTGTGAGACAATAATCAGAAACTAGACAGTTCTCAAAGCCAAGTCACAATGTGGGACTTATTCTATGAAAAAATGCATATTCATTTAGAGTTTGCACAGAAACATAATTTTCTGCACAGAAAATAATACTGTTTGCTGTGTATGGAAACTTCTTTTACATGCAGAAAATGCCACCTTCTGTATAATAACAAAAACAAAAACCACAACAACAACATGATTTTTTTTTTGTGAAAACCAGTCCTCAGACATGAAGATTTTCATCATCACAGTTTTCTGACACACAAAACACCCATTTTTAATTTTTTTTTTTTTTTTGGAATATTTTTAAATATTCTTTCTATCCCTAGGAATTGTCCAAATGTGGATTTTGGATTTGGGGAGTCTTATCTTACACATTTATATCTAGACATTCTTTGTTTATTAGCTTAATTATGTATGCACCATCTTTCTCCATTATAAAGATCCCTTGAAATAGTTAACAGTAGCATAAAACTATGGGTATAAAATCAACAGATTATAGTCATCAACAAATCTACAATTCAAATATCGTTAGAGGTTGAAGAAAAAGGGAACCTTTTTTTGTTATTTCTTACAAGTCAACAAATAGGCACAGTGAGGGACTGGTAAAAACATTAGTGTTGGTGTTCCTGAGCGAGGACCAAAAAAACAGGGACTGCTGGCGGCTTCCATGTCAACAGGGCTGTGAGCTTGCTCTGGGTTTTTGTCTGAACTTTAAAGGAGCCATCCAAGGGGCTGAACCTATAAGGTTGAGCACCTTGGCTAGCTTTTTAAAACTAAAACCAGAAGTGGACTTACCACCTCACTGACATTGAAGCCTCCAGCTGCCAGTCCTGGCTCTGGCCCTTCTTGTTATCACCTCAGAAACTAGGGATATACTTAACCTAGCCTAGGAATAAGATCTCATTGCTTATCCTTGTTCATATTTCTTTTAAATTATTAGGGTGCCCATGGGTGGCTATTCCTCTAAGGGTCCAGCCTGCTCTGGATCTGGATCAGGCACACACATCAGTGTCCTCCAATTTTGCAATTTTCTCAATGCAAGCATCTTGGATTGTAACAGCAAGGAAGGGAAATTTTTTGGCAGAAATATCAGACCAAGAGCATTTTCCAAACTGACTCCATGACTGCTTCCCCTACGGCAAATAAAAATGGCCAGCTTGAGCATGCTGGAATAAACACGCGATTAATTCCACCTTTATGATTCTGTCCTGAGTATTTTGAAACTCATAAGATCAAGCTTAATTTGAACCAGTTCTCTGCATTTCAAGATAAAGAATAGCCTTCTTCAAAACCAAGTTGCTTTTCTAATTTCAGGGAATTATTTTTGTGGGAGAGGACACAGCAAGTTCTTTCTTTCTCCTGCCCTATTACTAATTTTCACACCTAATGTATACCTCTTGGGATGCAGAACTATTGCTTTTTGAAAAACACATTTACTTTTTAACTCCTGTAAATGTCTATTCTGCATTCCAGAGTTTCTGCACAAATGGTTCTTCTCAGCTACTTCAACAGACCAATTCCATAGTTACCTTTCTTGCATGGATGTTTGGATGCAAGCAGAGAACCTAAGGTGCATGCTAACAGTCCTACTTTCTGAAAAGTTTGCTGCCTTGATCTCATTGCTCACTATGATGCTGTTTGTCAGGTCAAGCTCTACCATTTGGCAACATGAGACTGTTGCCTCAAATTGATGCAAAATGCTGGGTAATGCAGAAGCAGCAACAATGATAGTCTCTTAGTTGCTCCCCTTTGTTGAGGACAGATCTATGATAACTTATTCTGCATACCCTAAGCTAGCCTGCTGCCCTCAGTTGAAGTTGAGGGTGCTGTCCTATCTCTAGTGTTGAAGCAAAATTCAGAATAGTTGGCTTTTATAGGTGGAATGTGTATGGGGGGGACAAAATGAGGACATTGCCCCCGAAATAAAAATTCTGTCCCCCAAATGAAATTTTCTTTCAAGTCCCCAAGTTCTTAAGTAACTTAAGACTTCAACTGAACATTGAGAAACATAGTTCAGGCATCCAAAGCAAATGGAAAGGCAAAATTACCAAGAGAATGCAAACACAGCAAATTTAAGATTTCCAGGTGTGAACAGTTTTCAGGGTCTCACTGTCAGCAATACTAGAAATTTGGAGACTGAAGTAAAAATTCATTTGGGGGCCAGAATTCTTATTTGCGGGACATTCCCCCCCTCATCTGCTATACCCACAGGGGAAAGTACTATTTTGTCTTTTAGACAGTAAACAGCAAATCGGCTTGCCCTGGCCCTGATAGTTCTCATTTACTGTATAGCTTTTACTAGACACGTGCACATAAGGATGCTTAAGTACTGTGGTCATATGGAAAAATCAAATAATAAGACATTTATTGCACCTCCACGTCCTCTGTTAAATTAGCTACGGTACATTACGTATCCTTCAATAAACATTTCTCCATAAAAGCAATGCATCTTTCACTGATAAGTGCTGAAAAACATGTTTTCTGGAGGGGAAGAAAGAACTGAGTTTTATTAACAACTATTTTCTCTTTTCAATAATTTGATATATTAAAGATATAAGTGAAACATAATATAACAGGCAGTGAGAGTTTATACCTCAAATTCTTTACACCAGGTGCTTTTATTTCACTTTAAATTAGCAAAGCAAATCCACTAAGACTTTGGAACTGTCTGTCCTTAGCAGCAGTGCTATTTGCCCCTGCCACATGTTTTCTATTTGATATATCTGAGGTAAAATCCCCTCATGAGAGCGGGAGAAATGAAAACGTGACTTGCAGGAAATATAAAAACCTGTATGTCTCTCTCGGTGGACTTGAAAAAGGGGGCATGCATTCGTGAGGATATAAAGCAAAGGAATCCTAGAATTTTTAAAAAGCAAAATGTTGTCAAGTAAGTTTCTAAATGTTTATGAAGGCACGAACGATCAGTCAGTCAGTATTGTTTAAGACAACAATACCTACATTCTCCGGAGAGCCACATAAAAACTTGAGGTGAAACTCACGTCTCAAAGAGGACAAGTTTCTGCAAGAACATGCATTATATGATTTTTTAAAAACTGGTGATATTCCTTTGATATGAGTGCTCAGTAACCAAAACATTCTTCTCCAGCCTGACTAAAGTTCCTTTCCCATGAGGGCAAAGCTCTTTAGTACTTTACTCACTCTTGCCATATTCAGCAACATCCCTACATAATGAAATCCTGCAGAAAAAAATTATTTTGCTGGAGGACAATCTTACCAAGGTGAAGGTAGCTTGCTTGATTCTTGCTTTCTTTTTTTAATTAGAGAAGGTTTACACCTGAATTCAGAAGCTTCAAACAAAGGCATAAGCATGGGTTGAGTGTTCAAGAAGGGCAAAAGTAAATCCAGAATTGGTCAGTGTGCAAAAAGAGCCAGTGTGTTGTGGCAGTCCGAACATTGAACGTTGGAGACCAGGCTTGGATTCCCACTTGGCCAGGGAAACCCACTGGGTGATTTTGAGTGAGTCACACAGTATCAGCCACAGAACATTGAATGATAGAGTTAGGGTCTCTGTAAGTAAAAAAAAAGAGAGAGAGAGAGAGACTTGAAGGCACACAACAACAAGGAAAAGATTGACTTGGTGACACACCTGAAATAAGAAACAGTAAATTGCCAAAGTAGTCCTTTTAATAATAAACATTTGTAGTACACTCCTTTAGTGAAAGTTTAAAATAATGAGTGGAATGCAATCCAATTACAAAGATGATCAAGTCCATTTTTTGTATTTTTCATGAAAAAAGTGAAGTATAAATTAATTACAGGAGATCCACACTTGACCTTGCTCCTTTGAGTACCAATCTGCATGAAAACTTCAGCAAGCAAGATAGACAATAAAAGTTTCAGTTTCCCACTGGACCTTCTTTTCAAGGAGTGCTCTAATTAAAGAGTTTTCTCTATTCACTGAAAATGTTGGTTCATTGAAGAAGCAAAGTATTGCGGCTCTTGTGTCTTAAGACAGACAGATTCATGTGAACCAATCAATCGACTTTATCATGATCACAAATCAGTCATAAAAAGGACAAAGCAGAACATTGCAGAAAATCGAGGATAAAAAATATGGCTCCCAGATACAAGAATTCCTGTATGTATACCTAGGTGGCAGTTCAACAACCAGCTTCTAAATGTGGATTTCATAATGTCACAAGAAATGTTTTAGTTGGGTATTATGGATAAAGAGTTGGATGGTAAATATGAACTACTTCTTTGTTATATGATAACAGCTGCAAGAATATTGTTTGCTCAAACCAGGAAACAGACTGAAGCACCGATGATGGAAGAATGGATTATCAAGGTTGCTGAGTTATCTCAAATGGCCAAATTAATGTGTGTTTTAAAGGATAAGTCAACTGAAGATTTTTTGAAAGACTGGAAATTGCTTATAGACTTTCAGAGCAATAAGAAATTTAATGATGCAATAATTTTAGATAAGGGTTACTAGTAAGATTGTTTGGCTCTGTAATGGCAGAACAACCTTTTTTCCTATTTTGTCTCCATCTTTTTCATTGTAGTTTGATTTAGGGGGCAGTATACTTTTGTGTTTTAATAAGTTAGTGCTTAGTTAGTTACTGTTTTAGTGAGTTAATATTTATTAGTTATAGTGTTTTAGTGTTATGTTGAATATTGTGTGTTTTAATTTTAGTCTATAGCCCTTTTCACATGGGGGGGCATGAAACGCGGGGAAACGGGGCGGCGCACGCGGGAACGGAGCTTACCATAATCCGGGGAGCAGCGCGCGTTTGACGCTCTACACGCCACCGGCGTCCAGCGGCTTCCAGCGGCACTCCGCCAATCAGGGCAGCGCGCCAGCCGGAAGCCCACCCTCGGGCAGCTCTGCAGGGACGTGCTTGCACGCCCCTGCAGTTCTTCACTGGGCGCTGCAACTGGCTAGCGCGATCTTGTTTTAAAAAGACCACTTGAAAGGTGGTCTTTATAAAACACGCAGTGCCACCCCCAAGGCAGCGCGAGGGCGCTTTGAGGTGTAGAACCTCATCTTATCAAGCTGCCCTAGCGCACCCCGCGGTGTAGATGACCTCCTGGTGAGGTCGTCCCAGTGCAGGCTATATCCCCGTGTGGAAATGGCCTATGTTTAAAATGTCAATTTTGTGTTTCTGTTGTTCTGTGTTAAAAATTTATAGACTGTGTATATGTGTGTGTGTGTGTGTAGTACATTGTACTCTATTTGCTATAGATAGGTAGTCTGTGTGTATGTGTATACACACACACACACACACACACATAACGTACATATGCACATATATACAACCAGCTTCTTAATAAGTCCAAACAGCATTTATTGTGATTAGGGTAAGCCAACTTGCTCCTAGTCAAATATACTGATATACAAAACTCTGCAAAACCAAAATCTTCAAGTCAGATTCTTTAGAGAAATCAAAAAGGAAAAGGGAACCTGCCTGGGAACTTTTCCAAAACTGGATCTATAAAGTGGAAATTAATATCGTTACCATACAAACAATATAGCAAAACATGATCAACCATTTTGACCTGGCCTGACCGACAAAGGCAGATATCCTGTGTAAGGAGTTCATGTGAATGAGTAAAGTCATCCATCATGCTTTTCAGGAATTAAAGCAAACAATATTTGATTACATGGTATTTCTTTGCATCTCTGACCCGTAGTTCTACTTATCCAAAACAAGGAGGCAGCAAGATTGGGTTTGGGGGTCCTTTCTTTTTGGAACTTTTATGGATTACTGAAACTTCACTTTCCTGCATACTGACACAATTTAGAGTGATGTCCGAACTAACTTTGTGTTGGCCTTCTGTCCTAACTATGGAGGACATAGTTTATAGCAGTGACTCTCAATCTTTGGTCTTCCAGAAGTTTTAGACTTCTGCATCCAGAATCCTTGACCATTCACCATGTTGGCTGGGGCTTCTGGGAGCTGAAGTCCAAAACACCTAAAGGACTGAAGTTTGGAGCTGCTGATTGATTTATTTTGTGGTAAAGGGTGCTATGGAACCTACTGACTGCAGTGAAAGAGAAAGTGAGAGAAGCCAGCATCCTATTCAATCCTATTTAGTAAATCATCCAGCAAGAAAAACAGCTATCCTAATCAGTCATGTCTAGTAAATCATCCAAAATCAATCTACCTCATTGTTTCCATGAACTGGTGCCAAGGTTTGATTGGCCGAGAGCTCTGTTTATAAAACCTGTCTATCAACTTTACTTGATTTGGATTCCTTATGTTAGAACCAAGTCAGAAACTTTAGATTGAACAAAAAAACCAGATCTCTGGTATTTGGCCAGAGGGTGAAGAAGCTGATGATACCTTTCCACTGAGATTACCCCCTTGATGAAAAGGTTGTAATTTTGGATTGGAAGGCCATTTCTGCACTAGACTGTTAAAATGCTATTATTCCACTTTCAACATCCTATGGAATCCCGGGGTTTGCAGTTTAGGGACGGGCCTTTGAAAACTGCAGAATTCCATAGGATGCTGAAACTGAAATGATAGCACTATAACAGTGTAGTCCAGAAATGACTGTAGAGTTTTCAACCATACCAGTCCCATGATAAAAATGTATATACATGTGATTACAGTGGGCCACTCATACATGTGGGGGTTCCATTCTGGGCACCTGTTGCTGCTATGTTACATAAAGGGACACAATGCTTTGTGTGAAATGAAAATCATGCATACAAAGGTTGTAGGTAAGGGAAGGCCCACTGTAGATGGTGAAAATGTTATTTCCTTCACCAGATTGTGAGTTTGCTCTGGTATGGTGATAAATACCATCTTCCTCTACCTTATTTGAACAACATCTCCCATTCAAAATCCAATGGCAAGATTTTAATATTGGCATGCTAGCATACTTGAACCACACTTCAAGCCTCCACAAGTTCTGAAATGGTTGTATTGAAAAAGAATATGAAAAATGTCTTCCAACATTTCATTTTTTAACAACATCTGTTATTTTTATTTGTTTTGACTTTGTAGCCCAGAAACAGAGAATAAATTATAGTCCATTCTTATCTCTTGCCTGAAACCATCCCTTGAGCTTTATGAGCTTAATGGCTGAGAGAGATAAAATCCTGGCCAATATCATGACAACTGCACCATGCTACACTGGCATTTGCTTTAAAAAAAAAAACAGAGCTAAGGTTGTAGTTTTGGACTGCAAGCCTGTTAAGAGCTATGTTCATTTTAAATCTAAGAATAAAACTGTTCTGCCTTGAGGGAAATAGCTTTCTCAACAAATAACTTTTGTTGCTCAATTTATCAGCCTTCTCTAACATGGAAGTCTAGAACAAACATGCTGGGATTTAGACATATGGTTGCAAAGAGTCTTGAACTCCAAGACTCGCACTTGGACCTTTAATCCTTCCATTCCAATTTACATGCATTGTATAGTATTTTTACATTCCAATTCTAGCAATTTCAAGCCTTCAAAACAATTATTATTTCTAAAGAAATCCATGTTGGCTTTAAAGCAATTTCCATTTTTTTTTCACGTTATATTTGCAATGGCTTGGAACTGTATAATGTATAGGGAAAACATCTTCATATTTGGGTTATTAGAAAGTTTTAAATAGAAAAATATTTTTAAAATATCTGGGTCACACATCATGTCCTAAATCTCCAATGAATATTAGAATAAAGAAAAGTCAATAATTTATAGCAGATAAAAAGTTTGTTTATTGTACAATCTTATTTAAATGATTTTGGATTCCCCACTGAGGCATGTAATAGTACAATATGAATCCAAGCAGTGATGTGAGAGAGTCTTTATTAACCCTTTTGGGAAAGAAAGACTCAGTATCCAAGTGTGTTTCTTCCACAGCGTACATCAGTTAGGTTCATAGTCATACATCACTATCATACCACACTGAACACAACTGAGTTTGCCTGATTCTGGAAGCTAAGCAGGGTCAGGCCTGGTTTGATGAAAGATGAGCAGGAAATACCAGGGATAAAGCTTCTTAAGGAAGGTGAAGATCTTGGTTGGTTTGCTCACATACAACTTAAAGATAGATTTAATCATGACCAGAGGGATCACACTGCAGAGTTTGGAGAAAATGAGTTTTATCTAGAGTTATATAAGAATGATGACTATGTAATTAAAAAATGTATAAATAGCTTTTGAAACTAGAGACAGAAGATGGACTGTCAAGCAAATACATGATAAGGTGGGCACAATTTTGGGCACAACGTACAATTGGAGTAAAGGGGGAAATGTGGTCTGAAGATACAAAATTTACTTTGCATACTAATCTAAAGGATTACTGGAGATGCCAAGACAAGGAGGGCTCCTTTTCCCCCACATGTGGTAGACTTGTAAAAAGGCAAATAGCTATTGGTCACAAGTACATATGTCAACGCAAAATAAAACCTTTAAAGATAGATTTTGCTATGTCTTCTGAAATGTATTTGTTGGGTATATGGATAAGAACTTGGATTGTAAATATGCACTCTTTCTTCTACGTGGCAACAGCTGCAAGAATATTGTTTGCAGAAACCTGGAAATGGGCAGATAGAGAACTGAATTGTTAAGATTTCTGAACTATCCCAAATGGCTAATTTAACCTGGGTAAGAGAAACGAAGATTTTTTGAAAAATTGGAAATTTCTTTAAAAATTGGAAATTTCTTGAGCAATCTAAATGATGCAATAATTTGTGGGTACAGTTATTAGTAGTTTTGCTTAGACGAATCAGTAATGGTTGGAATATTATTTAGCCTTCCTTTCACTCTTCTTTTCTCATTACCTGTTGGTGGGGAGTGGAGTCAGAGCTCTTTTGTATATAAGGGTATTAGAATTCTATTGTTAAGTTGCTTAGTTGTTTAGATTAGTTTGTAAGTTAATGTTTTAAAGATTTCTTTGTTTGTTGTTCAGCATTTTAGTACATTAACATTAGTTTTTGTCTATGTTAGAAATGTTTGTCGAAGTTCATGTTTATGTAGTTTTGTATCACATCACTTTGTCTAAAAATCTCATGAATAAATTTATGGAAAGAAAGAAGGGAAGAAGGAAGGAAAGAAAGAAAAGACAGAGAAGAGGGGGAAAAAGACGGATGAGCAGGGAATACCAGGGATCTCCATGTAGGTACAGGAAAGAAGACTATCTGAAATCCTATAGTATCATTAGCAAAGTTGACAAAGTTGGATTGGCTCGATGGATCATTGGTCTAACTCAGCTTCTTACAGCAAAATATTACCTGGCATTGTCAATGAAAAAAAGGGTGTGAATTACCCAGATCAGAGACGTGAAAGAGGGAAAGGCCACTGAGGTTAAACGGAATGACCTCCTACAAAGAGTTCAACTACAAGAGTTTGTCTGAGACCAGAGTATAGTGAAGTTACCTTTTGGGTGCAAGAGTATTCAAAATTCCCAGCTAACATGGCTACTGGCAGCTGGCGGTTGTAGTTTAAAAGGCAACTTTTTCAAGCTCGTCGCAGGCCTACTATCTTTTGTCTGATTGGGAGGCAGACGAAAGAGTTTGCCCGAGCTCAGGGACATTGCTTAGTGCAGCCATTTTGCTTGCTCAATTATCTACTTAAAGTCACTAAATTCTAGAACTGGAAAGAGGGAGGGATGACCAACCACTGGTTTCTGGATACCAGAGCAAAACAAAATGGACCAGAGAGAAGATTATACAGAATATTGTGTTGAAGAAACTAGGCACAAGGGAAAAAAAGAAACAGACTCAAAATGTAGTAGCAGTTTGACCTGTCTTGCTTTAACAAAGTAGTTCAACTGTGAGTTGCTATAGTGCTATATATGCTGTGAAGTCTTGAGGATATGGAATCCGTAAGAACCTAGACTCAAAAAGAGTGAGTGAGTGAGGCTATAGCTTCTTTATAAAATGACTGATCTAGATTATTTACCTCAAAATGGAAATGCTACTGTCTGTAGATACATCACTTCTTCCAGTAAAGCTGCAAAATGTTGTTGTGTGCCTTCTAGTCATTTCTGACATTGCAAAATGCTAAATGGAATCTGTAATAGGTTTTTCTGGAAAAATTTGATCAAGTGGGATTTGCCCTTGCCTCTGTCTGATGCTGAGAGACTGTGACCTGCACAAGGTCGCCAGTAGGTTTTCATGGTACAGTGGGGATTCAAACCCAGGTCCCCCACTGTGCTAGTTCGGCACTCAAACCACTGTACCACACTGGCTGTATAAGCTGTGAATATGTAAATATAACCACACAATCGTGATACTACAGAAATGTAGGAAAACACTTTCCAGATTTTAACTGGACATTACTATGTTAATATAAAATTAAATTACTGGTAACATCTAAGGGGTCTGGGGATTCAACATGAACTGAAAGAAAAGTGAACAGGATTTTTAACTGCCTTAAGCTGTTTCCAAAATTACACACTTTCCAAATGTGCCTGTGTGTTGCTTGTTTGGATTTACAATGATGTTCTGAAGGGCACACATGAAATGCAAGCAACAGCAGTGGCTGACAAGAAGGCAGCTCTGCTTAATAAAGTATCAACCATTTTATGTCAAGAAGCAGCATCCAGTTCTGCAGAAGAGATCAAGAAACAGTCCTATATTGCCAAACACAAATACACAGGGCTCTGTTTCTAAATTGCACTGCTAATTTTCCTTAATCATTCTAAATCAATACGGTTTGTTATATGTAAGAGATTTCCCAATGTTTGGTTGCTGGTTTTCTCAAAGATCCTTCCTCCCCAATAGCCAACTTTTATGTTAGGACATAACTCTCCATAATTTATAAGGTACTTTAAATGGGAAAGAAATTTCCAGCTAGTTACATCAATACTTGTGAAAAAGGCATATGCTGCCACCTTGGGGAAGACTCTTTCCCTGAAGCTGAAGGCATCTTGAGCATTGTAACATAAATCTATTTCATGTTTTGCCTGTCATATCCCCACAGGAAGAGAAATTTCTTAAATCCTACTCAGGCAGTCATAAGATCTTCCAGATGTCTCCTAGCATCCTTCACATTATGATCCTCATTGTGAAGAACTGCCATTGTTCAAAAGAAGCACAACTTTATGTGTGATTTCAAAAGCTGCTTTAACTTAGTATCACCCTGCATCACAAGTTGATAAAATGAATGGCCAAGTGTTCATGTTTCGTCATGCAAGAGAGACAACTGAACACGTTCAACACCCAGAAATGACTCTCAACCACTGCCAGATCTGGCTAGGGCATTTTGAAAGCTGTAGTCCAAGAAGTAACTGTCAAAGTATAGAACTTCTATATCAAAATTTACATATTCTGAATGGTTTCAGAGCAAGGTCCCCGGAAGGTCACTTCCAACCTTTCTATGACCAAGATACTGCAACTGCACCATGTTATACTTAGCTTACAGAACATACCAGTTTTACAGATATTTTTCAATTAAGAACATAATGAAAATCTAGAGGTTAGTATTCACTTGCATAATTATTAATTAGATCAAATTTTATTAATCCACTAGCAAATGCTTTTCATGATGGGTGAAGATAATGTTTTAACAACAACAACAACAACAGCAGCAGCAGTAGCAGCAGCAGCCTTCTATGAAGAGAGAGAACATGCCCTCTCTCCGATATCTGACACCTACTGTTATTGCTCGAGAGCAGGTTTAGGTCTTACTACAACATTGATCCCATGTGCAATATTTTGCTTTTCTGTGCAGGAACAGATGACAGCCATTCAGTTCCCATTTCACACATAAGCCAATGAAGTCAGGGACAGATCTGGGGTGGGGGGCTGTTCTTGATAATCCCAGGCATCCAGCCAGCCCCATAATAGGTTCTTTTCATCAGTCAAACAAAAACGTTAGGAAAGAAGGCTGAATCTTAGCAGCTTATATAGATACAGACCACAGTCCTGTTTAGGGGTCCATAATGAAAATTAGAGGGGGTTGAACATATGGATCCTTTGCTCATCTGTCCAATTAACAAACAAACAAAAAGGAAAAGCTTCTTCTATTCATGGAGGACCTCTACGCAGTCAGGAACTCTGATGGCTCTGGATAACATGAGGAGTCTCCATGCAGACAACCAACTTCTTTATTCTTCAGGCTATTGCTTCCCAAGTGAGAAGAGAAACAACAAAGGGGGCAGACCTAGCACCCTCAACCCTGCTCATTCATTATGAATACCTGAAGGTAGAATGTTATTGTTTAAAGTTCTGCCAGCCAACCTAGTAGTCAGTCATGTCTTTTTCCAGAATTCATTCCATGGTCTTTCTACTCTCCAGTCTTCAGTCTCTCTCACCCCTAACAGTCACTTTACATTCTTTGACCAGTGACTATGTTGATCTGTTTTGTTTTCCTTTCATTTTTTACCACTCTCCTTTATGGTATTTCCCCTTTAAAGATTTGCCTTTTAGGATGTACATGTTTTGCTGTAGAATGATCCACATTCAAGGAATGAGGTTGCTGTTAATATACTGAAACCTTATTCACCTTGATGGCCCTTCAGATGTGTGAACTGCACTCCCATCACCTCAGCTAGTACAGTGTGCTGTGGATGGTGAAGGACATAGTCAAACACATCTGGAGGCCACCAGCTTGGGGAAGGCCATAGCCTGTTTTTGTTGTTAGTTACCAAGGTCTAATGAAAGAACAGAAAAGGACAACATATGACCATCCAAGATGCTACTAGACTTTGTCTCCCACAAACTCTTACCGTTGGTCATAGTGGCTTGCATTGATGACAGCTGCTGCAAAAGATAAAAGTGTAAAAGGAATGCCAACTTCCTTCTCAAATTCACTCAAGACAACAGCTCCTGCAAACAATTGCGCATTAAAAATATTTTTTACAATAGTAGTAAGACTTCCCATGAGAATAACTGAAAACCGCAGTCTGATTGAAGACCTAGAGGGAAATTATCAGGTGACTAAGGCATCTTATCAGCTATAAACGAGAATAACTCTGTGACCAATTAACCTGTGTAAAGTCTCCGTGTCAGTCTCACAGTGGTACATTTGCAACATCCGCTTCAGAACAGTACATGCTAGAACTCATTGCACAGAAGATTGGGGAAAGAGAGAAACTGAACAAAGGAGGACCTTTAGTGTCTAATAAGGTAAGTGAAACACAGTACACCATACCAGGCTCATTTTTTAAATGTTATTTTTAAACATCATAAAAAGATTTAATGCTACACATTAACTGTAATACATTTGATCCATCAGCATCTAGAAAGTACAACAGCAATCACAGCTCATAGTCAGTGCATGCTGCATTTTTGTTTCAAAATATTTCTGTAAAGCATTTCAAAGAATATGGATACTAGTACAGCTGTTTGAATGGGTTTTCTTCCAGGGAATCCCATCTCCCCAGTGGGCAGAATGCCTGTGAATACATGTTGCTATTGCCCTCATGTCCAGCTAGTAGGGTCCCCATAAGCTTTGTCTGGTCACTTGGGAAACAAGATGCTGGACCAAAGAGGCTTAAGTGTAGTTCAGTAGAATTCTTATTTAGGCATGATAGTAAAGTTTCTTTACTGCAGGGACAGGCAAAGTGTCATCCTAGGGCTGTATGTGGTCCCCAGGGCCCTTTTTGCCACACTTTACCCTTGAAGATTTCCCTAGACTTACTTACAATTTGCAGACGAATAAATGACTTAACTTTCCTTGAAGCCTTGAGTTCAATTTACCTTTTATGTATATCAGCCCTAAACTTTTCTTTATTAAAAAGTCTTTTTCAAAACCAGAAGAGGACTACTAAATAACAATGTCCCCTCACTACAAAAAGTTCATCTTCTTTTGTTGCTATAGAAATTGTTTTAACATTTATCAGCAAATGTCATTTCTGCTTTATGATCCTGGCTCATTTCAGCAAAAATAATGTGAACTAGAAAGAGTTCCCATTTTGATGCAAGAAACTACAGTTCATTTACCTTCTCAAGTAGATCTTCTGTGTTTCTCCTTTAAGCCATCTTGGAGGGGGAGTTGGGAGCTCAGGTTCATTTCCATAGTGCTAAATAATGGATTAGCATTACTGTGTGTTCAAAGTAGACCACTGACTTGCAAGTTTGGCAGACTTACTTTAGCAACTGTCCTTCCATCTCAAGTCACCTTCAAGATCATTTGTGTGAAAAGAATATACAGGCCTTAACAGGCACCAACTTTAAGAAAGCTATCAATGAGCTAGAGTGTATCCAGAGGAGGGCAACAAAAATCAGAAATAAATTGACCCCGTGTTGAGGAAGCTTGGTATATCCTCTGACGAAGAGAAACGATGCAATATCAGTTGACACGTGCAAGACAGAACAAGCTTGTATTCATATGCTCCGGTGGGCAGGGTCTGAATCAATGGTTTTACAATGATAAGGAAGCAGATTCTTATTAAACATTAAAATTCTCTCCTTCAAGCTGTTTGCTCCATGGGAGCAACATACAGGCCCATACATGGTTTCCCCTCATGGCAAATTGTAGCTGGTAGAGGTAAGAAATAGGATTAAGAAAATGGTACAGAGAGGGTTAATTTTGCTACCCCAAATAGATTAATTCTCCTTCTCTCATTCTGGCATGTGCACCCCTAACTACTTTTACCTTTTGGAACAAAGTGAGATTGGATATATCAGTGCCATGTGTAGATGAATCTGAGTTCAACGACACAAACCTGTACTTGTCTACTATATGCTACTATACTGGGCAAAAGAAAACATGAGAGAGGGTCTTTCTTGTCTGTGACACTCCACCAACGGGTTTTAGAATATGCTTCCCTTAGAGATCTGATTGATGTCAATGCCGTTGTCATTCTGGCATCAGGTGAAAACATTAGCTTTTGGCTAGATCCTTTGAGATCTCTTGATTTCCTCCAAATCTGAACATATGATGGTTTTAAATTGTCTTTAATTTTTTCAACTGGTTTTAAGGTATTTTGTTCTAATATACTAGATAGTTTACTATGTTTTTAGTCATTTTTAATTGTTTCAAACTGTAAAATCTGATTTCATTGCACACCACCTTGAGAGACTTGGATAAAGGGCGGGATAATGTTTTAGTAAATAAATACTCAGAAGAAAATCGCACTGAGTTCAATGGAGCAACAACCTGGCAGGTGTGAATGATTACAACCTACTTATGCTTAACATTTTTATGTTACCTGACAGCAAGACACTTCACATAACTCGGGGATAAGGAAGACTGTGAGATGAAGTTCAGTACTACAGATTAGCTTTCTGCACCCTGGTGTACTCCTGTTACCAGGCCATACATCCCTACTCCATGATATGACTGGCAATGAATATTATTTAATTGGCACTAAATACAAGTCATACACTGTTACCGGCTGAAATGCTAGGCTGGCAAACAGGACTGGCTGCACACATGCATCAGACGGGACCTCAGGGTATGGCCATGTCATAAGTTCAAGGGATCAGTCAGAAAGCTCTAGTGCTGATGAGCTTGCAATAATCACCTCAACAACTCAACATTCAAACACAATAGTGCAAAAAATTGTCTCAATAGAGCAACTGATGGTCATCAACCTGGTCCCTCATCCCACTAAAACCCTCCTTTGTTTCCGCACCTGCCCAGACATTAGGGAGCTATTATGATTTTCATCAATGCTTTGTCACTTAGTACTAAGATCCTTAGCCCATTCCATATCTCATTGTTTGCTCTGCCGGAGAGCCATTAACATTTTCCTTTTCAGGGCAGAAAACAGGTATTTAAACCCTGGCTCCAAGCCAGACAGTCTACCGTACACTGGGCATAGGCTTTCACTATGCTGCTCAGATTCCTGTTCTAGTGCTACCCTCAGACCTCTAGTCTGAGCCACATTGCTTCCCTTCTTCTCTTCAGGATAGGTAAATATCACCCACATCACTCCAACTTCTTATTAAATTTCCCTTCCTTTCCTTCAGTTAGCCTTATGTGGTTGTGAGACCATTTGAATCTTCCATGTGTTTGTGATTTTACCCAATAAAACATATTTTTAATCTCCAAGTAGTTCCCTGCATTAGTACTAGTATACAAAGGTGGAAAGATCCTGTAAGGTTACCTTTTTGAGCTATAATTCCCCACTATTCCACAGAGGCACTGGCACTGCAGGTGGACCTCTGAGTCACCCATCTTTGGGGGCAACATGCTAGATGTGTTGCCTCATCACAGTACAGAAATACTGCTCTCATCCCTATAAGACAGAAGTAAGGATTAGTTCCTAAGGATTCCTTTCTGCTTTGAGTACTTTACACATTTCTCAACTATACCCGGCTTGTGTATACCATGTTATTGTAGTCTATTCTTGCTGGTTTTCCAAATATTATATTTCATTTTTTCAAAGAACTCTGCAGAAAAGGCACCATGTCTGATGATAACAAGATGACCATCAACCTCCTCTTGCTGGGAAGGACACAGAGTGGCAAAAGTGCTACAGGAAACACCCTTCTAGGCAGTACAGACTTTGCCAGTTGTCTTTCTCCAGGCTCTGTGACTACAGCCTGCAGTCTGGGCCGGAGCTGTCCCATTTCCAACTTTGCACGTCGGCAAGGGTATGAGCTAACCGTGCAGGTCCATGTGCTGGACACTCCTGGCTATCCTCACAGCAGCTTAAGGAAGGATCAAGTTGAGCAAGAAGTAAAAACTGCTTTAGTTCAGCACTTTGGAGAGAAGGGTCTACACTTGGCATTTTGGGTCCTGAGAGCTGACATCCCACTGTGTGAGGGTGAAGAGGATTCCACAATCCAGTTCATCCAGGTAAACTGTATCAACAAGATATACCTGGCAACAGGCCACATTTATTTGTTATATTCACCTGCTACCTTTCCTTCAATGAGTTCAAGATAACAGATTTCTAATTTGCTTGATCCTCACAACCACTCTGCTAACTAAATCATGGAAAGAGAGACGTCACACAGCATATTTCATGGCTGGGTGGAGACTACTTTGAGTTCTCAGGCCTCAATTTGATATCTCAATTCAGGTTTGAGGGGTGGGCCACAGCTGTTTTTGCAGCCCTTGATCCCTCAAGGCTCCTCTGCTTACTATTTTTTTCCCCACATAAAAAAAAGGGAGTGGAAATGCCTCTTCTAGAAGCATCCAAGAGCTGCAATTAATAACTTAAATAGGTTGCAGTCCCCAACCTCACAGTTTAATATTTAACAAAATTCTGGTTTTCCAGAACCAGAAGACTTATAGCCACCTCCAGCTTTTTTATGTTTCCGTTTCTGGCAGTTTGGGCAATCTGGACAGCCAATGCAGAGTTCTAGGATAGAAAATTGGCCCCATAATAGTATGTCAATTTGTATTTCTGCCTCAGAGAAGCGCCCTTCCAGATGATCTTAGAGGTCTATTGGACTCACATAAAGGGAGATATGGTCTATCAAATAGCCTGGGCCTGAGCCATATAGGGCTTCATATGTCATCACCAGTACTCTGAATTGTGCTCGTAAATGGACTGGCAGCTACATGAGTTGTTGCAACAAGGGAGGTCTGTGCTCTCTGTAGCCAGCTCCAGTTGACAATCTGCCTGAAGCTCTTTGCACCAATTGAAGTTTCTGAGCAGCCCCACATACAGTAATCCAAATAGGATGCAACCAAAACATATGTTACTGTGATGAGATCCATCTCCTCAAGGAACAGACACAGTTGGCACACCAGCTTTAACTGTGCAAATGTACTTGAAACTGCCAAAAATTGGGCCTCCAAGCTCAGGGTTGAATCCAGGAGTATCATCAAATGATGAACCTGCATTTTCATGGGGAGTGTAACCCCATCTAAAACAGACTGAATGCCTATTCTCATATCTGTCTTTCAAATGACTAAGAGCACCTCTGCATTTTACAGATTAAGCTTCAACTTGTTTGACCTCATCCAATGTTACAGCTGCCAGCATCAGTTTAGCACGGAAACAGCTTCCTTGGAATTAGGCAGAAAGGAGCAACGGAGCTGGAATCATCAGCATACTGGTGACATCTGACCCCAAAGCTCTGAGCCTCCTCTCCCAGCAGCTTCACGCATATGTTATTTAGCACAAGGGACAAGAACCTTGAGGGACCACAGGCCAATGGCCAGGGAGCTGAATAGTAACCCTCCAGCACCACTGACAATGCCCCTCCAGAAAAGAATGGAGTGACTGTAGAAAAGTACCATCATTTCAACTAGGTGACATAGGATACCACAGTCTATGGTATCGAAAGCTGCTGAGAGGTCCAGCAGAACTCAGAGTCACAGGACATCATGGTTGACAACCTACCTTAGTGGATGCCCTACATTGGGAACTGGGCAGGGAGAGCCCAGTTCCCAGTGCAGTTCATCCAGTCAGGCAACCAAAATGGAGCTAGATGATCCACCTCATCCAGGAACTCCTGGAGTTCGGAAGCCACTAACCACTTTAGTACATTGACCAATAGGATGTTGGAGACTGGCCTATATCCACTAAAGTAGGATCCAGGGAAGGGCTTTTTCAAAACAGGTCTTAAAACAACTTCATTCAGGCACATTGGGACCCTGCCTTGTTGCAAAGAGCATTAATCACTCCCCTTACCCCATCCCCCCTGACCTATTTAATAGCCAGGAAAGACAAGGGTCTAATACACATAGAATGGCTTTTGCTTCTCAAACAACCCTGTCCACATCCTTGGCCTACACAAACTGAAAAGTATCCATCAACACTAAACATGTAAGCGCCAAGGTTACACCTACTAGACCTGTATCAATTCTGGTGTCTCAGTCAGAGCAAATCTGAGCACTTTAATCTGCAAAGTGGTGGGCAAATTCTTCACAGCGGGCTGTTGACTGGCTTACATTCTTCTTTGGATCAGACTGTAATAGTTCCCTGACCATTCAAAACAGCTGTGCTGGACAGTTCTGTGATGATGCAATGGTAGCAGTCAAAAAAGTTTTTACTAGTTATTGTTTCCCCATAGGCCTTCATTTTCAATTGGACTTGGTCTGAGTTGTTTGTCAATGTCGCTCTGGTTTGCCTCTCACTTATTTCATTGCTGTCAACCCATTAGGGAACGCTGGTTTAACTCCTCCATGAGAGAGGACGCTTAGAAGTAATCATGCCTATTGCCCAGGTCATTTCTCCATTAACACTCCCCAGGAACTATCAGAAATTAATACGGATCAATAAGCCTACTGGGGTAACCCATCACCCCAGAGGGGTTCTAAGTCCAAAAAAGTCTAAACCTGACCAAGAAGTGATCTGTCCTGGAGCAGGTCCAGAGGAGGGCAACCAAAATGGTGAGGGGCCTGGAAGCCATGCCTTATGAGGACAGACTTAGAGAGCTGGGTATGTTTAGTCTGCAGAAGAGAAGGTTGAGAGGGGACATGATAGCCATGTTTAAATATTTGAAAGGATGTCATGTCGAGGAGGGAGTGGGCTTGTTTTCTCCTGCTCTTGAGACCAGGACAAGGAGCAATGGATACAAGCTGCAGGAGGGAAGATTCCACCTGAACCTCAGGAAGAATTTCCTGACGGTCAGGGCTCTCCGGCAGTGGAATGTGCTGCCACGGTGGAGTCTCCTTTGTTGGAGGCTGGATGGCCATTTGTCGGGAGTGCTTTGAGGGTTTTCCTGCACGGCAGGGGGTTGGACTGGATGGCCCTTGTGGTCTCTTCCAACTCTACATTTCTATGATTCTATGGAAAAGTAGAAAGCTCCTCCATTCCCAGATCACTGTCCCATTCCATACAGAAAATAAGGTCTAGAGTATGGCCAGTAGCATGAGTGGGGTCCAAACATTTTATAACAGTAAAGTTTTAAGTAAACCCAGTTCTTCCCTTCCCAAAGACACAACTACTTAAGAAAAATATTAGGTAAAAACCAAGGTTTTGCTGATTTTAGAGTTAGTCCAAGTATGCAAACCACATTTACTTGGTTTGTCAAACCACTGCCTTTATATCTAGGTAGATATAAATCAGGGGTACATGTCTCTACAGAAAAGGGGATGAGGCCTCCTATCTTTGATACTGTGCATGCCCTGTATTGGCCATAGGAGAGTATCACTTAGGAATATCTTTATAGTTCAAAGGAGTTTCACCAATTCAGATTTGGATAGGTTGTTCTACACTAGCTCTTCTTCCCTTACCCTCACCCCCTGTTCCACCGGAGGTTTTCCAACAATATAATTAACATGCACAGAACTTTCCTTACAACTAACTCAATTCAAAACATAGTAAGCATTTATATATCTCATATGAGCTTGGCAAAGAATCCTATTTACATTGTATGTCCAGGTAACAAGTAGAGAAATATTAAAACCCTTTCTGGCTATGAAAGGGATTCTGTACTGCACTCTATTGGTTAGTTCCAATCAGAACAGAGCAACTAAATTGATGGGATTTATTTATGCACTGACCAATCATACAACAATTACTCTAGGTGGGACTAACCAATGGGATTCAATCCTGAAAATACTAACATGTGACATATCACTAGAATATAGTGAGCAGTGTATACTGCAATTTTCTATTTAATCACAGAACAGAAAATTCTGTCATTTCCTGTTGACTTTGTACAGTTTTTTTTTAAAAAAAATTAAATTACCTGTCCTTTCTTAAGAATATTAGAATAGTGCAATAGTGCCAATCCCCACTCCAATACTTAAGTTATTCAAGCTGTTAAGAACCATCACAAATCTACGTTTCATAGCATCAAAATGGGTTGCATTCAGATAAAAAGTCTGGAAAAGTTATACGGTGATCACAACTCCCAAAGTCCCCCAAACTTAAGACTTTACAAGAAGAGAAGGTTCACAGCAGGATTTTTCTGGCTTTTCTATGGTACGCCCCACTGCCTACAGAAAACGTCTGAAATGAGATGTTTGTGGATCCATACCGATGTTTTGCTTGCTTGATGGATGAAAACAGGAAACATACAGAAGGTATGTATTAAAGCTATACTGATGTATCTCTTTGTTTTTCAGAAACTCCTGGGTCCTAACTGGAAGAGCTACACTGTCATCTTACTTACTCATGCAGATATGGTCGAAAAAGCTAAGTTTAGTAAAGAACAATACTTGCATACTGCTTCAGACTCATTACATAAGCTCATGCAGTCTGTACAGCAAAAATACATTTTTGTAGACAATCACACAATGATGCTAAAACAGGAAAATTTAAAAGCTTTACGAAAAATTTTGGACTTTGTAAGGTAAAACCATTACCAGACCCTTCAGTTTAATTAAACAAACAGTGTGAATTTATAACTTTCAAATTCTCAGATGCTTGTAACTACTTTTCCCTTACACTTCCCTCAGACTGGATGCCTGCCAGTTTGATAATCTGCTAACTTCGGTGTTAAATATAAAATGCATCGTAAAGTGTATCTAATGTTAATGAAAAACCATCTAATCAATACACACCTTTGAACTCAGCAAGATGTCAGAGAAAAGGTGTCAGGCACAGCATGGTAAAAATGATGAAACAAACATATTCAAAATTATTCAATACTTAAATAATTATTCAAAGAATTCTGGGGTCTACTTCACCACTTCTAGATTTTGTACACTATTCTGCTGGCAGACTATATTAAATCAGTAGATCTACCTTCAGCCCTAGAACTATTTTAACAAGCCACTCATTTTTGCCTTCCTCATTAGACTGAGTATAGCTCTGTATTGCAAAATCTATTAAATGAAGAACAACCAATATGGCCGTTTTACCTATAAAGACTTCATTATACTGCATGAAAAACCCCACACTATTTTGAACAAGCTCTGCTTTGTTCATTAATATGGAAATGGTGGTGCTAAAAATAAAGGCAAAATTCCACACTTTCCACATTTCTGTTCTTGCAATTCTGGGACAGTAGATCTCTTATTATCCCATTGCTGGTTTCTGTTGTTCATAACTGTTTTTTCTACTATTTTTGAAGAAAATGTGTCTGTTATCTTTAATGCTTCTATGAATCAACACCACAGGCAATTTTATTGAACTTCCTGGAATAGTAGATGACACAGTTAATAATTAAAAACCATTGAAACTGCTTTTATGAGTCGTTTTTGTATACTAGCACCTCTGAGTATTTCTATTTGGAACTACAAATTATACCATACAAAAAAGTAGCTTACATTTAAGAGATAAACAGATTTGAAAACATTACACTGGATATTTTGCAGCGCATGGTATGCTATATAGAAGTCAGTTTTATTATCTGAGGTACAGCATAAAACTTCATTAAACTCTCTAAATAAAAAATCATTGAAGCTTACTTGTGCAGGCATCAGGCTATGATTAAAACGGGAACGGGTTTTTGTTTATTTCCTAGCAATGGCCTAGATCCAACACAACAAACTCTGTTAGTCTATTGGGTCTGGATTTAAACATTGTTAAAGCAGTAGTGTGAGACACAGCATATGCACATGCATGATTTGCTCAACAACAACAGCAAAAATCTATGGTGTTTTCTTTCCTTTCACTGATTTTATATTAATCTACAGGTGGGAAAATGAAAACCCGGGAGGCTGCCTACCATGTTTTGTTTTTCTTGTAAACCACCAGGCTCCTCCCTTAGAAAAAAAAATCTACCCCAAATTTGATTTTGTTAAAAAAAAAATATGTAAGAATCATGCTTCAACAAGACATGATACTTCACTGAGCCTACACAGCTTTTAAAGCAAATTCCAGTTTACAAAGTTGAAACGGATTCATTTCAAGGAGCTGATGCAGCCCACTGCAGGTTCTGATGCTTGAAAAATGGCCCCCGAAATCTTGGAGGTTACCTTTGCTGGAGTAGCACAATAAACCTTAGCTATCACATTGACATCACTGGCTACAAGACAGTAACGTTACCTACTAAACTGTTATAACCTGTGACTTAACTCAGTTCTCAGACTCAAAGTTATGCAGGCAGCAGTTCAAGGGTATCATCACAGGGCTTATATAGTGATAACAAGGACATACATCCATTTTCATATTGTTCTTGTGCAGCGTTTTCCTAGAACCTAGTCACCGTTGAATATATTTGCTCCATTAGTTCTCAATGACTTTTAAACATGGATGGTAATCATGCAGTACTCCAGATGTGGTTGGACTGCAACTCCCAGCATTTTTTACCACATGCTATGCCAGCTGGAAGGGACAATGCAACAATACATAGAGGACTGCATGGCTCCTAGTTCTATTTTATCCATTAGTTACTTTTAAAATTGGGTGGGTTACAAATCCAAACAAACTGCTGAGTTAGGCCAGCTCTAAATTGGAATTTTCATTTTAAAATGATTGACAGTTACAAAACAGTACTAGTCAATATGAATTAAAACATTATACAAAACCCTTTGGAAATTTGTGCAAGTCCACATGCAAGACATTTGTGAAATTAAAATGACAAATCTCATTTTTAACCTAAATATTAAAGATGAACAAAGAACTAGACTATATATTCTCAAGAATAAAACTCATCATTGCTCTAGTCTCAAACAAGTTCACTGATATGTGCCAGGTAGGTGGATGCACTGGCTAATATTGTACAACAATTCTTCAACCTAGTTGCAGATCAATGTAATGGCCTCTTATTCAGTGTGAAACCAAGATTTACTCTAATATAACTAACACTTGTATTTATATGCAAGAAAGGAAGCAACACAAGAGAGATCTGAAGTTGTTAGCCATGAACAGTCACACCTTTAGTAGCAGATGTAACAAAAATGAACATACAGTTTAGGGTGAGGCAGTATTTATTTTTAGTTGCTTTCCATTATAAATGACCCTCCAACTGTTCTATGACTGATTATGTTTATTTGATTCCACTGTTGGCCATAGTAGGAGCCCTGCACACGCCTTTTCCTTTCACTTCAAATGGAACTCCTTTGTACGTAGCAACACGCTCCTCGTTGGTATGAAGGTCAGGCTGGATCTGCTCCCACATTTTCTTCTTGGGATTAAGTTCTTTCTCAGGTTCACCTATTGAAAACAAACAACAGACATAAAAAGTTGGAGTGGGGACAGAGTACTTCTTTTCAAATGCACTGGAAATGGTGTGAACTGCCCAAATTCAGGATGTTTTCTTCACATTAAAAATTAAAAACATCCTAGTTTTACTGACTTTGGGGAAAATACTTTTTCTTTCTGGTTTATATATGATAGTATGCTGATAGAGAAAGGGTTTAAGTATAACAGCTATTTCCAGCTAAAATGAAGAAAGGAAAAATCTGAACTAGTACAGATGCAAGACCCATTTATAAGCAATGGATAAGGGATAGGGACTGGACCATGGAATTACGTACTCTCTTCATTCATCATCTTCTCATCTGCATAAAAATTCTCTTGTTCCTCCACCATTAATGTTAATCATAACTAACATTCACTAAGGTTTCCTTCTAAACAAAGCTTTGTTTAAAGCTGGTGAGCATTAACAGTGCTTAATGTGTGTTGAGATCATAACTAAACAAGGCACAGTTAGGTTCTTCAGAAGTACTATAAGCCACCTTCTGACAGCAGCAAGTATACAAAAACAACATGATAAAATACTTTGATTGCTATTTTAAAAGCTCATGCAATTCAAATACGTTCAGGATGGTTGAAAGAAAGGGGAAACCTGTAGACACAAATTTGGTGGCCTTTTCCCTGTAACCCAACACTAAGGAAAAGCAATAATAATGCCCTTTCTCCACGACTTGGTGAAACTGCTGAGAACAGTTAAGGGAGTCACAACAGTGGAATAACACAAAGCTCATGAGTAGGATTATCAAAACAGTTTAAGTGAGTAAACTGTTCTGCTTCCCATCACAAATGTTAGAGACCATGTAGAGCAGCAGTACTGCTTTATTCCTTAATCCTTTAGGAGGCAATTAGCAACTGCATTAATGCATTTGCTAAGAGCACATGCTTTCTAAAACCCAAAACTTCTTCAGCACATTAGTGGTGCTCCTGTATTATAATGGTAGCATAAAGAATAACTCCAAATGAAATGAGAAGTGTTACTCGCATTTTAAAAGCCCATTTGAAAAAATAATGACACACAATTTAACATACTTTCCTGTACCACCTTCAAGGTGACAGAGATATCTTACCTCTTTTGTACAACTTTTTCTAGCAAGTACATACTGCAGTGACAATGAACCTCAGCTGCAATCCTTTTCAATGTCAGTATGTTTAGAAAGTAGATCATTTTATTTAACCTTCAGTAGCAGCACACAGGACAGGCTGAATGGGTCTGTTCACTACTGGTGAATTTTGATGCTCTATTTCCAAATGCAATCACCTATGAAATTTACATGAGATACACTGCCCAAGTCTCTAAAAATACCAAAGTAACTGATCACTTCCCACCTCCCAAATAAGTGAAATATTTCCTAAAGCAGGTGGTTTTCATCATGAGCATTGTTACATAACCACTACCCTCCACAGGAACCATCCTCAAACAAAAGCCAAGCAGAAAATGGAGCTGCCAATAGCATAATAGTTATAATTAAGACCACATAATCCCAGTGATCCAATTGCTTCAGATTTTGACCTTTCTCAGCAAATCAGAACACCCTGGTCATGTCAAACAGGACCCCCCCCGCAAGTCTTTTCTCTTTTCTCATTTCTCAAATATGGATTGCAATGCGGCATGAGAGAAGAGGAGGCAGACACAGCTTTATCATGCCTAGTCCCGGAAGCAGATGAAAGGCCACTACTCCATCTCAACTGCTACTGCTGTGGCCTCAGAGGAACAGTAAAAAAGGCAGGGACAGCTCCACCATGCCTAGTCACAGAAGCAGATGAAGGGCCCTCCCTACATCCCAACTGCCACTTCCTAGTCTTGGAAGGAGAAAAGCAACATCTGGCGAACTTTATCCCTTCCCATACTGCCATTCCCTTTTCCTTTTGTTTCAAGTCTCATTAGACTGTATGTCTCAGAGCAGGGAATTGTTTTGTTGTTGTTCTACTTGTTAAAAGTGCCATGCACAGTGATAGAAATATATAAATGATGGTGGTGGTTATTGTAACAACAACAATACAATGAGCTAGTATTAAAGAAAGACAAGCCCAGATACTTCTTAGGAACATGGAGCTAGTCACCCAATTCTTTGGATCCATGCTCCTTTTTATAAAAGGGGGGGGGGAAGCATTTTTTGCCAGAAATCATTATTTTTATTTTCTTGAATTAAATGGCAAAAATCTGATATTAAATGCACTGGGACCTGAAACAGATTCTTATTTTTGTTTTAATTACTTTGGAGCAGTTGGAACTAGACAAGTCTGTAACATCAGCCAACAGTTGTTAAAGGTAAAAAAAACCAAAAAAAAAACAAACGCTTGCTCTCAAATTTTAACCCTTAATATTAAAACACCGTTATCAGTGAAGAGACAATGAAGAACACCGTCATCAATTCCATCTTGAATATAAAATAAGACAGATGTAGGTGCAACTTGCCTTTGATCTGATCCTTGACAAGATTCAGCTTTAAAAGGTACAACATATTTTAGAAATCAGAGGGGGTGGATTCAGAAAGCCAGTGTGGTATAGTGATTTGAGTGCTGCATTAGGACACTGGGAGCCCAGGGTCTGAATTCCTGCTCAGCCACAGAAACCTACTGAAGTAACATTAGGCAAGTCATGGTCTCTGAGCCTCTGGGGAAAGCAAAGGGCAAACCCTTTTTGAACAAACTCTGCCAATTAAACTCCATCTTGTGAGTGAATATCCCATGCTGGGAGAAAGGCAGCATGCATGCATGCATGCATAAATAAATTCAAGTTGCCTATCAACCCATGAATTTAATTGGGTTTTCTTCGGCAAGGAATAATCAAAGGTGGCTTGCCCAGTTCCTTCCTTTAAAATATAGCCCACAGCACCTGGTATTAGTTAGTGGTTTCCCATCCAAGTACTAACCATGGCTGACCTAGGCTTCTCTTCAAAGGTCAGACAAGATGGTCACCATAAATCAGAAATGACTTAAAGGCACAGAACAAGGCAAAGAAATGGTCAATCATTTCCTCACGGAGTTTGTAAGAGCCTGCTGTTAATTCAGTTATACTATCAGACAGCTAGATATCAACTCTGGACCTCAGTACTCATCATACAATAAATTACAATTAACCCACCACATCTCTCTTTGAAATAGCCAGCCAACGAAAAAGGGAAGCTTGAGTACACTTTCCCCACACTTTTTACAGAGCAACAATTTACCTTTGGATATGTAACAAAGAATGTAAGAGATGACCTACTTCAACAGTTAAAAAAAAATCAGAAAAGGCCCCAACACAACATCCATACCAATTCTTAGAATAAGCTGGGTTTTTCCAAATACAGAAATAAAGCAAATCTAAACAAAACAAGAATTAAATTGCCACAAAGGTGAAGGCATTTCTTCCAAAATGCAAACACTATAAAAGCAAATTTAGTTTTAATAATAAACTAAAATCTGGCTTTTATTACATAAACACCTTCTGGATCTTATTAAAATTTGCTTTGGAATATCCAGGCAAGCTCCCCTGGGATCTGTGGTAGGTTTGCATTAGATTAACGCAGGCACCACTTTTAAATGTTACCAGAGCGCCATGTTATATGTACCACAGTAACCTCCCCTTCTCATCCTTTTTGAAAAGAAACAACCATTATGAAGGATATCTATAAATAAAACTGGAGAAAACTAATGGTTCTTACTTTTCAGATAGAATTCTTTTTTTCTAAATATGTAGAGCAAGCTAAATGACAAACAAACTGCACTTCTATCAAAGCAGCCCAGGCAATTAAACCATACAAAAACTCAGCACAAAACATGCAATGAACTATTCAGAAAAAGAATCAAAATTAAGAGAGAGACATTTCCCCCTATTGTGTGATAAACCCACAGAAAAGTTCTTCCCAGCATACTTTTATTACATTAGACACATACTAACAACAGGAGTCTAAACTTTATATTCCTGGATATCTAACTGCAGACACTATTAAGTTCTCAGTCAGCTATAAAATTTTCATTTGCATTACTAAGTAAACTATTTTTATTTCAATTATTACTGAGGAAGACTAAAAGGAGCTCATGGTACAATGTTTCCAGAAGGGCCTATGTAACCCAGATTAATTTGAGTCCCATGGGAGTCCTGATACAGTAAAAACCATTCATGATATCTTCAAAATGCACCACATTTTTATCCATCAAAGCAAATAAATCTGAGGGACAATAAACTTCAATTATTCCCAGAGATAACAATACATAGATCCTATTTGTTCCTATCTGTATAAATGCAAATAAATTGCCTCATTAAAATATGATAAAACGTGTCAAGGTAAGCGGGCCACTGAAAGAAATGCAGAGGACATAAAACAATTTAAATAGTGCAAGCCTACAAGCACTGTTTTTGTCTAAAAATTCATAGTTCCTTTTTGACCAAAAGCCCTGATAGGAAAGCACAATTCTCAGTTAAAAATTAAGCACAAGATTATACAAAGCAACACTCACAACATCCTAACAAACAGCACTCACCATCACAGGGAGACAAATGCACAAAGGTGCAATTACCAACTCAAATTTTAGACCCATTTGAACAAGAGGGTGTTCATTCATTGGCAAAAAGCCAACAGGGAAGAGGAAAAGGCGGACACAGAAGCAGAGCTCAGACAGAAGAGGGATATAGATCTTAAATCCTGCCCACTTGACCTCAGTAGTTAAGAAGAACATGCAAAGTTAGGTGGTACCTTTGTACCTTCAATAGCAAACTCTTTTGACTGGACAGGATATGAAGTCATGTTCCTCTTACCTGTCATGAGGTCATTATAAGGAATGCTTGGACCCAAGTTAAGTACAGTGCTTACCAGTCAATAGGTTATCTTTAAGCTTTAGCAGCGCCATTCACTAATGACTGTCGTTCAATTAGAATTTTATATGAAGTGCAAGTTTTCCAGATAATGTAGGTTACTATTCAAATATATTTATCACTGAATATGCCCATGGACAATATTATTTACCACTGAACATATCAACGGGGGGGGGGAGTATGTGATTCAAAGTACAATTCAGAAAATAATACAGAAATGCTCCTAAAATGTAGCTTGAACTTTGTTTTGGATATTAAAGTGGCTCCTTATTGCCTCTTCTACTGCAGGGACATATAAGATCAATTGCCCAATGGGAAGGAGCGTAAGAAAGGGAGGAAGGCAAGGAAAACATCAGACACCTGTTGCTGATATCCTGTCTTGCATTACTTTAAATGTCTAGATTTTAGTGCATTCTTTGTAGGTTGTTAATACTGTGAGCCACTTTGAGGATTTCAGTTGACAAGTAGGATACAAATCTACTAAATAAATAACACTTGGATACTGTTGTTAAATTACCTGAATGAACAAGAAGATTGTTTTATAAATTCAACATCACTCATGCTAAAGTCTTCTTCAGCTTTTCCCATTTTGTGAATTAATGTCATCTCCCTAGACTGACTTTTCCTACATTTGTTTCTTTTATTGACACACACCAGAGCATCAGGAGAACTAAACCAAAAATACAACTTGGTTTTGATGCCAGAATGAATCTCCTGAACTATTACATGTATTCTTGATGTTACTGGTATTATTTTGCAGCTACCAGATTTGTGAGCAGTTACTTCTCTTTGGTGCTTTGGGACCAATTGCATTTAAAATGGGTTATAAATCATTCATTTGGAACTATTTAAACTCCAAAGATATCTCTTGCTTCCTGTCAGAAAGGAAGCAATGGTAAAGTTTACAAAACCCCTTCTCTCTCAATGCTAGTTAATTCCTCAATACAATCACTGAATCATATGGGATATTTTTTTTGTGGAGGGATGAGTAGGGGAGAAGCATGTGTCTTGCTCTCTTTCATACATGCACACTTACATCAAGCAGGGGTGCCAATTATGCTGTGTTGGGGCCTCTAACTGTCCCTCTGCTACCAACATGACTTGTGGGGACTTTTACCTACTGACTACTGCCAAATGTGAGGCTCTTTCAAATGACCTCATGATTCCTGTGTGGGATACTTTCTCTCTTTAATCCCATCACAGGGTACCACCTGTGAGGCACACTGTCAATTAGTCATTGCTGCTGTCATACTCTGACATTTACCTCTGTGACTCATTCTGTGTGGATTACTACATCCCAACACACCACCAGTTATCAAAGATACCAAATAACATTAAACATCCACTGCCACAACAGGCAGCCTTTGTCTGACTTACCACCATCTTTTCACTGCTTCAGCAGCATTTCAAGAGGAATGGGTATAAAAATATATGTTTATCTTCAATTTAATAAATAAGTCAAGATTACTTAAGTGTGCTGAAGCATATTGTTACAAGGTTCAATGGCCTGGATTACAATTATTTACTTATTAATCTGTATCACACAACACATTCCTCTCTAACCAAAATTAAGCAGATTAAAAAAGTGATTGCTAACCCTGCACTCCCCTTCTCTCAGCCACTGTCTAAACCAGGGTTTCTCCACCTGGGCTCCTTCGAATCCTAGGGTCCCATGAGAGGTTGCTAGAGGTTCTGTGAGAGATTGTGATTGGAAAAAGCACATTTTTTTTTGAGCTGTAGATACAGTAATTTTTATGTGGGGGTTCCCCAATATTTGAAAAGTTACTCCAAGGGTTCATCTTGAGAGGCTGAGAAAGGCTAGTCTCTCGCTGTCTGTTACATAAACCTCAATTCTTTTTTTCTATCTTCTCATAATCTCAGCTGAAATTAACTGTTTATCATCTTAACTGTGCGTGCTTATGTACCTTCAAGCTGCTTGTGAACTTAGAGTGACCCATGAATTTCCCAGGTTTTTTTAGGCATGGAATACTCAGACGGGGCTTTGCCAGTTCCTTTCTCTGAATTATAGCCTATAGCACCCAGTATTCATTGGCAGTCTCCCATCCCATCCAAGTACTACCCAGGGCTGACTATACTTAGCTTCTATGATCAGATGGGATCTGTGCCTTCAGGCTATCATCTTGACTCCCTGACTAAAATACATTTCAAAAGCACACTCGAACTCCCAGCCTACCACCAGTCACCTTTAATATTCCATGCTCTTACCCTCCCCAGAGACCAATCTATTATACATATCACATAAAGGACAATACATTAACTTACTTTTTATAATATAAACACAAAAACATGCACAAGTTCAGAACATTACATGCAGCCCCCACATGTTATTGAACTTCAGTTCCCAGGAGCTGTATTCAGCATAGTCAGTGGTAAAGAATGTTGAGAGTTGCAGTCCAACAACATTTGGATGGCCATACCATTCTCACTCCTAATACAAAATATGTGACATCTCTAAAAATTTCATTGCTCCTTTGCATGAAACATTTACAAATCAATAGAAGAGAAAAACTGTATCTAATAAAATGAAACTATAATCAGTTGCAACAGAGTCACAACAATAATGTATCCAATTACAACAGGACCATAATCATCCGCAGAGGGACTGACTGGCTCATTTGTCAGCACCAGTTTTCAATGCCTTCCAAAATGAGGGGGTTTTTAAAAAATCTACTGATATTTTCTTGGAAAGATGATGAAAACAACTTAGGATTTCAAAAGTTTGCTTTATTAATACAAAAGCTGAACAGGAAATTAGTGAAGCCTATAAAAGAGTCAGTTGTGAATACTTAGGCAATAGTGGGAGATGAAAATGAATTTATCAAAGAAAAAAAAAATCAACATACACCTGAGTGTTGCTCTCAGGGATTACACAACCGGGTGTTTTATATATAACAAGAAATGCATCATGGTACACAAGCACAAAATTTTCCATTAAAATCTAAACAAGCACATATTTATGGATCACCTCTTCTGGAAATGACACGTTACATTTACTAGTCTGGTCCGACAAATAACCTAACCAGAATCAATTACACCAGGAAAAATGCCATTTCTTTCTACTAAAAGTGACAAACACAATCCTGGGAATGGTAATGAAGGAACTGTAAAAGGACCATTTTTCAGTGAAATATTGTTAATTGATAGTAACATTAAGCTTTTAAAAGGTAATGTATTACTTGAAAGGATGTAAACCAAGAAACTATGATTTTCAGGATCATAATCTCATAATTGCACAGTTTAAATCTAATCTAATGTATATAAATGAAAGCAATTACTTTAGAATTTCACTTCAGCATTTGTCTAGATGTAACAGGCACTAGGGAAAATACACATTTAACAACAGTTCTCCATACTCCAGACACATCCATTTCAAACGATAATGTAAACTGGCATAATATGCCATTCTTTTAATGATGATACTTCAATAGATAGTATATGCTTTGAAATATGCAAGTGACATGTAACAAAAAATTCTCATTAAAAAAGTGATAGAACCTGTCTGCATAGATTTTATGCACTGTCCTTTTCTCCTGTAATTAAACCTATGTGTGAACACACTGCACATTGGTAATGTTAGACACTGTGTAGTACAGAAAAATAATTTGTGGGTTAAAAAACAAATTTGTAAT
Source organism: Iguana delicatissima (assembly GCA_948472985.1). NCBI lineage: Eukaryota > Metazoa > Chordata > Lepidosauria > Squamata > Iguanidae > Iguana > Iguana delicatissima. The sequence continues at coordinate 415,472 of CAOKZL010000308.1, forward strand.
TTTGTAATTTTACAAAACCCACAAATTATAGTATAAAATTACAAATGGAACCAGAATTATATCTGTTGGGTATGATATAGGAGAAAAAATTTTTAAAAAATGGGAAACTTATTTTATATAACCACTGCGGCTAGAATTATATATGCCAAGAATTGGAAACAACCTGATATACCTAATGAAGAAGACTGGTTAAACTCTTAGATATGGCTGTAACCAACAAGTTAACTGCCTTAGTAAAAGGAACATTGTTGGGACCATTTATAAAAACATGGGAACTTTTAATACAGTATTTAAGAAACAGATGGGGAAACCTAGCGGTAGAGAGTTTTACAGATTAAAATTGGACTCAAATTGAAGACATTGTATAGTTAAACCCATTAAGAAATTCGAGTGAATAATTAAATGATTTGGTATACTTGAGCTTATATGGAACCAAAGGAAGATATCTATTTATGAAGATTAGACTATTTTATATATAGGATAAATATGAAACGAAAACCTGTCAAACTAATTGTTAATTGTTTTAATTGTTAAACATTTGGATATCTTGTTCTGCGACACAACAATACCTTGTATATTTTTTCTTCCTTTTTTTTTCTTTTTGAAGTACAAATATGTTCTATTTTATTATATAAAATCTGTTAATAAAAAAAATGTTTTTCTGGGAAACTTCCAAGAACGGCTATTTGCCTCTAAAGTACTCTAAAGTAAAGTATTGCAGATTTTCAAAACTATAGGCAAAACTCCAGCTACTTCCATGTTGAGAAACATGGGCACAAGCAAAAATATTTTTCTGGAATGGGAGCAGCCTTCTGCACACCCCTGGAAGATCACAACTGGTCTGCACAACCATCAAGGTTCCCTGTGTGTTTTCTAGAATACAAAATAACTGTATAAAATTTAGGCTCTCTAGCAGCATGAAGAGTATCTTTCATGTTCATTTAAGTAGCAGCTGGAATTTTCTGTCAAATTAAATAAAAACAGTAAAACAATGCAGCTTCAACTTGACTATACCTAATTCATCGAAAAATAGACAATTTGATCTATTTTTATCAGGGTAGAAAATTTCATTCTGAGAGTCATGTTATGCTTATTTTCTTCCTCTCTCTCAATCTCTAGGATGCTTTTGCTTACCAGAAAAGCCTTCAAATGTGATTCTGTCTCCAGGAACAACCCCATTAGGAGGAACTAGAATTTCCACTTTCTCTGGTGTGCTAGCACACATCAGCATTGCCTGGGACACCACTCCTCTCATTTTTACTGGCTTCAGGTTACAGAGAAATACTGCCATCCGGTTTTGCATCTGGAGATGGAGACATAAGTTTTAAAAAACAGAATTTAGTTCGGTCTGAATTTTCAGTGTAAAAATAAATGTCACGCAACACAGTAGGTAAAAAGTATGCAGATACTAATATGTTAGCAACAATTAGCGTTCTTTCAAGACTAGTTCAAGAGTAAGAGCCAGAAAACAGCCAATTAAGAAGAACTGTCTTTTAACATACAGACAAACTAGGCTACAATAAAGCCACTGGATCCTGATGGGCTGTGATAATGGCTTAAACAACCTTTTACTAGGTTTCCATTCTTTGTGGTCCTGGAGATCAATGTTAACAGTTATGGCAGGAATTTGGCTAAAGCATCTTTCTTAACTAATCAAGGAAAGCAGAACAAATTTGTTCAGGTAGTTTACCATTCAGGATGTAATTATTGTATATACACTTGTGTTCCTTCAAGCCATTTCCAACTTACAGTAACCCTAAGGCTAACCTTTCACAGAGTTTCCTTACTTGTCCCAAATGTCAAAAGACAGGATGAATACTTTAGAAGAAATTAAATTAAAATGGTTGCACATAATGTGCACTGCAACTCATTCATTTAATGCAAAAATGCTTTTTCCTTGCTAGAAAAGAATACCATAAATAGAGCAAGGGGGCTCCAGGCAAAACCACAGCCATATTTTGCCAAGAATTATTTCTGATAAACAGAAATTCAAATGAAGGCATCTAACAAAAACCAAAAGATGTTCTTTAACCTACAAGATGTCCTAAACCACACTACTGTACTCATACTGCGTAGTATAAAAGAAGCAGTTTTCAGTTAATATTTTGGCCATGTAAAAAGGTTGGAACCAACTGTCAAAATGTCCTAAACATAGTATTACACAACATTTCTCATAAAATGAAATACAGTTGGCCCTCTACATTCACTAGGGTTAGGAAAACAGAACCCTCGCAAAAGTGAAAAAACCACATACAGCAAAATTTGTGTGTCGGGGGGTAAGGCATGAGTGGGGACAATGGGCACCCAGGGTCTAAACCAGGCCAGGGAAAGGAGATCGTTGGTGTGATAACTGAAGCCCCTGTCAGAGCTGCTGATGACGAGCAGCAGCTGTTGGTCCCTGTGACTCTCGCTGGAGAGGAGTCCTGCGGCTCAAGAGCTCCCCCTGCTGCCAAAGACCAAGCAGGCTCGGACGTTCCTCTGCCTGCTCTTTTAGGGCAACAGGGATTCAGCTGTGATCCTGAGGATGCCCTGGAGCCTGCGTCAATCAGCCCACAAACAAGGCAGACACTCAAGAGAGCTGAGCAAAGGGGAGCTTCCTTCATTAAGTTCAAGAAGCAGTGACTGGCCACACCTGTGCCTGAGCTATATAACTGCCTGCCTGGAAGCTTTCCTTTGCTTGTGGCAAACTTTCTACAAGCCCTCTCCTTGCTTCCAACACCTGGCTCCTGATACCTTGGATTGACTTCTTGGCTTCTGACCCCTGGATTTTGGACTCTGACTATGGCTTTCTCTTGTCACTCAGGCTTAGGTAAATGGACTCCCTAAGAGTAATTGCTTGCTTTGACTCTTCCTGGCAGGACTCTGTCAGCTCTCCCACTCCCTTCTCCAGGCTCACCTGCCGCCCAGATCTCTGACCTTGACAGTTGGCATGGTTATCCTATATTTCCACTCTCTTGCCCATCTCCTTCCTTGGGTGGATGGAGGGCTTTGGGAGAAGACTTGTGGTGGAGAAATCAGGCTTTGAGGATGTCCTTGGCTACCCAGGCAGTGGTTTGTGGAGGAGGAGGAAGACTGTAGGCAGGATTTTAAAGAGCTGCACAGTCTGATTAGAGCCACCAAGAGGGAAGGTTCCTCCCAAACGGAAGTACCTGAGGTGGGGGGAGGGCAGGGTTTGGAGAAACTTGCAAATAATCAAATCCATGAATGTCAAACCCGCAAATGTGAAGGGATGACTGTAATTACAGTTGTTTCAAAATATTACTGGATATCTTTAAGAACCATTTTAGGTGGAAGGCCACCTAGGATAAGAATGAGACATTGTCCCTCGTGAAACACTATGGACTGTAATGAAAAAGTAGGCAGAACATAAAACCTCCTCCTTTGCCTTACAATATGATTCTGCATGAGCTTTGTTTCAACACATATGCTCTATCTTACTGCCAAATGCTGCTGGACAGGAATTTCTCCTCAGTGCAACTCTGGCTAGTGTTAGTGTCCTCCAAGCTGTCTGGCTCATGAAGGTTCAATTATATTTTTATGTTAATTGACAAAAAAGACAATACCCTCTAGGCCAGTGGTTCTCAACCTGTGGGTCCCCAGATGTTCATGGACTTCAGCTCCCAGAAACCCCAGCCACTATGGTCAATGCTCAGGGCTTCTGGGAGCTGAAGTCCATGAACATCTGGGGACCCACAGGTTGAGAACCACTGCTCTAGGCTTTAAAACATGCTGGGATACAGATGAAGCCAACAACAAAAGGCCTCCCATATTTTTATGCAATTGCTGGAATAATGAAACTTTAAAAACACAGATAGCTAGAGTTGGCTTTATAAAATACATATTTTTTTTCTAAGGAACAGAAAAGGAAGAACATGATGTTAACTCTATCCTGCAAGGTCTAAATATAAGGGCGTAAATTAAAAAATGAGATTAATGATGTATGGAATTTGGTAGTTGTCTTTACTGAACAACGTTTATGGCAAATTTCTTCTGGAACTAAGAAAAATCTCAGAAATTTGTTAATGGGTGGGATTGGTGTGATGCTGCTTATAGATGGGGAAAAGGGATATTGAGCATGCCTAAAATAGCTATCTAAAACATATCTGTGGCAGACTAGGACTGCAAAGATCTAGGTTCAAATCCTCATTCAGCTATGTAGATCACTGAGTGACTTTTGGCCGATCACATTCTTTTAGCCCAGTGGTTCTCAACCTGTGGGTCCCCAGATGTTTTTGGACTTCAGCTCCCAGAAGCCCTGAGCATTGACCATAGTGGCTGGGGCTTCTGGGAGCTGAAGTCCACAAACATCTGGGGACCCACAGGTTGAGAACCACTGTTTTAGCCTAACTCACCTACAGCACTATGGTGAATATAAAAATTTGGGGGACAATGTCATACATATGCTGTCTTGAAATCCTTGGGGAAGAATCACATATAAATGTATTAAATATAGCTTTTAATCTCAGCTAACAAAAACTTTGGAGCAGACAGTTTCTGAAGTAACTGTAACCTCTATACATGCACACTGGACCAGGAATACAACTGATACATATGAAAGAAAGGTTATAGTACTTAGCTAAGCAAGAAACAATGGAAATTTCAACACATTTTCTCCTATTCACAAATAATAAGAATAATATGAAGGTATGCATTTTCACAAAATTGCTATATTAAAAAGGTGTGTTTTGGATGAACAGCAGAATTAGAACACCACATCAGTGTGAACATCAGTTGTATTTCTTTATTATTAGCATCTTTTTTCAGTTTCCCAAAATACCTGTGCACTTACATCTTAAACAAAACTTCCCTTGCACATGTGTGAACACTCACAGAACATACTAACTACCTGATTGATGGGCTGTACAGCTCAAGTAGCATCGACTAAGAAGGAAAAGATGCCCAACTCACTTCCAAAATATTACCACAGGAATAGAGAGCAAAGCTATACAGATATGTATCTAGGAGATGCAAGATTATGAGTTACTACTGTACAATAGAACCCGTAAAATTCTTGGGATTGAATCATATTGTAGTGCTAACAAAAGCAGCATATTTATTCTAGAATCTGTTTAACGTTTAGTGTTTAATCCATTTCCAAAGTAAAAAAATTAAAATTCTGAGGGTTTTTTCCCTAGTATGTATATAGTACATATTTGAAATTATGAAGGAAATTTTGGACTATAAAACTGAAAAAGATACTAATAAAACTTATTTATCCAAATAATGTACCAAAGAAGTCCAATGTGTACCTCTTCTAAAGGAACATGTTTCACCAGACCACTGACAACAGTTCTAGGATTTCCTTCTCCAACATCAACTTCTTCAACATATAGAGTATCAGCATCCGGGTGTTTCTTTGCTGTTAAGACGCAACCAATGCGAAGATCAAGCCGGGACACATCTAAAGGCTTTGAGTCATCATTTGCTGCTGACTGCTTTTTCTCCTTCTTTTCTCCTAGTGAGGCAAATTAGAACAAATTTTGCAATATAATTTAAGAACATGAGTAAAAATACAAATTTTCACCTTTCCCCATATGAAAAAAATCTACGACCAAACCCAAATTACTAGTCTTAATTAAAGCAGACCCACCAAATTAATGGAAACTTCATAAGCTAATGCATAACATAAGTTTTACTGATTCTGCAAGCCCTCTCTAATTGCAACAAGTCGATTTTGGTGGTGTGTGTAAGTGCCTGCATGGGTAACTGTATGCTCTTCTTTAATTGGACACAATCACAGCACCATTTCCTCTAATAATGAAACACGGAAGCATACCAGAACAACTCAAAAATAAGGGAATGGTTTCAGCATATAAGAGATAATCCTTAAGGTTGTGTAACTTTTCTAGCTTGCAAATTAGAAATAAATCGAACTGGCCCAAAGACCTATTGTCAATGATGGAATCTTGAACCACAAATTGCTATGAATGTCAGGTCAGGAAAAAAGAAGAAATGATGGTAGACAAAAGGAATTGAGGAGCCCCAAGCAGATATAGTTTGTGATATAACACAAGATTAACGTTATCATGAAAAGTAAGTAAAAGAGGAACTATCCTTTCTGCACAAATTCTCCTCATTAACTACGTTCATCAGTGAATGCAATATAACAGCTTGTTTTGTCTTTCCGCTTCACTAATTACAGTTTTAATTATTTTTTACTTTCTACAGAAAACTTAGTGAATTAAATGAATTTACAAATTTGGAGGAAAATTTAGGCTGAAAATGTCCTAAGCATTGTGACATACCCAGATATTTTTAAAATTTTACCAATTGAACCCCAGTGGCGCAGTGGTTAAATGCCACTACTGCAGCCACAAGATTGTAAGTTCGATTCTGCTGAGCTCCAGGTTGACTCAGCCTTCCATCCTTCTGCAGGTCAGTAAAATGAGTACCTAGCTTGTTGGGGGCAATTAGCCACCACATTGTAAACCGCTTAGAGAGCACTTAGCTGGTAAGTGGCATAGAAATACACATGCTATTATTCTACTTGTTCCTTACAATTAATAATATATGAAGTTATGTTGATTTATGCTTCAATTAAGAACGGCTATAATGTTGTCTAATACCTATTGCTAATACTAAAAATTATATTCCCACAGCTTTCACACAAATTCATTTTCTGATATTCCTTGAAAAGAATTAAAAATATCTAATCTGGATTTTGGAATGCTTAATGTCTTGAAAAATATAAAGTTATCTATTGGAAATTTGCAAATTATTAAGAAATATGTACCTGCCCACTCCTAACTTTGTACATTTTTGTCAGTATTAGCATTTCTTTCCTCACATATAAGTGAACACAAAAAGCATGTTTTTAACTGTAATATAATTACAAAGCTTCTTGTAATATGAAAGCTATTTTAGCAACGTTCCTGTCATGTGGAGCTCTGTAAACTGTATTCAGCTAAACATTACAGCTCCTCTACAATCAATACGGGAAGGTCAGAAGGAAAGAGGATGAGGACTGAAGCAGATGCCCCCATCTTTCTCTGCACACTTAGAGAAAATAATATCTGAATAAGGCTTCTGTCATATTAAAACTTATCAGCTCCAAACAAGTTTCCATCTTCCTAGGTACACCTCATTCTAGAATTTGTCATTCTTCTCGCATATCTTTGATTTGCTAAGCCCTCTTCTTTTTCAGAGGACATCTACATCAATTCTAACATCTCATGGGATTCAGAGCTGTTCCTCCATAGTTTCATTTGTCTTTTAAATTCAAAGCCAGACTTAATAACAGTATATTTTTAGTATATTTAGACTCCTATGGAAAATGAAATCTAGAAAATCTGGAATTGTTCTACAACTGGGATATGGGTTATGTACACCTCAACAAAAGGCAGAAGTGTTTTTTTCTGAAACACACTTGCATTGATTAGAGAAATGATGTATGTATTTCCTTATTTAAATAATTCCTTTCCATTGTTTTAACCCAATACTTCTGTATTGGCTACCTTTTTCTCTGTTTTGTCTTTTTTCTTCTTTTCTTCACTTACTCCTTTAGGTTGGTCTTTGGGAGCAGATGAAGTTACTGTAGCAGATGCCGGCTGAGAAAAACCTTCTGAAAATGATGCTGTGGAAGGTGTTTCATTGGTTGGTACTGAGATTTGTTTCACTAAATGCAAAGATAAAATAAGATCCATGATACTTTTAAGGCAAGGATATTCTAGATTTAGCTTAAATCAATCTGTTATAAAGTAATCAATCCAGAATTCTACTCTGCTAGTTAAGATTATTTGGTGAAATATAAATCAATGTGAAACATGACATTAACCGAAAACTTTGTTTTGTATATCCAAGTTCATGATCATTTACACATCCTTCTAGCTTTTATTGGAAAGCATCAAGAAAACTGATAAGCAATTATAAAGCAAACAAAGGCAACAAGATTACTGCAACCTAACCTAAGTAAGTCAAACCATCTGAAATGAGATTTGTTTCAGCCTTACATCTGCTTGGTATTGTAGTATTTGATAGAGTTCTGTATTAGAGTAATATGGATTAACACTATGATTGAAACAGATTCATTCATGTGCACACACACACACACACACATCTTTAACATGAAGTTAAAGTTTCAGAAAACCATTAGTTGCTTAATGTTAAATCTGAGGCCTGAATGATTTTAATAAAACTAGTGTATTAATACTTCCAGTAGCATTTGGCACGGTTTATAATTTGATAATAATCTGTTGAAACACTCTTCTAGAACCTTCTTTCTCAGCATTTAATTCATATACTTTTTTTTTAATTTGTGGCCAGCTTTTCTCCAAGAGAGCATTCACAAACAGCATCCCCCTTTGTGCAGTCTGAAGTGGTACAGCACTGTGGCCACTTCACTTGGTGGCATGAATGGACTACACCAAAGTTACGTTTGGTGAGAATACAAATGTAACATTAAAGGTTATATCCAATTAAGTCCTTCAACTGATACAACAGCTTCTGTTAGTAAAATGTTGTTACATTAGTTTTGTGTGCCATGAAGTTGTTTCTGACTTATGGAGATCCTATGGTGAACCTATCATGGGGTTTTCTGGGGCTGAGCATGTGCGACATGCCAAGGTCACCCAGTGGTTTTTCATGGCCGAGCAGTGACTCGAAACCTGGTCCCTAGGATTGTAGTCCAACGTCCAAACCACTATACCATGCTGGCTTAGTTAGCAAAATGAGAGAGCAATTCTCGCTCTTAAATGCAGCACAAAAGTATCCTTAAAAAGTTTGCACGTAACAGTTTATCGCTCTCTGATCTTTCTTCTACAATGGAACTCAAGGCAAGATAGATGGAATTCCCTTGTGGACTCTCATAAATACATTGACTATCACCAAGACCTATAAGCTTTAGCGACTACACATACATCCTCAGGGAAATATAAGGTTTGTTCAGATGTTCAACCTCATGCAGTTCCAAGTGCATAAAAAAGCAGCTCCTCTCAACATGCTTTCAGTACCCTCCCCCCACGGTATTTCTCCCCCTTATGACACCACTGAAAACAAGAGTTGCTTAAGGCTGAAAGGAATAGCTGTGTTTGCATAACATAACATTATTTTCCTGCCTCAAATTCAATTACCTCCATTCCGAATTTCTGCCTGGATCAATTCCTGTTTCAGTATTTCAATTTCTTTCTTCAGTTTAGCATTTTCGACTGAAGTTTCTTTTCTTCTCTCAGAGATGCCTGCAAGACTACACAGTACAGATATCTCATTAGAGTTACTAAATATCAGACTGTATTAAATAGTAAGGGTATTTTTATTTTTTGCCTTTTGGTAAAAAATCTAAGTTCTACTAACAGATATTAGATTGACAGAAGGCTCACTTCTTACAGACAGGAAAATCTTGTTTCATTTAAATATGCTATTGCTTTTTGCATTTTGCCAATGGCCTTTCTTTAAGGACAATGTGGAGGTAATAACGGTAACACTAACAGAAAAATAAGTACACAAGATTATTTATGCAACCAGAACACATTAGGAGTTCCTTGCAATGCTCAAATTCCAGATTTATTCTGGTCTGAAAAATGTGGAAGTATCAAACAAACAAGAACAGCAGCCATGACAACAGAAAAAGCTTCAACATAGCAACCAAAAAGAAAGATGTTCTTTCCATCAAAGGTCTGCAATGAGAAGAAAATCTGAGTTCTTACCACTGCTCTTCCACAGAATACCTATATAAGAACTTAGCACCTTAGTTCTCCTAAACATTTAAATATTTTACTGCCCCACATTATTGTCAAAACAGTATAGCAATATCTTCTGTGACTAAGGTATTTTATAATTAATTCCATGGCATAAACAGAAATACTCTTTCTCAGTCAGAGTGACTCTCCAACCCTCCCCTTTAACTTGGCACCTGTTCTAAGAAGGAACTGTTGCTCTAAGGTTATTGTGGGAATACAGTTTGGAACAGTATTATGCGTCTATTACAATGGAATGCATAGCCAACTGTTTATTCTTTAAACCCTTCTTTCTTACTACATGAGGAAAGCTGGGATGGAAGAAAGATGACAGACCATTTCATGTAAACCATAGTGAAATGAACTCTAGAGGCACTACCTTAGGGCTATGCAGAAACTGTTGAAAAGTTTGATCTCTTATATTCATAAGCAGAAAATTTGTCTGCCAATTCTAAGCCAAACCACTTGCCTGGGAATTGAAACAAGGTAAGACTTCAGTTCACACACTTTGGATAATATGCTAAAAAAATTCAACATGAAGAAAAAACATAGTAAAAAAAGGGGCAAGTGCTAATTTTTATCTTGATTTTGTAACAGCCAAACCTTAGTGACTGCAATCTACATTAAGTATTCCATATACTGCCATCTAAATGTTACTGAGAAAGGTCATAAGGCAACATAATTGAAATAGTTCTAACAGTTGTTCCAGATCACTAAAAAAATACAAATTAAGGTTTTTTCTTTCAATCTTGACAAAGTCAAAATAGAATTTAACACCTATCATAAGAAACTGTTGAATAACTAAGTGCTAAATGCAGCTGATCCTGAAAAAGAGCAAAGGTCACAGGGAAAGGGAAACACATCACATGTTTTGCAAGTACAAGCCTCAAACTGAATTTCTAACATCCTCCGTTGAACGACTGCTAATGCAATCTCTATAATCTCTCTCACTCTCTAGCGCTGGGCTGGGAAAAACCTCCAGGTAAGATCTCCAAGCAAAACGTTCAATTAGACAAGGTAATACTGGGTTAGACGTATCGCTTACATGATTTCTCTAAGGTAACTTCATATGATGGCTTTTAACAGTGTCAGGGTATAAGGAAGTGTAGGCGAAATACTGTTTTATTATACAAGAAGAAGTGTCTGGCTTTTGTACAGTTCACATTCACTCCTTCTACCTCACCAGAAGAATATTATTTTTAAAGTCAGTTCAAGATATAGCATCCTCTACACTGTAAAAAGGTTATGGAACAGCGCTTATCTTACTATCCTCATTAAACAGCAACAGTAGCTTAATAAATTTATCTTTAAAGAGCTTATATTTCTGTTCTATGGTCATCTTCTGTATAGAAGTTACATTTTTATTCATTAGCAGCAGATTTTTTTGGATCCATAAGCTACTATATCAGTTAAAGCAGTACAGCAATGGAATGCTGCAACTATCAAACAGCAAATAAAAGTAACTAATAATATTTTAAGCCATTGTCAAAGTATAATCAACCACATCATGCTATGATACACAGCATTCTAAAAACATTTCATTTTTTAATGTTTGGGATTATCCCAGTATATTGACATCATTTTCCGAACCTTCACCAAGCTTATGTTTCTTCCACTCTTTGCAGATGCTCAGACAGCAACACTAGTTTAGATGTATTTATTAACTGTAGTTGACATACCACCTCCATAGTTTATATGTAATTCGAGGAAACTAAATCAGCTCCTGAGTGGTAAATGTGCATTTAGGAAAATCTCACTGATTCAATGGATCTTTTCTAGTTGGGAATTGCGGTTGGATTTTGATTCAGGCTTCCTTAATCACTGCTGAATTTGGCTGCTGTCATTCATGCACTGCTCTAACATCTGTAGGTAACACACCAGAAGACAGCATGGATATTTGCACTGGCTGCCATTTATTTTCTCATTAGAATTAAAGTTAGTGGTTATTGGTTACAAAATCTTCAATGCCCTGGCACCCCTTGTCCTACACACACACATATATATACACATATATAAAACAGACAATGAATGAAAATATAAATTCAGCATCTTCCCATCATTACAGCCTTAGTGTGGATTATCAAGTAACACCTAAATCATAATCTTTTGATTTTTTTTTTTTTGAGATGTCTGAAAACTCTGGATTTTTATCTGAGGGAAATATACAGCCAAAAATATGACATTTTACACACTTGGTTCACAACCAAAAGCTTTAGAGTACTTGTTGATCTTTTGTAGAAATTAAACAACAGAGATAATAATTTGTCTTACTAGCTTTTTCCTTTAGAAGAGCAACTTGCTGCTTGAGATATTCAATAACTTGATCTGCCTCTGCACCCTTCTGTTCCAGTCTGTTCAAAACTGCATTGTTGGCTGCCATTTTTATCAACGAACGGACTAAAATCCTGAATAAAAAGAAACAGGACAATATGAACATTTTATGAATGCAATTATCTGCAGCTCTGTTTTGAATGAAATGACTGAACATTAATTGGTTCTGGCAGAGAACCTACTAATAGAATACATTCAGTTCATCCTGTCTTAACTTAAAATTCACACTGAAAGGAATTTTCACGCTGATTTTGAAGTATGACCTATTGTGACAAATCCCCTATCCACTCACCTTGCCACACAAGTCCAAACACTTTCCTAAGATGACTTGGAGAAAAGCACATGTGATTCATGCTGAGTCTGAATTGGTAATATGTAACCTAACTTTTAAAAATCATTGAATAAAACACTTTCAGAAAGAGATGTAAACCAACAAAAAGAAAAGGTTATTGGGTAACAGGTGAAATAACTGCCATATTTTCCGGCGTATAAGACGACTGGGCGTATAAGACGACCCCCAACTTTTCCAGTTAAAATATAGAGTCTGGGATATACTCACTGTATAAGACTACCCCTCTTCCAACACACACCAAATAAAAAATAAAAAAACATCAGATTTGATTTCAATATGGTAATTTTAATTCAAATGCTCATGACATGCAGGTACTTAGCACGAAAACTGTCACTTATAAACATAAGGTTGTTTGTCATCAAACATGTAAACATAAAACAGTGCAAGTGGATTAAACTTTTCCTAATTCACTCAAAGCTGAAAGGAAGGATAAGACAATAAACCCATGGGAGCTGCCATGCTGTTTGTTTTCTAAGCTGTCAACCAAACTGGAACTGATGATGATAGGAGGAAGATAACAAACAATAGAGAGAGAGCAAGTGCCGGGCAAGTCCCTGGCCAGTTAGCAAGCTACAGTATTTTTACAGGTTTTGCTGGCATGACAGCTTCCCTTTAAAAGCCTTCAAAATCCTCCTGTTCATCATCTGATGTCATAAGTACATCAATAACATCTTGGGATACATTTGTAAGGCAGTCATCATATAGATCGAATTCCGTATCAGATGGTGTGGTCTCAGCTTCGGCTTCCTCTTCATCTTGCCACAAGTAGTCGTCCTCCATACCATCTAATGAATTTGATACGCCACACTTCTTGAAAGACTTGATTACTGTTTCTGCATCAATATCATTCCAGGCTTTTATGACAAACTTGCACAAAACATCCAACTGTGGAGCACGCATGTTTCCTCCTTTTGTGAACGACTTTTCACCGCTAACCATCCATTCATTCCACTGTTCTCGAATGCGATCTTTAAATGGCTTGTTTAGGCACACATCCAGTGGCTGTACCAACGATGTCAATCCTGCAGGAATAACTGCCGCATCTGTGTTTAGTCTTGCAAGCCTTTGCTTGGTGCTGGGAGTTAAATGAGCCCTGAACATATCCCACACCAGTAGACTACGTTTTTGAATAAGTCCACCTGGTCGCCTGCTCCGTACATTATCAAGCCATAGCTTTACCCCTTCTTCATCCATCCAGCCTTTTTCATTCACATGTACAAAACAACCAACAGGGAACTTGAGTTTTGGCATTGTTTTTCTTTTAAAAATAATCATTGGTCTCAGTTTGGCGCCATCAGCTGTGCATCCTAGTACCACTGTAAAACTGGACTTCTCATGTCCTGTTGTTTTAAGTAAAAAATTTTCACCTTTTTGATGGACAGTTTTATTTCCAACCATGTCAAAATTCATTGCAGTTTCATCCATATTTCCAATACTACTTAATGCATAGCCATGTTTAGTGCGCTGTTTTATTATGTATCGATGAAAACTATTTAGTTTGTTATCAAGATCTGCAGGTAATTTTTGGGCAATTTTTGTCTTTTGCCTCAGTACCATATTATGCCTTGCCATGAATCTAGTACACCAGGATACAGTGGCCTTAAATTTGTTGCTGTGATCTGGGTTAGATTTGGCCCACTGAAGTGCAAACAAACGTATTTGATTTCGTGTCACTACATAACGGTTTTGGCGATGCTCATTCACCATGTCTGCTACATGTTTTTCGAGTTCTGGCCAATGTGGGGTGCCTCTTCTTAATGCACACTTACCCCTTGGCATACTCTTTAATGCTTTTTCATTTGCTTTCCAGTCCCGAACCATCTTTTCTGTTACTCCATATTGTCTTGCAGCAGCGCAGTTATTATGTTCCATGGCAAAGTTTACAACTTTAAGCTTGAAACTGGCTTCATATTTCTTTCTTCTTGCTGGTGGAGCCATGATGGGGTTTTGACTGTTGGACATTTGTATACCGTACTGTATGTACTGGTGCTATACTGTATGAATAGGTACTGATACTGGTGCTGTACTGTATGTGGTACCCAGTATACAACAACCAGCCCGATGTACCTTACTGGCAATTGGCTGGTTGTTGTATACAAAGCCTGCTTGGACTGGTCAGCTCTCCCTGCCTGCCCAGCCCTCCCTGTTTCCAAGACTATCAGAGCGGTAGATCTCGCTCCTGAGGACTGCAGTGAATCTGAGAGGCAGAGAAGGAGGTACGGTAATAGGATACAAGGGCGGGCCAGATTGGTGAAAGAGGCGTGTTTTTCTGAGCACAGCACTGCTCTATGGCCCTTTTCGCAGCGCTGGCTCCACCCCCCGTCGTCCTCTCCTCTTCCTCCTCCTCCTTCCCGGCGGTCCTCTGCCTAGCAACAGGAGCAACTCTGGCCAGCCTCCCTCCCTCCACGGTCGCTGATAGGCTCGCCCGATCCAGGAAACTCGGATGCCCCAGTCACTGCGAATGATGTGTGAGCCTTCGCCAGCACCTCGTTGTCCAGAGGGAGGGAAAGTGGAGCCGGCGCCCTGGAACGCCTCTTGGTGGGATTTAATATACATGTATATATATATATCATTGCGCATCTTTCATTAGGAATTCCTAAAATGAGCACATGGCAGTACAAGCCACTACTCTATGCCTGTCTCTGGGTGGTAGACCCCCAAGGGTCTGGGGAAAAACAAGCAGATCTTACAAAGCCTGACGTCTCTCCATCTGCTTTAGGCAATGTTAACCAACAATCATTACCCTTCGGCTACAGAGAGAGGTATTAAGTAAATGCAAGTGGCTAGAAAGGTCAGACTTTCCAAACCAGCCGTGTTCCAGCTGAAACTACATGTTTATCTTACAAGAGCCTGGCAAAGGAGGAAGCGGCGGAGGAACCAGAAAGGCTGCCCAGCTCCCATTCTCGGGGGGGGGCGTGCCGCTGAGAGCCTCTCCTCTCCTCCTCCCTCGCTGTCGCTCCGGAGGAGCCAGCAGCCAAGCGCCAGACTCGCATCCTTCGAAAAGGGGCAGCCTCGCCAGCTCCGGGCGCTTTCTGGCAGCCCCGCTGGACTTTTGAGCAAACTTGAGCTGCTCCCTCCCTCCCTCCCTCCCTCCCCCCTTTTAATATCCCTCCTCCTCCTCCTCCTTTCCTGGGTGGATGTCCTCTGGGCAGCGCCGGGAGGCAGCGGAAGCTGCAGCACACTAGCCGAGCGAGTGAGCAAGCGAAGTTTCAGCGAGGAGGGCGCAGCGCGGTGCCCCCTTTCCCTCCCTTCCCCGGGCCCCCCCCTCCTCCTCCACTGGCGAGGGAGGGAGTGGCACCCCCCGACCCCTCGCCCTCCTCAGCTCTCACCCGCTTTTTCCTCATTGGCCTCCTCCACCTCCGCTGGGGCTGGGAAGGAAACAAAATGCCTGCCCAAGCTGCCACAGCTGCTTCCACCAAGGTAAGCGGAGGAGGAGGGAAGGGAAGGAGGCAGTGCCCCGTGCCCGGCTCTTTGGGGCGGGGGGGGCTGGGGGGCGGGTGCCCAGAGGGGAGGAGGCCAGAGGAGGCCGGGGGAGGCCGGCACCAGCCCTCGCCCCCACGCGCCCCGCCGGCCCAGAGGAAGCCCTCCTTTCCCCCTCTCTGCCAACTTGGCTGGACTCTTCCCTGCTTCTGCCCTCCCTCCCTCATGCACGCACGGTGGCGGCGGTGCTGGTGTATCCGTATCGCACCCCCAGCTTCCGCAACGCTCCTGGTCTGGGAGCTGTAGGTGGAGGTGGGGGCGGAAGCGGGGAGGAAGCGTGACCGGCGCTTGTGCGAGGGGGAAGAGCGGCTACACAACAAGCCTCTCCCAAAACGCCACCACTTCCCCCCCCGGCGTCTTCAGGTAAGTGCGCAGTACCACCCTTGGTGCTTTCATACGGTCACCGCATATGGTGGGGATGCGGCCGCGGCCATTTTTGAGCTCCCCCACCGTATGCAGCGACCACAAAGACGTCACCCGGCGTATAAGACGACCCCCCACTTTTGAGAAGATTTTCTTGGGTTAAAAAGTCGTCTTATACGCCAGAAAATACGGTACTATTCATACCACATTTCAGTGTAACAACTTGGTTAGAACCAGAACAACTTTTTCCCTATACCTCACTACACAATCAGCTCCTAGTTAAATACATGTGGCCCTCCACATTTGCCAGGTTTCACTTTCACGGATTTGATTATCTGTGAGTTTCTCCAACCCCTGTCCCTCCCCATCTAAGGTGTTTATTTCGCAGGCGAATCTTGCTTCTTGGCAGCTCAGACCAGGCTGCATAGTCCTTTGAAAACCCACCTCTGCTCCTTTTCCTTCTCCACCAGATGCTGCATGGCCAGTTAAAGACCACTCACAGTCTGATTTCTTAGCAGCACAAATCCTCTCTCAATGCCACCCCACACCCAAGGAAGGAGATGGATGAGAGAGAAAAGTACAAGGCCAGCACGCCAACCTCTCCTTCTTTTTCTAACTTGGTTTGGATCCTGGGTGCCCCAACATGTCTTGGCCCTCTTCCCACAGATAGACACACACAGAGATTTTGATATTTACAATTTTTCCACTTTTGTGAGGGTCTTGTACTCCTAACCCTAGTGAATGTGAATGGTCATATGTAAATCTCTATTTCCATCTGTCCCTTACTACATTTGACTGTCAAATGTCTCTTCATATACTCCAACCCTTTAAGTACGCCCTTCTCAGCATAACAAGAGCTTGACTGGTTTGTTTTACTTAAGCTTGCCGAGATTCTGTACTACTCTTCTCCACACATACATCTTCCAGTATTCTAGAAAAAAAGAGTTTAGGCCTGAACTGTCAGTAGAAGTCAAAAAGACTAAAATGAGGCTCTTCTGCTTTGGACATATGAGATTATATGACTCATTGGAAAAGATAATAATGCTTGGTAAAGTTAAAAGTAGTAGGAAAAGAGGAGTCCCCATTATAGATTGACTGACTCAATCAGAGAAATCACAGCTCTGAGCTTGCAAGACCTGACTAAGTCCTAAAACAGGGTGTTTTGGAGGCCCCTCATTTGTAGAGGCACCATATGTTGAAGTGGATTTGACAGCATGTAACAATAAAAGTTGCCCACAGTCTGTAACAAACATTTTTCTTCTGTGCAATTCAAAATCTATTCACTTGTTCTAGGTAAGGCAGAAGAAGGGATGAATTCAATGAAGCTCAGCACTTTCAAGATCTACCAGTTTGCATTAGAGTGATATTATGAGCAGGAATAGGGAAATGCTGTTCTGCAACCTTAAACAGGCCGACAAAGGTTCTCCATCCTGACTGTGGAGGCCCTGGCCCTGGCCCCTTCCAAACTTGTCCTATTCCTACACTACTAAAGCACACCACTCAACTGAAGTGCTAGCTAGGAATTTGTAATCCATTTGTTATCTCCCACTGCCTACCAAAGATGAAAGAAAGAAATCCCACTCATTCTGTTCAGTGTTCCAAGCAGAACTGTGAATTGTGTGCAAAATAAGGCACTTCATTTGGCTAATGCCTGGAGATAAGCATGAAGTTTCACACCTCTCTATGCATACAGAAAGCAAACACTGACCATGGGAGGGGGGAATGGTTTGATGACATCTGAGAAGGTGCTTAGAGCAGAACCCTTCCTCTTGACATCAGCTGGATCATGAAAAGAGTGAGGATCAGGTAAAGGGCAATGTTACAGTCTTAGAAAAGTTGTGTTATTTATTGAAATATTTCTAAACCTGTGAAACTTTCATACTCAAAACAAAATCCAAGGCATCTAACAAAGAAATGACAGCAAGCAATATATAAAAAAAATCCAAAAAAATAAGAAAAAAATTTACTACAAGACTACAGAAAAAAACAGGACTTTCAAAAAGTAGTAGAATTCACCAATAACAAATGTATTATGACTATATTTCATAGTTACAAAAGTACTCTGTAAGGACCACATCTTCACTGTATGTTCAAAGACAAGGAGCAACACAATCAGCCAGGTGTTCCTGAGGAGCATTCCACGAGAGAAATATGAATGAATGTGCAAATTACTTGGAAACAGTGATACTTAAGAGCACTTAAACTGAACAGAAAAGTACTCAAATATCCTACAGTGGTAAAGCAGAAATTTAATAGGAAAAAAAAAAGGATTTACAATGATAGCTGGAAAAAACATCTGTAAAAGAC
This sequence comes from Iguana delicatissima, assembly GCA_948472985.1. NCBI lineage: Eukaryota > Metazoa > Chordata > Lepidosauria > Squamata > Iguanidae > Iguana > Iguana delicatissima. Next base: position 433,976 of record CAOKZL010000308.1, read on the forward strand.
AGTTAATAAGTTCAAAACCATTGTCTTTGTTAAGAATATACCTCTGCCAAACAAATTCACTATAAAATTTACAGTTGAAGTCCTTAATACTGTTCCAGATCCTGAGGAATAAAACACAAATAAATAATAATGATATTAACAACCAAATAAAATCATATTTTTTAAATTAAAAAGCACATTTTCTTAAGGGTCAAAAATGTTAACAGTGCAGCCTAAGCCAACAACAATAATATTTTACTACAACTTCAAAGTGAATTGAACAGATACACTGTACAGTTTCGTTCAGTTAAATAAGCTAATGAGCTATGGCTCAGCAATAGAATTATGCAATCGTATTTGGTCATTCTTACCTATCAATTAAGTTTCCATAAATCTATACCATAAATAAAGAAGTAACAGATATTTTAGATTCTAATCAACATAAATATGCAGGTTAAACACAGTATGTCAAATGGATGACATTAAAAGATATAAAAATAATCTTAAATAATGAGAAATAACCATGATCAGAGAAATATTTTTTTCCTACATTGAAAAAAAAAGGAATGAGGAAGAAGACTCAAGAACATTTGTAAAGTAAACTTTTTCATCATTCCCTTTCTAAATTTTAAGAAAATAATTTTCCCTTTGTAAATTTGTGTCATATTAACCTAGGAAATCAAGTTTAATGGTTGCTGCTTACAGAAATTTTTTAAAGTAGTAACTGGGCACTGACAGGAATTAGAGAATTCTTCAAGTACTCCTCTAGATCCCAGTGTTGGATTTAATGAGACGCTGATTGTCAGAAACATCCCTGACCACTGGTCATCTTAAGTGACGCTGATGAGTTTTTTCCTCAAAAACATCTGGACACCAAGCTTATTTACATTTTGGCTGGCTTGTCCAGTACAGCTTCCATAAATTCTGGGGTAACAAATCTTGTCTATTAAACTCTATTCTTCGCTGTTGTCCCATACTTAGGATTTTTCCAATTATACTCCACACGGTATCTGGCATTTCATTATCTCAACATGAACATGTATTTATTCTATATTAAATATTAAATTTACAAACTAATCACATCACAAAATAAGATTTTCAAGAAAAGTAATTTAAAAAACTTTAAAAGCTACTTATATTTCCTTCGCCTTTCTCATTCACTGGAACACAGGCTTCCCAATTTTTGATAATTTGGAAAAAATAAAACTGAGATGGCATACTTAATACATAAAAGACTATTATGTGAATAATCTTTAAAATTCTGTAATTTCATACATAATGAAAACTGGTATTCCTTATTACTGAAAAAATACTGGCTTCTTTTAGCTTATTTTGGAATCATTTTCAATATAAAACGAATGGATCCAGACTTTGTCTTACTGGAAAATACTAACCTATACTGATTTCAGTGAACTTAGACACAGTATGATTGAGTTTGAACCCAAGCTAAAATATTTTAAATTCAATATGTTTCTTATATAGACACCGCGCTGATCATACACTGTTATTTTGGACAACATCTACTAAATATTTTTTAAAAATTACTGACTTAGACGCACAATTTCTAACGCTTAAAAAAATGAAGAGGCTTCCTATTAGCAAAGTTACACAGAGTTCCAAAAATACATCTAGCAAATTCATAAAAGCATGCGATCAACAAGTCTACAACCACTCACAGAAAATAAATTTTAAACAATTAATTTCTTTTCCTCAGGCTAAAAGAATTTAGGATGGAAACAAAAACTAAATGTCTGAAATTACACCAGTAACTGTAGGTTGAAGAAACAACTGTGCAATCTGCCAGAAAGCATAGCAGCATTTCCCAACATCATACCTAGAAATCATAGTTAAATATATCAGATACTTTGAAACCAATTAGCTTTATAACAAGCTAATTGGTCTTATCAGGCCTATAGGTAAGTAAGAATGCCTAAAACAGGAAGAAACCCTTAACATCCATCTAGCTTCTACATTATCTGAATTTAATAACTGGTACAGTTTTGAAACTGAGCGCGTTTACCACTTTCCAAGGCATTCAAGCCCAAGTGTTTGGCAGCAACTGGTTCTTGTCAGTTATTTATAGTTCCACACTGCTTCAATAACCTATGAGAGTGGTATTCTGTCATGTATTTGGAAGAGGTCAGCAGATATGCATAAGATGTTACTATCTGAAATATATTCATTTGAAAGGGTCTATATTAAAAAGCTGAAAGGGCTACTAAAGTTATTCAAGGATTGATTTGTGAACTTGCAGCAGAATTATTTTAACTCTTCCATTTTACTATAGAAAAACATTTGCCACATTTGTGGAATTCAGTATATAAAATTATCTAATGTGAATTTAATGCATCTTATAGCATCTTGAATATCCAAAGTTCTGATGATACACACTTGCCTTATTCATGTGCATTATTCATTTACCCAAGACATGTTCAAAAAGTACGAGCTTGTCAGTATATAAATTTAGACTGACATTTTACAACTAAGATTGAAAATAGTATTAGAAGGGGGATGCTACAAACATAAATATTATCTATGGTTTCTGTTCCAATTAAGCAAAGAAAATTAATTTATATATTTATGTTAACATATAAGCAAACACTTTGTCTTGTAATGTTTTTGAACTATTTTGAATTAAGCTAACACATTTGTTAAATTCAGCTGCTCAATTAATGAACAAATCAAACCACTCCTCCTTACTCAATTCACATCACATTAAAAATATTTTAACATTTTAGTTTAACTAGCTCACAAACATTTACTTGTGGAATCATGTTAAAAACACAAATATGCTTTAGTATTTTTGGTACAATTGAATATTTACCAGGGATTACAAAACCGTTCGACCTCTGAGTTGCTTTTTAGTGTACTTCTGTTTTAAGTTGCCTAAATTATGCTGTAGTCCTATATGCACTAATATGGGAATAAACTGGTTGACTCAGTGGGATTTGCTTTTGACTAAACGCATAAAGAACTGTGCATTTATTCATTAAGTGTGTTTTCCTGGTAGTACCGCATGTAAAACAAACCAGCAGGGAAGTTTTAAAAGACTGCTAACACTGTTTGCAAGGAGACATGGATCAGTTTTGTCTTCGCAAGACTTCAGGCTCCGTTAGCTAATCTGCTCAGTAATACTGACTAGTCACCGTTGATCACATGCAAGTACACACAGTTCTAATTCAGTCACATCACTGACAAGCAAGAAAAGCATAAGAAATAGATCTGCAGTGAATTTTTTTAGTACTGCTGAGCAGGATAAACTCTTTTCTATTCAAAATTAGCTTCCAGTTCAATGACAAATTCATAATTCCCTGCAACACTGAATCCACTCTTCACCTTTGCCCACACTATGTTTGTTGTGTGCCTTCAAGTCATTTTGTCTTATAGTGACCATAAGATAATCCTATCATGGGCTTTTTTTGACATGATTTGTTTGGAAGGAGGCACTGCCTTCCTCTAGACCGGGACAATGCAATTTGCCCGAGGTCACCCATGCAGACTTCTGTGGCCTAGTGGGGATTTGATCCCTGGTCCCCAGAGTCATAGTCCAGCACCCAGACCACTACAACAAGTTATCTCCCTCTGTCCACACTATGACCCTCCTAATTTCTAAAAGTGGTCCCTCCAGTTTAACAAGGGTTTGGGGCGCAGAACACTTGCAAAAGTGGAAAAACTGAGAAAATCCCCTTCCGCAATCTCTCTCCCATTCCCCTGCCTTTTTTGAGCTGAGTCAAGAGGCAAGGGAATTGGAGGGGGAGCTCTGAAGGGATGAAGGAAGGCTCATGTGAGCCTCCCCCTCCCCCAATTTCTTTCCTTTTTTCCTTGGTGCAAGTTCTCATTGCCAGAGCCAGAGCCAAAGGAATAAGAAGGGGGGGTTCCAGAGGGGAGATGGAAGGTGCACAAGAGCCTTCTCTCCTTCCATCCCCTACCTTTTTGCTGAAGCACAAGTTCTCAGGACCAGGGCCAGAAGCAAGGGAATGGGAGGGAGGAGCTCCGGAGAAGAAAAGGAAGGTGCACACAAGCCTCCCCATTTCCTTGTCCTTTGTCTGGGCACTTGCCTTCCATCTCCATGTCCAGCAAAACATAAGGGAATGCGAGAAGAGGAATGAAGCATATGTGCACTTTTTGAGTGATCAAATTCCTGAAAGTCAGACTCACAAATGTGGAGGGTGGACTGTATATTCAATATCATATCTTTTGCCATATGCAGGACATTTTAGCTCCGGTAGCTGGCCTATTCAATTTTCCTGAAGTATGTTTTCAAGTTCCTTATGCCAGTTCCAACAGGACAAGAATTCATTCATATTAAGCCTTTGGACTGCTCCTTCTGAAATACAGTACAGAATTATGCTCAATTAATTGTGAATGGTCATCGAATGAGCCAGTTACTTTTCTTCCAAATAGATATAGGACATCACTGAATGGGTCAAAAATCATTATATTATAATGATCTTTTGTATACGGAGCAAAACCGTTGGGAGCTCAAGTCAAGAGATATGCACTCTGAGGAAGGTAATGACTGAAGAGGTTTGCCTGTTTACAACTTAAAGAGAGACTAAAACAAGGTAAGAGAGCATTAGTTATAGAGGCAAGAAAAAAATATTTTTTACTTAGAATTGTGCAAAGATGATAATGTAATCAAAAAAGTGTATAAATGTCCTTTAACACCAGAGACAGAAGATGAACCTATAAAAGAATTTATGATACGGTGGGCACAAAATTTTGGACGTAATGTACAAATGGAGACATGGGGAACATATGGACTAAAGATATAAAACTTACTTGTACAGTAATGTAACTGAAAATATGTATAAGATGATGTACAGGTATTTTTTAACTCCAAATAAGTTTTCAAAAATGACTAAGAATGTTTCAAATCAGTGTTGGGGCTGTCAGGATAAGGAAAAATCTTTTTTTTCATATGTGGTGGCTTTAGGAGAAGCAGAAAAACTGTTGGCTTAATATTTATGTTAATTCAAAAAAAATTAAAGTAGATTGCAATGTCACCTGAAATGTTCATGTTGGGAACTACTGACAAGCAACTAGATAGTAAATACAGACTTCTTCAATACATAACAACAACTGCAAGAATATTGTACGCTCACACTTGGAAACAGACTGAAGCACTGATGAAGGAAGAGTGGGTTTTTAAAGTGGTGGACTTTATCCAAGTTCCCAACATACTGTAGATTTTAAAAGATAAACCAGTTGAAGATTTTTTTTAAGTATTGGAAACCATTTATGGATTTTTTTGAGCAATAAGAAGTCTAGGAACATAGTAATATGTGGTTACAATAATTAGTAATCTCAGTAAGTTGAATTTAGATCTGTAACAGTAGAATAAGACTTTTTGTATTAATTTTTCATCTTCATTATGGTTGGGGGTTCAGAGTTCTTTTGTGTTCTAGTTAGCATAGCTAGATTGTGTTTATGATAGTATATTAGTGTTCAGCAATGTTAGTGTTATACTAACTAGTAATGTTTTAGTATTTTGTCTTAGTTTTAGTTATCCGTGTATATTGTTTATATAGTTTTCTCTTTTTCTTCTTTCTGCTGTTGTTAATTGGTCTGTATAAAACTAATAAATATGAATTCTTAGGGGGGAAAAGAAAGCAATAGGACACTATGATAAAACTGTGTAAAATTACTGCTCCCTTCTGTCTCAGTTTACTTGAAACATAGCGCATTTTTCTCCTTACTGACCTTGTAATTAGTAGGACAAAACCATGTTATCTTATGGAACCCACACCCAATTGTGTCTGTGGAAGCTAAACTTGGTCAATCCTGGCTAGAACTTGGATGGGAGTTCACCACGCAACACTAGGGATTTGAAGGAGGGGCTGGGAAAAAAATTCTGACTGAAACCCCAGAGAGCCATTGCCAATCAAAATTGGCAATAGTGGCTAGACAGACCAATGGTATGACTGTGTTCAAGGCAGCTTGCTATGTTCCTAATCTAAAAGTACAACTGAACAGACAATGTTTTATATTCTTCTGAACACCAGCCTTTTTTTTGCACCATGTTCTACATCTTTAAAAAAGCTCTATGGCAATCTTAAATGGAAATTAACAAAAACAGAAATATAGCACTATTATACTTCTCAATACGTGGTAAAAAGGAACAAAAGCCATGAGTATCAGTTTGTATGGAAGCTTGACATTTTTAAGAACAAAAAAATTGTATCAGTTTAAAAAAAAAGACCTTAATAATTCAATTTTACAAACCACTGTGGAGCTACCATCACATAATCATTTAGTTAATTATATAGTCATGAGTGGGCAAATCATGACAATTGGCCTGATTTTTATTTATATAACCTTTTTAGCAGGAGTTAGCATTCTATCCCACCACTTGATATCTTAAACCTAAAGTCACACATGAAAATAATTTTAACTGTAAATTGCCTCCGCTTGGCAAGTAAATCTTTTCTGCTTCCAGGTGCTGAACACAAAAGATCCCAACACAGTCTTGGCCTAAAGAAGGTCTCAAAAAGAATTTCTCCCTCCCTGCCAAAGCTTTATACAAATATTCTTAGTCTAATTTAGGCTCAAAAAATACTTTACTGTCACAGGCTATCCTCAACAAGTGTTAAAAGATGGCACAGTACCCATTTTTAGATCCCAAGGGCCTTTCTGCACTACACTGCTATAGTGCTATTATTCCACCTTCAACATCCTGTGGAATTCTGGGGTTTGTAGTTTACTGAGGCCAAAGATCTCTCTGGTTTGAGAATTCTAAATGCCCTTTCCTAAACTGCAAATCCCAGGATTCCACAGGATGTTGAAAATGGAATAATAGCCCTATAACAGTGTAATGCAGAAAGGCCCCAAATAATTACTGAGTAAGACAAGTATTTAAATCCAGTGTTACACTAGCATCTGACTGTTACTATGAGTGAACTTTCCCCCCCATACCCGTGCTGTGCTGCCTTAAAATCAGATCTGGAAGGATTTCTAGCCTTCCAGATGGGATTTTGTGTTACACATGAAATTCCTCCCACTGCATAGCAGATGGTCCTCAAACATTCTGGAGCAACTTTTTTTGGGGGGTGTGTGGAATATGATTTATTTTAGCATGAGCTTTCCCAGTGTTAATGTCTGTCTGCCTGAATACCCTAAAGGCATCGGAACCCCTCTTATCTTGGAAGCTACACAGAGTTACCCCTGATTAATATTTGGATGGTGACAGCCAATGAATACCAGGTGCTGTAGACTACATTTCAGCAGAAGGAACTGGCAAAACCACCTCTGAGTAAGAGGCAGCCTGAAGGCAGATACAGACACAATTAGTTACTCTGGTTCTTTAGCATCACTACCCAAGTCATTTGCAAAACAACCATTTGATTCTCAAACTTGCTAAGTATCACAGAGACCACACTTGGATTACCAAGAGGAAGATTAAATACCATTTTGCCAAAAACTACTCATAGCAGCCCCTTCTTGCTCTACATCCAGATCTTTATCCCTCAGGGTTACAACCTATTTATATAATTAATGGTAGTCCTACCATTACACAAGGACTAGTTTGGGGTCCCTCATACACTACTGCTGGATATCCATAAAATACACGGGTGTTCTACCCAGAAACAACACTTATACAATACTTGTTTTAAAGAACTTTCACATGGCTCTGATTAAAGCAAAGATTTCTGATCCTTCACCTGGGCCAATACTACCACTGATTACCAATGACAGTCCAAGGGGTTGCCTGTGAACACAAGTGACAATGAAAATCTCTATGTAGCCAAAAATCACTGGAGGAATATGGGCAGTAACTGACTCTCTTTTAGGCCATTATTGCTTTGAGATCATCTGCAGAGGGAGAACAGACCTGCTTGCTAAACATAGCCAATCTGCAGCTTAAATTATTTTCATGTGCTATCTCAGTTTTTGTAAGTTTCTATCCAAGTAGTTGCTAAGTACCATTAAAACATTTATCAAAATAGAAAACTAAATAAAGTGTAGAATCTGGAAGAGCTTCTGGAAAACAACACTTAAAACTTGTGATAATAGGTGGCTAAGCCATTAGAAGGGTGTGGAATTTCAAGGAAAATTCAGTATTGCTCCCCCCAAAAAAGAATAATGGGAGAACAGGTGCAGGGAGAAGGATTTATATAGATGGCTACCTTTTCCCCTCAAGGTGACTAGTGTTTCAGAAGCTGACAGCTGAACATTAAGAAAACACTAATAATGACAACAGATGATTTGTGCAACTTTTCAAAGTAGACAAGGAAGATACTGAAATAGTTCAAGATTTTCCATACCTCAGTTCAGTCCTTAATCAAAATGAAGACTGCAGTCAAGAAATCAGAAGAAGACTTTGAAAGGCAGCTATGAAGGAACTGGACAAGATCATGAGATGTAAAGATATATCACTGAATACTAAAGTAAGGACTGTCGTGCCATGGTATTTCTAATTTCTATGTATCATTGTGAAAGCTGCACAGAGGAGAAAGCTGATAGGAAGAAAATCAACTCAGTTGAAATGTTGTGCTAGAGAAAGGTCCTACAGATATTGTGGACTGCTAAATAAACAAATAAAAGAGTCCTAGAGCAAATCAAGCCCAAACTTTCCCTAGAAGCCAAGATGACTAAACTGAGAATCCTATACTTTGGATGTAACATGAAAGCACAAGATTTATTAGGAAAGATAATAATGTTTAGTTAGGTAGAAAGCAGTAAGAAAAGAGGAAGACTGCAGATGGATAGATTCAATCAAGGACCACACAACCATGAGTCTGCAAGACCTGAGCATAGCTGTTGATGATGGAGTGACTTGGTGGTCACTCACTGATAGGGTCACCATAAATTGAGGTTGACTTGATGACACTTAACAACAGCAAAAACAAATGAGCAAACAAGCAATTATTACCATGACACAAAACATACAGCTGCTGTACTCTATTCACAATTAAACCTCTCTCTCCCTGCCACACACCTGAATCTTCCCAAGTATCTGGACTTGCACTAATTCTGACAATGCATACTAAGGCATACAAAACACTCATTTGCACAAGACTAAAGAAGCTACCCTGAATAAATAGTTGACTCACCTTCCAGCATACCTCCATAAAACTGAACTGTGAAGCCCAGTAGTTTTCTATGATGTATTTAATGAACAGAATATCTTTGAAACATTATATTTGGCAATACTACAGAACTTTTGGAGATTCAACTTTTGCCCCCTATTTATTTCCAAATAAAAACATATAAAAAAATAACAGATTTTAACAGATCTTTTCATTGAGGTATTAATGCTTATATATTTTATCTTTCCCATGCAAGAGTGATTTAAACAAAATTATATAGAAATGTTAATGGCTGATATACATCTAAAATCCTATGTTCATGGTAATCAATGTATCATGCTTCAAAGAGCTTTACTGAAAACTATACTTTACATATAAAGTCTAAGTAAGTATATTAAATGCATGAAACTGCCAGAACTGAAGAGAACTTTAAGAATAAAACAGAAAATCATCTTCCAAAACATTTATTGGAGAACTATGATAAACTGTATTGAAAGACCTGTTACAGTTCATTTAAGAAGTGTGCGTTCTGCTTTTTTCATAAGCCACAGGGTGACTGCATAGTAACACAAACAAAAATCAGATAATAATACAGGAATTATCTTTAAAGCATTGGTCAATCCACTTTCAAGAGAGGATTAGATAACAAAATAAGCCACTAAAACTCAGAATAGGATGGTGTTCACCTTACTATTTCCTACTACTTTACTACTTCCTAAAAGTTACAGGTTCCTGGTAAATTACTTGTTGCCATTGCCATTCTTTACTATTATTATTTTATTTATTTGTTTTGGGGGAAGAATTTTTACAACAGGAAAGGTCTTCTCATTTTTTAGGGACAACAGTTTCACTGCTGTACTCTAACAGCAATTAATGTTACAAAGAAAGATCCTTAAAAGTAAAGAAGAGAGATAGGAAGTCAGAGCAAACTCTGGCTTCTTCCTTAAGTTTGTTGGGCGGGGGGAGGAGAAAGAAAGAAGTGAAACCGCTTGTTGTCTGACAACAAAATAAAACAACTATGGAGCAAAGCTATGTGGTTTAACTTCTCCAGCTGCAGATGGAACTGACTGAGCAGTATACAATGAACCCTATTTTTTCATGATTACCAAGAATTCCAATAGCTCTTTGGTTTGTTGTGTCAAGTGAACTATTCAAGGGCAAAACAAACTGTATACTGATTCATTTAACTTAATTAACACACTAATCTGGATGATGGATTACTTCCATCTGCACATTTTAGAATATTCTATATGTTTTCTATTCATTTCATCTAAATTTCTTAATAAAAAACATCTTAATCTCTCTATTACATGGCTATTAATTTCCATCTTTTCAAATAAACCTCAAGGTACCTAACAAAATCATATTAAAATAATTAAAACAAAAAGTCAATGATTCAGCAGTTAGATCATTACAGAACAGTTGACATAAGACTGAAAGATTACCTGATGAAACCTAGTCTTTTTTTAAAAAAATCTGCATACATAATGAGCCAAGAAGTATGAGGCGTGGGTTTCAATATTTATCCCCATCCCCATCAAATAAAAAATTGCAACCAGAACAAACTGGTCTTCACTATTAGAGAGTGTGATGTAAAAACAAACCTCCAAAAGGAAGTTGCATAGTCGAAGCAGTTTACAGAAAAACTTCATTCTCCTCTCTTTTGAAAGATATCACATACTAAATGCACATGTGAGTACAGACAATGGCCATTTCCACCCTACACTGTTACAGTGCTATTACAGTAGAGTCTCGGTTATCCAACCTTCGTTCATCCGACGTCGCGGCTGCCTGGGGGTGTGGCTGTAGGCATTTCCACACCCCCAGATACGCCCAGACATGCCCCCAGACACGCCCCCAAAATGGCAGCCGCCACGGGCCTCCGGATTATCTGACATTTTCGGGTATCTGACGATCAGCCCGCCCGTTTATGTCAGATAACCGAGATTCTACTGTATTCTACTTTTAACATCCTGTAGAATTCTGGAGTTTATAGTTTACTGAGGCCAAAGAGCTCTCAGAGTGAGAATTCTAAATGCCCCTCCCTAAACTGCAAACCCTAGGATTCCATAGGATGTTGAAAGTGGAATAATAGCACAACAGTGTAGTGCAGAAATGGCCCATGCTCTCTCTTTTTTGAAGTGTTCTCTTTACTTTCCCAACCGTGTTTCGCTGACAAAAGGCAGAACGGATTTTCACACCTCTTTTATCACAGCCAGGATTATGTCATTTATTCTGATTCCAACCCCTTGTTATGTCCCATTTTGTATGGTCTATGGTCACATCTAATTTCAAGGAACCACCGAAATTCTGTCAGATTTTTATCCTGTTTGGTCCAGGAAATGAATAATCTGGGGAGCTTTCAGGCTGCTGTGTAAATTACCTCAAAAAAGAGTGAGAGATAAATTGTATTCCGAGACATTTCTTACCAAATCCAGGCAAATAATGGAATGAGATTCCAAATGACATAGCAATGCATTAAATCTTTAGACAAACAAGATTAAATGTGAGTGTGTAGACAAATGGACAACTAGAAATACTAAGTGTATTTGCAAACTTTCCAACTTCTCAAATGGCCAGATGCCATTTCAAAATGCTCCAAAAACTGGTTCACACTGCCCATAGAATATACTAGCAGCATAGAAGGATAACGGAATGGAGGACAGTTAATTACCTCAGGACCACAATAGGCCACATCATAAGAACTCTACTTTCTACTTCTCCTTGTGAATGCTCCTTTCAGCTTGAAAACTTTGGGGATTGGTAAGAAAAGGCCCCTAGTCAGAGATATCTAGTGAAAAACGGAATAACCAGTACACTTAAGAAAGCTTAGTACTCTTTCCTGCTGAGTGTCCTAATGAGCATTATGAAGTATGAGCCAGGAACTCCATTTTTAAACTTTAACACGTTTTTGCTTCCAATGTTTGCCTCTAATAACACCTACATTCTGCCTCCCCGTGAGCCAAAGGAATGCTGTACACCAACAGATTTTAAGACAAACTCACATTTAACAGGCAGAGCCACAGCAGAAATCCTCCCTGCAAGATTCAGTGGAAGACAGGACCTCAAGTCTACTTTATCTTCTGCTGCAAAAAAATGTCTTTTGTAAGCACCTGATATCAGGAGAACTAGTATTATGCATGATAGTATCACTAAACAAAGTTGAGATATAAGTCTTGTATATTTAAAAATACACTGCAATCTCGGTTTCAATTCGCAGTTTATCTGCACAAGACTTCAGCAATGTTACATCATATTAAGCCACTATAATGACTTAAAAAGACAAACAAAAGGAAGAATTATAATGCATTTCAGAATGATGAAAAAAACAAAAACAAATAGAGATCTGAGGAAAAAAATAATACAAAGAGCAAATACTGAGCAAAACCAAGACAGACATGTTTAGTCAAGATCATGAGTAACAACGTACTCATTACTGATGAAATCATTACACCCATACTCTAGGATCCAGCTGCAGCCTGATTTAAACTCTTGCAATTCACAGATATCTCTCAGAATAGAATGGCAAGCCATCCAGTGCCTTTAATTTATTTCTGCTTTCAGTCTCTCTACTTCCCTTTCAGAATCATATTACTCTCATAGTATATTTAATACCCTCACAATTTTTAAATGCCCTCCCAACTTGTTCTTTCATATTCTTATGCTACATCCTCTTGGTTATTCTTTCTTCCTGTAACTAGAACAGGGCACAGAAGAGTTTAACCCTGAAATCTGTAGCTAGGGCCAGGCTGAATGTATAATATTGCATAAAAACCTGGGTACCTGGACCAAGCACTCTACACTAAATAAACAGAGACACAGTCATATTACTGATTTACCGTTGAAACAATAAAATAAAATAGTATTTTAAACCCGAACAGCTTTATTCTGACATAAACCTCCATGATTTAGACACATATACATGACGCTTCACCCTCATTTAGTAATAATGTATGAATTCATGAATAACCAGGTTCATTACTTGTTCATCTAACTCAGTTTCACCTACTCTCACAAATGGGGTCTCAACCAGAAGTCCCTTCCATCATCTAGAGTCGGATTTTTTTAACGTGAGATACCAGGGACAGAGCTTGGAACCACCTGCATAAAAACATGTGCTCTGCCACTGAACAACAGTCTATCTATGCATGCGTGCCAACTCATGAACATCATGTGCACATACATTTTCTCTCCGCCAAAACACACTTAATACAGTACACACGAAAGAGTCAAATGGCCATTAAATGCCAACAGAGGAAGGGCAGCAAACAGTTTAAAGGAAAAGAAGACAGTAACACCTGTGAAATAAAAACTATTTTGCCAAAATTTGAAACTGAATGCTCTCCCCTCCCCGCTTCACGGTGTACCAATTAATACCCCCCACTGTGTCCACTTGGTCCTTAGCGATCCATGCCTCCCCACGAACCTCTCGCACCCCATTTGCCCTTCCAATAAGCGAAGTCCCACTTTTGCAGGGACAAAAAAAGTAGCAAAATAAGTCATAAGTGACAAACTGACACGTGAACTATGAAAGCGGGAAGGAACTCCCCTGTCCATATCACTCCTCCAGCCACGGACGGATGGCTTACTTAGCTGCTTCACAGCTTACGGCCCTGCCTCCTTTCTAAAGGTCTTTTCTAAGCCACCTGCCCTTTACAGGCCCGGCCTTCCATACACAGCCACCCGCCCCACAGAAAGAGATAAGCGGGCCCACGTTCCTCCACCAGCGGCCGCCGGTGCTGCTCGCGATAACCAGAAATGGCGGGAGACGATGACAGAAGATCTTCCTTCCCTATATTTACTGCTCGCTTTGCCTGAGAGAACTACAAAGTCCCGCACCCCCTAAACAACGTACCCGCCTCACGCCGCCTCGCCTCACGACCCACCAAGCCGGCAACCCCTACGCATGCGCGCCTGCCTGGCGCCGCTCCAGAAGGAAGCCCGTGAGTTGCGCTGCGCTTGCGCGTTGCGTGAACGCCGGTTCCGGCCAACCGGCTGAGGCCAGAAAGCAGAGTGGGCGGAGTCGTGGGCGGAGTCGTGGGCGGAAGGACTGGCAAAGGCAAGTGCGTGTGATCCGCGCAGGTAGTGTTTGTGAAGAACAGGGGATGGGGAGGGATATCCGCACTAGCCTCTTACAGTGCTATTATTCCGCTTTCAACATCCTATGGAATCCCGGCGTTTGGGGGCCCCTTGAGGCTCCTCCCTAAACTGCAAACCCCAGGATTCCATAGGATGTTGAAAGCGGAATAATGGCACTGTAAGAGGCTAGTGCGGAAATGGCCTCTGTTTAGTAGGCAAGGAAAGAGGGGGGTGTTGATGGTACCGGGTGAGTTGTTCTTGGCGGGGGCTTTGCCTTTGTCAAAAGCTTGCTTACAGAAAAGGAATCCTGTAGGTGGAAGTGGGAGGTACAATGTTATTTTAATGTATTCCAAGTTTGGGGGCAAGTGTTGGATTACTTCAAGTTCAATTGCAGTTGTGTGCAGTTTACATTTACTGATGAGTTGCTTGACGTTTGCTTGGGAGTAAGTATGCCTGTGATGGGTTAGACTTGAGTGTGCCTGATACTCTCCTGATCCAAAAATCTAGTTGCCTTATATAAGCCTGTTTAAACTTAAAAGCACTTAAGTGGAGAGATGAGATTAAAATGTGAAGTGACTAAGCTGCAAATGATCTGGAAAGGGAGAAGATGGAAATAAAGCACTTAGGTGGGAGAGGAGAAATATAGTATATATGAAGTATATGCAATATAGTATACATGAAACACTCTTAACTGAGAAGTCTGGCATACTGCTGAGTAGGTGCACTAAGATCAAACTGAATGGTTTTTTAAAAAGGCTATTTGAAATAAATCTTGAGTTGGTAACTGTGTTCTTTCAGATGCTGTTGGGCTGCAGCTCCCATATCCTTCACCACTGCTGACTCGGATTGGCAAGAGTTGTAGTTCAACATCTTTCCCACCTATGAAGTAGGTGGCGTGAGAGAGAGTTGGAATGGTAAAATAAGAGGCAGAAGAAAAAATTAATTTTGTAGAGCAGGGAAGGTGTTTGAGATATCCTGTGTGGTGTAGCATTTAGACTATTGAACTGGGAGTTGACTGGTTCAGGTCATGATCTGTTGTTGTTGTTGTTGTTGTTGTTGTTGTTGTGTGTCTTCAAGTCATTTCCAACTTATGGCAACCCTAAAGAAGACCTATCCCTGTGGGGTTTTCATGCCATGATTTGTTGAGTTTGTCTTTGCTTTCCAAAGTCACCCATTAGCTTCCATAGCTGAGTGAGGATTCAAACCCTGATCTCCAGAGTCATAGTCCAGTGCTGAAGCCACTGAACCACACTGGTTCTCCCATGATCTCTGCCAAACCATGTAACATATTAGGACAGGGATTCTCAACCTTTGGTCCATCAGATGTTTTGGATTTCATGTCCTAGAAACTATGGCTAATGCAGCCAGTGGTCAGAGATGCTGGGAACAAGAGTCCAAAGTATCTGTCATTCTGCTATGCAATTTTGGGCTAATTAGTGTTGCTTTGCAAAGACAGGAAATGTAATAAAATATTAAAAGTAAGAAGTGGATTAGGGCATGTGGATTTGAGTTAGCTTCCTCTGTATCAGCTTAGTCCCCAAGGGGCCATAAGATTCTTTTGCTATATTAAAATAAATGGCTACCATTTGGGAAAATCAGGAGTTGATGTAGTTTAAAAGAGTAGTAGAAGATTGTTCAGAGATATTAAAAAGTGTCAATAAGATGCAGGTGGAGGAACTGAACTGATAGGTGCTTCGTTGATGGGGGGAATTCTTGTCCATAACAACTAAGGGAAAAATGATGATTTATAGGCCATGCCTCATCTTCTTTTTAAATGTTGATGTGAAATGTCTAGTACTTGTTGTGTGAGGGGGAAAATGTCTGTGGATTTTTTTTACTAAAATAATGCTATTCTTTTGTGTGTTTGCGTGTGAGAGAGAGCGTGTGTTGGGCCAGTCATACCATGTGGCCAAGTGAGACAGGCAAAGGAGAGTGGATTGAGTGATAGCAAGACTACTTAAATAAATTATTGCTTTAAACAACCAAGAGAAAACCCTACTACTACTTCTCCACAGAGCAAACGTGATTACTAGAATATATTAGTTTGCAATTCAGCAGTAGTTCACAACATCTAGAATGAAATAGTTTGTGTAAATTTTCTTAAGCTAACTTTATCAATTTGAGCGTTGGAATACAAAATGTACTCTTTGCCTATATTGGGCAGAAAATGTTGCATAAGTCCATCAGGAGTGAAAACAAGTAAATTACTGAAACATAACAGCACTTAAATCTAAATCCAATTATTAGTCCTAACTAGCATAGATTCACTGAATCAGCAATAGCTTTAGAAATCAGCACTTAAGAGTCATCTATTCAACAGGTCTTCCCTAACTAAGAATTTTGTTTAGATCATAATTTATTAAACTAGTTTTGGAAGGTAACAAATGTTTCACATTTGCTTTTGCAGAGTGGCTGGTTCATGTCTGTCCTAAAGTATATAGCCCCTATATGCGGGCATCTAGCTTCTTTACATAGATGCTATGTCTAGGACAGTCCCAAGGGAGAAGAACGAATTATATACAGAATATAGAGAGTACTGTGGAGCCATATCGGTGTATATGATGGTAAATCTTGAACTGTGTGCCCATAGGTTGGAACAGAGATCACTTGCTGGCTGGACCATTCTGCTTCCTTAAATAAATAATTTTTAAAAGAAATTTTCTCTTTGTTTGTTTTCTCTCAAGAGTAAATAAATATACACAGCCCTTAGAAGTTCTGTAAATAAATCTTACTTCCCACATTCCCTGCTGTCATTCCCTCCATAAAAGCAGAAAATGGGTCTTTCTGGCTTTCTCACATTTGATTATGTAGATGATGATGATGATGATATTTCTTATCTGCCTCTCCCCAAGGCTTGAGGTGTAGTACATCACAGATTAAAATACAACTAAAAACACATAAAAGCACTTAAAATACATCATTTTAAAATTCATAGTTAAAAATTGACTGGGTGGGCCTGCCAGAAGAGATGGGCCTTTAGTACTTTTTAAAATCCAGACACTGTGTTTTGCTGTTGAACCTATTCCAGTAGGTCATTCCACAATATTAGGTTTATTAGAATCCAGTTGATAACCTGTTTTCCTGTATCTGTGTTGTTGTTGTAGTATTTTCTCTGTGGTCTTCTGTGAATTATTAATAAATGGAAGGAAGGGTTTTTTTTTCCTTTAGTTGTACTCTAACCATGGGACAGAGAGAGGCAAATGTCTTCATTCCTCATTGCATGGTATAACTCACCATCATCAGTACCAGCCCTCTTTATAAAACTTTGTCCAAAAAGCCCTTCAAAGCAGATTTCCTGAGAGTGTTGGTTTCATGGATATAACAATAGCACTTGGTGCTGCCCAATCAATATAATAAATAATAGAAACACAGCACACTTCATTGTGGTAGGAAATTTATGACCAGGTGACCTTTATTTGTTGCCCAGATGTTAACTGTTGATGGGCAGTTCCATGGCTCTGTTCTCCCTTCCCATTGTTCTTTATTTTTAGACTGGACAACCCTTCAAAAGAGGACGGTCCTATATAAAATAAGACATATGACCAGCTTACCCATTCATTGGATACTGAATTGATCTGCAACAGACCCACTGCTCATTTGGTCATTTCTATCATTGTAAAATGAAAAGGTCATTTATAGTACAGTCTTAGTTTAGCCACAGCTACTCACAAGGAAAATCCCATTGAATTTAGTGGGACTGGCGTGTATAAGCTTGCACATGTAAGCTGCCCTTAGTCTTAAAAAGTCAGTTAGGAGCATGCTACCAGCCTGCCTTCGTTTGAGCTAATTAAAGCCCAGTCTGGTCTTTGATCTCAGGAGAAACATATTATGTCCCAGGAGTACAGAAAGAACAGTGTTAACTTGGCTCTCTGAAAATGTTGAGACCTGCTTCATAGAAGTCATGTTGGCTCAAGACATTTGTCTGTCTGAAGCTGAACATCAAAAGTTATCCCACACTCAAATGCACAGTAACTAAGGTGAGTCACTTGTGGTCAAAACAGCAGATGTGGTTGTTGGGTGATCTTTCAAGTTGTTTCCAAAATATAGAGAGCCTAAGACAAGCCTGTCATGAGATTTTCTTGTCCAGATTTGTACAAATGGTGTTGCCTTTGCCTTTCTCTGAGGCTGAGAGAGTGTCACTTGCCCAAGGTCACCCAGGAGGTTTCCGTAGCTGAACAGGGACTCTGGTCTACAGAGTCATAGTCCAATGCTCAAAACACTACACCCCACTGGCTTCCTAAATATCACTCCCTGGCAATAAAAGTATAGCAATACTAGGTTAACATTGTAGCCTTACTTGCTAGAGTCAGGTAAACAGCCTAATTACTTTGCAGAATTAGGTTCAGGCTGTAGATTATTTAAATATTCTCTTCCTTGTGTTGCAGTGTATATTGTCAACTAATGGGAAGTGCTTTAGCTGCTATGTTATAACCAGTGTTAATATTAGTAGCTTGAATTTCCTTTACTAGCCTTACCAGTTAAAGCTGTGAGCCTTAAACCATTTGTTTTATAGAGACTCCATTGACTGATCTACAGCCTGTTCTCTTTCAAGGGCACTATACTTAAGTTACGATCTCGTCAAAGGCTGAGATGTTTCCCTTAAAAGATGCAGAACTGGGAGCGTTCACGTTCTTTGCTTCAGCTCTTCCAAATGATGTTTGTGGAAGCAATGGTCTGCCTTTGACACCAAACTCTATAAAGATCCTGGGCCGCTTTCAGATTCTGAAGACGATTACACACCCCAGACTATGCCAGTATGTGGACATCTCTCGAGGAAAACATGGTGAGAGTGCATTCTTTTTCCCTGCTCTTCTCCCTGCCCCAAACCACTGGGTGTGCATGTAAGAATGTTACGGTAGTTATTCTATACATATGTTTCAGAGTATTGTGGACTTCAAAGACTAGCAGCAGTTTGCTTTTCTCCAGACTGACTCCGCTGTAGAATTCTTCAGTCTTCTCTCTCTATTGTTACACATAACAGATGCAGATGTAGAGTGTTGCTAGGTTGCAAAGTCTTAGTTGTTCTGTAGTTCAGATCACACTCACAATTTGGGGATATTTCCTTTTGTTTTTCACACTCTATCTTTCTTCATTCCCACTCCCACCGCCAATCTTCTTTTGCTTCTTTTTTCTTTTCAACTTGGCTTTCTTTTAGATCTACAGACTTCTTTCAGTCCATTTGTTTCATAGATTCCTGTAATTCATCAGTCTGTCTTTCTTTTTCTTTAATTCCTTAAATCTCTCTTTTGATGTTCGAGGTTTAAAAGAAATGTGCTCCACAGAAGGCAGTCTCAACAATTCTCATATTTTGGAACTTATCAGTGAATTGTATGTTGTGGTTCAGATGAAATATAAACTGTAATTTACATATCTTGATATATATCTTGTAGATCACTGATGGTTACAAATCACTGAATGACTTAAGTTTTAGTTATATCCTTTTAACTGATCAAATAATGTCTTCATATTTTCTAGGAAAATGAATATCATTATTTCCCATTTATACATTTTTCTTAGTAGATGTTTTTCTTATGCTTTCCAAATGGTTGTGCCATATTCAGATCAGCAATTGTTCCTCTTGCCTAAAAATGTCATTGAATATGCAGTGCTTCCTCCTGACTTCTGATTTTAGGGTAGGCTGAGAGTATGTGACTGGGTTCTTTTTCCTTCCATTTTTGACTTGTTTCTTAGCTTAAAAAAAAAATCTAAAATGATACGTACAGAACACTGACTTCACTGATATTGTGGCGATTGTTGTGGGAAGAATTGAGTACGGTTTCCATGCTTCAAATCAGTGTGTGCTCATTAGTGTTGAAACTGGTGGGATCAAGTTAGCTGTGATTATTTTTATCTCACATTCATTTCTGTGGGATTTAAGTAAAGCTAGCTTGAGTTTCATGAACATATTTTGAGCAGTAAATTTCATATGAGGGGCGAGGGTCTTCATCTTCCAGCTATAGTTCCAATGAGATAAGAGATCCTTTGCTTCCTATTTGATGTTCCTAGTGTAAATGAGAGCTTTCTTTCAATGCACAGAATAGTTACCGGGTACCTGATCTGCAGGACTGCAGGGAAAGGGTGTGTGTGTGTGTGTGTGTGTTTGTGTTTTTAAAAGTAATGCCTGTGGGTGTCAAAACAGCGCAAGCCTCCCTGTAATTTACTTTTTAGAAGCTATCTACACATTTGTTAATTGTAAATGGCATCTTGTCTAGCTTCCCCCAACCTTCTTTGAAATTAGGACTATGAATCTAGATCCTTCTTTTTGTTTTCTTTATTCATTGTTAGTTCAAAAAAAAATTACATTTAAAAATAGTTGAAAGGGAAGCTAGGAGAGGTTCATCCTCAATTTGGCTTGAATCTGATTTGTATAGGACAAAGGAAACAACACAGTGAGGAAGACAATTCATATGGAACCAAAGCACATTCTTCATGTTAGGGTTATCACCATCAGGTAGATTTGGTCTCTACTGAGCAAGTTGCCCTTCAGAAATTATATAATGTCATCATGAACTTCAGTGTATGAATAGGTGTTACGCCCAACCACTTAATTTGACTGTGTGTACCGAATTATGTAGAAGGTAGATGACAGTATAGATCATCTATATTGTCTATAAAAGAAGTCATGGCTGTTTTATCTTCTCATGAAACTAGTTAGAAAGGTTGTCATTTTAGAGTTGCTATGGTAAAGATGCTTCTGTAGGTTTTATAAGCAGATAAGAGTTTTCCTTTCCCATGCCTACCTCAAAGCTCCTGAGTAGTGGTGAGGAACCTTTGGTTCTCCAGAAGTTTTGGACTTCAGCTCCCAGAAGCCCACTTAGCACAGCTAGTGGCCATGGATGATCAGAGTTGTACTTCAAATCAACTTGGGCTTAAGGTTACCCACTCCTGATCTTAGAGAGTCTCACGTCTCTCAAAGCTGTGCAACTTTTTGTTTTTGTGTATCTGTTATTTATAAAAGTAGTTTCTGAAGGTCTGTCACACATCAGCCATAGCCAGTGAAGTGAGTATTGGGCCTGCAGTCCAAAATAAATAAATGAATAAATAAATAATTGGAGGACCATAGTTGCTTATTCATAGTCAAGGGTATGTGTGCAGAGTGGCTTTGTGTGCAAACAGAGCAATCCTTGAAATATACAAAGATTTCCTCTGTACACAGCTTACCTATTGTAATAACTACCATATTCTTAGTTGAGTGTATTCATAATCTGCAGCTGTTCTGCTTTTCTCTTTACTTTACTTTCCTTATTTACATTGTTGTCTCCCCCTTCCTTTGGTTCTGATGTTGGATATCACATGTGGCCTATCTCTTAGGAACATTATGTTTTTATGTAGCAAGTCAGATCAGAAGTCAGGTTTTGCCTGTTTTCTATATGCTATTCAAAACTGATTCAAGATGATTGTTCTTCCTTGGTATTTTGGCACCAGCTACAAAAGAGAAAAAAATGACCATTACACCTGGGATCAGTTTTGTTACTTTAAAGTGTGTGTGTGTATATGCACATGGAGACTTTTTTAACCTAGCTTTAGCTATATAACTAAACATGATGTCTGGCAAAGTGGAATGCAACAAATAAGCTTCACATTGTAAATCTATTTTCAAAGAGTGAGGGTCATATGAAAAATGGCAATATTCTTGCAACGATGGTAGGACAATGTGTTATGATAAAGCAGAGAAGAGACAATGCTTTTTTTGTCTTGTTTTGTTTTAAAATCAACAAATTAAAAGGGATTATGTTTGGCAGGGCATTGCATTGCACTTTTAGGTACAAAATGCGTCGCAATCAAAGATAGCAAAAATATGTCATAACTGGAAATGAGCAGAATTGTTATTATTACTATTGCCATTGATGCTACAATTATATTTATTTATATTTCACCTTTTTCATAGTCTGAAATTCAAGGAGGCTTTCAAAATTTAAAATATACATTTAAAAAAATTATGTCATACAAAAGTAAAATTATAAACAATTAATAAAAGTAGAAACAGTTAAAGGTATAGCCATTAACAAGAGCAAGTATAAACAAGACAGCACATAAAAGGCCCTTTCCCCCTTTCCTAAAGTCAGGCCTCAAAACAAAAAGGTCTTTACCTGCCTATGCAAGGCTAGCAAGGAAAGTGCTTGACCAACCTCAGCAGGAAGGGAGTTCCAGAGCCTGTGAGCAGCCGCTGTGTCTCATCTAGCTGTACTTGTGATAGCTGTGGGACAGAGAAAGGAGCCTTTCCCAAAGATCTCAGAACATGGGCAGGATCACGTAGGCAGGTATAGCCCTTCAGATTACCTGGAGCTGAGCCATTATAGACCTCTGTAGGCCATTATGAACTACAGTGTGTTTGATACTTATATACACATATCATTCATAGAAATTAATGGGTTAGGCAATGCAGGTGATGAAAATGGCAGAGCTTAGAAATGCTGGATATTATCTGTGAGAGGCTTGAATCAATTAGACTGTTATAATCTGTTTAAAGCAGTGGTTCTCAACCTGTGGGTCCCCAGATGTTTTTGGACTTCAGCTCCCAGAAGCCCTGAGCATTGACCATAGTGGCTGGGGCTTCTGGGAGGTGAAGTCCAAAAACATCTGGGGACCCACAGGTTGAGAACCACGGGTTTAAAGGAAGAATAGAAGTTGATTATTTTTCTTTTTCTTTTTTTTCTTTTGTTTTCTCTATTTTCTAATTCATATGTTTCATGTTTTTTCATTCTTCTTCTTTGTAGAGTTTTAGTATCTTTGGAAAGTATTAATAAAGATCTTGTTTAAAAAAAGAAAGAGAAAATGCAGAGCTTAAGGGCAGGGCAGCAAGATTTAGCTTGGCACCCTGTTGGCTTGTTTGTGTCTATGTGACTTGTGAGTCCTTTATGGATGGGTTAATCTGGTCATAAACAATGCTTCTTCAATGCTTAAATGTTTTTCTTTTAAAGAAAAACTATAATTTAGAAAAGCTGAAATTCTGTAATAATCTTGCTTAGGAAAGCACTTCCAGACAGTACAGGATCTAGAGGATCTCTCTCTGTATCCATAGAAGGCTATTGGCCAGAAGAAGGAGGCCTTAAAGCCTCCTCCAAACAATGATTGGGTGACCCACCACGGTTGCTCCAGTACCATCATAATCCCTGTGGTGAGATCAAAAAGGAGACAAAAGAGGTATTCTAGCATCAATATTAGTACTAATATTAGTCGTGTTCTTTTACATATCCAGGCAATTTCTGAAAATATAAAGCAATGAGAGCAAAACTGACAAATGTGTTGGAAAACAACAGCTTGTAAGTGTGTGTTTGAGATTGTCCTAGTATTTTTTCCCCTAAAATTCAGTACCATGTATGCTGATGTAGTACAGCAAAAACTAATCACATTCTCTGTGTGAAATGACTTCAGACTTCATGGGTTATAAAAAGGTACCACCTACACTCTGAACTTCTCTTGTGTATTTAAGCCAGCATACCTTGTCTTGTGTACTTATTTCACTGTTGTATAGTTGCTGCACTGGTGCAGTGGCAGAGAGAGTTAAAAAATGGTGTAGGAGCAGTCTGTAAAGAAAAGGAAAGAGATTTGTTGCAGCTGTCAACTGAAAAAGAAGACTACTGACTTGAAGAAACCTATTCCTTCAATAATGGTCGTGCAGGGATGTTCTTGGGGCTAAAAGTGCCCCAGAAGTAATGGGTTATTAAAAGGAGGCACAGAAGGATCTGCCTTCCTTTTTTCATGACATTACACAGCCCAGATAAAAACACACTGTGCTAGGGTAAAGAAAGTTACATTAGTGTAGTACATCAGTAGGATTCAAACCTACGCTTCAATTCATTTTTCTTACATATGTTATATACTCATATGACTTTATGTTCAAGTAAAATAAGTAGGCATCTTCTTTGTCTTATTGACATAGCGTGTTGTGTAATACGGTTTTAATTTCAGTGCAACATGAGAGCGAAAGTGTTTCGTGCCTGTGAGTATTGAGATACTAAATCTGTCTTTATATGTATATTTTTTCGTCAGAGAGGCTAGTGGTTGTTGCTGAACACTGTGAAAGAAGCCTGGAAGACTTGCTTCGAGACAGGAAACCAGTGAGGTATGGTATCAAGAAAACAATGCAAGGAAACACGCTAGCTGAAAGGTTTATCTACTTTAAGTGACATACTCCAGACACACTTTTTCTTTTAAAACATTAACTACCTTTACAGGTCTATATGGATTCAAAACTGACATCTTCCAGTACTGCTTTATCCTTCTGGCAACCAGATAAACACAGGCTTAAGATGAAGTATATATTTAGTTCAGCTTAAAAAAAAAAGAAAGAAAAAGAGACTTTTAAGGTTTATTGTGAAGGTTCTGAAAACTGCCAACCATTTCTCCTCATATATTTTATTTCTGTTTTAAGTTATATTTCAAATAATTTTTCTTTAAATATGGAAAACCCCTGAACATACTTGAGAATGTATACAGCACAGATTCTGTTCTTTGCATGTTATTTATGCAGTGTTTTATGTTTCTAAAATCAATGATTAATTTTGATACAAAAAAGAAAGTGATCATGCGTGAGAAGTTTCTTATAACTTTTGTTGGGACAAAAATGACAATCTAGTGCAGCACAAAACCAGAAGTAACCTGGGACAGGTTCTGAGGGAAAGAACAAAATAGCTTCCCCCTCCACTCCACTTACAGAAGCTAGGCAGGTTAGAACTTGAAACTTACTTTTGACACTTGCAGTTGACAACTCTGCTACAGGTTTGTCTTCCAAGATGAAGAGGGGGCTAGTGGCTCCGAAAGAAAAGTTGGAAGGGCTTGCCTTGCTTCCATCCAGTGACGGGGCATATTTTGGCCAGCTGAGGTGGTCAGGTAGCTGGCCTGTAATGGTAGTTACTGTAGAGGGTGGTCTTGTAGGCCTGTATCAAATGGTCACTGACGTAGTGTAATATCCGTTGTGCTAGCAGATATGTATTTATACAGTTAATGTAAGAGCAGAGCCTTTTCTTTCTCCTGCCTTCCCCCAGCTCATCTGGTGAGGATACAGGAGAGAGCCTTGTCAGTGGCTGCTCCTAAGTTATGGAACTCCCTCAGAAAAGAGGCTCACTTGTCTCCCTCTCTGATCATTTTTTGCAAGCAGGCAGAGGCACTTGCTTGTTTAAGCCAGCCTTTAGACTTTAATGGGTTAGAGTAGAAGAATGTGCTATGGGTATACTTTTTAAAATATGTAATAAGTATTTTAAGTGTTTTCAATTGTTTCTAATTAATGCCTTAATGTTTTAAATGATTGATATTTTAATGTTCTTTTAAAAATCTTATCTAGTAAAGTGGTCATCTTGAGGTCTGAGTTCCAAACTGAAGGGGCATGTTAAGGGTGAAATGGCAAGATAGTTGATAGGAGCCGAAAGGGTAGAATTGTGGGACCAACCTGGGCAGGGCTTCCAATCACAGATAGTCCTGTGGTCTGCCCCACCCCTGCTTTTTGCCAAAAAAAAAAGGCCAGTAATGCTCTTTATATCTCATAGTAAGGCATTTTGCTCATCTTTTGCTCAAAAACCTGAGGATTTTTTTTTTCTCTCAGCACCATGAATGGTGGTCCAGTCACTTCTGATTTTGAGAAAAAGAACCCCATCAGCCAGTCTTCCTGCAAATGCGTAGAGTGCCCTATGGCAGTCCATAGAGAGTGCTATTGACTCTTTTGGTTCACAAAAATCAAGCAAGGGGCTGATATGTGACCTGTTGAAATTGGGGGGCACACACAGCTGCTGAGCATCTAGAAGTTTCCCAGCCCCAGTTAGCAAAATGTGCTCAAGCCTAACCACTGGAAAGTCCCCATGGCAGCAGGGTTCTGGGGAGCAAACCAAAAATCATATTAAATGTCTAGTTTACTTTTCATGCCTGTTTATATATACTTCAAAGAAGAGTCATTAAATGGTCTGAGATGCAGTTAGGATCAGGACCGTAGCACAAGCAGAATTTAGAAAGGAGGAATGAGAAGATAAACCCAAAACCTTCCTTTCAATATGAAGTTGCAGCAAAAATACCCAAGCTTTTCCTTGGGCTAAGAAGGGCGCTAACTGCATGGCATATGTACGGAGGGCTCCCTTGACGAGTTTTCAGAGGGAACAAGATAGCCCACTCCACAAGGTATACTGTCGTGGTTGCTGTTATACCTTGCAACATCAATGGGACAGTGAAGCAGTTCTGGGTTTTAATCTGAATCTTAAAGGAGGTATCCAAAGAGCCAAACTTATTTTGGGGAACAGAGTTCAACAGCTAGGGCAGGTGCTTTAAAGTTCAGACTAGATCCCAGAATAGGTTCACAACTCCTACTGATGTCACAAGTCACCACCAGCTACTGTATTGAGGAGCAACCATATGTCTGTTCATTATGGATGTCAGAGTTAGATAACAGGGTATGATTCCTTTACATCCAACAGTTCGCTAAAATTTGATTAAAGACTTCTAAGCCCTGTCACTGGGAAGTTTATGTCCCATGCTAGTTACTTGATATGTGAAAAGTAGAAGCTATTAAGATCGGATGAATGATGTTCATTTTCTCAGATTTTTTTTTCCATTTTAATCTTTTCTCTTTGTTACAATTCACTTCTGAAGCAAAGATTCTCACACTTTTCTTTCCCCTGTACCAAATGAAAATTGCCAGGCGTCTCAAAGGACCATTTAATTAGTGGAGGCAGGGGGGTTAATTTTAGAAATGAAAACATATAACTCCTGTTTTCATAACCATAATTTTGGCTTTGTCTGGTTTTGGGTCCAAATCTATGTCAGCTTTAGTGTAGGTTCACACTTCATCTTGCTTCTGTATCTGCACTTACAGGGAGCAAGTAATGAAAATTTTCTGCCCAACAGGTATGTGCCTTGGTCAAAAGGGTCTTAAAGTCCATCATTTGAAAAAAAAAAATCAAATGCAGGATGAAATGTAGAGCGTTTTGGTTGTTGTTCTGCAATCTTTCTGTGGAATATCTGTATTGAACGCATAGGCCGGTATGACCATAGTTAGAGACATCTTTTCTATATCAGGTAGTTGTATCTGAGGCATGAGCACCATATCTCCTGGGGTAGAAAAAAATTGGCCCTCCATATGTTTTGGACTGCAGCTTAGCAAGCATAGCCGATAGTTAAAAAAAATATGAGAATTGTAGTCTCAAACATCTGTAAGGCCTATACCTGGTAGATTCAGCCCAACCATTTTACAGGCTTCTTCCACACATCTAACAGGTTAGGGAGCAGAGCACTGTCAAAAAAACCCAAAAATTTGTTGAAAAGCAGAACCCAAGTACTGGGCTGTGGGGATCATAAAGGACTTACGGAAGTTTATTTGGGACTCACCGCAAGTGTGCTGCTTGCAAAATCTCTCAGCTGGCTTGGTGTCCTTTTTTCCCCCCTCAGTCTTTTTTAACCCTCTCAAGTAGAGGGGAGGAACTGAAGTTGAGAGATAGCAACTTGGTAATGATAAGATTTTAAGTGGATACTATATCTCAAACTCTTGGCTCTCAGAAATGCTACTAAACCCAAGAGGCAAGATGTAACCGTCCTTTACTTCTGTAGCATAAAATGGTTATATGATTGATCTGAAGTGGTAGTGGTCCTCCACATTTTGTTGGACTTCTACTCCCATAAGCATTTCCAGCATGGCACATACTATAGAGTGATAGGAGTTACAGTTTGACAGCATTTACACACCACCACACACTCCACCCTAAACTGAACACTTAAGCCCAGTGTCTCCAAAATGTATTTAATATTGCTCAAAATGCAGCTTTGTTTTGTTTTGCTAAATACTAATTACAGCATCAGTTACATTTTCAAAGTCCTTTAATTCTCTCTTTCACCTGAAAGGGAAAATTTTGGAATCATTTTTCAAGGGTATGAAGAAAAACACCAAACTAGTAGAAATACATGTCAAAACCGTGTTTCCAGCCTTTTTTAAAAAAAACAAAACATTGAATATTGAGGTCATTAAGCCAATAATGGTTTTGTTTGCTATCCGCAGGTCAAACTATGTAACACAGTTTCATCTTCATAGCAGTGAAAAGAAAAACTGTTACACCTTAAGGACACTTCCAGTGAGACCAACTAAAATATTTCCCCTTGCTTTTCAGTTAATTAAAATGGACATCTTTTGGCTTCTTTCATAAGACCTTTCAAGAGGCAGAAATAATTTAAGAAAAGCAATTCCCAGTTATGTCATTCAATCCATCTTTGTCAATTAGCTTTTCCGATAACTATTTGGATCCTCCCTCCCTCCTTCCCTCCACATGTTTTGATTCCATTAGTTCATGTTAGGAGCACTGGCCTTATACCCCAAAGTTGATGTGCATGCTTTTGTAATTAATTTCATAAAATGTTATGGAATGGGAGAAGCTGTCCTTATGGTTTATAGATTAATTCTTCTTACACTTGCCAGGAAATAAGTCCTTTGCACCTGTATCACGGGCTGATGTCAAGTCAGCAGGAAATCTTCTATTAGCCTATTGCTGAAACTGAAGATACAGCATAGTGGATGGTCCGTCTTTCCATGCATATTGCAAAACAGCAGGCTGTCCAGCTGTCTAATAGCTATTTGCAGTTAATCTTATGAAGTCATGCATCATTATACACATTACATATGAGCTAACGTTTACATAGGTGTTTCTGTACAGTCTTGACTTAAGTCCACAAGAAGATCCTTCTTTTCCTGTCCGTTTTTAGAGGTGATGTTTCATTACTTCATTAAATGATGCTTAGAGAACTATATCAGAAGTTTAAACTAGAACGTTAGATATCTGAAATGGTTACAGGTTTAAATAGATTTGGCTGGGTTGAGACTAAATTGTTCTGGTTTATTGTAACTCATCAGGAAGCTAAATGTCCACTTGAAACATTAGAATCCACTTTTCTTTTATGAGCTGTGTATCCTCAAATGCATCCAGTGTGGATAATTGAAACCCTTTGCTAGATGTCATGGTCTTCAAAGCTTCTGGAGATCACATTATTACTTCTGCTATCTTTTTTCTTGTTAAAATAATCTTGGTAATGGTATATAGAAACCACTGTAGATAGTAAGGGCTCAGCCAGACAGGATTATTTTAAGCAATTTTTGCCAGACCATTCTCTTATGTTTAATGTTTCTTGTTGTTGTCTCCCTTTCCAAGCACCACTACATTTTTTCCTGGCCACTGTTTTTTAAAAAAATCTCAATAGCGTGGTTTATAAAGACAAGTCATTTTGACTCACTTTTTAATACAGTTCTCCCTCTACATTCACGGGTTTCACTCTCACGGTTTTGATTATTCGGGGTGCCTTGGCTCCTCCCATTCCCTCCCTCCCATTCCCTGGCAGGGAGGGGTGTGTGGGAGAGTGAAGGGGAGGAAAGACGGTTTCCTCCCCCTCGCGATCTCTGCCAGTTGCTGTAGGTGCGATTGTCCCAGCGGAGGGATAGGAGAGTGAAGGAGAGGACAGATCTTTTCTCCTGGTGGCCATCTCCTACCCACTGCTGCAGATGTGATTGCCCCAGCAGCAGGAGGGCGGGGGGGAGATGGCGAGCGGAGAGGGAAAGATCTTTTCATCCCCACTTGCTGTCTGCCTGCCTGGAGTGATTGCCCCAGTGCTGGTGGGGAGGGAGATGGCGAGACACACCTGCCATCTGCCTGCCCAAGCTATCACCCCAGTGGCGGCGGGGAGGGAGATAGTGAATAGGGAGGAAAAGTTCTTTTCCTTCCGCTTGCCATCTGCCCACCCACAGCTCCAGTGCAATCACCCCGGCAGCAAGGGGGGAAGGGTGAAAAGGAGGGGAAAAAATTTTCTTCCCTTCCCATCTCCTGCCTGCTGCTGGCGGTGGCTGGTGTGGGCATGTGGGCAGCCTGCAGGGAAGGAGGAGTGCTGGGGGGGGAGTTATTTGCAGTTATTTCACTTTCACAGGGGTTCTCTGCACCTATGCCCTGCGAATGTGAAGGGCCTACTGTATTTGCTGATGATGTGGGATAGGATGGTAGTATAGCCTTACCTTCTTCCTGACTTTTCCTTCAGTTTCCAGTTATCTTTCTCATTTGGAGTCTTCATGTTCTTTTCTTACCAGAGGTTCTGGTTTTGTTTTTCATTTGTTTGTCTTTTCTTAGTGTGGGTGCTAAGACAACAAGCTGAAATTCTGTCATGCTAGTCTGTGCAGAAATTATTTGCCTCACAGTTGTGCCACTTCAGTCTGCCTCCAGCTTGTATAAGTACCTGGAAGCAGAAGGAAAGGTTAGAAGAAGGTGAGCCCTGCCCAAGTCAGTAGTAGATATTGCTATACTCTGCTTCATTCATGGTCATTACCATCTTCTGCTTATGACCCTCTTGTATTTTCCCACCACTGCTTCTGGGTTTGTTATTGTTTTTCTCCTACTCACAAAATCTATTGAGGAGTAAGTGGCATGACTGTACAGTATCTTTTAACTGGTCGTGCTCGGAACCTTCTATCCTCAGTCACCTATGTCTAGGATTGTGCTGAAAGGCTGCAGTTCTATATATATTTTCCTGGGAGTAAGTCTCATTGACCACACTAAGACTTACTAACAAGTGTTGGACTGCACTGTAAATCCTGGATAATTTCATTTCTGCTGTCTGTTCAGCAAAGACTAATGGAATTTGAGCTTAATCAATGGTAGTTAAGATGTAATGAATGTTCCAAATATTTAAACTTGATAAATTTTGACTATAGAATTTTTAATTTGATTTTGAGATATAAGATTGATATGAATAAGTATGCCATAAGGCACTCTAATTAAATAACTTCTTGAATGCTTTTGCATAGAACTATAATCCTATCTCATTTGAGAGTCACTAGCTGAAAAAGTAATTGATTCATATAGCAAGAATTGCTGCCGATATTGACAGTTCAAGTACGTGCAAATATACCTACTGGAATCTTCATTATAACAAAAGGATAGTGTTTCTTTGATTCGTCTATTGTGTTTGCTTGCCCCAGCTGGGCTCTTGAAGCTTGTTCATACTGTCTTAGAAGTAAGTCTTACTGTTTAGTGGGTCTTACTTCCTAGATAATGTGTGCAGGATTAAACTCCTAGCTTAGAAAATGGCTTGTATTTTGACTGCTGTTGTATTA
Source organism: Iguana delicatissima (assembly GCA_948472985.1). NCBI lineage: Eukaryota > Metazoa > Chordata > Lepidosauria > Squamata > Iguanidae > Iguana > Iguana delicatissima. The sequence goes on from CAOKZL010000308.1 coordinate 465,125, forward strand.
TATAGAGGTACAGAAGTTTCAGATAGCTCTTATAGTTGTATTGTAAAAAGTACTGCATGCTACATTTTATTGTTCTCTTTTCATACCACAAAATTACCTTTTTTTTGAAGACTTTTGCCGTCTTTTAATTTTAAAAAGCCTAGCAAATTGAGGACACGTATGCTTAGCTGGCTTTTGGCACCTGCATTATGTATTCTGGATGGCTCTGAATTTGTGATCAGAGTAGTCATAATATGTCTTCAATAAAATACAGTTGTCATATGTTTTGGAGGTTATGGTTTTGAAATATTACCAGTGAACCATCAGAGAGATACAGAGGTATAATATGTTATACATAGAGCCTTTGATCAGAAGCAGACTGTGTCTGCAGCTGTTTACTAGTGGTCGAAAACATGATCTGACTCGGATGAGTAGGTTTTATTTGCTCTTATTAAACTATTGTCTGCTCTCTGGATTAGATATCCTTGTTCCATCCTGCGCTAAATGTATTATTACTGATGCATTGTACTGCAAAAATGGGAGATAGTCTTAATGGGAGAAACGTTCTCCAAAAGGTAAACATGTAACTTACGTGGATATAGTGAGGTGTGTATGTGAGTGAGAAAAGAAGAAAAGGGCAAACACATGTTTTCCAGGCTCAGAATTGTGCAATTCCAGTTCATAAGTAACAACATGGTTTCAGTGGTTGAATGTAGTATTTATGTATTTATTGTTTAATGTGTACCCCAGCTTTTTCAAAGTATGGGAACCAAGATGGCTTACAGTGTACAATTGAAGGAAAATATCATTAAGCCAGTATGTGGTAAAATTACACTAAGTCTGGATTTGAGTGCTGAGTCCATGAGAAGAGGACTGCAAATTTAAGTGAAATGCATACAGAGAAAAAAAATGTGTCAGTTAAAAAATAGATGAATGGTTATTTCAAAGGTATCCCTTTGAAAAGAATGGTTGTGTTGCTGAAAAAAAAAGAAAAGAGAAGGAAAATAAGTTTCCCTTTGAAGAACTGAAGAAATTAAAAATAAACTTAAGGAAGTGGCTTATATCTGAAAACACAGTCTTTCAGAACTTTTTAAAAAAAGGGAATTTTGGAACTAATTCTTTCATTTTCATTCTGGCTAACATTCATTAAAGCCAAACCTGGACCTCAGTGTTGAATCCATTAGTGTTGGAAATGCTACCTTGCCTACCTGAGTGACAGGAGAACAATAAACCTATTTTTATAAATTCCTTTCTAACCAAGTATGACAAAACATATATTTGGGCATATAATTGTGTCAGAGGTTTTCTTTTCATCCATTTCCAAAAATTCATTTCCAAGACAAAATTTATTGTAGTGAAGCCATGATGCAAGAAAATCCATTAGTCATGTCTTGTTTATGTAGTATCCAATACTGCTTTTCTTAATTAGATGAATATTTAGTGAATATGAAGTTGGATCTGAAACTGGATTGCAAAATAACTTAAAACTAAAACAGAAGGTGTCATTGTATTAATAAACTTTTCCACGTGGTCGGAGGCTTGAGAGATGGAGTATGAGTCTCAACAGCTAGGCTCAGAGGAAATGTAAAATCAGGTTAAATTGAGTTAAAAGGGTTATTTTATGTCTGAGCTCAAGCCTGCCCCACAGATGTGGTTAGGTGGAGCAGATATACCAGGGTCTGAAATAGTTGGTTTTATTTCTTTGTTTTTATTTGAAAAAGAAATTAATGTAAATATTTAACTTGAACAAACATAAATAGATCACCTCTCAAAGAATTTCAATTTGATGTGTGCTCATTTCTTGCACTGCTTTTCCTGCATTTTGGAAGACTTTATATGAAATTGCCTTGTGCAAATATGTAAGGCTTAACTAGTGCTTAGGGACTGGGAGCGATCTGTGGGACCTTCTTGTCAAGTTCAACAAATTCTTGCCCTTCTTGTCAGCTTCAGCATTGTTTACCGATATAAGTTAAAACCGAGACTGAGAGTGCTCTGCAGTGTACTTGAAATTTCAAGCTGTAGTTTTCGCCAATACTTAACCAGGATGAAGATGCAAGATAATGTAGAATTTTCAGTGGAGAAGCCCTTGTTCTTGACATTTTTAAAAGGAAACGCTGTGTGATCTTTATCCTACTTTTCTTTATTTTTATATGTATTCAGAATGTATTCAAAGTGATACAAAGAAATATTAATATATCTATATTAATTATATCATAAAAATATAATCATTTCAAAGACCCACAATTTCACTGGTGCAGGTTTGTCCCTGTACCAGTCCAACTGTTCTACATGATGAATGTATTGCTAATTGTCGTAGCCAACTCACTGTAACCCATCTGATGATAAGCCTTGCTGTACTTAGCTAGGCTGGTCTTTGAATAGTAGTCCCACAACCTTCCGTCAGGGCTGTGCTTGAAACCTTACCAGCCCAATAGAATCTGCCTAGCTTTGTGCTGGGCTCTTTGAGGAATCCAGGGTCACTCCCACAATAAGACAGTAGAGCAGGACGTAAAATTATAGAACCATAGAGCTGGAAGAAACCACAAAGGCCGTTAAGTCCAATCCCCTACCATGCAGGAATATCCAATCAAAGCACTCCCAACAGATGGCCATCCAGCCTCTCTTTAAAAACATCCAAAGAAGGAGACTCTACCACAATCCAAAGCAGCATATTCCACTTTCAAACTACTTTTAACATCAGGAAGTTCTTCTTAATGTTTAGATGGACTTTCTCTTCCTGAAGTTTGAAGCCATTGTTTTGTGTCCTAGTCTCTGGAGCAGCAGAAGACAAGCTTGCTCCATCTTCCATTGACATCCCTTCAAATACGTAAGATAGCTTTCATGTCACCTCTTAACTGCTCCTCTTTGAGCTAAACATACCCAGCTCCCTAAGCCACTCTTCATAAGATGTGGTTTCCAGGCCTTTTACCATTTTGGTCACCCTCCTCTGGACACATTCTAGCTTGTCAATAACCTCCTTGAATTGTGGTGCCCAGAACTAGACACAGTAGTCCAAATGAGGTCTGACCAAAACAGAACAGAGTGGTACTTTTACTTCCCTAGTAGAAGAAAGAGTAAAACATCAGTACTAAAATCAAATGGCATAGCATGAGTTAAAGAGCAAAGAAGATTTAACACCATGGATCTTTCTGAATAAAAATGTTCACAGCTATATAAAGTGGGAAGAGGGACTATCATGATGGTGCAAAAGGCCAATTTATAGAAGTGTGAGGTTACCTTTGCCAGTTAAGCTGGTGCTGAATCTTTAAACTGTATCTGGTCATAGTGAGAATCTCTGAACTCAGTGAGATTTTTCCTCCATTGACATTTTATGCTGTTCTGTTCTACTTTTGAATTTGCTCTGCAAAACAAATTGAATTTGACTAGCTTAAAGGTGTAGCAGAAAGGACTTGAAAGAGAATGTTTTAATAAGTTCCCACTCAATTATTTTCATCTGTTAAAATGGTGTTGTGTTGAAACCAAGAACCTAATGCTGCCAGCTTGCTATGTCAGCACATTTTCATTTTTTTCATGGCTTTGCATTTTATTAAATCAGTATAATCCTTTTGGCCTCACTATAAAGGAGGAAGCTGTGGTGGGGCATTCAAGACACCCCAACACAGATTTCATGATTTGCACAATCTTAAGCTGGAAAATAGTATACAAGGTCAGTCTAAGCAATATTATGTATGTTCTGAGGAAAGCAAAATAATGATGAAATTAATTAGTAATTTCCTGTCAGGAACTCTTTGGGGAGAAAAAAATACTTCGAAAGGATGATGCTAATAATATGAATGGCTTGCTATTTTAAAATAATTGCAGCTGAAAAAGCACAAGGAAACCCAAAAACTCACTTCCAAATATTTTAAATATCTGAAAGTGGCTCTAGAGAGTAATTTGTATTCTCCAAAGGTCTTTCCCCTGCCTGAAAAAGGTGTGTGTTGTTCTTTTTTAAGTAACAGTTCCTGATAAATATCACTGTTATTTTAATGGGAAGATTATATTACCTCTATTTTTTTATGCAAACTATTATCAAGATCGAAAGATTTGTGAGGCAAAGAGAAATGACTTCTTGCACTATTCCATGTGTGTAAGAACTGACTAGTATTGCCTACATAAATTTGACAGCAGCTCTCCAGGGTTCCAGATATGGGGCTTTCCTGGCAAGCTGTACCTGAAAATGCCAGAGATTGAAGACTTATATCATAAACCCTGGAGAGTAGCAGTCAAGTTTATAGTTGGTATCCAGCATTAAATTTCCACTGAAAGAGCAGTGGAACCAGGAGAGAAACAATCTTTTCTTCCTTCTGCAGCTCCTCATGTATCCCAAAAACTTGCTCTGGCGGGTAATGCAATCAAACTGATTCAATCAATACTGGGATAGTCATTAGGCAGCTTATTGTGTTCACTATCCCACCCATCCTCTAAGAAACTCAAGTTGTAACCTGATTTTCTAGTTAGGTGAAGATGTAGATGATGATTGGCCCAAGGTCACACAAGAAATTTCATAGTTGACTGAATATTTGAATTTGAGTTTCTCCAGTTATACTCTTGAACTTTCCCCAATATGCTTTGATGAGTTTATTCTACTCAGGCTGCTTCAGTCCACAGCCATTTGCTAGCCAAGAAGTTCCTCGTGTTCATAGGGGATAACCCTGCACAGCCTTGAGCACTCTTGTGTGTTTTACAACAAAGTTCCCATTGCTGAAGGAAGATGCTGCTCACCTTCAAAAGCAGGTTGTTCATCTGCTCAGGGAGATGTTTGGATCATTCTGAATGGATGTGATCCCATTGGAAAGTTAGGTTTTCAGTCTGGGGATGGTCTTCAATGCAGTACTACAACTTCAGTCCTAGAAAGCTTGGTAGCATGGAGCACTTTCTTCCCCCTTAGACTGATGTTCCAGCTAGTCATGGACAAAGATAATCGTGTTAGAACTAACAATTTTCTGGTGATCTCCGACCATTTAGATTGAGTGCTGCATTATATATTGATAGATCATATTCTAGCAACTGTATTTTTTTTCTATTTCTGCTAATTAGAGGTCCTCACTGAGAACACTTCTGTCCAGTGTTGAAAGCAAACAACAACAATGCAGTGACTAAGTCCAGTCAAATTCCTTTGGTGAATTTCAGAAAAAACTTTCACTGTTTTATTTATTTGTCCTTTCTTCTTTATTTCCAATATAAATAATATACAAAAGAGTTTTAAAAAGTTAAACATGAGTTCTTTTAAAAACACATAGTTAAAAACAATTTTGAAATATATTTAGAACACAATTAAAAACATGCAAAATAAAAACACAGCACTATTTTAAACAATATTTTGCTGCATGATTAAACTCAATCAAATGCCTCCTGATTTTTTTTTTTAAAAAATCTTAACCTGCTGGAGAAAAGAGAGTGGAGTGGAGGGTAACCACGCCTCTCATAGGAGGGAGTTCTGCAGTTCACAGGAGACCACTGAGAAGGTTCTGCCTCTCTCGTGTACCCATTAACCATGACTGTGAAAATGGTGAGACTGAGAGAAAACCTTCCTCCAAAGATCTTTGGACACAGGTCAGGTCATAGGGCTTGTAGTTACAACACATTAATACATACATGATAGTGGAATTGAAAACCCAGTAGGGAGAAGGAATCTTTGTACTACTGAAATAAAATCCAAAATTTGAATATAAATTTTGCTCCTTGAGAAGTTGAGTTGGTAATTAGCCATTGCTACTGTGACAATGAATATGTCTTGTGACCAGTTGCCTCACCATGCAAATTTAATGAATTGCATTCTGGGAATATTGCATCTATTGACTGCAGTCTCCTTCATAAAGCGTTATATTTATAGTGACTAATAAAAATATAGAATACTGTTTTTCCGTGTTTGCTTATGTGTATGTAACCAAATAAAGATGAGGACCGTGATACCTAGGCTTATGCTTCAAATTTAGGCTTCATGGAAGTAGGCAGTTTATTATTAATGTCAACTATTTTCAGTAGCAGAAGCTGCTGAATACTTAGGATCAGGCAGACCATTTCTGTTGATAGTTGTGTGTTCTGACTGTTTTGTATCAACCAATAGCTTAATGAGCAGGCAACATCATGCTAGTCAGTTTTGGAAGTTATCCTCTCAGTGCAGAAGATGAGCAATTTTTATGATTTCAAAGTTATTCAGTTAACAAGTTTTCTCATAATTTTATGATTAAAAAGTTGTTGAAAACAAGCGGTCCTCCTTTGTAAAAAAAAAAAAAAAATCCCAGATGTCTTCAATCTATTTGCAATTAATGTGAACACGTCTACATTTAATGTGCATTCTTTAAAACAGCAAAGAGCAAATTGTTGTGTGCCTTCAAATTTCTGGCCTTTGGCTATCCTATGGTGAACCTATCACAGGGTTTTCTTGGTAAGATTTGTTCTGGCGGAATTTACCTGTGCCCTGTCCTGGGATTGAGAAAGTGTGACTTGACAAAGAGCAAATATTGAGGTGCATTGGAAACTCATCAGGATCTGCACAGATGAGGCAGGGGAAAATTTAACCCTTTTCTACCTGTGCCAAGTTTGAGGAAAATAGTTCCTCTTCAACTGCTATTTGCATTGACAAGAAACCTTCCATCCGTGCTGATTCGTTTTTTGCAAAACCTAGTGCATGTTAAATACAAAACTGTATTGAGCATCAAATCTCATTAGTCCTTCATGCAGAACTGTGAAAGCATTGGCATTCAATATAAATAGCAAACACTGTGTCAGTGTTATCCAACGAAGAGTTTCTTAATGAAGTATGAAGCTAATGGAAGCTGGTGCGTGTCTCTGAGACAATGGGAGACCCAGGCCAGCTAAGCATGAAGGTTTATGGAGACTCTCCCAGTATGTAGGCAAGGTGAAGACACCTGCAGTTCAGTTCTCACTCCTCCAGTAGAAATGGCAAGCCACAAAAGTGTTTTGAATACTGGGAGCAATGTTTGATGCCCTTAGTTATTAGTATTATTTATTTACTGTATTTGCCAACGTATATGATGCACCTGTGTGTAAGAAGCACCCCATTGATACACTGGCAAATACTATTTGTCAGCATATAAGATGCACCCCATTTTCAAACACAAAAAAGGCCAGCAAATACAGTATATAGCGCTATCACTGTGCGTGGCACTTTAGAAGTAAAAGAACAACAAAACAGATCCCTGCCCTCAAGCTTACAATCTGAGCTCCTCCATAGCGGGAGATATCCTTGCCCTCTCTGAGACCCTGCTTTGATTACCTTCTCAACTAGAAATGTATTTTGGCTATTCTTCACCGCCTGGTTTCTTTCCCTGGCTTCTGGCTAACACTATCGTCTTCTTGACCTTAGATTGTTGATAACCAGTGCTAGGCCGTAGCGTACTAGTCAACTAATCAAGTTAACGCAGTGAGCACGCAGCAATGAATAAGAGAGGCAAAGAAGGAAATGGATTAATTCTTGCAGAAAGATGGCAGCTCAGAATGACAGGAAACAGATAAAGTGGCAGTTAAGCATTGTCCGTAAAAGTGGGTTGTCTGAAAGAGAGAAAGTGCATATTTGCCTCACCGTGCTATGTGCAAATTTATATCTATATGCAAATTTAGATATAATTACAATAATTTAATTAGAAATCCAATGTATCTCATGGTATATTTTGTAAAATGAAAACAACACTACAACGCTGAACTGATCTTTTCAGTAGTGTGTGCACATGCATGTGCTCGTGCACCTTCAAGTCTCCTCATGAATTTCAGAGAGTTTTGTTAGGCAAGGAATACTCAGAGGTGGTTTTGCCAGTTCCTTCCTTTGAAATATAGCCTACAGCTCCCAGTGTTCATTGGTGGTCTCCCTTCCAAGTACTAACCAGGGCTGACCCTGCTTAACTTCCAAAATTAGGATCTGATACCCTTTTAGGCCCTTTCAGTAACATAGTGGAAATGAAAGACTATCATGACATTAAGAGCAGCACCACAGTGCCCACCATAGAGATAGTGTAACTTTTAATGCTGAGAGTATTGACAGAGTGGTAGCATTGTCCAAACCCAAAACAAAACATTCTAACTGTAGAAGTGAATTTCTTGGTTCTTCTGAGAAGACTACCTACTATGTAAACTAAAAAGTGTCTAATTTTGTATTCCTGAGCATTAAAAAAAAATTAAAATTTCTGGCCAGTGTTCAGCGTGTGTATGTTTTATGTACGTGAGAAAGAAATGCTCAGGCAGCCAGATCTCCACATATACTTTTTTTCCCCTCTTTTTAAACTGCTTGTTGGTTTGGCTATGGAAAAGGCTTTAGAGACAAATACAGATTTCTCCTTAGTGAGTTAATATATTCTTTGGATTCTGCTCACTGATTTCAGCTTTATGTCTAACCTGAGACCAAACTCAAGTGTATCCAAGTAGAACTTTAAAACTGAAATACGCAGGGTCAGACCTCATAAGTCAGGAGTGAATTGTGTAACGCATACTTGGCCAGCAGTGTGTCCATTCCCCAGCACCTCTGTGTGAAGTACAGCCTCCCGCTGTGGACTATGGAGGATCACAGCTTTTGTTTTAAAGAGTTGCATTAATATTTCTTGGTGTTGGTGGGAGAAATTTTACAACTTTTGAGAAGCAAGAGGTAAGCTAAATAGATAGACCATTAACTTTCTTTCTGTTCATGTATCAGTGCACACTCTCTTCCCTCTTATTTTGGTTTGCTTATATTAAAAACATTTTAAATATATTCGTCATGAGTTAGCCTTCAGAGGAAGATACGGCTATTTGATGCAAGTCAGACAAAAAGATACTAGGTTCCATGCTGAGCCCAACACAGACACAAAGAAAGGACATACAGCTGAGGCTGTGTCCACAGTATCAATTACTTGTAATTAAGGCATATTGTCAAAAATGAGGCTTCTTTCCAAGTAAATCTTTTTGTGGTCTCTTCCAGATCAGTCTAAAAAAGTGTAAGTTCCTGGGCCTTTTACCAGTTGTTGACACTGCTGCACTCTCTTGTTCCATTCTTTTGGTGGCTGTTTGTAGCCGTTTCTTGGATCTGTGTTGAGGAGCTTCCAAAGGGTGTTTTAGATATAGATATATAGGTGTACATATAGGGTGTGGTTTTCTGGAAGCTCTGCTCTGTGAACAGCAGCTTAGAGACCTGGGTATGTTTACTCTGGAGAGCAGAACATTAAGAGGTAACATAATAGCTACATTTATTTGAAGGGAATTCATCTAGAAGATGAAGCAAGCTTCTTTTCTACCTGCTGCCAAAACTAGGATATGGAGCAACGGCTTCAAACTTCAGGAAATCTAAACCTAAACATTAGGAAGAACTTCCAGATAGTAAGAACAGGTTGACAGTGGAAGACACTGTCTTAGAGTGTGGTAGAGTCTCCTTTTTTGGAGTTTTTAGACAAAGGGTGGATGGCCATCTGTTAGAAATGCCTTGGTTATGCATTCCTGCATGGCAGTAAATTGGACTCAATGGCCCTTGTGCTATGATTCCTGAGGTTTTCTCCTCTCTGTATTTTTTTTTCTTAGAGTTATAGAGTAATAGCGTAAAACTGTCATTTCACTGAAGTACTATAGTACTAAAACACTAAAAATAAAAAAATTAAGCAAGAGAAGAGAAGGAAACATATTGGAATTAAAAATAAACACACTGATAGAAGGAATAAAATGTTAAGTTGGTACTAGGAATTGCTAGAAAACTGTTATCCAAAACAAACAAACTGAGAAGTACAGCATCAAATACTACAGCTTCCTGGCACATTTTCCCTATCTGAAGGAGCCCTTCGATGGAAGTGCAAAATAGGGTTTTGCAATATGAAATCCAATCCATGAGTCTGTATTGAGGGAAAATTAAACTCTTCCTTTTTCCTGGAAAGTATGCATAGGATAACAGTCTGGATTTAAACCGTCAGTTTAGAAGGTGGCTGCTACATAAGCAGACAACAGGTTTTGTGTAAAAATGTTGTGATGTTCTCTCAAGATGTGGGCAGATGTCATGAGAGGTACTACCTCTCTAGCAAGAGGGAATCTTTCTTTTGAAAATGATGTCAGTGACCCGAGATATATCTGTTGGGAATGACAGAGGAAAACTTGGCAAAGAAATTTGGAAAGATAATGTTTTACATGACCGCAGCTGTGTGCCTTACTTTTGCTAAACATTGGAAATCAATTGACTTACCTAAAGACGAAGAATGGACATTTGAATTGTTAGAAATGGCCCATTGTGGATAAACTTACAAATTTATTAAGACAAAGTTCTCTAGATCAGTGGTTCTCAACCTGTGGGTCCCCAGATGTTCATGGACTTCAGCTCCCAGAAGCCCCAGACACTATGGTCAATGCTCAGGGCTTCTGGGAGCTGAAGTCCACAAACATCTGGGGACCCACAGGTTGAGAACCACTGCTCTAGATTCTTACATAAAAGACTGGTCACTGTTATGGAATATGTGAAGAGAAGCTGGGGAGATTTAGCAATAGCCAGTTTAACAGATTGGGGAATAATCAGAGTAAAATTATTTAAAATTATTTAAAAATCAGGTAGGATTAACAGATTTAAAAAATATATTTATTCTGTTAAGAGGAAAAATATTTGAACTATCAGATTATATTGGATAATCACTACTGATTAACAGTAAGAATCTTGCAATTATACTATAAGTAACAGATCCTTCGTGATAGAATTAGGTAATTAAGTAATTGATTTGTCAAAAGGAAGGGTATTTTTTTTCTTCTTCTTTCTTTTTTCCCCCTTCTTTTTCTTTTATACTCGTTTGATCTATTAGAATATTTTTTTTATTTTGCACAACGTAAAGTTTCTTTATTGTAGAAGGAAATTTTTATATGATTTCCAGAGTTGATGTATAATACTAAATACTATAAGAATCTTTATTTTTATCTTAAACATTATACACAGTTACTTATACTTTACATTGACTTTGCCTAATAAGAAAAGGGTGAGAGAGGGAGAGAAGGAAGGAAGGAAGGAAGGAAGGAAGGAAGGAAGGAAGGAAAGAAAGAAAGAAAGAAAGAAAGAAAGAAAGAAAGAAAGGTAGGTGTCAATGGACATAAGTGTGAAAGTTCCAGGTCCCGTACTTCCTTCTGAAAGAATCAGCCTTCAGCCCAAAGCACAGCTCTCCGGCTCTTGTTTGAATGCAGCTGCCAGCATGCCTTACCACTGGTTATACTGACTAGGGGTAGTGAGATTTAACAACAGCATTACAACAACATGAGAAGGGTGGCACCTTGCTTACCCTTGAGCGTCAAAGTGATGGGAAATTCCTCTGCTGAGATTCTGGAGGGCTGCTGTAAGCAAACTGACTGAGGCTGCAAGCAGCTCTGTTGCCTGTTTTTCCATTCAAGAATCCTCAAAAAACCCTATCCCATCTTTTATAACATAGAAAATGAAGAACCACACTGCTTCCATTAAATGCCTTTTTTACCTTGTAACAATGTCTTGTGCTTCCTACTGTGTCTTTTTTTAGAAAAAAAATGAAGATAGTAAAAACAAAAACCTCTGGCGACTTCCAATTTCATGGGCAATGGGTGTGAGCCATCCTGGGTTTGGGCAGGAATTAGCCCTCAGATCCTGCAAAGTTCCTCTGTTGCAGGGCTAGATGTACAGATAGGTCAAGGCATCCTGTTCCGATCTGTCCTTGGCTCTTAACCTTCACCACTATTAATAGGGATGTCTTTGCATGCATCTCCTTCAAGAAAACTTTGGGCTATGCTACAATATTAACTTGAAATGGTCAGAAGCATTGTGAATTCATTTAGCTTTTTAGAATAAAAAATGTCTTTGATTAGGTAGTTCAGTGAGGTTTTTTTCCCCCAAATGACTGAGATTTCCATTTAGGAAAGTTGAAAACAAATTACATGGTTTTGGAGGGAAATCTTAAAGGTTCTTGGGTCTTTATTCCTATTTTGTCTGCAGTTTTATCTTGCCTTCAAGTCAACTCTGATTTATAGCAACTTCATTATAAGGATTTCTTGACAAGATTTATTCAGAAGAGGTTTGCATATTGCCTTCTTCTTAGACTGAGAGATTATGACTTGCCCCAAGCTATCCGGTGGGTTTCCATGGCTGAGCTGGTTTCCTACTGGTCTCCCAGTGTCCTAGGCCAACACTCAAACCAGTACAATGCACTCTTTCCTCTGATTGCTGCATACAGTTAACTTTTCCTGTCAATCACAATCCATAGAGTTTTCTTTGAGGTATGAGGAATTTTTCTTTCACACATATATAGGACAAGTACAGTAAACCCCCCAAATTTGCAGATTTAACTTTCACGGGTTTGATTATCTGTGAGTTTCTCCAACCACTTCCCCCTGCATCTCAAGTCCTTGTTTTCCAAGGAAACCTTCCCTCTTGGTGCCTCCGGTCACGCTGTACAATCCTTTAAAAAAAAACAAAAACCTCTGGTCCCCCTCCACCATAGCTGTTACCTAGCCAGTTAAGGATGGATCACGGCCCAATTTCTCAACCTCACAAACCCTCTCCAGTGCTCCACATACCACTTTTTCCCCTCGTTTTCCTGACCTCTTAGGGACCCTGGGTGCCCACTCTCCACACCATGCCTCAATCCCCTTATCACAGACATACACAGACACATTTTGATATTTGCAGTTTTTCCATTTTGGCAGAGATCCTGCATCCCTAAGCCTAGCAAATGCAGAGGGCCAATATGTATGAATACTATATAGAATGGATGCAATTACGGACGCTGAGGATAATTAAAAAGTGCACTTGTTAAGTGCTCTCAGCCAGTAAGCATCCATTGATGTATACAGAGCAGTTCATTACACAAGTTTGTATGACTTTCAGGCTTAACTTACAAACTCTGCAGCAATCTCTGTATCCAATTAGAGTTGTTTCATGTTTTGGAGTCTTGTGAAAACAAAATAACTAGACACATTTTTAAAAAAGGAAACTTCAGAGTCGTCTTGTCTGCTTATGTCATCCCATATTTTCCTCCCAATAATTACTGATAGAGTTCTCAACTTATATGCACATGGAACAGAAGAGTATAAAAATAAAGATTGCATTCCTTTAGCCTGCCAAAAGTTTCGGGTAAAATGGCCCATTGAAGTCTTTGTATGGCAACCTGAGGGGAAATGGTAGTTTTAGTCGCTATATTGGAAATAAATCTTCACTTAATAGATCTGTTACATATTTTACTTGAACAGTTAATGTAATGGTTATAATTTGAAACTGTGAGGAAGTATGTAATTGACTGCTTAAAAGTTTTAGCAGTGTATTTACTCCTCTAACACTCTGGTTTTATACACAGCCTTTTTTGCAATTAGGTATACAAAGGATGCCCTCTAGTGTCTTAGTGAAATATAATTTCTTACATATGTATTATCTGGCTCTCCGTTCTTGAGATCACATTGCAAGGCCTGTATGTGGGATAATACATAAAGCTGTAAGTGACTGCAAAGCCAGGATAGTCCAAAATCTCTGCTGACTGTGAGTGAATGAAGCAAGCAGTTTCATGTAAAGTCGAAGGCTTTCATGGCCAGAATGCATAAGTTGTTGTGAGTTTTCCGGGCTTTGAGGCCGTGTTCTATTAGTATTTGCTCCTGACATTTCACCTGCATCTGTGGCTGGCATCCTCAGGTCCTCTGAAGATGCCATCCACAGATGCAGGCGAAACATCAGGAGCAAATACTGATAGAACATGGCCTCAAAGCCCGGAAAACCCACAACAACCAAGCAGTTCCACTTTCTTGCACATTTTTTTAAAAAAGTTCTTTTCATCATATTTAGAACCAAGCAAATTTCTCAACAGTCTTGCGCTGGTCACAGTATTCTCAGTATGGATAGAATCATATTGTGCCTGCCAGTAATACAGCAGAAACCTGTAGTACAGACAAATGCTACTGGCAACTTGCGAAGGTGTTCATAACATCTAACATGCATCTCTCAGATGCATCACAAGATGGAGGGAGGATTCTTTCTTGATGTTGTAGTCAGACAGGATGCTGCCATTTTCAAGCTGCTTGCTGGCAAAGATCAGCCTCTGCTGGCCAAGGAGAATGCTTTTGTTGTCCTGGATCTTAGCCTTCACATTATCAGTGGTGTTGCCTGGTTCCGCCTCCAAGACAATGGAGAAGAAAGATCTGCATTTTAACAGACTGTTAACAACTACAGGAAGGTTTTCAAAATAGACAACTTATTTTTTTCATTTTTCCATGCATGAAACAGTAAGACTTCAATCTCTTTTAGAATTCAGTGCCACAAACAGGTTGAATACACATTGAAATTTGTAGAATTTCCCATGTTTATCTCCCCATAATCAGCTGCCCCAGTGTAGGGAAAATTTTGCACCAAAAAAAAAAAAATCCATGTGCAGGAAAGAGTGTTGTTTGTGTGCGCGCGCCACAACCCTTCCCATGCACATGCACGTATTTCTCTGCAGAGTAATTCTGCCAGAACAGTACTGGATGTTTGAATACCAGGAGAAAAGTACACAGAAGTCCCGCTGCTCTATCAGTCTTCCTTTGGTGATTAATCTGATTGTTTGGAAGCTAATTGTTTCAATCTGGAAACAGATGATCTCTAATCATTTTTCTGTCTTTATTCTTTCCATCAAACATATGAGGAAATCATGAATTTTTGAAAGTTCTTTTAAAAAAGGAAGCAAGTTCTTACTGCTAATTCACTAGAATGGCATAAGTGGCAATTGCCACTTATGAACCTCTACTGAAAGAGGGTCCACTTTCAAGGAACATCATTTCATTCTAAAAACAGCCGGATCAGTCAGAAAATCCTTCTTCATGGTTTATTCTGGATCTGTTTTCTTAGAATTTGACCCCACTGATTCAGGTTCTGCTCTTGGGAGCAAGAAAAAACAAATTGGCTTCATAATCTATGTGACAGTCCTCCCAAGATCTGAAAATAAAATTGTTATATCCTCCCTTAGTTTTCCGTGTTATCTGTATTTGCCACTTAACACCTGCAGTGAGGTCCTATAGACAGTTAGCTGTATATAAATGTCATTTTATTCAGTAGTAGTTGTTTCTGAGTAAATGTTCATAGCATTGTGTTACTAGTGGTAAGCTTAGGCAAGAGAGCTGAGAAAATTACTCAGGAATCTTCCAAACAGAATGAATCAAATTTCCTCTCAGCACAAATATATGGAATTTGTAGATCAAATTATATGCCACCATTATCATTGCACTGATCCCATCTCAATCCTTTTTCATTAGCATTATGATTTAAATAATAAATAAAGGAAGGTTTGTTTTTCAAACATTTTGACTGGCTTCTTTTTTTGTGTTTTTGCAGGACATATTGATGAAAAATTGTTTTTATCAATTGCAAGTACTGCTGCTTGCATTTGCCTTCCTTTTTGAAATGTTTACACTTTTAATGTAATTGTAATTTTATCAGTATGTTAATGCTTCTACCATTGCTCACCGTCTTAAGAAGTCTTTGCCTAGAAAGATAGCCTGTATATGTAAAGGAAATAGACAAAATTGGACACTAGACTTTTTGTACAAGCCAGTTACAAAATTCGGGGACCACCAACAGAAGGTACTATTCCAGATTGTGGCAGTTTTTGCTAACATCTGTGGGAGGTGTCCAGGTTTCCTAAGATGTATCTGCTATTTGTGTCCTATGGTATATTTGTATAACAGACATACAAAATTTCATTCAAGCCTTTGGTAAGCTGCATTCTGTTGTGACTCAAGACTGTGTACCCCTCCTTTGAGGCCTTATTGTGGTTGCCTCTTTCTGCTTAATTTGGATTGTGAAGTAGCTGTTAAATCATATCTACCAAAGAGATATCACTATATATTTATTTTCATTTGCTGAAATGTTTGCAAAGCTTCAGGGGAGACAGTTCCTGTGATATTGTCAGATTAGAAAAGAAGGAGACTTAACTGATTAGACCTTGTATAGGATTAAAAAAAATACATTTTATCCTAACTCAGCATTACAGTAGTCAGCAGACTAAAAAATCTGTTGAAGTTTTGACTCTGTAGAGAAGATACACAGTTAGTATCAGAACTTGGAAAGTTCAGTTTAAAAATATTTTCTTAATGCAAAATATTACAAATTAACAACAACATTTGCTCTAATAAGTGAAACCAATTGAGGTCAATTTATTTGTTCCCTGAAATGTTGATTTTCAGAGCAGAACACCACTGATCCTTAGTGGCATATCTTCTTTTATTGGCTCATTTAAACGTTACATTTTTCCAACCTGATTTTTTTTAAGGTGGACTACAAAAGCTAGAATATAGGTGTCACCTGGAAATAGAGGATTTCAAGTTGTCCCAAATTGTCTGTTTGGAAAAGGGCATAGGATCTCAGCACCTGTTCAATCAAGTTTTATGATTAAACTGCATCTATCTTACTTTCTTTCTGCTCATGCCACTTGTACACTATTTACTTGCCTTTCAACCACCTTGTTGGTTAAAGGTTGAGTGAAGTTAGGCTAGTAAGAAATTCCGAATTACACTAACTCTATTCCAGGCAATACTCACCATTTTCTTCCTTCGTTAGAACAATGTGATCATTTTCTTTCAGAAACAGAACCGTGTGATGTTTTCCTTCAATCGTAGTACTTCTTCTACGGTCCACCTGTCTTATTGAATCTGACATAGAAAGAGCCACACTACTCCAGTGTATTGTAATAAGCTAAGATAATGAGTTCATTCAGGAAATCTATGGAGTTTGGCCATACTGGCAAAAATCTTTAACCAGTTAACAATTTAATTAATTAAAAATTGTACCCAAGTTCTAGATTATATCAATTGTAATTACAGTTTCAGTCTAAGAGACCCCACATAGGTTGTTTTCATAATTTTCTCTTACAGCTCTTTTAAGGTGCTATGCATTGCCTTTGAAGTGTTGCAGGGCTTGCAGTATATGAATAAGCATGGAATTGTGCACCGAGCTCTCGCACCTCGAAACATCCTCATGGATCAAGAGGTAAGGCTACAGTATATAATCCATGTCATTTGCTGACCTAATTTTGAGAAACATCTCTCTGATAAATCAACAATTTACTATAAAAAGTGATTGAAATTGGAAGTGCGGGCACATTCTCGGAAAGTGATTGAAGCTGAAAATTAAGATGGCTTTGCATATTTAGGACATTTAGCCCTAAAACCTGCAGTTTTATATACATCAGAGATGGAATACATCAGATGTTGGGACCACCACTAGTCTTCCTGGGATCCAAACCAAGCTTTTTGGTATTCCTCATTCTCCACAATGCTGTCATTTGGTGGTTACCCACCTGTTGTCTGTGTGTGTGTGTTTCATAGTCTGCAAGATTTGAATGCCTCTCTTAAACCTTGGCTACTAATTGTTGGTGTTTTTTGTTAACTTTTTGTTAACTTTTTTCTTTATACCTCTTTCTTTCCCATGATCAAGGTGCTTACAAATTAAAATGATTACAGTATAGTTAAAAACATACAAAAAGAAAGCAATAAAATGGATTTAAACTATTAATGATTTTAAAACATAAAAAGGATTTTAAAAACTTACTTTTTACTTTAAAAATTTAAAACGATGCAACACTCTCTTAAAAGCTCTTTAGTTAAAAACCTCCAGTTCGAAAAGAGTTTTATGCTAAAATATGATAGTATTTTTGATTCCAGTTCTTCTGTGTATGGGTATTCCTTCAGCTGTGTTGCCTCAAAAATTTTTCTTTTAAATTTAATTTTGCTGCCAGGCTGAAAGATGTTTCCTTACCCTTGCTCTTTCCCCATGCAAGCAAAAGATATAAAGAGCTTTTACCTATAATGGAGAATAGCAACAGTAGATGAAATCCTCTCCAGATTCTTATACATGGAGGTTGTGGTTATAGTTAAATGTCACAGAAATGTCTTGGACTGATAACATTTCCCTCACACTTCAAGTAAGTCCTTGGGGAAAGGTGTTCATTTCCATCTTTTTTCAACACAGTTTGTTGTTTCACAAACATCTGATTAACCTTGGTTTGTTTGAAACAGACAATCTTCAAACCATGGGTAATAAAGTCTGCTTTTTTCAACATTTTCAACATTGTTAACAGCTAAGCATTGTTGTGTGTTCATAAAGGGACAGTAAATTATGGTCCAGGCTGTTACTGTATTTTTCAGAAAAAGAGCATAACAACAAAGATTGTCATAATGGGTTAATTGACATTGTGATAGTGGTTAAAGAACATGATGCTTGGTCAGATTTTCTCCTTTTTATTCCCTATGACATATAAAAATGTGTCTGTCAATTTCTTTCAAAATCAATTCTACCATTGTATATTATTTTATGTATTTTTGTTTTTTTTTCCAAAAAATTATAAAGAAAGAATGAATGAAAAAAAGAACATGCCAAAAAAAGGGGGAGAATGAAAAAGTTTAGTTTAGAAACTGATGAGGATGTCTGCTTTTTTTTTTAAACAGGGACATATTAAATTGGCTAAATTTGGTCTTTATCACATGACAGCTTATGGTGCTGATGTTGATTTTCCTATAGGGTAAGTTGTACATTGTGAAATTATCATACATCATGTGTTCAGTTTTTGAAACTGCTTTCTAATTGATGACAGAAAGTAAAAGTTTAGTTTTTCTTCCCAATATTTCATAAATTACAGTTTTACGCAGCAAGGCCCAGTTGCTCGTTTGCTTTCCTGGCTACATGTAATGAAAGTATCTTTTCAGGGTGGTAGTGTCTTTGTATATGTTGGGGGGAGGTGTGACAGTGAGAGAGAGAATTTTTTTTTCATCTCAGCATTATCTCTCAAAGTTTTATTTCTAACTTTGAAAGGTACATTGTTAAATGAGATGGTTTTTCATTTAAAAAATTGCTTTATCTGAGGGATTAAGATATGCCAAGTATGCCTCTTCAGATACGGCAGCGTTTTAATTATCATTTTATTTCTATAGGTACCCATCATACCTGGCACCAGAAGTAATTGCACAGGGACTTATCAAAAGTAATGAACATATGCAAAGTCCAAAACCTTCAGGGCCGAAATCTGATGTGTGGTCCCTTGGTGTTATATTGTTCGAGCTTTGTATGGTATGTAACATATGTGAATTTATGTATTTGGGCTGTCATTTTATGTATTCATTTCTGACCAAAACATCTTTGTGTAAACATGTTTTTACTCCAATCAAGCAGTCTTCACAATGTGACGCCAAATTCTGAGTAGGGTCTCATCTTAGTAGAGCAGCATATAATATCCAAAAAAGACTCACAGAAGGATAGTGTCATGTGAAGTGTTGTTATAAAGTCAGAGGAGGGCTCGATTACAAAATAAAGTTTACTTGAAACAAAATAAAGCAGTACATTACAAGACTGTATCAAAAAATTGTTCTTCTAATATAGATAAGCATGTTTCATACACTGTAAACCTCATCAGAGTCTCGCTCTTATATAGTAAAACAGTGCAAACCCTTGTGGTAAGGATTTGTTTAAATATATTCTCAGCATTGGGCTATCATTTAGTATATTTTTTTCTTTTGGCTTGCATTTCTGATTTGCTCAAATGGTGATGTCGCTGTCCAAGTCCTGAGACCCTCCAAAAAATTAATTTTGGAAGGAGAAAAATATCTCCCATACAAAATAATCTGGGACAACATTACACTTTAAACACGCTAACCCAGTACAAGAGTGAAAACTGATCCCTGCCAGAGTTGCTCACCCCTTTAATAAAGACATTGCCCAGCTAGTACAGCCAAATGTTAATTGCTGTGTTTCATAATGACCTTGAAATTGGTACTGCGCTTACTAATGGGATGCATCTATTACTTAAGTCAGTACACATGGCACATGATTGTGCAAAACAAAACTTTTATTTTATCATGGCTGCTTTGTTAATAGAAGATTTAAAAGCCCAAAATTGGCTGTGCATTTTAATACTTCATTAATCACTTATCTTACTCTTGCCTTCAGGGCAGAAAATTGTTCCAGAGTTTGGATGTGGCTGAAAGACTAAAACTTATACTTAATCTTGGTAAGTAATGTAAATGATAAAATCCCAGATGACTCAAAGGTTTGATCTGGAAAGGTAGTGTTTTCAAAATGTATGAAAGTTGAAAAGTTAAGCATACATAGAACAGCACTGTCCAAAAACAGCAATTGAGTATAGTTAATAGTACTGTTAAATGCAAATGCTAACAAGATAAAGGGATGAAAAGCTGAAAAAAAAAGAGGAAAGAACTGCTGCTAATTATTATTTTATTTTTAAGTCATGTCCATAGTACAACAGATAGTTTGCAAACATCACAGAAGCTGTAGTTCCTAAATCTATGGGCTGCACCTGTTGTTAGGCTGTACTCCTTTTGTCAGGGGAACTTATCATGGGCACTTGTACAGTGCACAAAATACTATTGTACAACTCTCAGCAGGCATAGAAAGGGTTACTTTATGCTTATTGCAAAACACTGTAACATTACAACACTATAACATTATTCAATTTCCTTGGCATTCTGGGAGATAAGAGCATGAGATCACCAGTAGTCCAGAAGATAAGAATATGATATGATCACTTAGCTGTGAGAGGCATGGGGAAATAATTTTTCCAGAGTTGGCTTTCTTGTCCTCAAAAATTCTAGATAGGGAAGGGGTAGCTTTGTGCAATAGAAGTGGAAATGAAATTGCTTCTCCCAACCACACCAGGAAAGATTAGCAGGGCATACTGGTGAATCAAAGATCCAACTTTATTTAGAGAAAGAAATGTATTGCTGTCCCCAGCTCTGACATCCCAAAGAAGGGTAGCCTGAGCTACAAGCTCCTACATTCTAAGATAGTTTGGTAAGGTTGGCAAGTCACTGCTCCAGGGTAAATACACTGAAAAAATTCCATGAAGCTAGCAAATTCAATAGAAGTCAAAACTTTTGGACATCAGTAGATCATTTACAGCTTCTTGTAACGTAAACAATCATTTTCTGATCCTTGGTACATAGAATTCACCAGTCTTTTGTTGTCTTTGGCCTTTGGCTTTTAAGTTATTGCAGCGGAATGATCTTTTCAATTGAGTGCAGTATGCTTTATCTTTGTGCTATGTTTTACTATATTTTAATGTGTAAATTACTGTGTTTTAATTTAGTGTTTATTTTAAAATGTTTATTTAATTTTTTTAAACTTACGTATCAAGTTTTAAGTGTATAATATATCATTTTTAACTTGAAGTGAGCTGCTGTGGGTCCCATTGCTAGGAGAAAGGCAAGATATAATTTCAATAAATAAGGTGATGGAGGATTAAAATAAGAGTTCAATTGATTTCTGTACACGGAGAATCTATTGATTTATTACATGTATTTTGAAATCACTTCTCTGCCTACCAGGACATGTAAAGCAGATTTCATGAAAACAGGAAGGGAGGACTTATATGTCCTTCACTTTAGGTCATGGTCTAGCCATGATGCAGTTTGTTCCTCATCCCATTTTCATTTACAGGATGTGTGGATGATATTCTAACAGTACTGGCTGAGGAACATGGATGTCTGGACATTATTAAGGTCAGAACACCTTCCTTTCTTTCTATGATACAATTACAACTAATTGTCGAAGTATTGTAGTATGTTTGCTCTGAAGTTCAATGGGTTAGATCCAGATTTAGGTACCTGCAATAGAGCTGGCAGAAGTAGACTTTCTCTCTCTCTTCTCACAATAGTAGCGTTTACACAAAGGATACACAAATGGTCTGGGGATGCTAACGAATAAGACTGGCTGTGGTGCAGGAGGTGAAGGGGAAAAGGCCATCCTTGAGAAAAGTGATGGAGGCATCTTCTGTTGGAAGAGTCCAGTTTACAGAAGTTGACTCTTTCTGATTTTGAAGAGGTCTCATCATTTAACAGGGTCTCACAACTCTGTGTAGCATCTGTCTATGGGCAGGGCTGATGCAAACAAGTCTTCTTCAGCTGGCCCAGTTGTAAACATCTTGATCTGACTCCAGTCCACTGTCAGTTTCATTTCTCCCGCACTGTAGCAAATGTGTAGCATTTAGTTAAGATGTGCTTAGTCCCGTGCTCTCTCTCTGACTCTGGCCTAAACAGGATTAGCAAAACTGTGTAGAGAAGCCATACTGATTTTATTGAAACTGGAGAGTTAATATCCTCAGTTTGATATTCTTGATAATGTGACTTCAACTTCTATGTAGAAATTCATCTTGGTCTCTTTGCATGTGATAAAAATCCTTCTCAGTGTGTTTCAAATATTATCCAAATAGAAGATGTAGCTTTTGTAATGTGATTTAAATTCATGTTCTTAGAAATCACAAAGGAACATTGTTCTCTTTCATTGTGAACTAAAGTCTATGTTAGTTGGATATATTTTACTCTATTCTGTCGAGGGTGCAGATTTTGAGGATGGTATTTATATATTTTTCTACCAGGAGGTTCCTGAAAATGTTTTAACTCTGCTGAGGATGTGTCTCACATTCCAGCCATCCAAGAGGTGAGTACATACTAAAAATACATTCATTGATTATTATTAAGTGAATCGTCTTTAACATAAGAGCAATAAAGCTAGTCTGCTTTCACTACTTACCCTTAGAAATGATGGCCATATACGGCCAGTTGATTTGATCTCTTCTAGTTTACTTTATATTTTAACATCTATTTAGAGTTATTGGAAGCCTATAGTCTCTGCCGGCATAGTTATGCCGAAGGGAGCATGTGAGTGACAAGACAAAAACAGCAAGAATCAAAGTTGGGAGTGATGGTGATGAGAGAAGGAAGTTGCCATCTGTTTCTAAAATACCTTGATTCCAGGAGTCCACAGACCCCGGACAGTATGGAGAGCTGGCTTGGACAGTTGCCTGTCTAGTGGCACAGGCAAATACCCAGACCACCTGTCCTGTGCTTATTGAGGACCATGGATGCGCAAGAGCCAAGCATTTGAAAAAATAGGAAGCAGAGAATAACCAGCCTTCTTCCATCTCCACCACCTTCTCACGGCACAGCATCACAGAAAGTATAAACACTAGCATAGCAAACTGTTGTGGAAATGTAGTGGCTGAATAGGATCCTGGCCTAAATAGAACTCTAGACAAATTCTATATGTGTACAAATTTGTGGTCTTTTTTAATGCTGAGAATATTAACAACTACATCTATAAGTAACTGAGTCAATTCCTGGACAAGTCAAAACATATGAAAATTGGATAACTGCATAAATTCCTGAATGGTAAGCTAATGCTTCTTTAAATCCCATTGATTTGCTCTGTTTGGGATTTAGGCCACAAAGTATATATCTCCCAAGCTCTAGTTTAGTAATATCGCTTTTTTATTCTGCCTGAACTGGAGATAGATAGCCAGTAGTGACTGATGAGCATGGTTCCCCAAGTAATGAGAAACAGCAAACCAGAGCATCTTTGTGTATCTTATATTGCACTAACTTGACAAGAACGTGAATGCAGATTTTGAAATACAGTTTATTTTTGCAACTTGGAATATAATGAAATATTGAATTCTCCTACAAATGTTTAGAGAACCCTTATCTAAGAGTCAACTTCCTTATTACAATGAACTATATTTCACAGTTCACTTGAGTGATCTACTGGCATGAACAGTGTAGGATGGTAAAAGAAAACTCACAGATGAATCAGCAAATATAAATATATCAGGCACTTAAAAAGAGACTCCTGTTCACAGGACTTTTGGTTGTTGTATAACTTCCTGCTCCAACACCGTCTATATAAGTAGACCACTCATGTGACCAATGACATACTCAAATGAGCAACTGTTTGTGACTTGAGAACCAGTTGTAAAGGTAACACAGTTGCAAAACATAAAACTGGGAAGTATGCTCTTAAATGTATGCTTTTGCATTTATTTATGTGGTAAAGATGTGCTATGCAGACAGACATTTCTATCTGAAGGGGAAAATAATTGCTGTCTTAAAGGTGCAATGAAATACATTTCATTAAACTTATTCTTGGATAAAGTCGTACAGGAGTGAATTTAGATAATGGGTAGAAAGTACTTTATTTACACAGTTTTTGTATCTGACTTTTCATATACATTTTTAAGCAGTTCATTTTCGAAAGAGATCTAATACTTTCCCGTCCACCTTATTTTTCTGTTACTTAAGGCCTACACCTGACAAGTTACTGAATGACTCCATTTTCAGTGAAATATCGTCATTATACCCAACCTTCCACAAACCTGCCAGCCTTTTCTCACCCACTCTGAGATGTGCTAACTTAACCCTTCCTGAGGATATTAGTCAACTGTTTCAAGGTAAAAGGAGACAACAAGAAATGGTATCTGAAGACCAGCATTCTAAACAGAGATTAGAAATAATTAGGTTCAAATAACTAGTTATTTGTGGTAGTTTTTCCCAGTAACGAAAGAGTAACAAATTTATATTACAACTTCATTTTTTATGTGGTGTGACTAAAGTTACTTTTATAGTTAAGAGGGTGAGGCCTCACTGAGTTGCAAAAGGGGAATATCACATGCTTTACATGTTAGTCCGTTCTGTGTGTCTTTTTGCCTTGTGCTCTGTTGTGAGTATTGCGTCATCAGCAACATGGAATGAAGGAAAGTGTGTTTTATACCATTCAGATTTTTTTCGGAGTAAGGAAAAGTATCTGTTTTCTTTACTATTGAGAAACAGGGAAAGTAAAGTGTTAGTTTAAAAGTCTAACTTTATAAAGTATAATTTTAAAAATAACATCTGGAATGGTGCCTAAATACTGTGGGTTGGGGGAATTGGAGCTGTAACCACAGGTAATGGCTTTGTAGAAGTAATTTTTCTAGCTATGATTCTGAATGTACAGTCCTCCACTTTCGTGAGGGGTAAGGGTGCAAAACCCCTGCAAAAGTGGAAAAGTTGTAAGTAAAAGTAAAAATCACAAGCGCTATTTTTTTAACCTGAGGACACTTCTCATGGAATGTGTAGGTCCTCCAGGGCTATTCTGTGGTCAGTTTCTGGCAGAGGTGGGTCACAGAGTCATGCTGGAAAACCTAGCAATACCAAAGAGAAGTGTTCTCCCTAGAAATCTCTAGGTCCCTGAGCATGACTAAACAGTCCATGTGCAGCAAAAGAGGACCTAGAATTTCTTAGAGAGAACATATTTTTTCCATGGCAGCAACAAACACAGTTAATAATTTTTTTAATATATAAAATAACACACAAGTAATCAAATCCACAAATGCTGAATCCCCAAAATTGGAGGACCAACTGTATAGGTTTCTCATGGTAGGCAAATTAGTTCTGTCACAACACTGGTGTATTTCTACTGGATGACTTTCTGGCTGATGAGGAATATTGTATTTGTTTGTAGGATACCTTACAGTCATTTACAACTTATGACAATCCTAAGGTGAACCTATTACAGAGTTTTTTGGCAAGCTTGCTTGCTTGCTTGCTTTATTTTTTTATTTACTTACTTATTTAGAGCTTTATATCCTGCTGTTCAGCCACAAAGGCTCTCACAGCAGCTAACAAATTGTTGATTTGACAGTTGCCGTCCCTCAGGCTTACAGTCTAAATGAGACATGAGATTCAAGAAAAAGAGGGTGGCAGTGGAGGAGGCAATGATGTCCAGCAGATACTGCAGTTCTTCTCTCTCTCCAAGGCCAGGGAAGTGGCGGTTGGGATGAAAGGAGGGTCCCTCCCTGCCCCTGGGCCCAGGCATGATGGAACTGTGCCTGCCCCTTCTTCTGTTCCCCTCCTTTAAGGACAGGGCTGCAGCAGCTGGGATGGAGAAAGGGCCCCCACCAGCTTCTGGGGTTAGACATGATGGAGCTGCCTGCTCCCTCCTCTCTCTCACTGAGAGTTGTTCAGAGAGTGGTTACTTTTCTTCTTCTTCTGAGGCTGAGAGAATGTGACTTGCCCAAGGTCACTCAAAGTATTTCCATAGCTGAGCAAGGATGTGAACCCTGATCTCCAGAGTCCTAGTCCTATGTCCAAACCATTCTGGCTCTCAGATTCAGGATTCATTTCGTTATACAGGGTTGGAATGCAAATTTAGACGTATTAATTATTATAGCCTCCAACTACCACAAAACAGCATGTCACTTCTATTCAACAGAAACTCTGTGAGGGAGAAAGGTCCCAGGAAGAGAATTTCTCAGGTTTGTAGTATGACAAGTTGCGTTGGCTAAGTGATCTGACAGCTCAGATGTGTGCCGCCATGTCTGTTCTAAATTAGTTTTGCCTAAAACTAATTTCACTTTTGAGTCCTCTTAAGAGTTCTTCACAGTCTTCTTAATACTGTTTTGCTGACTGAGAACCTGTGTTGCATATCCTAATAAGAAGGCTCAGATCTTTGTCATGCAATTGTTTTGGGGAAAGAGGGAAAGACAGAGATTGCTTGGCTGGAACAGATTATCATATTATAAAGGGTTCCATCTGGTGGATTAGTAGAAAATTGCAAGAATTAAATATAGTTATTTTGGAATACATATTAGAAGATATACCAATAATATAACTGTATAAACTGTGTGTGAATAGGATAAGATTGTGGAATAAGATAAGACTGCTGGGGAAGGAAACAAGAAATTTATAGTGGTGGAGGGTGTTTGAGGAAGAGAGAAATTAATATAAGATAAAAAGAGTGTTATTTTGACATTTTTGGGATTTGAAGTAATCTACTTTTTGTGTAATAATTGCTTCATTATGGCTACAAGAAAGAAAACAGCTATGTATTCACAATCCCAAATTGTATTGGAGAGAAGACCATCCTTGGAACAGCCCCAACAGCCATCAGATATAGGTGCAAAAATATTAGAGGAATTAAGAAACTTCAAACAAGAAATAAGGCAAGAATTAAAGTAGACAAGAAATGAGATTAAAACAGATATAAAAAAAGAAATGGAGGTCTTTAATAAGAGAATTGAGAAAATGAGTAGAGAAATTAAGACAGTACAAACAGAGATGAAGGAGATGGAGCTAAGAGTAACACAAACAGAGAAAGATTGGAAAGACATGAAAGTTACTCAAAAAAGACAAGAGATGGAACTGGACGTTCATGAAATGAGATATCGAGACAGATGTCTTAAAATTCGAGGAGTTGAGGAACAGGCGGGGGAAGACATTTACGTGAGACTGATACCAATTTTAGCGACGTATTTAGATTTACCTGAAGAAGAATTAGACAGAGAAATCGACCGGATTTTCCGTATAAGCTCAAGATTAGCGAAAGAAAAGAATTGGCCAAGGGACATCATCATAAGTTTTACAAGAATAAGGATGAAAGAGAAATTATTACAAAGAAGCTATGAAGAAAGATTGATGATGGAAGAGAAGGAAGTGAAAGTCTTTAAAGATGTCCCGTATCAGATGCTAAGGAGGAGACAAGATTACAAAAACCTGACAAGTCTTCTACAGAGATATAATATCAGATATAAATGGGAGAGACCGGAAGGAATCTCTTTTACTGTTGATTCTAGAAGATACTGATGTTTGTCGCCTTCACAAGCAGGAGAAACTATTGAGAAGATAAAGGAAATATTTGAAAATAAAAAGAGCGATTTGAAGAAACGAAAAGGAGGAACAGAAAAAGGACGAGACAAAGAAGAAAAAGAGAGGAACAAGAAGAAGAAGAAGGTGAATTAGAAGGAGATGAAGAGTTGGAGGGGAGACCAGAAGA
This sequence comes from Iguana delicatissima, assembly GCA_948472985.1. Lineage (NCBI taxonomy): Eukaryota > Metazoa > Chordata > Lepidosauria > Squamata > Iguanidae > Iguana > Iguana delicatissima. The sequence continues at coordinate 492,624 of CAOKZL010000308.1, forward strand.
AGACCAGCGAAGCCGGGGAACAACGGAGAAGTATGCAGTTGAAGAGGAGGAAGGAGAAGAAGAGGAAGACGAGGATTAAATAAAAAATGGATTTAAAGTGCATATCGTGGAATATTAAAGGACTGAACTCAAATTATAAATGCAGACAAGTCTTCCATTATTTAGAGAAAGCTAAAATGGATATAATTTGCCTATGAGAAACAAAAATTAGAGATAGGGATGTAAAATATTTGAAAAACCCAAAGCTGGGAAAATGTTACGTGTCGGCCTTTGAAAAGAAAAAGAGAGGGGTGGTGATATATGTTAACTTGAAGTACCCCTCAAAAGACATGTTCAGAGACAAAGATGGTTATTATGTGGGAGTACAAGTCCAATTGTTAAATGTAACATTATTGATACTGGGAATTTATGCACCTTTAGAGAATAAAACTAAATTTTACGAAAGGATTGGAGAAGAGCTGCAGAGATGCACAAAAGAGAATAGTCAAGATCAGATTCTCATGATGGGTGATATGAATGGGGTTTTCTCCCCAGAAGATGACAGAACAACAAATAAAAAACGAAAAGCAAAACAAGGGAAACTCCCAAGAACCTTTTTCAGAATTATGGAAGACATGTCTGTGATAGACATATGGAGATATAAAAAAGGAGAAGAAAGAGTGTTTACATTTTATTCAGACAGTCACCAAACAATTTCCAGAATAGATTTGTGTTTGATCTCAAAATCATTACATAATATAATAAAAGATATTGAGATTCTTCCCAGAATATTTTCTGATCACAGTCCATTACAAGTTAAAATATCTACGAGGAAACAAAGCAAATATTGGACCTGGAGAATAAATGATTTATTATTGAGGAACGAAGAGTACATTAAGAAAATAAAGCAAGAAATAAGGAATTATTTTCAAGAGAACAATAAAGACGGACTAGCAGCTAAGACTGTGTGGGATGCAGGAAAAGCAGTTATGAGAGGGATGTTAATAAAGTGAACCACAGAATGGAAGAAGAAGAGAGAAGAAAAGATGACAAATTTGGAAACAGAGATTAAAAGGAAAGAGGAAGAACTTAGAGGAGAACCGATGAATAAAAAATTGAGGAGAGAAATAAAAAGACTGCAAGAAGAGATTCGGGAGGAGAACACGATGGAAATGGAAAAGGAATTAAGAATACTCCATCTAAAACAATTTGAAAGTGCAGACAAACCAGGAAGATGGTTGGCATAGAGATTAAGAAAACGAAAAGAAAGGAATCTAATACTTAGAGCAAGGAAAGAGGACAAGATATTTACAGATCAGAAGAAAATAATGGAGATTTTCCGACAGTACTACAAGATATTGTATAATAAAGAGTGTAATAAAGATATTAAGGGAAGAATCGATAAATATCTAAGAGATCAGGACATTTTGAAATTGACAGATGAACAAGAAAAGAATTTGAACACAAATATAACAATGATGGAAGTGGTAGAGGTGATAAAAAGGATGAAGATAGGTAAATCATCTGGACCAGATGGGTTCTCGGCGTTGTATTATAAAGAATTTCAAGAAGAACTCGCCCTACCGATGCTGAAAATGTTTAATGAGATTGCAATTAAAGGTAAACCGGATTCGTAGAAAGAGGTGAATATAACATTGATATTCAAAGAAGACAGAGATCCAGAAGAGCCAAAAAATTATAGACCTATATCTCTATTAAATATAGATTACAAGATTTTTACAAGTATAATAGCAGAAAGATTGAAGAAAATAGCACAAGAAATCATACATTCGGATCGAAGTGGTTTCCTCCCGAGGAGATACATTAGAGACAACGTCCACGCAGTAGTAAATGTCTTAGAATACTATGAGAAGCATAATGAAAGGAAAGGACTGATGATTTTTGTAGATGCTGAAAAAGCATTTGACAATTTAAGTCATGAATTTATGATTGAATTATTAGATCACATGAGATGTGGAAATAAATTCATGACCTGGATAACACAGATATATAAGGATAACAAGGCGCAACTAATTGTGAATGGCGAAAAGTCAGTACCAATAGAAATTAAAAAAGGAACACGTCAAGGATGCCCACTCTCCCCCCTTCTCTTTATAATAACATTGGAAGTGTTGTTGAGGAAGATTAGGGCAGAAGATGCAATAAGAGGAGTTAAAATAAAACGGCAGGAATACAAGATGAAAGCTTATGCTGACGATCTGGTTTTGTTTTGGAAGACCCGAAAGCAAATATTGAGAAAGTAATAGAAATATGTAAAGAATATGGGGAAGTTGCAGGCTTTAAAATAAAGAAAAAACAAAGTTTCTGACTAAGAATATGATAAGGAAGAAATAGAGGAAGTGGCCCAAAGAATGGGGTTTAAAGAAGAAAAGAAAATTATATATCTGGGAATAAACATAACTAAACAAAATAATGGGTTATTTGAAAATAATTATGGTGTAAAATGGAAAGAAGTTAAAAGAGATTTACAGAATTGGTCGAAACAGAATCTGTCGTTACTAGGGCGTATGGCTGCTATAAAAATGATGACATTGCTGAAAATGAATTATCTATTTCAAAATTTACCAGTAATCACCAATAACAAATGTTTTCAGGAATGGAAGAAAGACCTCACAGATTTTATTTGGAACAATAAAAACCGAGAATAAAGTGGAAAATATTAATAGATAAAAAAGAAAGAGGAGGAAGTGGCCTTCCAGATTTAAAACTGTATTATCATGCGAATGGAATGCTCTAGATAAAAGACTGGATTGTACTGAAAGAAGGAAGGACATTGAAACTTGAAGGCCCAGATCTCCGGTCTGGTTGGCACATCTACATATGGTATAACAAAGCAAGAGTCGATAAAGAATTTTCTAGTCATTATATAAGAAGATCGCTATTAGAAATTTGGAAAGTGTGGAAAAGGAAATTATACTGTAGAATACCATTATGGGTGTCTCCCCATGAAGCTTTATATAGCAACCAGAGAGGACCGCCTGAAAGATGGATAATGTACAGAGACTTAATGACTAACATTGGAAAAGAAACACAAAGAATCAAGACTAGAGAGGAACTAAATAATGGTTGGGACTGTCAGTGGTTTCTCTACCTCCAACTTAAGGAAAGACAAAAAATGGATCAAAAATTGGAAGGATTAGAAATCACAAATCAGTTAAATGAATTGGAAAAGATAATACTCGAGAGAAAAGACCATATAGTATCACATATTTATAATTTTTTGTTAGCGAGAGAATTGGAAACTGAAATTATAAAAGACACGATGATAATATGGTCGCGAAATATTGGCCACGAGATTAAATTAGAACATTGGAAGAAAAGTTGGGAGAACACGCAGAAATTTATGTTAGCACAAAATTTAAAGGAGAATCACATGAAAATGTTGTATCGTTGGTATTTAGATCCGGATAAATTAAGTAGGATTTATAAAAGAAAAGAAAAATGCTGGAAATGTGAGGGAGAATGTAGATCTTTTTACCATATGTGGTGGCTTTGCGAAGAAGCTAAGAAATATTGGAAGAAGATCCATAAGGCAATTATGGAAATCCTGAAAATAAAAATACCGTTGGCACCGGAGATCTTCTTGCTGAATATGATGCACCAACTAACAAAGGAACAATATAAATATAAGAACAGTATACTTTACATGCTAACAGCAGCCAGAGTAATATATGCTAAACACTGGAAAAGGAACAGAGCACCAGAAACAGAGGAATGGCTTACCAAAGTACAAGAATATGTAACTTTGGATAGTTTATCGAGAGCATTGAAAGGAGAAAAAAGAGGAGATAAAAATACTGAAATGTTGGAAATTAAGAAATATATAGAACGAAATTGGGAAAAGATCTGTCATGAGTAATGAGAGGACTTTAATATAGCATAAGCAGGAAGAGGCAAGAATGCTAAAGATACAATTAAAGGGCAGTCAACTGTGATATTAAACATAGAGGGAAAAGAGATTAGAGGGAAATAAAAGAACCAAGTAAAAGAAAGTTGGAAGTGAAAGCGAAGGGGAGAGAGATTTAAGTAGTTATAATAATAATGGCAATATGAATATAAATGGTTGATAACGAGAAAAATAAATCTTTTTTTTTTGCTTGTTAGATGTTGTTAATGTTTTTATAATGTAAATAAGATATCAAGGTAAAGATGTCTGTAGTTATATTTTTGTTTTAATAAAAAATATACCAAAAAAAAGAGAACATTAACTCTTGAAAGTTTAAGAAAGGAAATACAAGCAAAGACCCATAGAATCATAGGCTCAGTTCATTTTCAGCTTAAAGAGTTTCATGTGATAGAGCTGCAAAAGGCCTTTCCCTGCAAACTTAAGGCTTCCTCAAGCTGGTGCCATCCAGATGTGTTGGGCTACAACTCCCATAATGCAGATCTAGATTATGGGAGTTACAGTCCGGTATCTCTTGAGGGCATCAAGTTGGTAAAGGCTGCCTTAGAAAGTTGCTACTAGTTGACATAAACAACACTGGACCAGATGGGTCGGTAGCTATGCTCAAACTTAGCAGCTCATCATAGGCACAGTGTACTCAAAAATGTTCACTTTGAACTCAGTGTTACATTAGGTTTTGTTGTTTCATGGTTCCTGAAGGAGAGGTTTTTATGTGGGCATTTGGCCACAAATTTGATATGGCTCAAGTCAGCTTTTCCCAAACTGGTGCCCTCCAGATGTTTTTCAGCTTCCATCACATATGACTCATGGCCATGCCGACTGTGGCCAATGGGAGACAAAGTCACTTGCAGGAATGATGAAGGATGACTGTCTCAAGATACATTTTGGTAGCCATTCAAAGTTGAATGAATGGAAAGTATTTGAAGCAACCTTTGTGGACTTTGTGCATTCTGTTATTTATTGCCACCACATCCCATTAAACTGAAAATGAGAAGTATCTTTTAAATAATGAATAAAATGTTTATTACATGGTTCCCTGATGAATTTATTGTATTTTCTCTTTTCTGCTACAAAGTCAAGATGGAGATGTCACTGTGTTACCCATCTCACTGTGGAGCAACCGTATAGTTCGTCCAGCTGCTTTTGTCTTCCAGGGGATTTTCCTTCTAAATACTTCCAAAGGGAAGATCATTTATCTCTAATAAATTGTTTGAGGAATTGTTCCTGTTATTTTGTGGCTAACAATATATGCATTTTGAATGTTGGGAAAAATCTTTAGAGTTTCTGGGAAGTTCATATAATACTGCCTTTGTTGGCTTCTGTTAATAGAGGAAAACTGTGATTACCTGGCAGAGAGGTCAATTGAAGAAGTTTATTATCTCTGGTGTTTGGCTGGAGGAGACTTGGAGAAAGAGTTTGTCAACAAGGACATCATTCATTCAAAGCCACCCATCTGCACTCTTCCTGTGTAAGGAATGAACAACTGCTTTGGGGGTGGAAGCGTGAGGAAAAGTAAACTTGTACAGTGATGTTAAAGAAGAAAATGCAGGTCTAGATTCCGTGAATACTATTGAGTGTCATGTAACCCTGTGTGGTTGATACTGTGTTAATTTTTGTTGCCATTTCAATCTCAGTAATCTTGCTGTAATCCCTGTTTCTGGGAGAAAGGCAGTACATAAATCTAGTAAATAAAAGGTTAAATTAAAGATGTCATAAAAGAGACGCTTCTAGTAACCTACAAGTTATTAGAGCAGATCTTTTGAAATTTTTAGAACTTGAATACTGATTTTAGTGGCTCTCTCCTACGTATAATGAGGTAGAGCCAGTATCCAAAGGTGATGTTCTGTTGGCCCAAATGAGGCGGTGTAGAAGAGCTAGTGCTCCTTGGAATATTAAGAGCAAATGTGCTACAATGATGCAGCTGGAACAACCAATGGAATTTTCTTTGTGTGACGGAATTTCACTTGTGCAGCTAGAGGAGCCAGCGATTTTCCTCTGCTAATATTGCTCTGGATTTGCACCTTGTCAAGGCTTAATCCTCCACACTACATTAATTTCTTCTTGTTTCTCTACAAAGAAAGAAACAAAAGAAATTGATTTTGTACTTTTTTTTTTGTAATCAAGGAGGCAGATTAATGTGAGAGATCAGGAACATTTAAGATTATTTATTAGGACCAGGTTGTCTAGTCCGTTCTTTTATTCATGTAAGATATGTGCACTTTTTAATGCCGTTTTTTTTTCTTTCTTATTTTTACATTTATATCTTTTCCTCTGAAGAGCACAAGGTGGCACACATGGTCTACCACCCTCTTTTCTGCCAACAATCCTGCTTTATTAAAATAAAAATAAAACCAATTCAGCTCCATACATAAATACGTAGAAATAGATCTGAAAAGAGAAGATAAAAGACCAGAACAAATATAAAGATGGTTTTGAAGGGTGCTGAAAAAAATAGCCCTCAAGGACAGCATTCCACTACCAGGGTAATGTTTCGTAGTAAGAAATATTGCTCGCCTTGGTTCTCCAAATTGGGATGAGAGCCTCCAGAGATGCTTGCAGCACACAATCCAGTTGAATTAAAGATGCAACACTGGTGTGCTTGGTGTGCTTCTTTATACATCCTTTAGACAGTTAGCATGCCTCCAAACCAGTGCTGACTTTAGACCTTGTAGAACATGAAACAGGCTATGGAAACTAAATGACAACATATGCCCACCTACTGGATGTCTTGCATCTCTGAAACCTGGATCAAGTTTTATTTTATTATTATCCTTCTGCCATTTCAATGTCTCTCATCATCTTTAGTCTGTAAAACTAGCTATTTCCTCTTTTAGTTTGCGTATTTCATTTCCATCTCACCTTAATGAGTTCTGCTCCTGCATATATCATACTGATAATCTTAACAGAAATAGCAATAGATTAGGATCAGTGCCTTAAAACTGTGGGACAGCCAAATTTAATCAGATGCCAAGGGGAATAAAACAGAAGCATACTCATTCCAAATAAGATAGGGTACAAAGTGAAATTAGGATTGCAGTGGGAAGAGTTGCACTTTCTTGGAAAAGAGCAAGACTTTTGGTGGATTGAACTTTCACCAACTGGTCCATTTAGATGTGTGTTGGTAGGAACATATCCAACGTATCTGGATTACCGGGGTGGAGAAGGCTGAAATTATTATAGTGCGCACAATATGTTTGTGTTGTGCACCTTATTAATTTGTTCATTCCATTGTACGTTCCATTCATTTGTTCATTTCATAAAGTGGTGAGTTCTGTGCTTTAATCTGTGACAACTATATTTTGAAACAATTTATTTTTCTTCTAGTTTTGTGCTTGAAGATGGAGAGAGCTTCGGACAAGGACGAGATAGAAGCTTCCTTTTGGATGATACAACTGTCACACTTTCTCTATGCCAACTCAGAAATGTAAGAAGAAATACATTTCTACATATGTATACAATTGTACTGTGTATTTGGATAGCGAATGTATAAGCTTGGTGACTGAAAGTTTAGATACTAGCTGTTCAAAATATTGGAGTATATTCTATCTCTCTTACCTCCCAACACTTTCCCGTTAGATTCTTATTTAAAATTAAGAAAATACCATCTTGTCTTAGGGCTTCAAGATGGTAATGTTCCGTTTATTTTGATAATCATAAAATGTTATTTACAATGTGTGGGAGTTGCGGGTGGAAAGTTATTGACATTGTGACAAAAGTTTGATGACATTTGTGGTGTTTTTAATTGGTTGGAACAGAAAACGTTCAGTTAAATGTTTGAAGTAGTTTAAACTTAGACTGCGTGATTAAAAACATGTTGGGCATAAGCCAACGAAGATGAGTCATAGCTGATTCCCCTTGCAACCCATGGAAAGCAGAAATAACTCAGAGGTAGTCAGTCTTTGGTTCTCCATATGTTTTAGAATTCATCTTCCAGAAACGCCAACCAGTATGGCTAATGGTCAAGGTTTCAGGCAGTCAAAGTCCAAAGCAACTGGAAGACTAAGTGTTGAGAACCGTTGATCTATATAAAACTTAGGGTTCTAAATTACAGGGGAGAAACCTCTTTGCTACACACATTTGCCCTCAGTGTTTGAAGAGAGATGAGGATGGGGTGGGAACTAGCATATTCCTCATTGCTTTCCCCTTCCCCGCATCCCAGTTGCTGATAAGACTCTGACACCAAGCACCCAAATACAGCTTTTGGGATAGATGGAGTCCCATACTGAGAGAAAATCAGGCTATAAATTAAATAAATAAATAAATAAATAAATTGTGTTTTTTTTAATATCCTTTAGTTTGTTGGAAATTTTTATCTTCCTTAGGCATTTTTTGAAAAAAAAAGTAAGTGAAGAAGTAACTGTTTTAATAAATTTCAACTACCCGTGTGAAGTCTGAACTTTTTTTTAAAGAGAGTCCATTTGGAAACAAGACTTGCAGCCTCTTGCTTACAGTGTGAATATGGTTGAAGGAAATTTGGTCCATTTTTTTCCACTGGAACATAATTGTTTGAACAAATAGAAGTCTTGTCATGGAAATGTTATAGAGTCCTTGAATGATCAAATTGAAATAATAGTACTTTCACGATAGAAATGGATGAACATGCTGAATACACAAGTTGTTCTCCTTTGAGAAAATCTAGTCTGGGACTTATTAATCTCTTTGCCAAACTTTGTAATACTAACTGAAAGATTTTCTTTAACAATCAGAATCCTCTAAACACGGTTGTTGGAATGGTTTGTAACCAAAAGGAAATCAGTGCTGCATGAAGTAAAAGGCTTTTAAACTAAACTGCAAATCCCCAAAAAACTGCATCCTCACACCAGTAGTGTTGAATTTAATCACGCTGCGTTTTCAAGTCCACAGTTAATTGACATGTTGCATTTAGACGTATAGATAGAAGAACATTAACAAGTTCATTTGGGCCACCACCTTTTTTTCCTGTTCTATCTGATTATTACTGATTGCAAATAAGCACAGTAATGTAAATATACAATAAGATAAATTTAAACAAGTTTTCTACTCTTGAATCTGAATGTACACATTTTTCTTGGAAAAATTTTCCAAATTAGAACATAAGCTGTTCCAAAAAGATTTTAAAAAATGACTGTTATTGTCTGATTCATCACATCAATAGCTCAGTCAGCATTTGAAAATAACATGTTACGTATCATGGCATTTCCTAAAGTAACAAATAATGCATTAACTGATTAAATAATATCCCCAAGTCTTTTCTGACTACTGTATATAAAGGTGCCAGGCAGAAAAATCAATATCTAGGACTGCTGTCTGAGAACAAGAAGTACATTTTTACTAGTGCTTGGATAGAAATGCCCTTACTAGTACATACTGGTAAACGGAACCAAGTTCAGAATTGTCATAAAGTAGAATACAGGCAGCCTAAATACCCTAAAGGCACCTGATCATATCTGATCTTGGGAGCTAAGGAGGGTCACTCCCAGTTAGTATTTGGATGGGAGAACACCAATGACTATCAGGTTCTGTAGGCTATATATCAGAAGGAGGAACTGGCAAAACCACTTTCGAGTATTCCTTGCCCAAGAAAACCCTGTGAAATTCATGGGATCACCATAAATTAACAGGCACATACATACAGAGATTATAGCCACTTTGTTGTGTTAGCTGTTTTCTTGCAAGGGATTATAAATGCAGAATATCTTTTTAATCCTCAGTATTTTTAAAATCTCTCACAGAGACTGAAAGATGTAGCTGGGGAAGCCTTTTATCCCTTACTTGAAGATGAGTAAGTAAATAAAACTAACTGTTTAAACGAGGAGATCAATTTGTTATATGGGTTATGTTGTTTCCAGTAGATCAGGCCTGTGATTGGTAAAGCTGTTTGATAAAATTCACTGATCAACTTTTGGCTCTAGGTAAGATGGACTTGTCTTGAAACAGGGATATTTTTATTGTTTGTATATCATTTGATTGGAATATGTTTTAAAAAAAGGCAGGAATCAGATCAGTCAGTGTTACTGAATCCCTCTATTTCTTCCCTTAGAACAGTCCTAGAGTTTTATTCAAAGAGGCTCAGTAAGCAGATAAGGTGTTCAGTACTAGCGGCATATAAATTGATTCAATAGTAGCATCAGCATTAACTTTATGTTTGTATCAGAAGCTTCTTACTGCTTTGTTCATTATCTTTTTTACAAAATCCTCTGGAGTAGCAGATTAAAATTGAACCGAACCTGTTTTTTTTTTTAAGGACTGTTTCTTATTGCAAGATGCGGAGGAGGAGGATTTAAATTACTTCTGCAGTTTCAACTTTTTTTTTACAACAGATGTGAGCAAAATGCAGACCCTCCACCTGGTTTTGCTTTCTTGTAGAGTCCTTCACTACCTCTCCCCCCCTTTTTTTTAACTAAAACAATTGAATTGCACTCAAGGTAACACATTTTTCATAAAATACAAGAGGTACAGCCCCTTAAGTCTTTGCAAAAGGTTTCAGGGCTGGAGAATTGCAAACCAGAAACGGCTTCTGGTCTGTTCCGGATTTTGTTTTTGAGCTTTTTGGTACCATTAGAGCAGCGGTTCTCAACCTGTGGGTCCCCAGATGTTTGTGGATTTCAGCTCCCAGAAGCCCCAGCCACTATGGTCAATGCTCAGGGCTTCTGGGAGCTGTAGTCCAAAAACATCTGGGGACCCACAGGTTGAGAACCACTGCATTAGAGGATGACTGTAGCCCATAGCAGGTCCCAAGAAGGAAAATTGGCCCCTGGGTCCTCCAGAGTTGTCCATGCTGTTAATTCAGTGAATGGAATTCAATATTTATTTACAACTAGTTCCTCTGTTCTGTTTCAGCCAGTCAAATGTACCCCATTCAAATAGTAGTAATGAGTTATCTGCTGCTGCTAATCTTCCTCTTATCATCCGAGAGCGGGACACAGAATATCAGCTAAACAGAATTGTCCTGTTTGACAGGCTGCTAAAGGTATGTAATAAAGCTAGACTCATTCAGTTTTCCTTAGCATCCAGATTCTTGGTTTTTCTATTTTGTCCTTCAAGGTATCCTGCAATTAATTATGATAAAGGCTTCATTCATTTTTCTTTATACATCAACACTAATTCAAGAGAGCCAAATGCAAAATTCTACATTTAGGCCACAAAAACCAAATGCCAGAGTACAAGATTGAGGATACTTGGCTCAGCAGTGTTACATGTGAAAAAAAAACAACCTTAAGATTATTGTTGATCGGAAGGTGGACATTAACTAGCAGTGTGATGTTGCAGCAAGGAAGGGAAATGCTATCTTAGTCTGTATTAGTAGAAGTATAGTTTCCAAGTCAAGGGAAGTAATAGTCCCACCATATTCTATACCAGTCAGACTTCAGCTGGAGTACTGCATTCAGGACTGGATGCCTCATTTTAAGAAGGATTTAGATGGAGTGAATTCAGAGAAGGGCAACAAGGATGATAAGAGGTATGGAAAACAAAACATATGAAAGATTGAAGGAGCTGGGCATGTTCAGCTTGGTGAAGAGAAGACTGAGGGATAATGTGTTTCTGCGTGCTTTCAAGTCATTTCTTACCTTTGGGGATTCTAAGGCAAATTTGTCATGGGGTTTTCTGGGGGCTGAGAGTGTGTGGCGTGCCCAAGGGCACCCAGTGGGTTACCATGGCCGAGCGGGGAATCAAATCCTGGTTTCCAGGGTTGTAGTCCCATGCTCAAACCACTACACCAAACTGGTTCTGTGCACTCTTCAAAATACCCAAGGGCTGCCACAAAGAGGAGGGTGTGGGCTTGTTCTCTGCTATTTCAGAATGTAGAACTAGGTCTAATTGTTTGAAGTTACAGGAGGTTAAATTTGAATTGAACCTTAGAAGGAACTTCTTGACAGTGAGAGAGCTTTGGCAATGGGACCAACTGCCTAAAGAATTGATGAGGTCTTCAAAAAGAGGCTGGACAGCTACCTACTGGGGGTGCTGTACCTTGAGATCCTGCATTGAGCAGAAGGTTGGACTTTATGTACCATAGGGCTTCTTCCAACTCTGTGAGTCTATGATTTTCCTGGGTTTTTTTTTGTCAATTATGTATAAATATATATTGCATTTATTGTATCTCATAATGTGCTGTACAGATATATATTTACAAGCATACAAGCAGCATAGAAATGTTAGCTATTATTGAAACTATTTCTAATACTCTAACATGACATGTCTCTAGGCATATCCATATAAGAAAAACCAGATTTGGAAAGAAGCCAGAGTTGACATTCCTCCATTGATGAGGGGTTTAACTTGGGCAGCCTTACTTGGAGTTGAGGTAAGGGTAAAAGTGAGAGTTTATAATTGAACATACTGGGAAGCATTGATGAAAAAACTTTCTCTTGCCAAGAACCATGTAGTAAATTGTAGGTAAATATTGTGGACAAATAAAGTAAGGCAGATTTTCCATTCCATTGATAAACATTTGTTGTTTTTAAGCAGTACTTCAAGTCATTTCTGATTTAGGGTGATCATAAGGCAAATCAATTGTGGGTTTTGGGGGGGTGTTCATTTTTTTGGGAGGGAGGCATAGTTTGTTCAGAAGGGAGTTGCCATTGCTGTCCTCTGAGGCTGAGAGAGTGCAGCTTGATCAAGGGGGTTTCCATGGCCAAGCAGGGATTCAAATCTTGATTTCCGAGAGTTTTAATCCAACACCTAAACCACAATATTAAACTTTAAATGGGGTAGATATAGGGAAATAGAGGCATTCTTCCCACTTTGGTCTCAGTCTTTCAAAGTTGGGAATGACATTCATGATGATCATCTGCTTCTTAATTACTCTGTTTTCCATGGGAAATATCTTTCAGTTCAGTAATTCTTAAGTCAAGTAACAGAGCAACTGAAGTAAACCTCATTTGAAACCATGTAAAGTCCTGTAAAATTTGGATCAGGGAAGAAGTCCCTTCCACCTACTGTTACCTGACTGCTTGTATTTCTTCTATCCCCCTCTACTTCAGATCCCATCCTCTCATTTGTTCAGCACCCAGTACTCCAAAGTAACTCTCGTTATACTTTTTACCACTTTTCCTCCATTCCTGTGGTATGGTGAAGCAGACTTAGCAAAGCGTTTAATCTAGTCAAAAGAACTTGGCCTTTGCAATGACCATGAAAATAGAATCATTGGATTCGTGTGCCAGGGGGAGGAGGACCTTCGGAGAAGTCGTTGAACCTCCTTGCCTAAAGCCTGATTGGCCTCCAACTTCCAATAACAGCAGCTTGCTAAAGAGATAGATTTTGCTTCAGCCTTCCTCCCTCTTTCCCCCACATCCTCTCAAAGAAGTAGGCTCAGGTGGAAGAAAGGGGTGGGTAGAGATGATGGGCAAGAGGAAGCAGCTCTTGGGGAAAACTGTGTCAGAGATGTCTGTCAGGAGCCAACCGGATGAGGGAATATGTCTCCATAACTTTTCCTCTCCCTCTTGAGACCTGTAGTTCAGAAAAATATAATTAAATAATCATAGCATTTCATTCTCTTATGACACTACTGGTTCCAAATAAAGTACACATAAGTGCCCAATACTCAAGCATGCTGATGCTGCAATGAAGGGCTAGATCAGAAGATACCTCACCTCAGTTGCTGCCCATTGACGTGAAGAATTGTAAAAGCATTCCTGCCCATTCTGCCTACCCTCTGTGCCTACTCCAGCAAAGCACAATTTGAATACACCCTGTGAATGTAAAAACACAGAACTGGTTAGCAAACTTTCTTGAAGAACCAGACTGTGCAATGTTGGCCAACATGCATTAGATTTTATGTTTGTTGTTATGGCTTGCATGAAGATCTGGGGATGCAGGTAAATTTTGCCTTTGTTACATTAGCTCAAATAAGTAGAATATTGGAACATGGCTAGGGGAGTGCCATTGAAAAGATAATGTTTCCAAAAATTTGCCAGGGCTTTTTGTCCTGGCATGCTATGCTGCAATGGAGTGGCCTGGCATGCTGCTACGCAGAGCATGATACTTCACAGTGTAAAGTATGCATTACAGGCCCCTGAAACTCTTACATGAGCCCTTGATAGATGGGTTTCACTGGCATTTCTAACAGCAGAGCTTGAGTTTATCCTGCAACAAATTCAGTGGTGTTTGCAAATACATCAATAATGCATTTACAATCTCTTGTGCAGGGTGACATTCAAGCAAAATATGATGCCATTGATAAGGACACTCCAATTCCTACAGACAGACAAGTAAGATTTTCTTTTATTTTTAAGGAAGTAATTACCTTTGCTACATGGTTACTGGAGAATAAAAAGTAGAATTTCTACTGCACAAAAATGCTTCACAACGTTTGTCTTTTAAACCGTCATCTTTCGTGAAAAAGCCATTACCCAGCACCAGTTTAATGACATAGAGGTGAAATTGACAGTAAATAGTGCAATTAAATGATAAACCAAAAGATACATGCCCATGTTTATTTGATGTGTGCCACCTACAGTTGACTCCATATGTGAATGAAGATACACAAATGAAGTGGAGCTCAGCTCAGTTTTGTCACTATTAATTCGCTGTCCCCATCATCATAACTTCAGTCTTCCTGAAATAGAAGGCAAAAGAATTCACATATTTTTTATTATATAGTTTTCATCTTAGGGAGGGATGGGAGGAAGTGACATTTCTTTCATGCTTGCTTATGAATTTGGAATAGTCCCTGTAAAAATACCATGACAGCTTTTTGGCTTATTACCATCAGGAGAGAATTATGCTGTACACTTTAGATATTAAATTCCATCACCTGGTTTGCATGTAGGAGCTGCAACCAGAGTTTGTACATTTTTTGTTGTGCATCACAGCTCCCAGAATCCTTCAGCCTGCATCACTGGAGGAAATTAGGGGTGTGAATTATATCAAGGAAATCCCAAACATTTTGGAATGCCACAAGAAGGCTGCGTTCCTCTCAGCAATACGAAAGTTGTTTATGGATTGGTGGAATATAATCAATAGTGTAGTATTCTCTTAAGGGGGTTCCATGCAGCCATTTCCTTCCTTTCCCTATCTCCTTTTCCTGTGCACCATGGGATCAGTATTTGGAACAGTATTTGCTGTTTTCTGGACTACATCTCCCAGAATCCTGAAGCCAACATGGTTAGTGGGCACTCTGGCTGGGAAACTGTGGAAGAAGCAGTTCGAAAAAGTCATTTTTCCAAACACTACACAGGTTTATATACCAGGATCAATAGTTTAGAGTGACAGATTCTCTCAAATGCTTCCTGGAACTATAACAGGCAATCTAAAAGAAAGAATCTTTCTGCCTGATTTGAGCTGTATAGACCTAGAGCTCCCAGTCCATTTCTATGTCCTCCTGTGATGCTTATCTTGATACCTTTTTCTGTGATTGCATTTATTGTAGATTGAAGTTGACATTCCTCGCTGCCATCAGTATGATGAGTTGCTGTCATCTCCTGAAGGCCATGCAAAATTTAGGCGGGTGTTGAAAGCATGGGTCGTTTCCCATCCTGATCTTGTGTATTGGCAAGGTTAGTTGTACTGGTTACTGTGGCATGCAATTGTTATCATTTAATTTCATACTACTTCTTAGTGAATTCATAAGAGTATTTCTGAACTCATTCAGTTGGCTTCCTTAAAATTATTGTAAGATTGTTCCTCTCTTGGTTCCTTATTGTGTTTTAACAAGCTAACTTGGTTAGATATACATAACAATATATTGACAGCTAAACAAAATAATGATTAATACCTGAATTCTGTGCAGTTCTATTAAGAAATAAGACCAGCTGGGCTCAGTGGATCTTCTCGAAACATTGTATAGGACTACCATGCAAGTTATGATTTTAAGGTAGTAATATGCCTGTAACATTCTGAAAATGATGGCGAGTATAACAGTGGAAAAATCCTAAACTCTTATCTCAGGGCTGAATCACACATGAGAGTCGTCTGAGATCAGAAATATCTGTGTGAATATATGTGAGAAACACGCGTGTGTGTGTGTGTGTGTGTGTGTGTATGATGGGTGGGAAGTAATGTCAAGGAATCAAAATACCTTCTGAATTTTTTGTGATTTGATGTCCAATGAATGTCTTTAATGTCATTGTTGCATTCATTTGTCATCTTTTTCTATAGGTCTTGACTCTCTTTGTGCACCATTCTTGTATTTAAATTTCAACAATGAAGGTAAACTTTTCCCCATTTAAGATATGTTGAATGGGTCCCAAGAATGTATCACACTCTCCTTAGGAGTGGCGTCATCAGATATGGCCTTCCAAATGTTTTTGGACTGCAATTGCCAGAATCCTTCATCACTGGCTGTACTGGCTGAGTCTAACTGGAGCTGAACTCCCAACAACATCTGAAAAGTCATTTATCTGCCCTGGCTTAGATCGATTTAATTGCAGTGGATTTTATGCTAATCTCATTAAGTTATGCTTCTTACACTCATCTGATGCAAAAATTGTTTCAGAACATGCAGGATGGGGTGGAAAAGGGCTGTGATAGGGCTTCAGTTTGTGCTGTGCTGCTACATTTGCAGATGTTTTGAAATATTTTAAATTTGGGAGCCATTAGTATAAACAGTTTAACTTATAAAGCCAAAATATATCTGTTCTAAGAGCAATAGATTTTTTTTTTTTATTTAAAGAGGTATTTGGGTTTTAATATTCGGTGGCAAATGGAACTTTTAATGAGAAGTGTTGTGTTTCTCTTTTATTATGTTTTAAAATGTGTTTTAACTTTTTTTTTAACTTGAGTTTTTTAAAATAGAAATCACGTTTAATTGTGTTTTCACTTTTCCCTTGATAATTTTTTAAAATTGTTTTTAAATGGCTGTAAGCTACCTTGAATCCCATGCTGGGAGAAAGGCAGGTTATAAATTAAAAAATTATTTAGTAGTTGTAACACACATTACTCCTTTGTCCTTCTCTTTTAGCTCTGGCCTATGCCTGTATGTCTGCTTTTATTCCTAAATACCTGTACAATTTCTTTCTAAAAGACAATTCACATGTGATTCAAGGTAGGTTGGCTTTTTTAAATCGTATTCTGACAACCCCAAAAAAGGCCTTTATAGAGGCATTTGTCTTTATATGTATATAGTTTTAAATTTACAGTCTGTTTTTCAATCTAATGGAAACTATCATAGCCTTAATAACAAATACCAAAAAATTGCTGCTGTTAGAAGACTTCTCAGTGGTGGTTTTCCAAGATCTTTTAATGCACTGTTGCCATTCTTATGTTGCAGAATGTACCAGTCTTAATTTACATTGGCTTCCATTCTAAATCCCACCTTACTCTGTTCATATGTGGAAGAGTGTTGACTTCCACAAACACAGCCCTTGATCCATCTGCAGCATCTCTATCCTCTGATACCATTTCCAAGGGTCTCTCTTTCCTTAGCGGTCAGATTTGTAAGAGACTGAAGACAAAAAGGGTTGGGGCACAAACATGAATGCTGTTAAGCAGGAAATATCAAGGTCTGTGTTTCTCACATTGTAGCTCATATATTGTGGCAGCGCACTGTTAAAAGTGTTCTGTTATGCTAAAACTTAGGAAGAATCCTAATATCAGTTCTTTGGACTGAAGCCATAGAATTGCCTTGTAGAGAGTCTGGACCACTAGCTCCTGATCTACTCTCGTAGTAGATTTTTTTGATGCACGCAAGCTATTTTCCAGCTCTGCTACCTTTTACCCTTTTAACAGTTTAAATTTAACAGGAAATTGAACCCAAGACCTTGTGCATGAAAAATGTGTGCTGTACCCTTGGAGCTTTTCACAGACATCATTTTCTTCTCTTTAGATATATGTATTTTTTTTCTGCTCCTAAAAAAAAAATTAAAAGAACAATAGAAAATGGTAGGTGTAGAAATATATCTAGCTTCTTTTAAAGTCAGAAGTTTGGGATCATAACTCTGAAGCTCAGTTTAGGAAATAAGAGCAATTATCCCTGAGTCCCTAGCAGTCAGTTAGAAACTGATTAAAGTGTGAAGAAAATAAAAGTAGTAACAGAGAATGGTTGCCTTAGTATATAAAATGTATTAGTGTATAAACAATCCAAGTCACATTTTTACAAGGAAGGTAGGCAGATGTGCGTACTTAACCAAAGTAGTCTGCAAAGAAATGGTGTTTATTGGGTTGATTTGCTTTCACATAAGAAAAAAAAACAATGAAAGATAAAGGCTATTTAGTTTGAAATGACATATTTTTAGGTCAGACAATAAAATTAAGATTAAATTACATAGGGGTAAATAAGTTCCGGCTCTCAGCTCTTTTATAATAATTTTTATAGTTTAGTGAAGGATAAAAGAAACAAGTTTTTTAAAATGGAATACTAACTCCTCAACAAACACATATGCCTATCACCAAGGTAATGAGTCCATTAATTCCATTTGTGCAAAATGAAATAAACATGACAGAGTTGTGTTTCCTAATGTGGATATGCAGTGTCTAAGATGCAGATTTTAATAGATGATGGTGCCACATATGACTATTTCTCAGCCGCTTGGTACATTGCAAAGTCAGATTAGTGGTCTTGAAAAAGGTGTGCCCTGCCTACTAGGGGATGTAAGGGCTAATTCATAAACCATACCGTGGCCTCTAGAAATACGTTCAGAGTACTGACAGGATGGTCACATTGGCTGGGGGACTGTGGGGGTTGTAGTTCAAAAATAATTTTCCCAAGGTCTGGGTAAATACATAGTCACATCAATTTTCTTGATTGCACATCATTATGGCAGTGGTGTGCATGGACCCCAAGTGGAATGTATATTTTTAAAAGAGTGCCTCCATATCTTTTGACTGTAAGCTATGGTGATTCTCAGCATTTCTGGAGGCCACTGAGTAGAAGCTGCTAACCTTGGAGTCCCCATAATATTTCCAATTTTAAACTTCGCCCTACACAGCCACAGGGTAGGCTTTGAAACTCCCCTTTTTGTATAAGAAAATGCAAGACCAATTATAGGTTTATACCTATAGGATATCAAATTAAAATGAAGGAATAATTTGTATCATCTGAGCCAAGGCAGTTTGTCTGAATCCAGTTGATGAGAGGATGTGTGCTTTCAATAGACCCTTAATTAACCATGTAATCCCACATAGCAATTATATTTTTATGAGCCTAGCTATTCAAATAAAGATGACATTTTAACAAGGTGTAGCATATCCATGTAGAACCACCATGAGCATGAATTCCTTGTTTAAAAAGAAATGTGCTTTCAGGAAGCTAATTGTAAATTTGTTTTCATTAGCACATAGCTGAGTTTATGTGATTAGTGGATTTAAATATTTTACCTGTGGTTGGTGAACGTATTATGAAAGTAAGTGTGTTAACGCTGCATGTGGAGAGAGCTAAATAAAGTAGTGATCCTTTCCATAGCTTAGAGAATCATTTTGCTTTTCATACTACAGAAAAAGTCCTAGTTGAAGCTTTGGGGCAAAATTAAAAAATTAAAGCAAGGAATTCTTACTCAGTATTCCTTCTACTTTACTGCCAATGCAGTTTGTGTTGTATTATATTGTATTACTTTATGTATACTTCGCCTTTTTCCCAAAGCTGGGACTCAAGGTGGCTTAAAGGATAAAAAAATATAAAACTAAAAGCACAATTAGCTAAAAACACCACAAAAATTAAGTTTAAAATACCAGTGAACTGTCTATAGAATTTAAAACCATTTGAAACATCCAATTAAAACTTGTATACTGAATTACAAATCCATTTCTGCTGGGAAATGAAAGAAAAGTTGTGGAGTCTTGGGACCAAACAAGAAAGACAGAGTGTGTACCTGCGCCTTTACTTTTTACTTACTTACAAAAAGGCACACCTGTATTCAACCCTGATCAGATCAAGACCATTACACATGATTTAACCTTTTCCTGTTCTCTCTTCCCAATATCCCTCGGAGTGAAGGTTTCCTAGAGAGCACCCCACCACCCCACCACTCGATTAGCAAGAGTTGTATTGTTGGAAAGGGAGCTGAGGGTGGGAGCAGGCTTAAACCTCCTTGATGAAATGGGCTGGGGTCTACAAAAGTTTATATGAAATGCCACTTGATGTTTGATCTGGAAATGGTTATAGTTCCAAACCTCTTTCAGGGTTCTGTCAGTGCCAGGTGCTGAAACTCATTGCTGCTATTCATAAGGTTTTTTGATGGTATACAAAGTAGTGGATCATAGAATCATAGAATTAGAACACACCGCAAAGACCATTAAGGCCAACTGCCTGCCATGCAGGAATACACCATCAAAGCATTCTTGACAAATTCCCATCCAATGTCTGTTTAAGAACCTCCAAAGAAAGAGACTCCACCAAACTCCAAGGCAGCATATTCCACTGTGAAATTGCTCTTACCGTCAGAAAGTTTGTCCCAATGGTTAGATGGAATCTCTTTTCCCGAAATTTGAAGTCATTGTTCCATGTCCTAGTCCCTGGAGCAGCAGAAAACAGGCTTGCTCCATCATCCATATGACATCCCGTCAAATATTTAAACGTGACTATCACATCACCTCTTAACCTTTTGTTCTCCAGGCTAAACATACCCAGCTCCCTAAGCCACTCCTCATAGTTCATGGTTTCCAAGCCTTCTACCATTTTGGTAGCTCTCCTCTGGACTTGTTCCAGCTTGTCAATATTTGTCCCAAACTGTGGGGTCCAGAACTGGACCCAGTATTCTATGTGGGCTTTGACCAAAACAGCATAGAGTGGTACTATGACTTCCCTTGTCCTAGACGCTGACTCCTATTGATCCAGCCCAGAATGACATTGGCTTTTCTAGCTGCTGCATCACACTGCTGATTCATGTTCAGCTTCTGTTCTACTAAGACTCCTAGATCTTTCTCATATGTACTGTGGTCAAGCCAGGTGTCACCCATCTTATATCTGTGCATTTCCTTTTTTCTGCCTAAGTGTAGTACAATGAAGCAACATAAACTTTGATTGAACATTGAGAAATGCCATTTATGCATCAGTTGTGCATACTGAAAAAGAAGGCAAGCAAAGCTAGAAAGGAAAATATAAGACCACAAATATAACAGCAAATATAAGAATTCTATGTGCGAACACTTTTCAGTGTCTTTTCTCTGCAATGCTAGAAATTTGGGAACTGAAGGAAATTTCATTGGGGAGCATAGAATTCTTGTGGGGGGTCAGTGCCCTCATTTTGTTCCCTCTATAGCTATCCTCCTGAGTAAGAAAACAAAACAAAACATAACTCTCATGCAGCTATAGATCAACTGTAATGAGTATTTTGCACTCCCTTTTTGTATTCCTGTAATGACAATTCCACAAAACAAAGCATTGTCTCTGCTTCCCAGGGCCAAATTCCCAGGGAAAGATATTCTGAAATGTCTCTTCTTTTCCTCACTCTTCAGAATACCTGACAGTGTTCTCACAGATGATTGCCTTCCATGACCCTGAGCTGAGCAACCATCTCAACGAAATTGGTTTCATTCCAGATGTAAGTGGAAATGCCTCTAATTAATATTTAATGAAGGTAGATGAAGAATAAGGTAGAGTCAATCTGAAGACTTGTTTGTACATATCATGATCCAAAGCAAATGTGGTACAAGAAGGTTTTGAAAAATGATTGCAGCTGCTTCTGCAATCAGCCAGATGTTCTGTTGAAAGCAGTTGTGCTGATAAGCACCCTTTTGATTTCAAATACCTGTGGCAATTAATCTCTTGAGCTTTTCCCCACACCTAGCTGCTCTTGCCTTTCTGAGATTATAGTCAGCCCTCTACATCTGCGGATTCTATATCCATGGATTCAACCAATCAAGGCTTGAAAATATTTTTTTAAAAAAATCCAAAAGCAAACTTTGATTTTGCCATTTTATATAAGGGGTGCCATTTTACTACACCACAGTACATAATAAGACTTGAGCATCCACAAACTTGGTATCCACAGCGGGGAGGGGGGCCTGGAACCAAATCCTTGCCCACAGAGGGCCCACTGTACTACTATCACCTATCGTACAGTATAATCCTATACATGTATACTTATAAATAAGTCCCATTGCATTCATTGAGACTTGGATCTAAGTAAGTGGCCATACAGTTGTGGTCATACCAGACAGTGGCCTAAATCCTGTTATTAGATCTGACTAGACTAGACCCATTGAATCAGTGAAACTGAGCTATGTGTTGACTTACCATTCAATAACTGAGCTGATGAGTCTACTCTATTTGGGACTAACAAACAGGATTCCAACCAATACGTATGTTGCAAATATTTCTTTGGGGTGTTAAAACAATTTCACTCTCATGGGGTTTTTTTCCCCTCAAAGGATCCTGATACCGGTACCCTGAGGGCACTAATGATTCCCTTTTGGAGTTCTTTCCTTTCTATGTACAAAGATATCTCTGCCTCTTGAGCCCAAAGTGCATTTCACAGTTTTCCATGAGCAGAACGCAATTTAAGTCCATGGGTATTACAGAAGGTATCATCACTGATGATGTTCTGGCCCTCTGTTAGCTACCTATCTAGAACTGCTGTTAGATCCACTGAAGTTAGTATCAGCCTTTGTTTTCTGGAAATTTTCTCGATACCAATACACACAGTCTTTGCTGCAAGGATTTTTAGAAGCTGATAAAAAGATGATGAGGAAATATGTAACTATACAGAAACCAAGTTATATGCAAAGTTGTATTTTCTGTGCAAATAGCTTTGCAGTCCTGCACTAAACCTCATAGGAGTTCCACTTGTCACTTGGAAAAAAAATCTGCATTTTATTTCAGTACTTGTAATTCTGCAGGATCCATCAAGGTGAAAGATACACGCTTCAGCAGTGATACGAACCAGATTTTCATGCTGGAGTGCTAAGCCTATCAAGTCGGATGCTGATTAATCTTTCAGGTTCCTGCTGTGGAAGAGATTATTTCTTGGCACTCTTCCATTACTCTTACAGAACTCTTAAAATACAGAGCTTTTGGAATATTGAACATTACTGAACAGCAAGCACTGCCAGTTGTCTTAATACCTGCGTTCAATATTATGCAGAACAGGTTGGTAGAGGAAATGGAGAAAGCGATCTTTAGAAATCCTCTTACATTTTATAAAAAAAAAATACTATAAGGTAGTATGAAACAGTATCCTTCTGCTAATGGAATAAACTTTACCAGTGGATCAAAATCTCCCTTTCTCCTGCAACCCCCTGCACATAGAAAATATTTGCTGGCATGTTTTCTGGCAAACTTGCAGGGAGAGAGGGGAAGGGAAACTTCTGTTTGAATAGACATCCATTTGTATATTATAAGAATTAGCCTACTATGTTTTACCAAATGTTTGTCAGCATTATAACGTGAGAACAAATCAACATTAAGCAAAATGACCTTTACCACCCAGAACAGGAGATTGTGTCCCTTAATTATTCCTGCTTTATTTTTAGCCATGTGTTGTTGTTGCCATTGTTGTTTGTTGTTGTTTTAATTTGTTGTAAGCCTCCTTGAGTCCCAGATTGGGGAAAAGGTTGAATAATCGTTGTTGTTATTGATGATGATGATCATTGCTCCTCAGCCATGCTACTGGCCAGATATAGAAAACGACTCAAATGGGTCCAGACATACTGTTCTAGAAAAACAGTAATATGCGTTTTTAAAAACAAGCGCAGCTCTCTTTGGCAAACTTGTAGTTCATGTTCCATCTTAAAAACAAAACTTTGAGGAGCTACTGCAGTAAGAATTTAAATTAATGCTTAGTTATACTTGAGTTACACAGGTAGGGGGCAGTGTGTACTAAGAATACATTTGAAACACATCAGTGCAGCTCCATGGTACACCTTTTCTTAAATACAAACATGGGAAACGGCTATTTGCTGGATTCTTTTGTGTCTTTCTCTTTTGGTCTGATCGTGTCTATTTTTGTCTCCTTAAGACTGAGTAAGATGCAAAAATTACCATATTTGCCTGTGTAAAAGATGCACCGGCGTATAAGATGCATCCCATTTATATGCCAGCAAATATTATTTGCTGACACATAAGAGACACTGGCATATAAGACACACCCCATTTTCAAACAGTATTTTTTGGGAAAATTATACACCAGCAAATACAGTATTATAATTTAGTTTGTTTTGATAACTTTGCTATTGCCTTCTACCTACTCTTAGAATGATGGGAAGTGGGGAAGCCATTTTGCCCTTGATGATGAAACTGAATACTCAATTACTATTTTTTTAAGTGTATTTACAAATTTTCGAATAGATTTCGAATAGGTATCTTTGTGATTGCCTCTGTAAACAGATTGCATGAGCTCAGTGTTAGACCTCATTAGCAGTCTCCATGCTGATATATTGACTTTTTCAGGTACAGTTTCTACTTATGCGGTAGCAGTTCATGGCTACAACTTACTGAAGCCAGATACTTGAGAAATGGTTTTTTGTCAGATCGGAGCTATAAAAGACCTAAACAGATCAGCAACTTTTCTGTTTGGTAGTGGTAGTAGTAACAGCCAGTACAGATATACCTGTCTATTTTTACCTGAACATACTAGATACATAAACCTTTTCTTGATTTGCTGACTTTGGTGCTTAGACCAGCATGTTAAATGAGTGAATGTATAGCATCTTTAGAAATGTAATTCTCATTGACTGAAGGTTAATTAATCAGGGGTGTGTGAGTGTGTGTGTTTCCAGAGTTTTCTATGCAGATGGAAACTTTTTGTAAAATCTAGTTCTTATTAATAGATAGATTGTCATAGATTCTAGAAATATCTTTCATAGGTATAGAGATGTGGGAGAGCCCAGAAAAAAAACAAGGATTTTTTTTTCTTTAATGAATAAAATGTTTGAGACAAAGCATTCTTGTATTTATTCCCACAAATTAATTTCTAAAAACTACATAAGATTTTATGTAAAACTTTGTACAGTATCAGATCCTTGTAGTTCTTGATCTAGGATTCTCTTTCTTTTTGTCAGGATGAGTGCCATATGTCTGCTTAGTAATATAGAGCAGAAGAGGTGGAAAAAAATTTTTCTTTGTTTTGCTAATACTGATGGTTTCTCCTATTCATTATTTGTTGCTTTCTCCTAATAAAGTGGGGGGAAAACCCTAGAATTCAACATGTGTATATGGGTGATAGAATTTCTTGACTGTCCTTTCCCTACGCTACTTGTAAGTCTCACTCAGTGCTGTGTGTGTCATTGTTCATTTAAATAATCTTGGAATCTGAGATGAGTGTAAGCTTGCTTTCACAACCAACAAGAAGGACAGATGGCAGATTTTATATAAAGTCAAGATACAATGTGTGCTGTTAAAATGTTTAATCTAATTACTAGTACTAAATAATTGAATATGCTTCAAGCAACTGGTGTGCTCCAAATATTGTTCGACTACAGTTCTTGTCAACCTTGGACGGCTAGTTGCCACAACTTATGAATCTGGAGTCCAAAACATCTAAAAGTCACCACTTTGCATACTGTCAATGATAATGGTATAATTTTGGGACTTAAGTGCAAAGTTGAGGAGGGAAACAGTCAAACAGAAAACAAACAAACAAAAAAATGCATACCAGAATTGACCAAATCTCTCTCTCAGTGGTAATTATACCTTACCAATTAGAGCTAGATAATGTTAACAAGTATAGGTTTGGAAAAATCCTCTAGTACAACACCGTGCAGTTTTATACATTTTCAACCTCCTCAACAGATGCATATTTATTATATTCTAGGGAGTAGTCTCTGCCCAATGTAGATATGAGGAAGATTCTCATTCATAACCAAAATGGGTGAACATTGTTGCACAGATTCCATGAGTCTGTTAAGATCAGGATGATTTCCAGGAATAATTCACTTGATGCCATCTGTAGTCCATTCGTTTTGGGGTTTTTTACACTTTCTCCTTGTGATAAAGGTAGCAGCAACCAAGAGTCATTTCATACCAAGTTCAGATTTCTCATCAGAAAAATAAAATGTTCCACTGTCTTGTAAGAAATGGAAGATCTGACATCACTGGGCAGCCTATCCTTTTTCCACTCCTTCAGAGATACTGTTGGACTCCAACTACCATCAGCCCTAGCCGGCCATTCAGTGGTGATAGGAGCTGTGATCTGACAATATGTAGAGAACAACAATGCCCCGTGCCTTACTTGCAGTATGACATTACTTCTTTATGACTATTTAAGGTCTAAATCTCGTTGTTATTCTCAACTAGAGTGAAAACACTGAATCAGTCCGATTTGTTTTGAGTGTTGACTCATCCACCATTCCACAGGTTTACTCTAGTTGGGATTAGCCAGCTGGGCTCTAAGGCCCTTTCCACACGGGGGTAATAAAACGTTTTAGCGCAGTGTAGCGCGATATCTGACGGAGGTCTTCCATACCTTAAAGTGCGCTGAGTCGTCTTTAATTTCCAAGTTCCACACGTCAATCCGTTCAGAAACGTCTCCAACTGTGCTTGCACGTGCTTTTTAAAAACCGGAAAAAAAGTGTTTCTTTTCCCCCTGATCCGCGCAATCACGTTCTTGCTCACTTGTGTGGAAGCGCAGATACACGCTGATTCGCCCCTGAGATGAACGGGGGGCGGGCCGTGGGCGTGGACAGCTTCGGCGGTTGGCCCGCCCCACAAAGAGCCGAACGGTGCCATTTTTTAATCCTCGCTAGCGAGAGCCCACAGCAGGAAAAAGAAAAAAGCATTGCAGGTACGCTAAATTGGAATTATTTATTTACAGTCCATCTTAAAATCGCCTTTTGATGTTTCCGTGGGGATATTGGAGCTTCAGGGGGACTGTGGATTTATTGCCTTCATCTGGAGTGGCCTATCTGGGGTGGGGGTGGGGTGGGGGAATTTCTTGGGAAGTCGCCTCTAGTGACACCGCCATTTCGCAACCCACCACAAACCGCTGCATGTGTGAACCGGGGGGCAAGGGGGGCCGCGGCGGCGGCGGATGGGGACCCTTCGGCGCCCTGCCAAGAGGGCGCTGAACGGACAGGGCAGCATGGTGGCCGCCAAGGGGTCCCGTGGGAAGCCTCGGAGTAATGGCGCCTTCACTTTGAAGAAGCGCTGCGGGGATATCAATTGCAGGTTTGGCAAATTGGGATTATTTCTTTGAAAACCCCCCCCATTGCTACCGCGGATGAAAGCGAAAGATCCACAGCCACCTGGAGTTTCAGTGGGGGCCTGGAAGCTTCAGGGGGCTGTGGATTCTTCGCGGCGGCATATTGGGGGGGTTATTTTTAGAAAGTCTCCCCTAATACCGTCATTTCGCAACCCGCCACAAAGCGCTGAATGTGTGAGCCGGGGGGCAAGGGGGGCCACGGAAAGCCTCGCCTTCACGTTGAAAAAGCGTCGTGGGGCTACCCTGACTGTCCCCCGGAAATGCTGTCCAGAACATGAGGGAAAACGGGGCAGGGGGCCATGTCCTGCATTGGGCAGAATGGACCGAAATGAGTGTGGAGGGGTGGCTAGCTGGGGGGCCTGCAAACCCCATGCATTCAGCCCGACCAGTTATCTCCCTGAACGGCGTGATTGATTTGCTGTTGGTGTCACTTGAGGCCGAGAGAGTGTGACCCGACTGACATCCCTTGCTCCAACAGAACTAGAGCCTGATTGGTGGGCGGTTGGTGGGGGCCACGACAGGGACGCGGTCTATCTGGATGGGGAGGAGGGTGCTCCGGACAGAAAGATGACCAGCCTCCCCAAAACCAACTATTTCCTTGCAGGGGGATCCCCGGTGGCCTGTCCTTCGAGGCAGACAGAGGGATCAGACAAGGAACACTCCGTGGCGAGAAACCTCCATCCAGTTCTCCAAAATACCTGCAGCTCGAACTGGTCACCTGGCTTCTCTGTCAAAAGATGCAGTTGCTTCAAGTACTAGCAGGTATAGGCCATAAGCTGTATGCGCAGTCCTTCAAACCATGGATTTCAAGTGGTGGACTCCCATCCGGGTCTAAATCCCAATGCACCCTGCTTAGCATCCAGGTTTGGCATGGGATTTGGGGCCTGTTCACACAGTCTTCAAGTGCTTTGCACACCTGCCTTGCTATGGCAGGTGGATCCAGGTTGAACTGACTGCTTCCAAGGGTGAACTGGTTACATGCAACCATTGAAAACAAGTCACAGGATAGTTTAGAAAAATATGTTTTATTAAATTACTAGATATTATAACTAACCCAACATAACATAAGAAAAAAAGAAAACAAGGTTAAAAACATCATAGGAGGTTACCCCTCCTCAGCTGTCTCTTTATCTCCCTCAGTTCCCTCCTTATGTCCGCATACGTATTTTCTAGGGCGGCTGACACCTCCATAAGGCTTCTCTGTGCGGACTCGTCTGTTGGAGGGAGAGTAGATATTAGGACGCCGTGCTGACACGCTTGGTGAAAGCACCGTAGCCAACCTTCCATCATGGCCACCCGTGTTGCTAACTTACACATCTCAGCCGTTTTCTTTCCAGCGTGGTCATCCCCGCCATTATGGAGTCCGCGATGGACCTCAGGTCCTGGGGGGATGGACCTGGAAAGAAAAGGTGACATTGGCGGCCAGGCACTCCTTGGAGTGGGCCTCCATGTGTGCCACCTTCCGCAGAGTAATTTTTTTATACTTGCCAGCTGTGTGTGAGGATGCGCTAGGAAAGTGTCCCTCTCGCTCCTCTGCTGCAGACAGTGTGCCAGCTGCGAAAGGAAGGAAACTGTTCAACATCCCTGTCAGCAATTGTGCATCTAATCTCCACATTTTCTCCCACATAGGTGGTTACTGTACCGTCAGCTGCTGGCTCCTCTTCCCCTGGCATGTCAATCACCAGGTCGCTGTGACCGGGGGAGGAACCAGCGGGGCTCTCTGCTTGTGCACCTGTGGCTGAAATAGAAGCAAGCGGGAAACAGATGTTGCCGCGGAAACAGATCAACTTCATAGCTGTGAATAAAGTTTTCACGCCAAAGCTGTTGCACATATTTTACCTATATCTTCCCCTGCGCCTTCGCGGCCACTTTCCTCCCCAGGGCCCGAGCTGTCCCCCAGCACGATTGTTTCAGGCTCTGGAGAAACAGGAAAAAGCAAAGCTCTCAACCTTTGCAAAACAGTGGGCAGACCTCTCGTAGAACACACCAGTTCCCCACGTGTTGGCATACACATGGACAGGGCTGGGAATCTCATAAGAACTGGAGGTATTACACTTGCCTTCCCTCTCTGGGGTCCCGGCAACATCAACATTCCGCCTGGTGGCACGGCGTCTGGCACCTGGGAAGGGAAGTGGCACATGCTGCTGTCAGTGTGTGCTCACATAATGGGGGGAACCAGGAACCCCCCACCGTTTGATTGACCATCACTTGTTCATTGGGAGGGGGATGGTTGTCAAGGGTACTCACGTCCTCTTCTGCGGCCACGCCAGCAGGGGCGCCCGGCAGACTTCCACAGCCGCAGCATGGTGCGGAAGTAGGGAGGCTTGGCTGCATGGGGTGGGTGGCCATTGAAGCGTTCCATGCATTCGTAGAACGCCGCCTTGATGGCCTTGAATTTGGAATTGACCTGCGCGGCCGTCCGGTCGAACCCCTGCCGTGACAACCCCCTGGCTATGGTCTCGTAGTACTCCCTGTTTGGGGCATTTGTACTATGGAGGAGTACATTGACCCCTCCGCACCACTCGACCATAGCCAGCATCTCCCTGGTTTCGAAATCTTCCCAGAGGGCACCCTCACGCTCCATCTCTCTCTCTCTCTCTCTCTCTCTCTCTCTCTCTCTCCCCTCTCTCTAACACTCCTATCTATCTCTCTATCTAGCTATGTACTCTCTCTCTCTCTCTCTCTCTCTCTCTCTATCTATCTCTCTATCTATCTTTCTATCTCTCTCTCTCTCTCTCTCTCTCTCTCTATCTCTCTATCTATCTTTCTATCTATCTGTCTCTCTCTCTCTCTCTCTCTCTCTCTCTCCCTATCTATCTATCTATCTATCTATCTAATAAAAGTATCTTAAAAACCAAAATCCACAAACTCTCACGCTCCTCCACTCTCCTAATCTCTCCTACCTTCCGCCCCGACACGCCCACAGGAAGGCTGCAGTTCCACCGCCTTCCTGTGGGGGTCCCGCGGCGCCAAGTCCTGGTGGCCGCTGCGCATGTGCGAAGCGTCGTCGGGAGAAACTGCACTGGGGCGACAAGGAGGAAGCCATTACTCGGAACTAGCAACCTCGTGGTCAGCCAAACTTTGCGGAAGAGTTTTGTTGAAGGTGGCTATGGCGACCCAAGATGCAAGCCAGGGAAATGTGTCCAGCCCTGGAGAGGGAGAGGTCAACCCGAGGAGAAGCAGGGCAAAAGGCAGGGGGGTCGCGTGGCGCCACTCCGAGGTAAAGGATCTCCTTGAAGTGTGGGGCGAACAGAAGTACCAGGCGGATCTTCAGGAAAGCTACCGCAATATCGAAATATTTGAAGAAATAGCCAGGGAAATGGAAAGAAGAGGGCACAAAAGGACAGCGGAAGAATGCCGCACAAAAACCAAGCGGATGCGGCTGGACTACCGTCATGCGGTCGCTGCAAATAAAAGGACAGGCTCGTCCCGGGTTACCTGTCCTTACTTCGAGGAGCTGTCGCGAATTTTGGGTGGTGACGCGGGTGCACACCCACCAAGGGTCATCGCGAGCCTACAGATTGCAGAGGACGGGGATCACGGAGTGGAGGGGGCTGCAGCATCAGAAGGTATGAATGTTAAGAGGGGTACCCTCATCTTGGTTTTGTATCACTAACTCATCTATGCATGGAAATTCCACCCATTCCTTTCCCTTTTTGTGCTCCAGAGCGTGCCCATAGCCAGGAGCTTTTTGGGGATTCCCCGGATACCCCCGATGCGGAGACATCAGGTAAGGCAGGTTGTTAGTGTGGCAACAAACGTATAAGCTTCGCTTTATCTCCCTGGGTCGCAATAGCCCTTGGGCATGGCTGCTATGAAGCGGAAAGAATGCTTTTGCAGTGTGCATGCTACCTACCTTTCAATTCCTGCATCACTACTTACTCAGTAACTCAATAGCAAGCCCTTTTGCTCCCCAAAACGGCCAAGTTGTCTGAACTCTTGGATTCCTGTGGGTCTCTGGGTATGCTAACGGTGTGGGAGCATGCAAACGGCGCGCAGTATGTGCCTGGTCCCTTCCAGCTGGATATCAATGTGCATAGGTCAATGGGGGGGGAAGGCCGGAAGGGGGGCCGCCGGGAGCCATGCAGAATGCATTCTCAGCAGACTTGTTCTTTCACACCTCGCAACCTATCCCCCGATGCAGGCATGGACGACACCAGCAACACGCCAGTTCATCCCGGGACATCTAGAGCGGAAAATGACAGCACCACTGGTACAGGTGAGTTTTTAACCACCACCCTTACTCCACACCTTGTCACCATAGCACTAGAGGTGTTGGCCGGAAGGTACAGGAACCTTCCTGCTGGACCTTTTGCACAACAGTCAAGCCTGGTGTCTCACGAGTGAGCAGGATCCATGAAACTAGACATATAATTGTTTGCATGCACGGTTCCTGTTGCTTCCCTTCTCCCTGCACACATTTCTCCTAAAGTTAGGTATTCGCTGTGGCTGTCACTCCTCAGTGAGATGTGACACGAGAGGTGATGTTACATGGGATGATGAGAGATGTGATTGGCTTTGCCGCTGCCCGGCATGCAGTTTTGTGCGGCCCTCACAGGAATGTTGTGTTATGTTTCAAAAATCACATCCCATTAACCAGTACAATGCTACTTCCGTTTTGCTTTCACTCTCCCTAGATGAGGCAAGCAACGGTACAGCAGAGGTGACACGCAGCACTACCGCCGTGGGCTTGTCTCCCCAGTCCAGACTACGTATGTCGCGCCATAGGACCACTGCAGCGGGGCGTAGTGAGAACCTTCTCGCTGCTACCATAGCTACCATGGATCTCATACGGGAGCAGCAGGAGCTCAACAGGGACATGCGTGCCAGGGAGTTCCAGCATGAGAGTACCACAGCGACAGAAGAACGCAGGGAGCTGCTCTCCCTGCTTAGGGAATGTATCAGGGTTATGTCCGCAATCGCGGATGCAGTGAATGCAAGAAATGCTGCAATCCTCCCCAGGAATGATGGCAGTGTGGTTTCCGAACAAACTGAGCCCGAACCAGGCCAGAGCCTTGCAATGGGGGGAAGCCCATCGACCTCCTCCCAGCAGCAGGTGGCAAGACGACATTTCCCAAGGGTCAAGAGACCCTGCCACAGGTACAGCCCTTGAGAAATGCATCTCCCCACCTACCTGCCCATTTGGATGGGTACAAATATGGCCCCGTTAACTTGTTAGCAATATCCATGATCTAACTGTTTAAAGTTATATGTTTCCTATTTCTCCTATGAAAGGGGAGTTGCCATATATCTTGTTTTCCTTTGAAGTCAGTACTATTGTTTGCCATTCATGTTGTTTTTGTGTTTTTGAAATAATAAAAGCAATCCCTGTTATTTTAGCAACAAAACCAGTGTAAAGTTTATTTGTAAAGGGGAAAGTATTTACAACGGGGAGGGGCAAAACACCTTCTAATTGCAATTACAAACAAGGGAGAAAACTACAAATCTAGGACTGAACATTGTCCTCGGCAATAAGGCTTGCAATGGCATTCCTAACTGTTTCCCCTTCACGGAGCCTCCTGGCAGAGGAGTGGGGTCGGAAGTCATCCCGTGTTTGTGGGAGGCGCAGAGGTGGGGGGAGCAAGGTCGGGGTGCAGGATGTGGCCCTTTGACTCGCAGATGTTGTGGAGGACCACGCAGGCGGATATAACGGGAAGGTAGTTCTTCTCGGACACGGTTAGGGGAGCTGAGAGGCAGCCCCACCGTGCCTTGAGCCTTCCAAAGGCCCGCTCCACCACGTTCCGACAGCGGTTGAAAACCCTGTTGTAAGCCAACTTCCTTGGGTCCATGGCCCCTCCGTATGGCTTCATCAACCACCTTGACAGGGGGTACGCTGCATCTCCGAGGATGACTGGACCAATGGAAACGCCATTTATGGTGATGGTAGGGTTCCCAGGAACATACCATCCAGCCTCCATGGCGTGCCACAAGGAGGAGTGACGGAAAACAAACGCGTCATGCGTTCTGCCCGTAAAGCCAAGGACAATATCCAAAAAGCGTCCTTCATGGTCCACCATCCCCTGCAGGAGAATGGAGAAGGAGCTCTTGCGGTTTACGAACTCTTTCCCTCTTCCTTTTGGTGGCCGCACAGGAATGTGTGTACCATCAACCGCGCCAATGCATTGGGGAAATCCCATGCGATGGAATCCATCCATGACCTGCAATGGGTGGCAACACAAAAAACAAACATTACCCCTTTCATGGCCAGTGCAGGGATAGCGGCGGGACCGGTCTGGGCTGAGATAGCGTCACCGGGAGACGTCGGGGCGCGGGGGAAGGACGGAAGGGGAGAGAGGGCGGGAGGGGGAAGGGTAGATGGAGGTGGGAAGGGGGGACAGAGGGCCGCGGATGGCCGCGCGCGTGGCGTGGCCAGTGCAGGGATGGTGGCCGGAACGGTCTGGGCTGAGATAGCGTCACCGGGAGACGTCGGGGCGCGGGGGAAGGACGGGAGGGGAGAGAGGGCGGGAGGGGGAAGGGTGGATGGAGGTGGGGAGGGGGGACGGAGGGCCGCGGATGGCCACGCGCGTGACGTGGCCGGAGCAGGGATGGTGGCCGGAACGGTCTTGGCTGAGATAGCGTCACCAGGAGACGTCGGGGTGCCAGGGAAGGACGGAAGGGAGAGAGGGCGGATGGATGAAGAGTACTCACTCTGCGGTAGTCTCCAAGGGAAACGGTGGACGACAGGAGGACCTGCTCTATCGCCAGACACACCTCAATGACAATCACAGCGACTGTGGAGATCCCCAAGCCGAAGGTGTTCGCCGTTTTGCGATATATAAGCGGCGTTGACAACCACCACACGGTAATCGCCACTCTCTCCTCCACAGATATGGGTTGACGCATTTCTGTGGCTTTCCTCTCAAGTGTGGGACGCAGACAGTCGGCGATCTCGAAGAGGGTGGCTTTCGTCATGCGAAAGTGGTAGAGCCACTGGTCATCGTCCCACTTAGCAAGCACCTCCTCAGCCCACCATGTCCTCCGTATCCTCTCCCTGACCCACCACCTTCTGGGGCGTGGGAGACGCCGCGAGTGTCCTCTCAGAAGGGGCGCATAGAAAACGTCCTCCTCCTCATGGTCGCGATGGAGCCTGGACCTCCTCGCTCGATCTCTGGCCCATTGTTCTTGCATGGTGGCCACCACTACACCCAGGACCGCAACAAAGGGCCCCAGGAACCTGACCAGGTCATCGAGAACCTCGCCCTCCATCGCAAAGCCATGAACAAGCCAGAAAATCGGCGAAGCAGGAAGCACAACGACCGGCACCAACCGACGCACTAGCCAGAGGTGGGGGGTGGCGGCGAAAGGCGGGAGGCGTTGGGGGAGGACCTTGCATACGTACGTGCGCGCATGCGCGGGTACGTACCGACGCAACGCGCCATTTCTTCAAATCGAAATCAGCCTATCACAGCCATAGTGGGTGAGGTTATGTTAATAGCGGGGGTGGTCAGGACGGCAACGTGTGGATCTCTGAAACCGCGCTAAGCCGGATCAAACATAAGACGTATGAATGGAGAGCGCACATTAGCGCGGATACAAAAAAACCCGGTAAAAACTGGCCAGAACCGTCACTACGCGAATTCCTCTTCTCGTGTGGAAAGGGCCTAAGTCATCACAGCTTGAATACATTAAATGTAGCAGACTTCTAGGTACTGTGGGGAGGGGAAAGCATCATTCTCTCCCCTGAATCATATTTTTTTTCTGTGAATAAGTGCTTTTATAGGTAAAGACTGAGCCATGAAATGGGAAAGAGTTTGGAGGGAACATGAAGAAATTTCATACATAGAAAAACCATGCAAAATGTTTGTAACGCAATAGAACAAATGATGGAGCATGTATTAAGTTCCCTACATGAAGCCTAAATTACAGTTATTATACAGTGCTAGGAAATGCACTCAGATTCAGATTCTAAGGGTTTAAATTGCAGTATTGATAACAAATTACCATAGCAGAGGTTTTTAACTGCAGTCCTAACAAATTTCTCACACTGATTACAGTGAAAAGCTGCAGAATTAGAACACTATTGTATTGAAAATTGACGAGCTTCTGTTTTAACAATGCTTTTATTTCCCCCATCCCTGTGTTCTTTTTACAGCTATATGCTATTCCCTGGTTTCTCACAATGTTTACTCGTGAGTATGATATTTTCTAAATGTACTTTTATTTAATTACCTTTATATCTTGTACATTTTTGTATTTGACTTAAGGTCTAGGTCTGTCTAGGATTCCATGCAAATAATGTAGACATCTTAAGGGACTGTGAGTGCCTAAAGATGGTAGTGCACATGCTGGTACCTCAAGGTTGGACTTTTGCAATGCGCTGTACATTCTACCAAATTCAGAAACTGCAGTAAATTCAAAACATAGCAGCTAGATTAGTTACTGGTGCATCAAAGAGTGACTATATTATGCCAATATTAATATCATTCCACTGGCTGGCAACTTGTTTCTGGGCGAAGTGCACAGTGTCAATTATTACCTTTAAAGCCCTACATGGTTTGGATCCAGGTTACTTGCTGCATTGCCTTCTTCTAGGTAATTCATCATCCCATACAGTCATGTCCTCTGGGAGATATCTACTTCAGTCAGCCCAAACTAGGCTGATTGTTACCCAAAGGACATTTTCTTCAGCCATTCCTAGACCATAGAATGACCTGCTGGAAGATATTTGTCAGTTTGAGACACTGTCCGTATTTAAATCAGCAGTAAATACCAGTCTCTTCCATCAGGCCTATCCTATGTACTTTTCAGTTATATGTTATGCTATTTGTTGTTGTTCCCCACCTTCATCCACTGGAGAGATGAGTAAGAAATAAATATGCTGATAAAGATGTCAGATGCCAAGGTTGGCGTTTCCTAACCTGCTTTCTTCCGCATGTTCGGTTAAAATTACCATCATCTCTTGGAGAGGTGGAAGATGATAACTGGAGTTCAACACATGTGGAGAATGCTTGATTGGGGAGGGTTGAACAAGAATATAGTAATCTGTCAAAAAAATAGTTTCTCATCATCTGCACTAGAACACAATGACTTTTTGTGACTCAGTATTTTAAAAATGTATATTATTTGAGAATGCGTTTTCTCTTGAGATGCCTTTTGTACTGCTATAACTGTTCATTGTGTTCTCCTCCTACTTTGACCAGTTTTATTCCGTGTTCACATCACAACTGTTGTTGCTCATTCAGGGATAATTTTCCTTTGAACTTCAAAACCATAGGCCTTTAATCATGACAATGGTCTCATTGAACTTCCCATGACTATGTTTTTTTTAAATGTTCAGTATCCCATTTTAAAAATGTTACTGCAACCTGATTTTGCAGCAAAAAAGAAAAAGAAAATAGTGTCTCTGCTATATTGAAAAGTTCCAATACAGTGTTGTGCTCTTTCTGCTTAAAGATTTGTGCAGAATTCATAGAGGATTATCCTGCAGGTATCCACAAGTGTGTGGATTAATCTGTATACTTAACTGGAGATTTGCAATATATCTATGGTTTATCTGAAGAATCACGTATAAGCATTTTTCTAAAAAAAAAAATTGTTGGTTATTTTGTATCAGCTGTTAACATTGAGAGGAAATGACACAGTGCCATGATTTAGGGGAACAGATGTTGATGTGGTTGTAAATTTGTTTTATGAATTATTTATTTCTCAGGCAGTGTTTGCCAAGTGCTAGTGTTATAAATTAAGACTGCAATCCTTTACATGCTTATCTGGGAGTAAGTCCCAATCAACTCCAGTGTTCGTTATTAGTTTCACAGTGGCCCTCCACTTTCGTGAGGGTTTGGGGTGCAAAACCCTTGTGAAAATTTAAAAAAAAACCCACAGATAACTCCCCCCAGGCCCCCTCTCTTTCCCTTCTAGGAATTCCAGAGGGGAGAAGAAAGGCTTGTGTGAGCTTTCCACACACCCACCCCCATTCCCTTGTCTTTTCCCTTGACGTGGGTTCTCAGCACCAGGGCTAGAGGCAAAGGAATGGGGCAGGGAGCTCTGGACAGGAGAAGAAAGGTGCTGTGTGCCTCCCTCCCATTTCCTTGCCTTTTTTGTAGGCACTTGCCTTCCTTCTCTGCACCCAGCAAAACACAAGGGTATGGGAGGAAAATGTGGGGGAGCACATGTGTACCTTGCAAATAATCAACTTTGCAAAGGTCAAACCCGCAAATGTGGAGGGAAGTTGGTAGTTCTTTGTTTACAGTTACCCAAGACCCAAATGGATGCTAGATAAATTGCCAAAAACAATTAGGTCTATTACGTATCCCAATGTATAGGGATCAAGGCATACCAAGCAGAGTATAAGAGATTATTAAAGCTTCCAGCGGTAAGTTAAGATGAAGGCAAGAATACGGTCCAGAGAACACACTACTGTTATCTCCTAAATCCATCTTTAATAATTGGTCTTGATAATCAGGTTTGCTTTTTATGCATAAGGTGCTTAGAAACTTCAAAAGGTAGCAAATGATATATTCTTGATATGTCTGCACTCCCCCTGAATGATCAGATGTTCATAGCTGTGGGGTTTATCTTCCATCTGGTTTTTTCATTAGAAGTTGAAGTCTTGGCCACATAAGAATCTTCAGTGCTCCAACTGTAGCCTCATTCCCTTCGAGCTTCTTCTGAACATTGGTGATTATAGCACCATGCCTCTGGTCCTTCCTCCAATGAAGAGATGTAACAGTAACCTATGTACTGGGAATTATCACATTAATGAATATGATGACTATGAATATGAATGGCATGCCCTTATCTGTACAGCAAGTTGTAAAATCAGCTGTTTCTGCCTGGCCTCTGTTGGCGTAATACTGAGGTCAAAACAGTGAATCAAACACTGGTCTGCTTTATAGATTTCTGTTAATAGCTCTAATTCTCTTTCCTCAGCCACTTCTTCATATAATTTCCTTGGTGACTTTCTCTTTACCTCATTTATTGACACTGGAGTATTCTGTCCCTTTCTTATAATCCAGTTGTGTTTAGGTCACCATAGTCAGGACTTTTACTTCAACCTGTGTTTTCCTGTTTATACAGATGTAACCTTGTCCAGATGCTTGTGTACAACACTCGCTCTTTCATTCTTGTAGGCCATGTTCTACACATTTTCCCCCTAATACCTGTCCATCCAGTGCAAGGTGGTCCTAAGAGGCAAAAAGTTTCCAAGTAATTTTTTCACCTTATCATCTGTTGCATGTACTTTTGCTCTACAGCAACAGATCCAATTGAGCAGAACCCTAAGTAGATGATCAATAGACTTGCTTGATTAAGGATTTTAGTCTTGCCAGATCATTAAAAATGGTATTGCTGTGCTAATTTATTTTTTTCTCCCACTTTGCAGATGTCTTTCCTTTGCACAAAATCTTCCATCTGTGGGATACACTACTGCTTGGAAATTCTTCCTTCCCATTCTGTATTGGAGTTGCTATTCTTCAGCAGCTAAGAGACCGGCTTCTCTCTAACGGATTCAACGAATGCATTTTGCTTTTTTCTGATTTGCCAGGTAATAAGAACTATATTTTTCTGGTTTCCATGTTGGATGCTGTATTTTCTGAATTTTTTTTCTGTTTTTATCTATATAAGATGTCAGTAGGGAGATTAAAATTGTTGGTACAAGATAGGCTGTTTTGCTGCTCTGAAGAGCTATTGAATTAGTTGTAAGGAGTATTTCTTTGAATGTTAGGGCAGCAGAAAAATTAAACAGATAAGTTATATGAGTTTAATAGTGTGAGAAGACTGAATCAAATGTGAACATGCCAAAATGCAAAACCACACAACTCTTAATAGAGATTAGAATAATCTTTGCTGACAGAGTTCCTCAGTTGTACTTGCCATGGCAAGTAGCCAACCATCTGGGAAGTACAACCTTCCTACAAACATTGACACTGGAATGGGTGAGGTATCTTCCCCATACCTGCATTGTGTTTCTGGCATGTTCTAACAACATTGAAATGCAATGTAGTGAGCTCAACCCCCCCACCTCCTTCTGCAGTTTGGTGTTGGAGGAATATGGATTATCACATCAGCTGGAGGTATTAGTAGCACTAGTGCAGGATAACTGCAGACTTTATTCCACTGCCCTGCCCCAATCTCAGGAAGCAGGCTGGGGCTCATCTGTGTTAGGCTTGGCTTTGGAACCATCCCAAGCTCCTCCAAAGAGTGCAGTGCAACCGAAGCCAGGATTTCCGTGCTTACCTCACCCCTGCTTTGAGCTCCAAGTTCCCAAGGAAGGCTGGGACTTCTCTGTCTCATGCTGTACTCCACACAATTCAGAAGCACACATGGAGGAATAATCTCTCACTCCACCCTCCTGAACTCCATGCCTCCCTGAAGTTGGTGTGGGGTTTGGCCACAATCTTCTGAGCTACTTGATGTCCCCTGATCTCATTCCAAGTTTTGTCGTTTCACTACTAAGGCAGGAGCAAGACCTCTAATCCTTGTGGGAAGAGGCTATCAACCATACATATTTTTTGATGAAACACAAAGACCTCAATGTTTGTGGATCTCTACATGCTGTTAAAAATTTATCAGTACCTTGTTTCTGAACAAAATTATGAAGAACCTCGTGCTAATCTTAGAAGCACATTAGTCTATGTTAGTAATCCTAAGTCTCTGTAAAGAACTTTTGGAGAAAGTGTAGCCCAACAGATGTTGTACTACAGCCCCATCATGCATCACTACTGGCTCAACTAACTGGGGCTTATGAGAATTGCAGTTCAACAACATCTGGATGCCATAGAGACTAAAATTAGGGCCTGACTGAAATAAATGAATTTCAGTGCCCAGAGTTCTGCACATAATTGGGTTGGTATTGTCCACTTGTGAGAATCTTATTCACTGTCAGCTCATGCTAAAGATTGTTTGTTGCGTCTTGTGGACCAAAACAGCTCTTGCTTCTTAGCTGAACATTTTTTTTTATCTGAACATTCCTGAGACTCAGACTGCAAACACTAGGAGATAAGCCCCACTTCATACTTGTTTCTCAGAAGTCACACATTGCTTTTACTGAAGGGCAATGTGGACTTGAAAGAGCCACTGTGGTGTTATAGTTTGAGCATTGGACTACAACCCTGGACACCAGGGTTCAATTCCTCACTTGGCTTTGGAAATTCACTAGGTGACCTTGAGCACATTACATACTCTCAGCCCTATGACAGGTTTACTTCAGGATCACCATAAGTCAGAAACAACTTGAAGGCACACAATGACAAAATGGACTTGAAGCTATATAAATATGAGGAAATTGTTACATCAGAAGTATATCCTAGGCAATAGTAATATAAAAATAAGTTTTTAGTTCTGCCCAATGAGCTATTTCTGAGATTATTTTAGGAACGGTCCTAAACATCTTATACTTTTTTAAGGATGGTCCAATCCTTGGAAAAGGCTCAGTTTGATGATTCAAACTCAGTCCCTCAGATCTCAATAAAGATCTTCAATAGCACGGTTCCGATGGGCTCTCTAAACTGTGATTTTAAAGAGTCACTGCTAGTCAAAGCAAAGACTGCTACACTAGTTCTTCAAGAGGAAAAAGTGAGAATTATTTCATTCTG
The DNA here is from genome assembly GCA_948472985.1 of Iguana delicatissima. Taxonomy (NCBI): domain Eukaryota; kingdom Metazoa; phylum Chordata; class Lepidosauria; order Squamata; family Iguanidae; genus Iguana; species Iguana delicatissima. The sequence goes on from CAOKZL010000308.1 coordinate 533,048, forward strand.
CATTCTTTTAGTGAGAATGTGCATGGATTTTTCCCTTAATTATCAGCTAAAAAAATAACTGTTTTCTATCCTCTGCTAGCCTTACCCTTGGAATTATTACATTGTGTTCAAGTGCATGGCACATATACATGGAAGCATTGTTTGTTGTACAGTTCATAATGCAAATAGTGTGCTGTTGAAGCCAAACATCCTTTTGTGTGTGTGCACACACACATGAAAGAGTGCATATATGCAAGCACACCCAGAGATTTTCCATTCCATTATTTTAGAGGGAAGCATTTTGGCTTTGACCATTTCCGCACTAGACTGTTATAATGCTGTTATTCCACTTTCAACATCCTATGGAATCCTGGGATTAGCAGTTTAGGGAGGAGCATTTAGAATTCTCAGCCAGAGAGCTCTTTGGCCTCAGTAAATTACAAACCCCAGAATTCCACAGAATGTTGAAAGTAGAATAATAGCGTTATAACAGTCTAGTGTGGAAATGGGCTTTGTGTTACATCTTTTTCTGCCCATGACTTAAGATAATTAAAGGATGTTGCCTACAAATACCTGGAATACACTGTGTGTCATCAAGGGGAAACAGTCTTCTCAGCTGTGTCACCTTAGTTGTGGAATAGCTCCCCATGGAAGCATGACTAGCACCATCACTGCAACAATTTCAGCAGCAGTTCAGAATCTTTTTAGCTTGCCAAAGAATTTTCATTGGCTGATTTTGGTCTGTTTTTCTGGCACTTTTGTGCTATTCATTGTTTTGATGATATGTTTTAGAGTTTGTGTTGTTTAAATTGTATGTTATTTTGTTGCTTTGTTTGTATACTGCTTTGGTATCTGCAAGCGCAATGAATGTTTAATAAACAAACAACTTCTAATTAAAGCCAAGAACATAACAAGGTGGTTGATCAGATCCCAATCTTGGAGGCTAAGCAGAGTCAGCTCTGGTTAGGACTTGGGTGGGAGATTGCCAACAAATACCAGGTGTTATAGGCTATATTTCAGAGGAAGCAATGGGCAAAACAACCTCTGGGCATTCCTTGCCTAAGAAAAAGAGTGAAAGTTATAGGCTCACCATAAGTTGATAGGGAGCTTGAAGGCATGTATACACAGAGAGAGGTGTCACTATAGTGCCACTAGAATCAGAAGTTCTTTCTTGAGTGCTTCCTAGATTTTTGTCATTAGTAAATAACATCTCAGCATCTCTCTCTGTCTTTCTCTCTGGCTCCTTCTGCACTTTGTTCTGATTGACATCTCTGTGCAGCACTTGATTCTTTTGTTGTCTTTGCAAAGTAATGTGTGTTTTGTTCGATTTTTAAGTACACCAGCTGGTATTTAATGTGATTTTTAATATAGTGGCATCTGTGACACACAACAATTAGTTACAAAATGACAACCACTTGATAAAATTCTACCGCAGCTTCTTTTTGCATTTTTTTCCAAAACAAAAAATTAGAGTCTTATGTGGTTTGAGAAAGGGTGGACAGATTCTAAGCACAGAAGATCTACTTCAATTTTGTTCTTTTTTTGTGTGTGTTGTTTATTTGTATGTTTTGTTTTTAAAACCTCAAAGCGCACCACTAAAAGCCGGATACAAAATGGAGCTGATGAGCAACGCTTAGAATTAAGGACCAGCGTATGTGTGGATACATGTTCAGCCCAAGAAGTTGTTTTTTTCAGGACCAGTAATGATTCACCGTCTTTTCATAAACAGAGATTCACATCTAATTTTCGACTAAGCTCTTTTTCTTTAGAGCAGCCTGATTTGTGGCACAGAGGGAATCTTTACACTTGTTGCTAGCAGTAATTTTTTTTCTTAGGAGTCAGATACTCCTGCCAGTCTACTGACAATCACTCCAGGATCTCCCAGTCTTCCTTCTTTCCAGTTCAGGGACCATTTCACACTAGACAATTAATTGATTGATTGATTGATTGATTGATTGAAAGTATTTCTGTATCTCCTCCCAGCTCACAAGGTGATGAACAAATAAAAAACAATTAAAACAATGCAAAGATCAAAACATTTTTAAAACACATTAAAATAGTCTTTAAAAATTCCTAAAAACTATCTAAAACTAACCCTAGTATCAAGTTTTAAAATAGTTAAACACAACAGTTTCAAACACTGAAAGCCATGTGGAACAGCACTATTTTTTAAGCAAAAGTTTAAAAAAGATGGAGCCAGCTTAACTTCTTGGGTAGAGATGCTACAGTTGAGACGCTGCTATGGAGTAAGCCCTGTTACATGTGCCCACCAACTTGACTTCACAAGGTATTGGGACGTACAAGAGGGCCTCTAAAGATCTCAGTTTTCTGGCATGCTGGTATGGGAGGTGGTAGTCTTTTAGATACCCTAGTCCCAAATTGTTTAGTGCTTTATAGGTCAACACCATTACCCTTGAATTGAACCTGGAAGCAAACTGAAAGGCAGTATGGTTCTTGCAAGACCGGTATTATATGGTTTCTAAAATGCACACCTGACACCAGTCTGGCTGCTGCATTTTACACCATCTGTGGCCTGCAAACACTTTTCAAAGGCAGCCCCATGTGGAGCACATTGCAGTAATCTAATTGGGAAGTAACCAAAGCATGAACCACTGTGGCCAGATCTGCCTTCCTTAAAACATGGTGCAGCTGGTGCACCAGCCAAAACCAGGCAAAGGCATTCCTGGCCATCACAGCAACCTGGCTTTCCTAGAGCAGCACCTCTGAAAACCTAAGAACTTTACTGAAAAAATAGGAGCTGAGCTACATGTTATGCAGCTCACATGGGAAGCAAATCAACCTTGTTTAAAACAAAAGCAGCTTCTCCAGAAATTGTCCCTACAGGCAGGAAAAACTGGCAGAGTGTTGGATGCTTGATTTGCCCCGCTTCATCCCCCTTGGGGAGGTGGATCCTTTGCATTTTCTATTCCAAGAAAAAGACATAAAGAGCTGTCTGTTTATGGAAGGATTTGCTTTTTTGTCCCTGCCTAGTCTCGAGTCACTACTGTTTGATGGCTTTGTTGAGTTACCAGAGGCAGAAGTGTTTATATTAAAACAGTTCTCAAAAATTCATCAAAGGTGAATAATGGTATTTGTGAAACAGAAGCTATACATAGCTGCCAATAGTTGATAGCTCATAGCCAAGAACTGGATCAGGAAGCTGGCTTTGGTACAGAAGGAAAATCTTTTGTTAGCATATACCTGCTTACCAAGGATGTTCTATAATGTCAGGGCCTGAAAGATTAATGTCATTTTACTTAAAGCTGAGAGTCCTTTAGTTATCCACACTTTTAACTTGTACCTACATTTATTAATTTTTTTAAAACAGAGATAAATATGAGAAACCCCTCCAGTAATCCGCTGTATGCTCTTTCTTACTGGTATTTGGTAGTTATTTATATAGCATTGAATCTAATGGTGCCCCTCCACTGATGAAATGTTCTGAGATCAGAGGAAGCTTCTGTTAGCAGGATGAGTAAGGAGGCAGATTTGCCACCTCCCCAGCAAAGTGTAAAGTGTCCAGCAACGTGGGAGGTGGCATGACAGGCTGAAGGAAGAGGATAAACTAGTGGAAATCATCTCCCTCCTCTTCTTCCCCAACAATCAAAGCACACTGTCCTTCCTTCTTTGAATTTATATCCTACCTTGCTGTCAAGGTGGGATTCAGGTGGCTTATAATCATTTTTACAAGATTAAGCTAAACCATCAATTTACAAAAGTTAAAGAAGAATTAAATAACAACATTTTTAAAAACATGATTAAAAACAGTTAAAACACTTAAAATGTATTTAAAACATAATTTCCAGCAACAGATTTAAAATGCATACAATTGACACGTATAGAATAATTACTTGATGTTTAGTATCTCTAGAATTTCCATGCATTTCTTGGGATACATCCAAAGTATATATGCAAACCATTCATTTCTGTTTGAAGGATTTTCTGTAATTTTTTTTCATTAATGGAAAACATTCTGTTATCAGGTAAAGAGTGGTGTAGTATCTAAATTTCCATTCACCTAGGTCTTTTAATAACTGCTTTTTAGTGCGTGTATACCTTAGTATTACTTTATTTTGTCACTGTTTTTATTCCAGTTTCATGTGTTTTGATGTTTTTGTTCTTTGCTGCTGGTTTTATCTTGGTTTTATTTGTGCTATGTTCAGTTACTGTTTTATTGTTTCTGTTTTGTATTTTTAATACGCCACTCAGAGAACACTAATTATTGGGTGGTCTAAACGTGGAATAAATGTTATTCTTTTTTAAAAAAAATAAGTCCTAAGTTGAGTAGAAAAAGTATTAGGTTTATTGTGGTTTCATGTGTTGTGATACCTTTATTTTTTGCCATTGGTTTTATGCTGTGTTCAGTTACATTTAGGTTTATGTTTTATATTTTAATATAGTCTACAGCAGCCAAAGAACTCTCTGCTTATTATAGAAGTTAAAAAGTTCAAAAGATACATCAGCAATATGAGGCAACAACAGCAGCTAAGATTTGCTTTGATAGACAAGAGGATGTTAAATAAGAAGTTCTGCAGGCAATGTGTGTGACCTCTTTCCCCCACCACACCTGGAATTGTTAGATTGTTCATTTGTTTTCATGAGGCTAGTTGTGTAGGATAATAAGTAGAATGCTTGGGCAGAGAGGTTATGCCAATGTTATGCCATTCATGCTCTCTGTGAGTGACAAGCAGTTTATCTTCTTTAAATTTCCTCTTTAGTGTTCATGTTTGTTTGAAAGGAAGAGGTTTCTGATATGGATTAAATGATACGGAAATGACAAGAGTGTGAGCCCACACATTGTCCTATTTATTCTTTTTTACAGAGTGTTTTATAAAACATTTCCTCTCGATGATCATTCGTTTAGTTCACACTTTTCTTCTTGTGAGCTGTCTTCGCAGATGGGCTCTCAAGTACTTTGTGGTAAAAGCACCCCTTGGTTGTCACCTGCATGTTATCTTAACTTGGTGGTTTATGTACTCTCTGCCATTGCCATAATATATAGACTAGAGATTTAAAATGGCTCTGGAGATTATGGAATTTCTCAGAAGTCAGTGTGGCTTAGCTGCTTATCAGTTATATTTTGACAAGGCTTTTAAGAATGCAGTACATAACTGTGAGCTGCAGTATGGCATTTCCAGTTGCTCCTGCCTCTAATGGTTGCTCCATCCATGTGTAACAGTTTTATCAAATCAAGGAGATTAATTATTGGCTTTCTGTTGAAAAAGACAGTCATCCAGTTGCCACCATTTACATAGCAGATTCCTTTCTCCAGTTCATTAAACCTACAGGAAATCAGTTTATTAACCAGACTCGTTTAATTTTAGTGAACAGCTTTTTAGATGATTTCCAGACTAGATGAAATGGAAGGAGACTTGACTGAACCTTATTTTAAACCTTTCCCGGTGATTTGTTCCGTGACATTTTGATGGTGTCTTTCCTTCACAGAGCTCAGGGTGGTGCACATGATACATCTATCTCACATGCACAACTCTCATACTGACAAGAAGTCTGTGTAACAGATTTGATTGTAGGAACTCTCCAGTTGCCCCGGTCATGTAGCAACTGGAAACCACTGGCATCTAGGGTGCCTAGAGTTACGGGCCTATGTACTTCAAATACAATTTTAACTAAAGTATTGTCTGTCATAGGCCCTTTCTGCACGACATCACTATTGTGTTTTTGCCACAGGATGGCAGTGGTTGGCAGGTCGCGCTCCTGCATGACTTCATCACCATCCTGTCGCAGAGCGTCACGCTTGCGCAGTTTTTGCAAAACAGAAAAAATCCATTTCATGCCTGCGATCATGCGGCGCTCTCGTCACTTCTGGCCATGTGGAAGATGCGGAAGCGCGTTGGCAATGCTTCCTTCCGTAGCGCAGCAGTGTAAAAAGCCCGGCTGTGCTGAGGAAGGAAGACGTGGCAAAACACCACAGTGGCGCCATTGTGTTCTCTTCCACATAGACCGAGCGGGTGCAGAGGGGAATGTTGCTGACGCGCTCCCTTCTGGATCCGGGACTGCAGCGAGGCAACGCGGAAGAGCTTTGTCGTGCGGAAATGGCCATAGTCCACTGTGGTGTTTGCTTAGCCATACTGGCCTTCTGTGGTTACAGACGCTGGAGTGTAGTGTTGTTATGATAACCGTGATGGAAGCCATCTGTCTTAAAAGTTAAGTGCCGTTACTATTGGTGACTCATATGCTTGTGGGGTTATGAATCCATTCCATGATTTAATCCAAACTTTAAAAGAGCTACCCACAGTTCTGGACCCTATCCTCACAGACTCCACAGCTAAGATGCCTCTCTGGAAGTTCATACTAAAACTCAGAGCAGCTTCACCATGCCACTGATGCTATGCTGTACCTATGGCCAGTTGTAGTTAACTACTCTCTGAGAACAAGGACAGGCTACTTCGGTACTAGACAAAAATTGGTCGTTTTCCCAGAAATGTGCTTTTATATCAGTTATTTAGTAAAGGGGTGACCATGGTTTGCATACAGTTAATCAGCGCTGAGCATTTAATTTAGGATGTTAATTTAGGATGCACTTTCATATTAGGGTGAACAGTCAAAGTATGCACCCTCAGTTTTCACATGTCCTTCACGGTGTTAAATGCTGCTCAATGATTACCAAGGAACTGAGCACCTAAATAGGATTTCAATGGGAACCTAAGCTTCTTGAAACTATACAGAACATCTGAATTTGCCCATTGTTGGGCATAGACTGTTAGTAATAGTGGGCCTAATAGTTTCAAGCCATTTGAAGCTAAATTTCGGCTAGGTTTATAAACGCCTCAAGATTTTTCATATCAGTTATGTCAGCATTTTGCACTTTTTTTTCTTGTTTTCTTTCAGCAGTTATGTGGTTTTGGTAAACTTAGCAGCAGGCCTCTAAAGTTCACATTCATGAACTTTGTTTCACCAGTTGATTTGGTTTGTCTGTCAGTTTCCTTTAGCAACTGTAACTATGACAAAATGTACTAAACTCAGGCTTCACATCGTGCCAAAGGATACCATGCCTGACATTCAGGCTTTATCACCATTTGCCCTGGTTTTTGCTTCATTTTACTATGAATACCTTTGCAAATTGCCTACACATCTAATTAAAGTTTGCAACTGAAAACATAACCTTCACTTGAGTTTGTTATATAACCTTAGTATGATGTTTATGGCTCAATAATTATCATATGAAATACCCACTTGACTGCATATTGGTAGAGGAAAGAAGTATCGTTTGTCTCCAGCTACTTTAGTTAGCTACAAACCTACAAGAATATGCTAAATGTTAAAATTAAGTCAGTCTACAGTTATCTGCTTACTCTCATCATATTCTGTCTCTTGGCCACAGTTTTGCCTTTCTCATTTCCATCTTGCTCTCCTCTCTTCAGAAATTGACATAGAACGTTGTGTCCGTGAATCAATCAATCTTTTCTGCTGGACCCCTAAAAGTGCTACTTACAGACAGTATGCACAGCATCCTAAGCAAGCCAGTGAGGTAGCCTGTACAAGAAGTTTAATGTCCTGTTTCTCATCAGACTATCAAGATGCACCAAGAAGTGACCTGGTGAGTGTTTTTTTTTCCGAAGAAGCTTGATGTTTTATTATGTAGAAACAACAGGGCGCTTTCACACACTTTTTTAGAGCTGTAATTCCACTTTAATTACCATGGTATGAAATTCTGGGATTTACAGTGAAATTCCAGGATTTGCAGTCTTGGGAGAGTCATTTAAGATCCTCAGCCAGACAGCTCTAATGGCTTGTCAAACTACAAAACCCAGTATGAAGAAGGCAGACTGGCTAAGGGCAGCCAGTTGCAGCTTAGGGAGTGTTGTGAAGGGGGGCTGTGAGTGAAAAGCATGTGACAAAAACACAGAGGCTGTCTCTGGGAAAGCAGAGAGAGGGGTTTTGAGATGAAGACAGAGAGAGTTGAAGATAGACAGTTGAAGTAGTTAGTTGGCATGAATGTGTACCGGGTGTCTGAGTTGACTGAAGGAGAAGATCTGACACAGGTGAGGTTGAATATTGGTATATGTTTAGAACTAAGAGCTAGAACTTGATAAAGAAACCATTCTTTATGTTATGAAAATAAAGCTGAAGTTATTTTGTTAACACTGACTCTGACCACCATCATTAACCCTGAAACAAGGGTGGATCATGCCTACCCTAAAGAAGATAATGGTGACACATACACTGGTTCACAATGAGGTCATCTGAAGGCCCAGGACCCAAACGCAAGGAAGGATTTTAAAAGGGACTGGAAGCAAGGTGAGAGTGACAGGTCTCTAAAGCTAAGAACTGTGAGACCAGCCAAGAAAGTGTAGTTATGCAGATCTGCGCCACACCCAGGATCCCGTTGGATGCTGCCATGGTGGAAATATAGCACTGTAATAGTGTTCTGCGGAAGAGCCCCAGGTTGGAGAAGCCTGGGATGAAATATATTCTGCACCACTTACTCTATCACAGTGATGCCTGTTGGAATAATTTTGGCACTGCCTTGACAGTATATCTAAGATTGTTGAAGTTCACTTTTTAATTTTTGTTTATATCAGATCCATATATCTGTACTCTTCCATCAGAAGACCTTTAGATAGCTTAATATAGGCCAACTCTAAAAAAAAAAAAAAAGAGCTACAACCACAACAGTATGTTTTATTTTTTTATATTGAAGAATGGCCCATGTTTCTCTCAGAGAAGAGTTATGCTTTCTTGTCATTGAGCCAGGTAGTTAGGAAGGAAGGGATCATTGGTCTCCATACAGTCAATCAAGACTAAACATTTAATTTAGAGTGCTTAAACTTAAAACTTAAACTTAAAACTCATCTTACCTGGTTGTGGGCTTCACTTAGAATAAAACAGCCAGGGAACACTTCAGATATTTGTGATTGAATGGACTCTGGTTGCATATGGTATAGAAATGGGGAAGCACTGACCTTCTAGATATTGTTAGATTCCAGCTACCAGCAGCCCAGATGTCTTAACAAAGTATAATGTGAATTGTGGTCCAACAATAAGGGGAAAGTCACTGGTTTCATGTTGGCTCCTGTAGAATGAGCATAAACAGGTCTAAATTGTGTTGAGAGACCTCATTTAAGAAGTGTGTTTCTGTTACTGTTGATGTCTCTTACTTTTACTCTTAATAACCCTTGGATGTTTATACAATTTGATTTTCACTTTCCTTGACTACCTCTGTCAGATATTTATTGTTTTGAACTTGAACTGTATCTTTGTTCTGAAATGACCAGCCTATTTTAGTAAGCTAGCTGCTCTAGGAAATAATACCTTTTTCCATCTTCACTGACTCCTTAAGCATTTTGAACTTTGAGCTGTTCTGTGGCTTGATCGCCACGTGACCTTTCTTATGTTCCAATACCGTTTTGATCCTAAAATTGCTCTGAAGAATGTGCCAATGGAAGTATTTCATCTTGTGCCAGGGCTTCTCCCCGCTCCTATTCTCCAACTGTTTCTGTTGAACATGGCCTTTTATTTCTGTAACTGAGATTAGTAAGGCCTAGTCACAGAGCTGCCGGGTAAGCCTTCTCTCCACTGAGGAATAATAGTGAGAAAGAATTCATTTTCCCTTCCCATGGAATTTGTGAAATGTGCTGTGAGGAAGGCTGTACTTTGGAAAGCCTCTCACTTTGGAAGGCCTGTCACATACAGAGGAAATAAATCATTGTCAGTTCTGTAAGCAGGTAGTTTCTGTGTTCTGTTGTCTGCATCTGCTTATAGAAGTATATGTTTGAAGAAAGCTTCTGTGTGTGTGTGTGTATATGGAAATGTCCACTTGTGGATGGTGGTCCAGGAAATGAGATGAAACCTCATAGCATTTTGAAGCCTTTGATATACTACCCTGGGAATATCTCAATTTTGTTCCTCATTTTCTTTGAAAACTATGTTAAATATTTTGACAAGACTTGAAGTTTAAAAGTACTTTTTGACTGTCATCTTTGGAATCAGTTTTAATCTTGATTTTTTTTTAAACACTAGCATTAAGACATACTGAGAGCATGATTACTTTGACTTTAAGTGTTGAACATACAGTAAAATAATGGTGGAAGATATATATAGCTAGTAGTACTAAAATTCAGAACCTGTTCCTTTATTAAATTTGCCTGTTTTCTTGTGTGGAGCTCAATTCACTGGCACTTTTTGGCTCCTGTTGAAATTTGTTTGAGTATTAACATGTTCCCTGCCCTATGTTTTCTCATCAAGATCTGAGGTATGATTTTGAAAAATGCACTACTTGCATTAAAAGAAAAAAGAAATAGATAAGTATCTTCTTTTACTGGAAAAAGAAAAGAACCAATTCTATTGGATAAGACTTTCTCCTTATAAGCAATTACTGCCAGCCCTTTGAGGAGTTGCAATATCAGTAGAAATGTGTGGAATTAGTAAACAAGAGTCTGCAAATATTGCCTAGATGAAAAGTTTACACTTTCTGAGCCAAAGAGCAGCCTTATCAGCGGAACTCCTTTGACACTCCACAATTCCCTTCACACCCCAACAGACTCTGAATTTTACCAACTTGACATCAGATGTCTTATTTATACATTGTAATTCCTTTCATGCCATGAGCAGCATTTCCCCTCTGTGTGTTGATCATTTCCTAAAATAAACTCCTGAAACCCATTATCAGAGCGCAAAGCAAATGTCGATGGTATGTTATACAAAGGAAATACAAACACTCTTTCAGCATTGGGACTCTTTTTCTGTTTGGCTTTATAGAGTGTATCTTTCTCCATCCTAGCACATGCCGTACCTCAAGAAGAGTGCTTGAAGTGCCTTCATTTCTTTTCAAGAGGGAAATAACTGAGGCTTATGAGGCCCCACTGTAACTTATCAGTTTACTGCGGCAAAACATACATGTAAGAAAGAATAAACAGACATTCTGTTGTTTTTGAACTGCAGAGTTCTGAGTTATTTACATAACTATTTCTTCCCCATGCCAAAAAAAAGAGAGCCAAAGTTATGAGCTGTGTTCCTTCAATATTCTGCTGCAGCTGTAAAGCAAGGTGGTGGCTACTTTGTCCATCAGGTGCAGTCTCAACAGTCTCCCTTCCCATCCTTCTTGGTACTGTTTGTCCATGTATTACTGGCAGCCGTTTTCAAGAATCTCCAACAGACCTGTGTTCAGATGCTTTTGAAACTGGATGCTTCAGAACCTGAACCGGAGACCTTCAACATGCCACAAACTTCCCAGTTTGTGAACCAGTTCATAAGGCAGTCTTTAATAGAGAATTTCACCACACAGGAAGAGAACCTCCTGAGCAAAGATCTATTATCTTTTATAAAAAAAACTTTTATCAGTTTTAAAAACAAAGTAATATTGGATGGTGTGTAACAATCCAGATAGGGAAGAACTTTATATTGAATTCCAAATCTTTGTAGTTTGGTGTATCATATCTTCCAGAAATTGATGTGGGAGACTGGGATGTGAAAATGTTTGAGGTTAATGCTATCATATTAATTAAATGAGTACCATATTGCATAGACATTATGTTTGTCTGCATTTCTTAAACAGTGTGCATATGAACTATAACCTGTTATCAAGATTTATAAAATAATAAGCAAATTGGCAATATGGCAGTATGACCTTTGGATTACTGTAGCTCACTTTACATGGGACTGCTGTTGAATATTATTTGGAAATTTCAGCTTCTCCAAAAAGCTGCAGCTTGGGCTAGCTACAGGAAACAGACGACTCTCTCACTGGTAGCCAATGCTTTTCTAGACACAGTTCAAAGTGCTGATTATGACTAATAGAGCATTATACACCTCAGATCCAGGTCATTTGAAGTACTGTATTCTCCCTTAGGAACCTGCCTATGTTTTGAGGTCTTCTGAAGAGAACTTTCCCTCTGTTCCACCACCCTCACAGATATATTTGGTGGGAGAGGGCCTTCTCAGTGGCTGCTCCTAAGCTCTGAGCAACCTTCCCAGAGAAAACCAGACTAGCATCCTCCTTGCTATCTTTTAGGGAAGTAAGTGAAGATGTTTTTATATTGGATGACCTTTGAGAACTGGTGGCACAGAGGGAGTGGGTCTCACATAGTGTTGTGATGTTTGGTTGTTTTCTTTTTAATCATTTATGCTTTTAGCAGGTTCTAATTCCTTGATAGTTTAATTATATTTTTAACTCTTGTATCTTATGAATTTTTAGCTATGCTTGTTTTAACCGTTGTAAGCCAAATTGCTAAAAAGGCAGGAGGAGGGAGGGATAATAGTGTGGTGCCAGACAGGTTGCCAGTATGAAAGAACCTCATGATAGTACTAAGATCGCAAGCCAGCAACTAGGTTTACAGTCAGTTTGAGAATGGATTTATGAGTAGAAGCCTATGATAGCCACCATTTCCTTTAATTGATGTCCACAGCCGTCAAACTCCTTTACAGCTGGGGGTTGGGAGGAGTTGGATGTTACTTCTCCTCTAGGACCTGTATTTCACCTCCATTTCCTGAAGTTTTAGTGTTAATGTTTGAATTATCAATCTAGAGTTTTCAAGTGTTCTCAAGTGTTTTTTGAAGTGAGGCCTTTCCTGTAAATTAATGCAAGTTTTCAGCATCTACACATAACCTATTTCCACCTTTTGAGCCTACTGAAACAGAAGCTAGAAGAATTACACCATTATTCAACACAGAACAAGCTTATATTTAATTTTCATTTTTGAGAGTAATAAGTTACCCATTCATATGAAGGAGTGTATATTTGAATGAAATTTAAGCATCATACCTGGAAAGAGATGGAAATTGTTGTTCCTTGAAGGAGTCACACAACTGTAATCATGTGTTGCTGGCATGAGGAAGAAGGAATGAGGGGAGAGATCCTAATAATGAGCAAGGGGAAGTCCTCATTTAGCCACTTCCTCAGGAAGATATCTCAAATCAGCTGTGGGTGGTACCCACAATTTGAAAAGAATATGAATGATCTACAGAGCGAAAAAGACTCAAGTTTGGCCCCAGACATTTTGCTTTCTGAAGCAGCGGGCAAGATGGCAACCTCACCCATTTCTTGTATAGAATCCAACTTGTTTGATGGTTTGGCAATGTTTTCTCCACCACAGCTGGAGCTAGCAGGCTAGCTGAGTGGGAGCATCGGATATGGTAGAGAAGGGGTATCAAACTCAATTTCTTCTTAGGCCACATCAGCATTATGGTTGCCCTCAAAGGGCCGATTGTATCCGTAACACTATATAAATGTATCTTTGAGCCTTTTTCTGCCCCCCCCGCCCCCTCTATACCTGGTGAGCCCGTTCCCACATTGCGGGCCCCTGGTTGCTGGTATTCTGAAGAGGGGCCCAGCAGCCAGCAGTCGTGATCTACTTCGACTTCTTACTGCTCCTCTGTCCAATTCTTTTGAGCCAGGTGGAGTGAGACTTGGACAGAGGGGCAGTCAGAAGTAGAAGTAGATCACAAGTGCTGGCTGCTGGTGCCCTCTTCAGAATACCAGCAGCTGGGGGCCCACTGTGAGGATCGGCATCATCAGGCGGGGGAGAGCTGCAGCTGCAAGAGAGGTGCAAGGGCGACATGAAATGGCTTAGCGGGTCAGATTTGGCCTGCAGGCCTTGTGTTTGACACATTTGCAGTAGAGTGTTGCAATCCTGTGTCCAGCATCTGCCACCTTAGCAGCTGACTCTATCTAATGGTAGGGCCTTCCCCGAGAATACTCTACTAAATTTTGTTTTGTTGAAATGGTCCAAGGCATCCAGCTCTGTACTTTCCCTTTTGTAGACAATATAATGTGGAAGGTGGAAGATATATCCTAGTAGCCTTACTTTCTCTTTAAACATTTGAGTGGTTTTAGGTGGAAAAAAATGGGGCTAGTAGAAACAGATCTTTTGGCAGCAAGCTACAGTGCAGGAAGCTATATATAGTGCTGTTTCAGGAGTGTTACTGTTTTATGTCATGCTTCACTAAAAAAGCTATATATTTCACCGCAAAAAGAGTATACTTCATCTTTTAAAAGAGTGAAAATGGCCTTAGAGTGAGTCTTAAATTTCATATCTAGTATAGAAATAATCCTCTAGAGCTGGTCTATTGGAACGATGTATTAGATCTCCATGCTGTCAGCAGCACAGAACAAGTAAAGCTCTGTAGTAGTTACTCTCTGTCTTCCCTTATTTCCTTCTATGATAATGGTTAATTGTTCCCAAAGGAAGCAATATGTATCAAAGTGAGAAGTCAAGCCACAGGTATAAACTGGGGTAGGCTTATGAGAGTATATGTTTTGTTCTAATCCCCTTGGTTGCCACATTTCCCTTTGCACTTTTTTTTATTAGCCTGTTTTGGCTGTTGAACCACAGTGATGTGTTGCAATTGGGATTTATTTCCTGCATCAGTGAGAAGTGGCTAACCTGTCCACTAAGCTCAAGAGAAAGTAGTAAATGCAGCTTTACAGTATGCCCACCCATGACCGTGGAGGCACAGTGTTCCCTGCTGTTGTTTGAAGTTGCATAAAGTTACTTCAGATAACTTTAGATCTGTAGTCTTCTTTCACATACAAGGGATGGTTTTTGCTCACACCAAACTTCTTAGGCTAAAAAGAACACCGATTCTACACAGCCCAGGGTCTCATGACTAACATGTTATGATAGATTGTATGATAGTGTAGGGAGTGGGGAATTGGAGATTTTCAGGGATTGGAAGAGTGACACTTGCTGAACCCTGGAACTTAGAGGACAGCGTCCTCTACCCTACACATACGTCCAAATATTTTTGTTCGTAATATTTCCTATCACACCCCAGAAGTTTTGTAAGTCATAATTTGCCCACTGCTTGTGTAGAGGATGATTTGTATTTTGTAGACATCATGGGGTTTAAGATATCAGTGTATCTGCGGTTTCAGTCTCTGACAGTGAATCTACCCCTTAATCAGAATGGAGACACATTTTTGCCTATGCCACAACAATATCTACGTGTGCCATGCTTTGGCTACTTGCCCTTGGAAACCCTAGTACGCTCAGCCACTGAGAACCCAGCTGTGAACCTGTCTGTGTTTATTGACTTCTTAAGTGTAACATTCTGTCCTCAGTTCTGTTTCTTTGTCAAGCTAGAGTGTGATGGAACCTCGAAACCAAAAGGCAGGAAGTTGAGTAAAGCTTTTGGGAAAGTGGTGGTTTGGACCACATCATTCGTATTAGCAATTAAAAGCTGTATTTCAGCTTACAAACGAACATACCTGACTTAAAATGCAATTTAGCTGAGACAGTTATAAATATGAAATACTGAATGCATTCATCAACACACATGCCTTATAATAATCCAATAATGATGCAGAATTTTGATTGTGAATGTAAAAAAGGGTGGGGTTTGTTGAGGAAGGAGTGTTAACATTAACAAATTTCCACATCTTAATCTTTACAGCAACGATAGCTGGCTTGATGGCTGTTCAAGAGCATAACTGTTTGTTTTTCTCTCTGTTTAAAAGTCTAGGGATTCTATCAAGCTGAATGATCTGAAATCAGAAGTGTCACCACGGATTTCGGCTGAAGATTTGATTGACTTATGTGATCTGACAGGACCTAGCCACTTCAAGACCCCAACAAAGAAAACAAAATCTAGCAAGCCTAAGTTGCTTATTGTTGACATCCGTAACAGTGAAGAGTATCCTTCCAAACTGAAGAAGTCTCACCTTACTTATTTTTCTTCCATTTTTTCTTTTAACCAAGTGTGCTACAGTAATAGAAATGTAAACTGAATTGGTCTGTACAACCTCAGATGCTTGGTAAGTTAGACTTAAGGAAGATTTGTATCCAAATCTTGACATAGACTTTTCTGTGTGCAGAAAAAAAATTATATCATCTTGAGTCCTCCACCTGCACTCTGAAGTGGTACAGTCCACACAAAGCATTTGATATCCACCACTTCGATTAGAACTTGGTACTAGAAACATGAAGAAGAAAATAGAGTTTTCTAGAGGAATTGATTCAGACTGTTTCCTCAGTATCAAAAAACAGCAGTCTCTTATTTAAGGAGAACTTGTCATGTTTAAATTTGTCCCTTTTTTAACTTGGGATAACATTTGAGAAATAATAACGCCCACACTTATTGAGGGGGTCAGGAATTTGTATTGGGGTGAGACCCAGAGTAGCATGGCAGAAGAGAAGAGTTTAGTGCAGATCAGAGCAGAAGTACTGTAGCACTTCATTTCCATCAGATCCTGCCACCCAGCCAGGAATGAGGAATGCTGGGGGTAGTAGTTCATAAATATCTGGAGGTAAACCCATACCTGCGTTAGTGTCTCCTGAGTGTAATGTGGCAGCCAAGAAAGCCAACGCAATTCTTGGTAGCATCAATAGGAGTATAGTGTCCAAATCAAGGGAGGTAATGGTACCACTCTGTTCTGCATTGGTTACACCTCATTTGGAATACTGTGTCCAGTTCTGAGCACCTCAGTTTGAGAAGGATATCGACAAGCTGGAATGTGTCCAGAGGAGGGTAACAAAAATGGTGAAGAGTCTGGAAGCCATGCCCTATGAGGAGTGTCTTAGGGAGCTGAGTATGTTTAGTCTGCAGAAGAGAAGGTTAAGAGGGGACATGATAGCCATGTTTAAATATTTGAAGGGATGTCATGTCGTGGAGGGAGTGGGCTTGTTTTCTGCTGCCCCAGAGACTAGGACAAGGAGCAGTGGATTTAAGCTGCAGGAAAGGAGATTCCTCCTGAACCTCAGGAAGAACTTCCTGGTGGTCAGAGCTGTCTGGCAGTGGAATATGCTGCCTCGAAGTTTGGTGGAGTCTCCTTCTTTTTTTAAGCAGAGGCTGGATGGCCATCTGTTGGGAATGCTTTGATGTGTATTCCTGCATGGCAGGGTATTGGACTGGATGGCTCCTGTGGTCTCTTCCAACTCTACCATTCTATGAGACCAGAGCTGGGGAACCTGCAGTTGTCCAGGTATTTATGAACTATTACCCCTGTTAAGGTAATGTAATAAGGAAACCAGCATGTCCTGGGTCAGTCTGCATTAAAGTATAGTTGGCTGGCCTTTGACTGGTTTAGGAAACAAACTGCATTGTAGTTTGTTAACAGATATAAAAGTACCACAAATGATATATACTGTGTTTATTTTTCGATCACACTTTTCACCAGAAAATGGTATTTTTTTTATAGTAGATTAAATATGTTGTAGAAATATTTCATGTTGTTTCAGGTGACAGCTCTTCAAACTGAGTCATATTGCTAGAAAAGAACTCAAGATCTATGAGGGTGTTGTTTTTTAGAAAGTGGCATGTGACATTTACTCAGTTATTTAGATTGATTATATTAGTTTTAAAAAAGATCCAAAGTGGTTACAATTTAAAACCAACAATGTAAAATTAACACTGTTCAATAGCAACCACATGCAGATAGGCATGGAAGGTAATACTGTGAACCAAAGTATGGTATGCTTTACACCCTTTCAGGAAAACATCACAGTTCTGCTCACTTATTAAGGAAAGCAACTCAGAAAGGTGGACCAATTGCTCTAAAAACCTCATTCTTGTCACCATCCAAATGTTTCATAAACCACACGACTGTAAAGGCCTTCTGACAAGACCTCAAAAGGGATGTGATGGTCCTTAATATATGATCATCCCCAAATCATTCAAGGTTAGTTCCACAAATTAGTTCCAAATTACACTGGGAACCGTTGCAACTTCTGTTTTTTTTAAAAAAAAAAAGCTTGAAAATGTGCCCATTTTCTGATAATCCATTAATTGGTGTATAGCATCATTCACCAGCAGCTGAAGTTTCTGAGTTGTGTGACAGCCAACATGGCATGATGGCTTGGGTGCAGGATTAGGAACCAGGGGACCAGGTTCAAATCCCTCTTCAGCCATGGACCCATTGGGTGACCTTGGGCAAGTTACACGTTCTCTCAGCCTCAAGAAAAGGCAAAGGCAAATCTCTCCTGAATAAATCTTACCAAGAAAACTTTGTGATAGGGTCATTTTAAAATTGCCATGAATTGGAAACAACTTAAGAGCACACAACAACAATAACACAACAGTGCAAGGGCAATCTCATCTCAGGATTCAAGTTTGGGTAAGGATTTGGCAAGGTCATAGAAATGTCTCTTGTATCCAAAGATGGAAGAAGGTGCTTTTGGCAGTAGCGCCATTCTTCCTCTCAGGAAACAGTGCAGCATCCAGGAGTTCTCTGTTGTTTGATTGGATCAAGTCACATGAGAGCTCATACCACATTCAAATGAATGGTTGTTTCTCCATGGAGTTTTAGCCTCATATAGAACTGACTGACATCCAACTCCAAAACTACAAGTGATCTGTGTTGTTTTCTTATAAGTATAAACATTGGAATGATTCTTAAATCTTGAGGAACCCTCAAAAGTGAACACCATCTCACTCCTCTTCAGCCAGAAACCTTTGAGGATATCTTTACTATTGTGCTAGAGATGGTTTGGCCAAAATATCCCCCCCTCTTTTTTTTTAAGTATCTTTTAGATCTTAGAGTGTAGTTTGGTAGAAATGGGAAGTCTGCAGAGTCACAACTATATATGAGCAAAACAGAACTGTCAGAGCTTGAAAAAATGCCAAAACCTAACTCTTAACATACTGTGCTGTCTAACTAAAACAAAAGTGATCAAAGAAGCATGAAAGTATAATTATTTCTTCTGTATATTTATTAATTTCATGCACCAGTGGAGGATTCCAGTCAATCACAGGCTTCATTGTCTAAACCATTTGACTCTTCCCTACTTAGTCATCTGAGGCTTTTTATCCTGAAATACATTAATTTCTTAAACCTAGATTCATCCATAGCAAAGGCTTTTCAATTTGCCTGCCTTCCTATCTGCTGTGTTTTAAAAAAACAGAAAAGCAAGCAAGTTTGCTAGTAATAGCTCCGCACCAACATTAATGCAGCTATTCATTTCAGGGCAAGAGTGCAGCACTGACAAACAGTGCAGCCTTAAATACATCTGTTAAGGAAAGGATTCATGAAGATCTCAGTGAGACTGCACATTCAAATATTTTATATATCAATGCTTTTTGTTTTAAACTAACAAAGGAAATTTCAAGTGAGACCGATAGGGAAAAAAATTAGCCTTAAGAGTATGTATTGTACACTGTTACGTATTCTCAGTGTTGTTTAATGGCATGGAATCATGAACTTTAATACAAGCTATTATAAAAGAAAAAAAGATGATCTGAAATGTGTATGCACAGACAAGAATTTTGTGAAACAATGAAGAAATATTACAGAAATGTATAAAGAAAGACCAAGAAATTATAAAGCACATAAAATGCAAAAAAACTAGATTATTTCAGTCATATAGCTAGCAAGAAATTAAAAATATAGATTATTGAATCTGATACTTCAAGACAAAATAAATGGAAAAGGAATTATAGGAAGAAAAATGTCAGTTGAAAAATCTTAGAAAATAGTTTAGATGCAATACAGTATCTTTGTGCAGAGCAGCCACATCGTAGGAGAATTTAGCCGTGGCAATGTTCCACCTCTAGGAGCAGAGAAACAGGAAGAAAAAGAAAACTAACAAGAGATAGAAGAATATTTGGAAAAAATGAACAAAATGAGATTCACCGAGGAGCAGAAATTGATTCTGTACAAACCCATATCAATGATGGAGACAGTTGAAGCTATTAGGAACTTGAAGAATGACAAATCTCCTGGACCAGACGGCTTTATTGCAAAATATTACAAAATATTGGAACATGAAGTTTCAATACCTTTGCAGAATACAATGAATGAGATAAGAAAGGAGGGAATACCTGACACCTGGAAGGAAGCTAATGTGGCTCTAATACCAAAAGAAGAAAGAGACTCAACAAATGTTAAGAATTATAGACCAATTTCATTACTAAACATAGACTATAAAATCTTTGCTGCAATTCTGTCTGAAAGACTTAAAAAGATTCTTCAAGAAAATATACATGAGGACCAGAATGGCTTCTTACCAAAGAGAATGATGCGGGACAATATTAGGACAGTGCTAAATATAATTGAGTTCTATGAGAAACATGATGAAAGAAAATTGGCAGTGATATTTGTGGATGCAGAAAAGGTCTTTGATATGATTAATTGGTCATTCTTGAAGACGGTCATTAAACAGGCTCAAGCTGGAGACAAATTTATCTCTTGGATTGAAGCAATATACAGTAAACAACAGGCACGATTGATTATTAATGGAGAGACCCTTACATTTTTTTAAATGTGTATCCCTTTGTGTCTTAAAGCTGGAAGTAAATAACCACATCACAAAAGTAAAAGGCACTCCTAGCCCTTCCTGTACTTCTGGTCTACAGATACTGTAGTTCATTACCCTCTGCCTCAGTGTGTTTTGTGTAAGGCATGAAACAAATCTAGATGACAGCAAAGTTCTATGTTTTCAAAATGAGGCTCAGTATTCATTGCCTTCTTCCAAAATTTTAGCCATCCTCTTATACGTAGCAGAGATTGTAATTCAGTCAGTCTGCAATCAGCCCCTGGACAGAGTGTAAATGAGGTGAACAACTTGTGTCTTTCATGTTCATTTACTTTATTTATACAAATATTTTTATCCTACCTTTATAGTATTCACACATCCTGCAGGGCAGTTAAAAGAGATAAAATTCAATAAAATTGCAAAATATATTGACAACTGAAAATACAAATAAAGCAATATCTGGAGGGCTACAGGTTGTCTGCCCCTTGTCTAAATGTAGGCTTTTCAACTAGCATCCAGATTATTTTTGGTCTTTTATTTCATTTCATTTTGTTTTGTTTTGCTTTACTTTACTTTTTAAACTATTGCCTATGCTGTAGAGTGGATAGATTGTAGATTTGCTGTGATGTCCAAACTGCTCAGGTTCCTTATAGCGAGCCCCAGTTTGTCTCCACACCATAATCAGAGACCCGTTTAAATGTTTAAGCCTACATAGTACACATTTCTGATGGCCAAACTATTTTGAATAAGAGTCACTAGTGTCAGCCAGCCATTACTTTTGCTGACTGTTGCTCAACTCCCACATTAACTGCTGATCATTATTTTCCACATCCTCACCCATGAACTACTCAAGCAGTTCAGAAAAAGGTAATGCAAATGCTACTTTATGCATGTTTGTTGCCACAAATATTAATGGAGAACATACATTGAACAGGACCTAGCAAAAGGCATTGTGTTAGTTTCATTTTTCATGGCACTCTCCATGTAAAGCCATTTTGAAGCTAAGGAGGTACTGCTGCTACACTAGAGTGTAAGGTCTAGTGTCTTTTCTTTCTCCATGACAACTGGTAAGGAAAAACTTCCTGGTAAAAAGAAAATGTTGTCTAGCCCTTGCTAAGAAAAGAAAGGTAAGGTCTAAGTGAGGCTTGTGTTTGCAATAGAAAAGTAGCTAAGAATGATTCAGTTCTGGCAGTGTTCAGTTCCTTAGATCTTAGTAAAGTTCTGCATGGTCCCTTAACTCCCTTTTATCAGTTTTTAGTTCTTATAATCATATCAGCCATAGAATGGTTAAGGTGGTCATTTAAGGTTAGAAAGAATACAAAGATTTCTTTTAAATGATCATAGTGATAACAAAGGTAGTTTGTTTCATTAAAAATCCGTATGTTCTTGTTAAGGTTAAGTCATTTATACTGTCATCATAAAAAGGCCTGCTTTTACAGTAACTATGCCATACTGTAATATTTATGATGAAACCGTCATAAGAGTTATTGGTCTGTAAGTTTTACAGCACAAGAAACAATAATTCTTTCATGTTAGAAGAAATCAGCATACCGTTTTAACTAATAGGGCAAGGCAGTTTTTTGTTGTGTATGTGTGAGTGAATGAGAGAGAGTGAATGTGCACACACATGTACATGTGCACACATGCATGCAAACGCACACAAAAGCCCTCATATTTCCCACGGTACAGTTTTGACAATCATCTAAATGGAATTGTTCACATGAATGATTTCAAAAGAAATAATTACTTTTAGATTAGCTGTAAGCTCTTCCAAGGTAATTCATGCAAGATCCTAAAATCTGCCTTGGTTTTGCAGTAACTTCAGTGAAATGTAACTTGGTTCTTGGCACTGTGGTTCTCTATGGGCACCAGATGAGACTTTCCAATTTGTTTGTCACCCCCAATCTTGCTTGGAAATGTGTCGTTTGAAGAATCTATATTGAATGCATTGCACAGGAAATCTTGTTGCTCTGACAGTGAATGAAAAGACTCTTAAGAATATTCAGAATTAAGCATAAAACATGCAAATGGCTAATGACTTTAAAGTCACCAGATCCTGTCTGTTCTTGGAAACTAAGCAGGTTCAGCCCTGATCAGTACTTGGATGGGAGACTTTCAATGAATAGCAGGTGCTGTAGGCTATATATCAGAGGAAGGAACTGGCAAAACCACCTCTGAGTATTCCTTGCCTAAGAAAACCTTGTGAAATTAATGAGGTCGCCATAAGTCAACAGGCAACTTGAAGGCACATGCACACACAAGCAAAGGGTGGCTCAAGGATTTAATCAAAGCACCAAAGATCTGCCATCTGGCTTCCAACATGATCCCATCATTCCTGGATCATTAGTCCAGTACTTGGGAGATCCAAGTTAAGATGCCCAGTGAGCTTAACAGGGTATGATGTACTGACCTACCTCAAAAGCTGACATTTAAAATAATGCCCTCGCGTAATAAAAACCAATATGACAGCTTAGGGTTAGTTGCCCTTTCAGCCTGGCCTATTTTGCAGATCACTTGGGCAGATAAAGTGGAAGAGGAGATAAGCATATATGCCACTTGCATTTGTTGAAGGAAAGGCCTGATGTAATTGCAGCAAATAAAGTCAACCAAATTTACAGTGATGAAAGTATTCCAATCACTATAGTGCCATAGGTGCAATATTTTCTTTTTCTCTTCTTCTCTTGAGATAGCATTGTTCCAGGGCTTGATGGGAAATTTATATGGTGGCTGATGAAAATGGTGGTGGGGGAGGGGGCACCAGGGTAAACATCACCAGTATTTCCCACTGTGTAAGACCCCTGAGGGTGCTATATGGTGGCATAAGATCTGGTAGAAGCATTCAGAAAGTGTATGGTTGTGTTAATCACCATGTATAATGCTATCACAGTATGCAAAATTTGTCTGGTTTTCTTCCCTTCTAATTAATTTCCTTAACAGGTCCTCTTCTTGCCCAGTTTTAATCGAGGGCATATATCAGGCAGCATCAATATCCCATTCGGATCAGCATTCACCACTGAAGGAGAGCTCATTCAGTGTCCTGCTACTTCCATGCTTCAGAGTTTTAAAGGGAGAGTGGTGGTGATTGTTGGACACATGGCAAAGAATGCCGCCTTGGTAAGTGTTTGTTGTGTCATATATGTTGTTCAGGATAATAGGAATCAGGAAGTAGTTCAGGACCCCATAATCTTCTGGAGAAAATGCTAAAACACCACACTGTGTATAGCTGAAAAGTAAAGATGTGTAACCCAAAGCTTGGGAATGTTCCTTTTTTTGACCATGTTGGATATGGATTCTGGGAGTTCTAGTCTCAAATAATAACTTTTCAAATTCTAATGCAATCCCAAAGCCAGTTTAACTATCTAATATATAAAAGTCAAAGTTTGTCTATTTCTCCATGTCAGACAGAGAAGATCTCATATAATTGGCTGTGTCAGGCAAGAAAACCTCATATGATTGCCTGCCTGAGAAGATTCTATGGAATCCTGGGCTTTGCATTTTAGGGAGGGGCCCTTAGTATTCTCAGCCAGACAGCTCTTGGGCCTGGCTGGTTGCTATGAAGATGAGGCCCAGCAGTAAGGAGGAGGGCAGTGTATTCCCTCAGAAACCGAACCTCTGTATGTTAACAACTCTGAATACAGATTGGATTGGGGAATATAGGGAAAAGTTACAGGTACTGGACAAGACAGTTTAGGGAATTAGAGACACAGGATCTCAGATCTGTGTATTTCAACCACATCTAAGTCATAAGGTAAGGTAAGGTAATTCTAACAAGTATTACCTGTGAGAAAATAAAATCCTGGGCCACCAGGTAAATATGCTAATAGACAATAGAATTAAAAGTAGTTAAAGGTATAACTATTAAAAAGAAAACAGCCAATAAACAGGATAACACATGCTTCTGAACAATCAGCCTTCAAATGTCTGCTGAAGAAAAAAAAGGCTATACCTTCCTAAGGAAAGATAGCAGGGAGGGCACCTGTCTAGCCTTTCTTGGAAATGCATTCCAGGGTCTGGGAGCAGCCACCAAGAAGGTCTGTCTTGGGTTCCAGCCAGCTGCACTTGTAAGTTTGGTGGGACAGAGAGAAGTATCTCCCGAGAATATCTCAAGACGTAGGCAGATTCTATGGGGAGAATATGATCCTGCAGATAACCAGGACCTGAGCATTATAAGGCTTTCTACATCATGAGCAGCGCTTTGAATTGTCCTTTTGTGAAATCTATAGGTAGTGAAAAAAAATGATGAAAGTTCTTCATGCTATGGTTATGATTTATGTTTAAGCACTAGTCCCTCTCCCTTGTCAGCCCATCTCCATTCATAGCAGATTGGGTGTTGTTTATCCATTTATTATTTAAAGTTAATTTATGCTTCAAAAATTGCTATGAATGAGGAGGAGGAAGTGACTTTGTGATTGTCACAAGGACCAGCCAACCGGAGCTAGCTCCTTTTGATGAAAATAGGAAAAAAGAGTTTTCACAGGGCATAATTGGGAGATGATCTCAGGTCAGTCCAAAATACAGTAAGTGCACTTATGCAGCAGGCTGACTTTTCAGTACGTATCTGGAAGAACCCTTGGGAAGGCTATAGCATTAGGACTGCATGAATCTTGTAAAATGAACAGCATGCTGTGTAAAAGTTTAGCCTGTTTAACAGGCAAGGGGTGTGTGTGTGTTAAGGCACTATGACGTCAAATATGGAGAATCCCAAGTAACTGTGCAGCAGTCAATACTTCAACATTTGTGGGCTAGTAGCTGAATATGTGTGCTTTCTCTGAAAAGATATTTGAAGTCACATAAAAATCAGGATTACTGCTGAATATTAAGATACCAAAAATAAGGACCACAGATAATTGGCATAATGATAAAGCGGATAATAAAAGATAAAACTAACAGTTAAAGATTTTCTATACCTTGACTCATTTATTAATCAAAATGGAGACTGTAGTCAAGAAATCAGAAAAAGTCTAAGACAAGAACAGCTAAGAGAGAGCTAGATAATATCTGCAGGTCAGAGTAATCTGTGCAATAGTTTTTCTGATTTCTATGGATGAGTGTGAAAGCTGGAGAGTGAAGAAAGCTGACAGGAAGAAAATCAACTCATTTGAAATGTAGGACTGGAGGAGAGTTCTATAAATGCCACATGCTGTAAAAGAAAACAAATATATTTTAGGGCAAATCAGGCCTGAACTGTCGCTGGAACCCAAAATGACTAAACTGAAGCTTTCATACTTTGGACATATCTTGAGACATGTCTTTGGATATATAATGAGATGACATTGATTCATGGATAAGATAGTAATGCTCAGTAAAGTGGAAGGCAGTAGAAAAGAGGAAGACTGTACTATTGATTCTATGAAGGAAGTCAAAGCACTAAGTTTGCAAGACCTGACCAGGAAAGTTGGCGCATTGACAAATAATAACAACAAATAAATATTTACTGTGTGTTAGTTCTGTGATAGGCATGGCACACATTTAAATCAATACTCAATAATCCAGTCATTGAGTGCTGAACTTGCATCTGTATAGTTGTCATGAGGACAACATCTACTCTGTTTGGAGTAGATGCGATCTGGTAGATTATTTTCAGCTATTTAAATATTTGTATAAAACACAACACATGCCCATCAATAAAAGGTCCACTGCTCATGGAGGTGTAGCCCTGGAAGTCATTGAAATACTAATTTGTATATGTTGTAATAAATCAGTTCCATCGTGCACACTGAAGGCTATATAAAGCTGTCATTAGTAGTAGTAAGTTGGAGAGATCATGGGATAAACTGCCTCTTTTTATGCATACACAGTAGACTATTCATCTGGTGCAGTTTTTTAATTTCTTTTGTGGTTTAATGCACTCTTTTCCTCTTGTTAACAGTTTTATTGATTATCTCTGTTTTTAATCATATAGCATGAGTGTTTTATGAGATACTCTAAACTGCCCTGGAAATGTTTAATTGAAGGGTAGCATAATGTTTTAGGTAAGCATGTGTTAAATGGGTCAACAGCAATAATTCTCAGCAGATATGACAAGAAGTAAACTTGTTTCAGTGGTTGTGAGAATTTTATTGATTTCCTAGGGTGCTTTCAGCACTGACTTTCAAATGTTGTCAGTTCATACTCAGTTTGTGTTAAGGTACCTGCTTAAAACTGCAGCAGGTTTGGACTTATTTTGCAATTCTCTAAAAGCACATGGCTATGATAGCTATCAAATAGCAAGGCACATGCTTGTCTCCCCACATTTTCCTCCCATTTCTTTGCATTCCTCACCCCAGGCTTGTGAGGCTTGTGTTTAAAATGGACATTTTTTTTTCCTTTTGGTGAGCGGGGCCCCCTCCCGCTGCTGGAGGCATGCCCTCTCTGCCTTGTGGCTGCACTTTCTGCTGTGTATTAACTGCTGATTGCTCCTATTCCCTCCTTTCTCAAGATGGCTACCAGATGTATCTAGAACCCCAGAACTCTGCTTTTTTCTATCTGAGGGGAAAGTACTGGTAAGCCTTTTAGCTTGTCTCTCCCCTCCCCTCAAATGCCAGGGTCAGAGGCAAAGGAATGGGAGGGGGGAGCTCCAGAGGGAAACAAGAGTGGGATCACGGGGGAAGTTATTTGCAGTTTTTCCACTTTTGTGAGAGTTCTACACCCCGGACCCTCATGAATGTGGAGGGGCCACTGTATATGCTTTCTAGCCTGAGTACCACATTTCCTAGAACAAGGGAATTTGTTACCTTCCGGAATTATAAAAAATAGTCTAGAGCAGTCTCATGTGTGAATGCGCACTCTTATTGGTGGAGAGTCTTCAAAACCAGTTAAACAGCTTTCCCAAGGTCAGAAAACTCAACAAAGGTTCTGCATTTGAGAGTGCAGTGGCCGAAATGGTAGCCTTCCTAGAATGGGCTACACTGCTGTGAGTATATCAGTTATAGGATTTCAGCCATCCGTGTATAGATGAACCCATCATAACTTGCCATTGGCCAGGATGGCTAAGGCTGGAGGCAACTTCAGCAGCATCTGAAGGGTCACAGGTGTCCCAGAACTGGAATACATGTTCAGCCAGTTGCACTTAAAAAGCAAGCTTGTTCTGAAAGCTTGCCATCCTCTAATAATAAATGTAAGTGCACATGCTGACTCGGGGTGATTTGAAATGACAGGATTGCCCTTTTGCAGGATGGAAGCAATCCTCTTAATGTGAAAGAAAAGATCTGGTTTGACTTTATTAATCTGTTGACAGTAATAATTAGCCATTCCTTTCTCTGTTATTCTGGGAAAAAACATTATCTTGGCCCCAGCTTTGGAAGCTCAGGCCAGAAAGGGTGATTATGGAGCTAAATGAACTTTTTACCCTACTGTGTTTTTATAGCTGTCCATGGTTATGGCGAGCACGGTCTGAATTATCACACCAATTTATTTTGGCCTCTGAAAGTCACTGAAATGTTACTCCTTCATTGTCTAAAACATATTCAAAATATTTCATGCATGTTACGGTACCATAATACCACAAATCTTACTGGACAATATAAATCTTAGCCAGAAGAAAAATGACCAGTCATCTCCAAACAAAATTCAGTTGTGATTTTCTATGAGATTTTGTTGACTTCATGCAGAGTGACACATTCTTGGCCTAAGCAAGTGTCTCTTCCCCTTATGAAACTGACATGTTCCCAAATGTGTACAGTGACCCTTCCATGTGGGAACTGTTCCTTTGGCTGACAGCGAAAGAAAATCTCTTGGTTCACAGCACCAGGAAACTAGTGTTGGAGTACATTTTCAGTGTAGTCACTTGAATTACTGATTACTGTTATTTGTGGACTAATCTAAAAATTGCACTGTGGGATGCAAGCAACAGTTTCTCAACAGAGATAAAAAAGAGATGAACACCAGACACCAAAGACTGCTTAACTCCATCCTATGGGACCATCTTGCTCAAAAGGTTTCCCAAAATTGTTTTTCAACTCTGAAGTCAAGAGAAAGGGAGAGATGGAGTTGTAAAGGATTAAGTACCCCCTGCATTGGTGGCATTTCATTACTATCTTCTGGCCTGCGACAGGTGCCTTTCATTTTAAAATTCCAATCAAGTGCATGTTCACCTGTGCTTCTGCCATGTAAGGACAAAGTTGGCTCTTTTCAGCTCAAAAGCAAATACAAATATTGAAAGAGAAGCACCCATAAATCTATCATTTTCAGGAAGCTTTAAGGACTTTATTGTTAGATTCCTTTAGCACATTTGCCTTTGCATGTGTCTGTCGCTTTTAGAAATGATCTAATATTTTTGTGATGATTTTGATGTCCATTTCACGCACACATCATTGTGTGTGGGAGGGAAATACTGTATAAATAACATTTGTCCTTCTTCTGATAATCATTGTTCTTTTATGTGATTTAGTGAAAAGCCCTATAAACTCACTAACTGATATGCTGAATATTACAAGCACACATCAATTGTTATAGCAGGTTTCTAGGCAGTTCTTGGAATTTTTCCAAATTGAAAGGTTAGAAAAACAATTCAATAAATGCTTTTCTATTTTTTTAAATAAAAAATGTGATTGACTGTAACGGTGAATTAAAGTGGTTAACCTAGAAAAGTTCTGTCTTGATGCATGCTGACCATGGTAGCCTTATTTTTTATCATGTTTTCCATCTGTGTAGATTAATGGGATCTTTAAACTCCTTGTGTGTTAGACCCTCATACCTGTCATTTATACTTGAAATTATGGAGTGGAATGTGTACATTCCTTACTCATTGAGTATGTAAGGAATTTTCCCTTGATCTTGAGTGAACAGAAAATGATATTTCAGGGATGGTTCTGCTTTAAGCTCCAAACCACAGCAAAAAAAAACTTCAGAATTTTTCCACGTTTACTTGTCAGTGGATCTTTACTATTCAACATTTTTGAATAAACAGTTATTTGCATACTCGTTGTCACCATCATCATTATCCTAATAGGCTTACCTTTAGCACTCAAGCTGTTATTGAGCTACAACTCCTATTAATTCTTTACTTTTGGCCATATTGGGCAGGGGCATTTGTTCCTTCTTCATGGCCAGAGAGTGCACTGTGGAGAATCAATGCAGAATAGCCAAGAGTTAATTATGTTTAAAGTTACCCAATTGCAACAAAATGTTTTGTTGTTGTTGTTGTTGTCGTCTGCATTTTATAACATTTAATTGTATAGAGTTCAGCAGGTCCCTCCTACTTTCAACTCTCTTCAGGGAATCCTTGTGAATTTCAAAGCTGGGATTTAGTGAGGATAGTAGGGCAAGAGAGAATGGATTGACCTCATTATGGATTGTTTACATGAAGCTCTTATTTCACCATCATTCAGTACAAATTCTTACTGAATTATTTAATGTAAAAATTACATTAGGCCAAATCTAATATATAAAAGTTAAAGGTTGTTTGTCTGTGTCAGGCGAAGACCTCATATGATTGGCTGCCTAAGAAGATTCTGTGGAATCCTGGGGTTTGGAGTTTAGGGACGGGCCTTTAGAATTCTCAGCCAGAGAGCTCCTGGTCCTCAATCAACTGTGTCTGTCTTGAATAGGCCGGTTGCTATGGAGGTGAGGCCTAGCAGCAAGGAGGGGGGCAATATATACCCACAGGAACTCAACCTCTGTATATTACTAACTCTGAATACAAATTGGATTGGGGAATATGGGGAAAAGCTACAGGTACTGGACAAGACAGTTTGGGGAACTAGAGACACAGGATCTCAGATCTTTCTAACAAGTATTATCTTTGAGAAAATAAAATCCTGGGCAATGCCGGGTATATATACACTAGTGCCTGATAAATGAAAGTGCCACCTCTATTGCATCCATGCAATTTTGCCAACCTCCTTTCAATTGCTCCTGTTTTCACTGCTGTACACTTATCTATGAGAAGTTAAACAACAGGACTTGACTTTCATCCATTAACTGTTGAACAGGATTTTTTTCTGTCTCTCTCTCTGAATGGAATCTCTACTGTATACATACTGAAAGCATGATGTGTGTAATGTACCAACTTGAAAGATGTGGGGTTTTACTGCTGTCGGTGGTCTGGCATAAACATAGTCTGGCAAATCACCTATCAAGGAACATGAAGGTTGACAGCTGAACTGTAAACAAGAGATTTTAGCTTCTGATACATGAGTATAACATAAATAGAGCTGTGCTATAAATTCACAGGCAGACAAGTATATTTGAGGCGAGAAGTTTTAGACTGAATTTGTGTTGCCATATGTTTATAAATGTTTTATTTCTTTAACTTGAAGTGTGTTTGCGTATGTGTGTATGTGAGTGAATTAAACTACCGTTTTCACCAGATGGCTATTTAGATTAATTGGATCTTAGTAAGGGAAAAGTGATAGGAATAATTAATTTGCAACTTTTTGTGTACTTTTTTCTCTAATTCTTCTTCCTTTCCTTCACTTCTTTTTCTGTGTTAAACTCGCATTCATTTTCTATTACTCTGTATACAATATACCCACAAACAAAGACAGACAGAGAGAGAGAAGGAGATTTTTGTGAACAATGCTTTCTTTAAATGCCAACACTAAGAGCATTTTCACAGATGATATCATGGAAGAGATAGTAGCTAGTTATTGAGAGGTCATGGTGTAGAGAGGCTTTATCGTGAGAGACTGCCAGACCTTAAACATGCAAGTTCAGTAGTTGACGTCAGGAAATATAAAACAGTAACTTCTAAAATGTCATAAGTTGATAGAATTAAGTCATTGGCTGGAAAATAACAAGAACTGTTAAAAAGAAAAATCTTTGTACAATAAGCCTCTAAAGTACAGATCAATATAATTAGCTTTGGTCACATTTATTTTCTTTTCACCATTTTTTATCCTTCATCTTTTCGGAAAACTGTGGTCACATTTTTCTAAAGCTGATTTTATGACATACCCATATTGCAAAAGAACCTTTCAGAAGTCCTTGTAAATGTTAGCAATGGTTGTTCTTTCTCCTTCCCTCCAGCAATGTACATACCAAAAATAACCTTTAACCTTTTTCTTTTAAAAGAAAGAGTCACTGTAACCATCATATATTGTGACTTTGTGGATAAGAAGTCAAACAGCACCAGGAAAGACCTTAGCTCACTTCTGATTTCGGTCTGTGCAGTTGCGTGCATGTTTTTGTTGATGTTTAACTTGCCAAAAATTGAGGTGCCAAGTAATAATGGTGACTGTAATTTAGCATCATGGATAAGAAGAAAGGGGGGGGAAATGCAGCCTTTGGCACAACTCTGTAATTCTCATGCCCAAAAGTAACTTATCCTGTAACTAAGCTTAAGTATGTGTAGCTGAAATAATCACATATTTCTCCCATGTTTATTGCTATCTCCACTTCCCTTTTTCTTTTGTTTCCCCTGTGATAACTTTTACGTTGTTAAATCCCATGGAACAGACTAGATGCTGTACTGTATAAACTGCCATGTGTAGCATAGTCGATACAAATGCACTCCACCACGGCATTACGTTGAAGCAGAACTTTAAAGGGATTGGACCATACTTCCCCAGTTCCTCCAGCTAGTGTGGCTAGTAGCCGTACTTGCTAGGGGATTCTGGAAGTTGTGATCCAAAAGTAATCTTTTCCCAAGCTTTTCTACCAAGGATGCCTCGGTTGGAAGTATAGTAGGCCCTTCAGTTTCGTGAAGGATAGGGAAAAAGAACCCTCCCGAAAGTGGGGAAAAAACATGAATAACTGTGGACCCCCACCCATGCCATCAAGAGGGTCACAGGAGAGAACCAAGAAGGGAAAGAACTTCCCTGCTTGGCTTTCTCCTGCCTCCCCTACCGTGATCAAGCTAGTGGGGGGGGGGCAAGAAGAAGCCAAGTGGGGAACCAACTTCACTGCTTGGATTTCTCCTGGCTCCCACCCGCATGACTGGGCGAGTGGGAGGGTGCAGGAGAAAGACAAACAGGGAAAGAGCTCTTTCCCTGCTGGCTCTCTCCTGCGCCCCCTCTCTCACCTTCTGCTGCCTGCCGAGGCTGTGTCCACACCAGCAACGGCAGCCAAAGGAGCACCGGGAAGGGTCGATCACTCTCTCTGTGCCCTCCTACCCCCCCCAGGCCAGGGAATGGGAGGGGGAGAAGGGAGACAAGCAGGCACCTCGCGAATAGTCAAATTTGTGAAAGTGAAACCTGCAAATGTGGAGGGAAGACTGTAATACCATATGTCCATAATAACAGGCATATATGCTGTCACTTGTGATAAGCGGTTGTTTATTTATCCATTACATGTACATACTGCTGCTGCACACAGGATGCAAGTGTGTACAGAAGACTAATCAGTGTGAAATTTGGCACTCGGAATAGGATCTGTGGTTATATTTAGAGTGGGAAAAGGTGAATTGACAGTTCACATTTTGCATTCCTTCTTTTTTCCAAATTACATCTGTTGTCCTGGTGAGAAGAATGTATGCATATACTTGTGCTTTTCCTATATCCCTGTTCTTTTTTCATCAGTAAATGTCTTCCCAAATTTTATCTACTTCAGTGTCACATTTCTTATTGTGTCCCTTTTCACTTTAAACCATTTGCTGTCTCTTTAGTCCTCTTCCCTGCCCCAGACCACCCTGCTAGCGAGCTAGTGTCTTCATCAGCATCACTGTTCTTTCTCTAATATTTTAGAAGTTGTCACAGATTCTCTCCAGCTGGGTTGCTATGGATCTCCCAGCATGACAACAGTAACAGCCCCTCAGTCCTATCAAGAAGTTTAAAGGGATCGTTTGTCAAAAGTTTCAGTGAAAGACTTGTTTTACTACATCATGATGGCTTAGGCATTGCAACAGAAGATTTATCAGCGTTAAGTTGGAAGTGAATATTGCAACACACAAACAGTTGCCGTTTGGATAAGTGGAAGCCAGACCCATAGTTGTAAAATATTTCTTGAACTATGATGCAGAGGGGGGTGGTTTGGCATTTCACATGAACATTATTAATAGGCAGTCTTTGTTTTTCTCTCTACTTCTGAGTACAGAGAGATGAGAGAGAAAGAGAGAGAGAAGTCATCATATACACAAATGCAGCCACTTGGTAGCAGCTTCCTGGTGATGCTCATACATATTTCATGTGATTGATACTATGGGTGGTTTTACAAATATTTCCAATAAATTTATTACTTACTGTCCTGCCACGTTAATTGTTAGCTGAAATGCTATATCCAGGTGTCATTTGTTTATTTAGCACCATCATTGTGCATGATGTTATACAAAGAGCAAGAGCTTCTTGAAGGAGCTTTGCTGTTGTTGTGTGCCATCAAGTCATGAATGAGAAACTTCCATGACACTCCCATTGCCAATAGTCTTGCTCAGGTCTTGCATACTCAAGGCTATGGCTTCCTTCATTGAGAC
Source organism: Iguana delicatissima (assembly GCA_948472985.1). Lineage (NCBI taxonomy): Eukaryota > Metazoa > Chordata > Lepidosauria > Squamata > Iguanidae > Iguana > Iguana delicatissima. The sequence continues at coordinate 566,498 of CAOKZL010000308.1, forward strand.
AATCCACCTGTATGTAGTCTTGCTCTTTTCCTACTGCCTTCCACTTCACCAAACGTTATCACTGAAGAAACACTGGAAGAAAGGACAGGAGATGTTGGCCGCGATCAGCAATGCTTTTACTTTCAATTACAGATGCTTTGGCATAAGTTACATTGAGATATGGGGACTAATGGATTTTGCCAGAGGTGGTATCATGTAGGTGTTTTTGGTAGGCAATTCCAAGCAACAGGAGAGAAGAAGGTACCCAAGAATGATCAGTTCAAGGTCACAGACAGGATATATTAGGACAAGAGAATGGAGAACTGGAAGACTATTAGCAAGATCATGGAGGACTATGAAAGTAGACAAAAGGAGTGGGAGAAAAATCGAAGAATGGACAGGAAGAGTAACCATTTAGCCAGACCGATGCAAGTGCAGAGTAAGGCAGCAGAGTCCTGGAGATGGGGCAGCAAAAAGAATAGGATGGAAAAGTTTGTAACAGCAAACACGAGCAGAGTTCTTGCAGCCTTCTTCCCCCAAAGATTGTAAAGGAGTTGCCTCACCAAACAGGATCTTCGTCTGTTCTGCTTGTATTGCTTTAGCACCGTCTTGGATGGGGAGAGATTCCAATACTGTTTGGCTTTGGTCTTCATTAAAATTGTTTGTGTAACAAGGGTGACACTAAGCTTTCTGAGACAATGTCACTGTCTAATACAGATTTTTAGCCTAGATAATGTACTAAAATTCCATATCCAGTTGAAGTCTAGCATGAACAACATAACATGGATTTTCCTAAGTTCTCCGAACATGTAGATAGAAAAAAAAAAGAATATCTAATAACTCTGGAGGTTGTTTTTTTTCTTTTAAACTCAAATTAATCTATACTTTCTAACTCAAAAACAGTTACTTAATTCACATTACGATTCCTTTTTAGTGGACTTCTCATCTGCTGAGACAGAGAATCTAAGTTGGTTCAAATGAAAAGATAGTACTTTAAAAAAAAAAAGAATCCCAAGATTCCTCCTTGGGAACTGGGTGTAATTTAGTCTTCAGCACCTCTTTCCAGAAAACACAGGGGTGAGGAAAACTCCATCTGAAAACAGTACCTTTGATCTTCAGGTTGTACATCCTGATCCCTGCTCCTTCTGTGAATATGGGATGTTACCTGCATGTCTGTATGTGCAATCTTGTCAACTTATGGTGACCCCATGAATTTCATAGGGGTTGATTTTATGCAAGGAATACTCAGAGATGTTTTTGCCAGTTGTAGTCATCAGCAGATGTCAGCACTAGGAAATCTCACTTCTTTGATGTGAGAGGTGGAAGTTGCTGATAGGAAAACAGAAGAGACTGTGACTGTTTACATTTTTAGAAGAGAAAATATTGACCTGTACAAGTCAGAGGCTGAGGTTTTAACAGTGACTAGCAGTGCCAACATCATCCTGCAGTTCTGTGCAACGTGGAGTGCAGCAACCACAGTTTCTATCAGCTCAAACTAATTCTCCATCTAGCTCTGTATTATCTACCAACCAGTTTCTCAGGGTCACATTGCGATCACTCGCACCTGATATTTTTTCCCCAGAGACTGCGCCTGGCACCTTCTGACCACAATGCACGTTTTCTGCCATTCAGCTATGCCCTGTTCCCAACATAATAAGGATTCCATAATCTACTGTAAATGTAGAAAGATAAGTGAGATGGCAGTGGGCCCTTCTGTTAACTTGTAATGCCAAAAAACACCCCGAGCTTCTTTTTTCATTTTGAGAAAATTTGATGCACATTAGTTTTAGCTCATGCATGATGCCAGAAGGAGTTGCCTGTATTACAATTTGAAGCCATTTTCTCTTTTCTTAGTTCTTTGATCCATGCAATGGCTAATAAAAATGTAATCTGTATAACACAGATGAACTTCAATTTGTAAATACAGGGAGAATAAAAGAAACGATGGGTCTGGTTCAGCTGCTTGTTTTATAGGCTCTTGAGTAGCCATAAAAACTTTATCAGCAAATTCTTCAGCCACTTTGCAGGACGAGTGCTTCCCTTACCTGCTTTCTTTGATCTAAGATGTAAACTGTATGTGCATTTATTGATTTGCATGTAACATTCTGACTCTGAATCTTTCTGCTTCAGTTTGCAGCTCATCTAGTGAAAATCAAATATCCAAGAGTTTGCATTTTGGATGGAGGCATAAACAAAATCAAGCCAACTGGTCTGCTGACAGTTCCTTCTCCACAAATCTGAGCCAGAAGCTTGAAGTTCTATATAAGAAAATGATTATGGGCATTTCATTACTTGCATTATGACTACTGCTGTGTTTCCACAATGTTTTTGCAGGGAAAAAAGTTTGTTTGTTTATCTTTTCACGTAACATCTCCAGTTTTACTGAATGAACATGAATTTTGGTATAGTGTCATCTCATCAAGACTTTAGACATTTCATTTTGTGTCACACATCAAGCAATAAACCAGTGAAGTTGACCATATTTTAAACTCTGTATGTATTCTGTTCAAACTATAGTGTATTTTATTTCATAATATTTCATGAAATATTTCAGTGGTGAGATGCTAGAGAGTGAACAAACTAATGGGATATAATCATCTCAGGCAGAAAAATACGAGTACACATTTCTCCTACAAATAATTGATTTGCCTTATTGATTTATCTCTTGAGACATGTTTTTTGTTTTGTTTGTTTTTTAAAGGCAAGATGTTTCATTCAAGCATTATTTAACCATTTAGGGAAAATGACAAACATCTGCATTTTATTTCATATGAAGGATGATTGAAGAAGTAGTCTTTTGTTTTCTTGTAATATACAGATTGTAACACCTTTACATCTGAGAAGGAGATGTGTATATCTTCTGCAGTAAAGTAACAGATTAAAAAGACTTGGATTTTGTATTATAATTGGTAATGTAATTAAAAAGTCCTTTTGCAAGCTAAAACTCTTACAGAGTATCCATGGTCAGTCAGTTTAGAGACCTGATGAAACAAACATGATCACATGTAGTTACCTTGGGGTATGGGAGCAGCTTGGACCTGCTAAATATCCATAACTTAGAAATACATTGCTTTATATATTTGTGTCAAAGGTTAAGTTGAAAATAAACCAAGTAGTGTTTTGTCAACATAATTTGAGTCTGGGTGACATCTAGATTTTGCACTTGACTTATATGTTCCGTGTAATCAAGTGTCTTCAACTATTTCCCCTCTGTCAAGACAAATTCTGACTGTCATTTTCTATAAAAACATAAGAGTCTAAATTCTGCCTAGCCAACTATAGCTGACTTTGATGAAATCTGTAGGTTCTTCACCAGTCTCTGAAAATTCTCTTGGATCCATTCTGATCTTAAAATCTCTTGATATTTTTTGTCAGCTTCAACTGCTAAGTCTTCATTTAATATACTTAGAATAGTTGCAGCCGTCTGCATTGAGGCTCTCCCAACAACCTCATGTTCCATCTTTTCTTACATCGAGCTCCATTCCACCAGCTTCAGATTTAAATTCTTTCCATTATTCTCAACTTCACAGCTAGAACATTAAGTTCCTTCTACTCCAGAATAGTCACTAGTTGCTAAGAAGTCCAAACAGCAGAGGGATGCTTATAGTATCTCTCATAAGGTGAAAGGACTCTAATTTTTCTGACCATAATTCAAACACATCCACCCCTGTGGTTACTTTCTGAGCCTTAGAGTGTCTCAAAGTTCTTTCTGAGGTGGGCAGAGTTCTTCTATCTCAAATTTGTTTAGTTAATTAGTTCTAGTTAATTAACGTCCCATCTCTTTCCCAGCATGAGATTCAAGGCATGTGCGTGTTATTGCTTGCTGAATTTTGAAATGAGTGAAACTCTGTAGCCTCTGCAGTTTTCAGGGTTTGGAGAGTTATTTTTTAGCTTCGTTGTTTTTTTACCAAGAATAGAATGAAGCTGCAGCTGCTTTACCAAGTACATTTTCACTTTCACTTTGCTATTGGAAAAGTTAAATAATCAAAAGAAAAGTTGTACATTCCCAGCAATGGGTACATTTTCCCTCTAACAATAGGATTTCCTTACAGATGTGTACCACAACAACCAGACTTGCAAAATAAGCCCATGCTTGCCTTCCAGTGAGCAGTCACAAAAGAAAACATGCTGGAATGCAAGATACAGAGGTGCAAGAAAGCAAGTGCTAGGACAAACAGACATCTGTTGCCACATAAAGAAACACCACTTCTAATTATATGCTATCTCAGAGTCTCATTTTAGTTTGTCTGAAGTTTGAAGTTTGTCTCTAAGACATGCTAAGACAGACCCACTGAAATGAGACTGAGCCTATTAAATCTTGACTGACTTAAGTCCCATTGATTTCAGTAGGTCTACTCTATGTATGACTAAATCTAATATATTTATAGGAGAATAAATCAGATTGTTAAAAAACAGTCTGTAAAAGCAGTTGGAAATCTATCATGGGCATGATTATATCACACGTTTCACTTTTCCCCCTTTTTGGACAAAAACATTGCAAAAAAGTAATTAAGGTTGGTCCTAACTATACAGCCTAGAATTACAGGGCATCTCTCAGTACTGCAAGTATTTGTTGCCTGGTACCTTCATATTTTTCTTCTGAGTTCCTAAATAACTTAAGTGTGAAGATGGATAAGCATGAGATGGGAGAAAGATGGGAGTCCTTTTCACCCTCTGAGTATTCTGAAGCATGCTTCATCAGCTGTCAAGGATAATTTTTTTGTTCTGAATATGTATTTACCTGGCATTAGCACAGTAAACTGATTCCAGTGTGAGTCACGGCTCCACCTTTTCTCATGCACCACTTCAGGGAGAAATTTTATCTTGTTTCTAGATTTAGAACATAACTCTGGCGCCAGGGAGCACAAAAGTAGCACAATAAATCTTTCTTCTGCTAGGTAATTGTGAATATTAGCTACAATAACAAACCTTTCAGTATCTGGGGTATACAGGGGCACATGTTACTGTAGAACCCAAAGAATTTGAGAAGGTTCAGCTTTCTCACCTTCATACAACTCCACTTGATGTGTGCAGTTCCCACCCTTCAAAATACCTTTCGTTAATCCTTAGTCTTTAATTAGCCCAGTCATTTTCTGGCATTTCTGAGATATCTGTAGTTCTCAAAAGATCCAGCTGCTGAATGATGGTAGAGCATTGAAAACACTAAGGATTGTAGGATAATCAAGGTAAGGCAGATCTATCTCATGAAAGAGTCAGGATCCTGTCTAGAATGTACTTGAAATTACTATAGGTCTGAGCCAACCCTAGTCGTTATAAGTAGAGATGAGGGATGACAGAAATAGCCGTCCAGCAGCATCTGGAGAGCTATGCAGACCCATCTGTGATCTGAACCAGTGTTTCTTAAGATATCTGATATGGGAATGTTTACCAGAATTTAGTTAGCCCAATCCTGATCCATTAATAAATCCAGAACTTGGAAAATGTGACTTCAGGCAATCCAGTCAGCAAACCCACTAGCCATGTTGGATGGGGAATTTGGGGAATTATACTCCAAAATAATTTTTCCAAGCACCAAGTAAGGGCTAGTTGTGGAGTTTGCAGCTTGCTGCTTGTACAAGAACTTTGGCTATGCACCTGACCATTTTTACTTCTCCTGTTGCCTTAGATCAAAACTGGGAAACCTTTTTGGTCCTCCTGATTTTCTTGGACAGCAACTCCCATTAGACCTCAAAAGTAACAAGAAGATGATGGGAACTGTAGTCTAACAGTATCCTCAGGGCCACAGCCCCCGTAGTTCTTCCCTCCTGCCTGAATTTTACTGATGTATTTGTCTCTCACCCTATATTACAAGGAGAAGCGACTTGGCACCCTACACAAGCTTTTGCCTGCCATTCCCATAATCCCCAATCAGCATGGTCAAAGAATAGGGGCTGTGGGAACTATAACCCTTTTCGCACCCGGTTCTGACTTTCCTCTGCTCCAAGTGACAGACAGTGCTCCACCCCCTTCTAGAATGTGAATGGTGAAAACATCTAACCTTTGGCCAGTGCTTCATGAGATCTCAGAGGATTGTGAATGCCATCTCGTCCTCCTGGAGGACAGGAATTTATGGTAAGGAAATTCCCTTTCATTTTTATTTATTGCAACAGTAATATGATGAATCATTGTGACCTGATGTATTTGGTAATGGCATCAGCAAGTCTGGCACATGACAAAATCATAAACTATATCCTGGTTATAATTTCTATCCCAGGTTTTCTGGGACAAGGTGAGGCATGATCTTGATGCATTGTTGAAAACATTTGCAAGACCTCCTTGTGCAGTCAGCGGGTGGTAGAAGGAGAAATTGTATTTCAGTGGTGAGACACATAGTTTGAATGAAGTTCCCAAATCAATCACTAGCATAAGCAATTTTTAAAAAGGTTTTAATTGCAGTTTAGCCTGAAAGATCTCTCCCTCAGGCCCTGGAAAGTTGTTTTCTGTTGACAGTCTCAATCCAACATCCCCTCAACGTAATGTAAATATCTACATGCAGACCTATGCTATGCTGAGCGATATACCTGATGCAAGAGTCGGAGAAGTACTTGACTACCCCCCAATAGCCAAACACACAAGGATTAGAGAAGAGCTGAGACACCCAGAGGACCCACACAGATCTCAGCTCTGATGTCATCATGGTATGTCTGGCGCTAAAGGTTGAGGACCACTGGTTTTGTTTGTAAAGAAGTCTTTCATTCAAAATTGGCTTTAGCAAAGCTTTCCTGAGACAATTTTGCTGTCTGAAGTGAAGAACAAGATGGCACCCTCTCCTATGCCAAGTGCAAAAAGTCCAACCAGGCAGTTGAAGTGTTCTTCTTTTCTCATACAAGCCATGAGTCAGTGGTGGCCTGGAGACCAGTGCTAGTCCACGAGTTATTGGCTGCCAGTCTGCTTCAAGTTTTCAGGAAAGAACGAAACAGTTGCAATCAATGGGCACAAATATGGTGCCAGTCCCTGGCACTTTAGGGGGTAAAAATCCATATCAGATAGCTTAAGAAATACTGTTCTACTAGACAGCAGCTATTTCGGTGGTATGACTATGCAGGGCAGGCAGCATGGTCCACAACTCTGTGCAGCAGTCTTCAAATATGTGACTCCTGAAATGGCCACCTCACTCAATCTAATAGAGGGGCCAGCCCTGCCATTAGATACATCCTTTTTCTCTGCTAGAGTACCTTCTGTGCATACTTAAGTTTTACTGGGATATTTTATAGGAAGCTCATAAAAGTCTCAGAAACATTGTGTAGATTATTTCATGGTATTTATAGATTAAAATATGGCTTGTTCATGTGGCTAATCTTTTTCCATGCAGAAGTCATCTAAACTCTTTTCAGGACTAACATAACATACTCTTATCTGTCCTGATTTGACAGGGAACTGATTAATCCTCTCTTACCCCACTTTTTCAGCTGCTTTTAGAATGTCCCCAGTTTCTTCCCTCTTCTTCCCACCTTCTTCCTTTGTCCTCAGCTTACTTCAAGTACTGCAAATTGAGTGCAAAGTGCAAAAATGGTTTGCACCCAATTAAATCAGCAGGGTAGGGGAATCGATGAGGAAGTGTGGAATCTTCCCAGGCTCAGGCAAAAGAAAACTGCTACAGCCTTTCCTAGCTTTCTGTGGTCTTCCTCATTGATAACTTCTGTCATCTTGACCAAACTGTGATGGTGTTTGGCTACCTATACTCTGGTTTTCATCTGTTCCATGTTAACAGGATATGACATAATTCAGCCAGTGGTCCATCCTAACCTAAGCATGTCTTCCAAGGTGGTGAAAGTCCCCCATGCATCTGAAGACCCTCTAGATGTTCTTGGATTGCAACTCCCATCACCCCTTGTCAGCATGTGCAATGCTGTGGAGTAATAGGAGCTATAGTCCATCGTCTGAGGAGGTCACAGCTTTCATACCTGGTTGTGAAGTCAGGCACTAAAAACATTTAATAGCTGCCAGACTTGGCTCCAGTTTGTCCTCCTTTATGGAGTTTCTCTCTCCTCTGCTTCTTTGCTTTGCTGATCATAATGTTTTTCTGTAGAGAAGGAGTGACTTGCTCGATTTAATGTCAATAGCACAGGTGTGCCTTTAAGTTTCTTAAAGTTTCAAGTACCAAGCTGAAAACATCACTCTACTTCTGCAGGGAATCAAAATTAGCCATTTATTCTTGGATTCTTTCATTGGCCAACTCACAGCTCCCCCATACATTGTTAGAAGACTCCTTCTGTCAATTCATTAAAACAGTAACTCCCTTACAGGAGAGAAGGAAGAGTTCTGCCTCCCTGTTCTTTTGCTCTTAATTTGCAAGGCAGCAGATTCTACATTGCCAGGCTGAAAGGATGATGTCATTGAAACCAAGCATGTCCATCTAAAGGAAAGGTGGCAATTGAAGATGAGCTGCACCTCCATCAGAGTCATGAGGACTTCTAGATGTTGCTGGACAGTAGCTTCCACCACATCTAAGTTTTGCCTGCAGATCTGGGCAACGGAAAGGAAGTTTCAGTTGTAACCTTTTCCATTTCTCCCAAGCATGAAGACTTAATACAAGGATTGTTAAATTTTTGACTTTCCAAATATTTTCAACTTCAACCTCAAAAGCCCCAGCCAACATAGTCAATGTTAAGAGATTGTGGGAGCTTGTAATCTGAAACATCTAGAGGGACAGAGGTTCTTCACTCGTAGCCTAAAATGTGGCAGAGCTGAAATAACTCTCACAAGTTACATGAACCATCTCTGAATTTTCTCAAGTTTGTTCAGATTGCTTTTGATGTGAGGTAATTAAAAACATATGTAGTGTTTCAGCTGTTGTCTTCATGAGGGCTGCAGAGTGTCACAAACAATAATCACTTTGATTTTGCGTGTGGTTTAGATAGAATTGACAATATAATTAACCTGAATATTAAGACTGTTAGATCAGATACCCACACCAACCACAGTGACCCTAAAATATCAATCTAGAGACTTGATGATTACTAAGAAGGACGGTGATTAAACTTGGACTACTCATCAAAACAAACAAAAACATTTTAGTTTTAAGGTCTTTATTTCTTTCTGCATGCAGGTATTTTATTTATTTCTTTAGGTTCCCAGAGTAAGTAAACAGTCAAGTGACAATAACAATGTTGTTGGGACAGGTTCCAAATGAATAGACAACCATGACACTGATTAAGTCTGCAAGCCTATGTATTCCTTCTTAGGAGTGTGTATATTTATGTGCCTTTTAGTTGCCTCTGAATTTACAGTGATCCCATGAATTTCATGGGGTTTTCTGAGGCCAGGAATCTTCAGAGGTGGTTTTGCCAGTTCCTTCCCCTGTAATATAGACTACAGTACCTGGTATTTGTTGCCAGCCTCCCATCCAAGTACTAACCAGGGCTGACCCTGCTTGGCTTCCAAGATCAGAGAGCATCTGATACCGTTAGGGCATTTAGGCCATCTTCTTAGGAGGAAATTTCCCTCAATGTCATAGGGGCTTGCTTTTGAGAAAACATCATGGATTGCACTGTGACTATAACAGCAGTTACTACTTCTTGCAGTAAATTCAATCAGCCTAGGACTTCAGTATTGCCATAACAGCTAATGATTATTTTAAAAATAATCTTAAAAGGCTCAAAAAATGCATTCACTCTTAAGCAGGAGGGCAACTGTGGCAGGCAAGAAAGCCACATTAGCTCCCCCCTGCCCACAAAAGCTCAGAAGGCTACCTTTCCTACTGTATCTCCACACAGAAAAATTAAATAAAAAATGTTTTGCTTCCAAATGCCTCCAAATATTCTCCATGGCATAGGAGCAGTTTTTATCCCCCTGGTCCATTTTGCTCCCAAGAGAGGCCTTTTTTAACAAGCGGAAATCAGCAGAAATCACTCCCTATTTCAAAAAAGGCCTCTCCTAGGGATAAATTTTGCCTGAGAGCATCCAAAACGTGGTAAAAGTGCTCTCCATATTCCCTAGAAGGCATTTCGAGCTAATTTTTAATCGCTGGGGGTCCTGGTCCCCACCACTCTTAAACGTGTGGGGGAAAAAATCATTGTCAGGAAGAATAACACAGAGCAAGACTGAATTATAGAAATTTGGCTCCCCCCCCCCGTTTTTTCTTCCTTATGTGCACAAGGATCTTTCAGCCTATCTTCATGCTTCTTTCTGAAGGGATGTTTTTGGTTGAGAAGTGAAAGAAAGAGGGGAAAAAAACTAAGGAACAACATTGCTTGCTTAGGACCACACCCAAATCTGGCTGCTAATACCAATTAAGAAAGAAGACCCATTGATTCAATTGAACTTACACAGGGGTTGTCTTACTCAGTTCCCACTGATTCAATGCATCTACCCTAACTGAGGCCATTTCCGCACTAGACTGTTATAGCACTATTATTCCACTTGCAACATCCTATGGAATCCTGGGGTTTGCAGTTTCGGGAGGGGCCGGCTAGCCCCTCCCGAAACTGTAAACCCCAGGATTCCTTAGGATGTTGCAAGTGGAATGATAGCGCTATAACCGTCTAGTGCAGAAATGGCCTGAGACGGGCAATTGGATTTAATTCACATATACGTATATTCTGCAGATAGTTAACTAAAGAGATGAATCACTGTACTGTTTATTTTGTTATTTCTTTTCGATGGATTAAAACTTATAGTTGCTTTTGTTCATCTTCTCTTTCTTTGTTAATACATCTTGCAATAAAAGAGAACAAGGGAGAACCAGTATAATGGAAATGATTTTTAAAAGTAAGGCAGTCTGTTTATGCCAAGTAGGAATAGTCTCACTTAGCACTTTCTGGCATCTCACATTATCAAATAAAGAGTTATTCTTCATAGAGAAAAGTGAATGTTGGATGATCCGTGCTCTACAACAATGTGTGACTACAAGGAGAGGACGTGTGGCTCTTTGTTGAAGGTGTGTCTGCTTTCAGATCAAGCAGCCAGAGAAAAGTAACTCCCCATAGCATTTGACAAGTGAGCAACCCAAACCTTTCTTGTACACTCTTCACAGTTTGGCAAAACATGATTGTTGTCACAGAGCAGATTCTCAAACCCCCCTTTCGGTCCCTTATGAACAATAGCCTTTTCTTCTGTGGCAATCACTGAGAAGGTGTTAAGCTGCTAGACATGTCACAAACTGATGGAAAGTCATGGGATGTGGTTCTAAATGAACTTTCCTGTGCTAAAGGCAGAAATGTATCTTGCACGTAGTTTCATGATTCTACTACACTGCTGTCCAGGGCTCAGGTTTTGTCAGGTAAACCAGCTTCAGACTGAGTGAAGGTTCTTGCAGAGGGAACAGGACAAAAAGGGGTTGCTATATAACTTTTTCGTTCCAGGCTGTTTCCCTGTTCAGGTTCACAACACACCACACACAGCCAGTTTTTCATCTGATCTGAAAAGATAGGGAGACCTGAAGATGTTCTATATGTGTGTAGAAGAAAACACCAATCAGCTTCGCCTTTTCTCCTACTTCTTTCTTTCAAAATTGTATTATTCTAGTTCTCTCAGTTCTCTTTTGGATAGCTTGATGTTCTTGGGCTCTGAAAGGAAACTGATGTATTTAACTACTACTTTTTATGTGTTCCACGTATATACGCATTATAGTTTGTAATTTAAATTTTCAGAGTTTGCTAGAGACCTCAGAGGAAACCCTTTCTGGTGGTACCCTGTTTGCACGTGTGTGTGTAAAGTTTGTAGAGCATTACAATGCAGCTTTGTGTTCCTTCTTAAGCACTTGCAATTATTGTTATTAAAGTAAGAAATGTTGAGGAGGAAACTGTATCATCAAAAGAGAGAGAGAGAGAACTCTTCGGTTTCATTTGTCTTTAAACAACCAAAAGATGAAAGAGTTGAAAGAATGTCAATTTCTTAGTATTATTTTCCCCCAACCTTTAAGTGCTTATCATTTCTTTGAAAAAATCTTCCCTGCTTGGAAAACCAAGTGCTGATGAAAACCATAGTTAATGAAAGCTGTTCATGGTTTGAGTCACCTCACAATTAATTTAGACCAGGATTCAGTATTGGAAGCTCTGCCAGTGCCAGCTTCTGATTCAGGAATGAGTCAGCTTCTGTTGAGCAGAGAGGGGTGCTGGCAGAAACCAAGAGTGAATTTTCACCCTCACAGTGGCAAGTTTACCAGCCGCCCCTGCTGTGAAGGACCGTTAAATAGTCTTACCAGAGAGGTCTCTTTCCGATGTTGCTCCCAAACTGTGGAATGCCTTCCGCTCAGAGCTGCAGTTGGTTTCTATTCATGCTAGGATTAGAAAGAGCATAAAGACATATCTTTTTTATTTGGCCCTTTTAGTGATTTTTCTTATTATAATCATTTCCATGTTTTACTACTTTACATGGCTTAAATTGGCCATCTGGAGAGCTATTTTTACTGACAAGGCAGGGTAAACAATATAAAGGGAAAGGAAAATTTATCTGATGGGGGGATTCGTATCAAGGGGCCAACCATTACAAGCCAGTCATTAACTACCCAAGTGTGTGGACCCCTCTTCTAATGATTCATCTTCCAGTCTGAGAGAACTCATTCCCCTATCCTTCTCAATTCCAAATTCCAGTGCCATTTTTGGTTTAAACATTCTACCTTTCAAGTACCAAGGTTTTGGAATTTAACAGAATGCCCTTTTTTAAAAAAAATCTACATTTTCAGGACCTATATAACTCTTTATACAAGGAAGAGTAAATCAATTTTCTGAAAAGATATCCCTTTTTCCTTACTTTGTTCTGCTTATTTCTTTTTTTTTCTTCCCCATTCCACTGAACTCAATCTCCAAGGAACAATAAATCACAAAAGGCTAAATCTTCTCAAATTATTGACATAGCTGCAATGCTGTGCAGCAGCAGAGGGAAATGTGAGATCCTTTTAATGTTGTCAGACTAAAGTTCCTATAATCTCTGACTGCTGCCTATTCATGCTGCGGTTGATGGACACTGGAGTCCAACAACAGCTATAGGACCACATCTATAGGTCTCTGGTGCAGGGAATAGTCTGAACCAACATCAGCACAACATCTCCTGTGTAAGATGTGTAGGGACTGTTTATCTTAGTCTGTTTAGTCTCCTACTTAATGGGTGGTTGTTATGTACTTGCCAGGAAGATTCCAGATGTCTTCCCTCAAACTTAGTGTTTCCCCTGCAGGAGTATTGTTTTGCTCCCACTTGTAATATTTTGTGAAATGTGATACTTTGCTCAGCTTAGTTGTCTATTGTAATTGTAGATTAGAGATGGGAAGACTCCCCTTTATCAACTGGTTCTTCCAGACCTGTTGTAGAAAAGAAGTATATTTCAGGAATAATCTGAAATAATTATCCCATTTTCTGTTCACTCTGATTTTCCTGCCTTTCCTGTAGGCCATTTTCTTTTAGCAATCACTCCAAGGCAGCAGTTCGTAATCTTTACAAAGTCATATACACCTCAGAATCTAATGACAGCTATTGACCACCTTTCAAAATGTTGGACACAAATTATTTTAATGCCTTGTGACCAGCCTAACATGGCAACAGTGTACAGTAGTATCCCATTCCACCTTATATGTATATAGAGTGAATGCCTTAATAACATAATTTGACATTAGGTTTTTTTTTTCACAAAGAGGATTTAAAAAGAATGAAATCTAAGGGGGAAAAGGCATATTCTTTTGCACCCTGTTCAAGGTCATAGAGATTCACAGACTGCAGGTTAAGAACCTCCTGTGCTAGAAGATAAGTTTGGAGAAAGATCAGGTGAGAAAACGCAATATGACCTTAGCTGATTTCAAAATCTAACCAAAATCTAAAGGGAATTTGATCTGGATTGTAAACAGTTCACTCTTTCAAGGCTGACATGGCTACTTTCTGGGAAGACGGGACCACTTGACAGTAACATTACTGATTTCTAGGGCTACAAGGGATGTGATTGTCACAGAAATCACAAATGGATAATGTTGGCAACGTCTCTAGTGACAACCCTCATAGAATCATAGAGTTGGAAGAGACCCCAGGGCTCATCCAGTCCAACCCCTTGCCATGCAGGAACACATATCAAAGCACACCCAACAGATGGCCATCCAGCCTCTGCTTAAAAGCCTCCAAAAGAAGGAGACTCTACCACACTTTGAGGCAGCATATTCCACTGCCAGATAGCTCTGACTGCTAGGAAGTTCTTCCTGAGGTTCAGGTGGAATCTCCTTTCCTGCAGCTTGAATCCATTGCTCCTTGTCCTAGTCTCTGGAGCAGCAGAAAACAAGCCTGCTCCCTCCTTGATGTGACATCCCTTCAAATATTTAAACATGGTTCTTAACCTTCTCTTCTGCAGACTAAACATACGCAGCTCCCTAAGCCATTCCTCATAGGGTATGGCTTCCAGACCCTTCACCATTTTGGTTGCCCTCTTCAGGACACATTTCAGCTTGTCAATATCCTTCTTGAATTGAACTGGACACAGTATTTCAAATGAGGCCTAACCAAAGCAGAATAGAGTGATACCATTACCTCCCTCAGTCCAGACACCATACTCCTATTGATGCAACCAAGAATCACATTGGCTTTCTTGGCTGCCACATCACACTGCTGACTCATGTTCAGCTTGTGATCAACCAAGACTCCTAGATCCCTTTCACATGTATTGCTATCCAGCCACGTGTCCCCCATCCTATATTTGTGCATTCCCTTTTTTTCTGCCTAAGTGTAGGACCTTACATTTCTCTCTGCTGAAATTCATTTTGTTAGCTTTGTCCTAGCTCTCCAATCTGTCAAGGTCATTTTGAAATTTGATCCTGTCCTCTGGGGTATTAGCAACCCCTCCCAATTTGGTATCATCCGCAAATTTGATCAGCATGCCCTCTACTCTTTCATCCAAATCATTGATGAAGATGTTGAATAGCCCTGGGCCCAGGACAGGTGGCACCCCACTAGTCACTTCTCTCCAGGATGAAAAGCAGTCATTGGTGAGCACCCTTTGGGTTTAGCTGGTCAACCAATTATAAATTCACCTAAAGTAGCCCTGTCCAGCCTGCATTTTACTAGCTTCTTTGCAAGAATGTCGTGGGGAACTTTGTCAAAGGCCTTACTGAAGTCAAGATATGCTACGTCTACAGCATTCCCTTCACCTATCAAGCTTGTAACCCTATCATAAAAAGTGATAAGATTAGTCTGGCATGACTTATTTCTGAGAAATCCATGTTGACTTTTAGTGATTACAGCATTGCTTTCTAAGTAATTACAAATTGGCTGTTTAATTATCTGCTCTAGGATCTTTCCCGGTATTGATGTCAGGCTGACCGGGCGATAATTATTTGGATTTTTTTCCCTACCTTCTTGAAGACGGGAACAACATTTGCCCTCCTCCAGTCTGCTGGGACTTCCCTGTTCTCCAACAGTTCTCCAAGATTATTGCGAGTGGTTCAGAAATGACTTCTGCCAATTCTTTTAATATTTTTGGATGTAATTCCTCTGGCCCTGGAGACTTGAATTCATCTAGTTTAGCCAGATATTCCTGTACTACTTCTCTGCTTATTCTGTGCTGCATTTCCCCCACTTCCTCACCTGCTCCCCACCTCAACCCCCAGGTTGAGTACTTCTATCCTTTTGGGAGAAAACTGAGGCAAAGAAGGTGTTCAGTAGTTCTACCTTCTTTCTTCCCCCGATAGTAATTGGCCATCTTCTCCAAGCAGTGACCCTATCATTTCCTTGTTTTTCCTTTTGCTGCAGACATATCTAAAAAAGCCCTTTTTATTATTTTTAATGTCTCTGGCAAGCCTGAGTTCATTCTGCTCTTTAGCTTTTCTGACCTTCTCCCTACATCTCCTGGCTATTTGCTTGAATTTCTCTTTGGTGGTTTCACCGTTCTTCCATTTCTCGTACATGTTTCTTTTAACACTTAGCTCAGCTGAGAGTTCTTTAACCAACCATTCTAGTTTCTTTAGACACCTGCCATTTTTCCTCCTTATTGGCACAGTTTTCAATTGTGCCTTCAGTATCTCACTTTTAAGAAACCCTCATCTGTCATGAACTCCTTTCTCTTTCAATATTGTTGACCATGGGATTTCAGCAAGTAACTCCCTAAGTTTACAGAAATCAGCTTTCTTAAAGTTTAGGATGCGTATCTGGCTACGCTTGGCTTCCCCTTCCTACTGAATGACAAACTCCAAAAGATCATGGTCACTCCTCCATAAGGATCCCACCCCCTCCACCTCATCAACAAGGTCATCCTTCTTGGTCAGGATCAGATCTAAAATAGCCAATCCCTTCAAAATAGTCGAAGACCCTCACACAAGTCTTCCCTCCGTGAAAGGATCTGGTGGAAATGGTGCTAAGACAGGTTCTGAATAATCTGAAGGAGACGAGACACTTCTCAGCTAAAAATAAAGATAGAGAAAAAGAAGTCTTTTAATTGTTGGAACTCATGCATAGTTAGGTTGGAGATGGAGGATCATTTTTTGAAGCACAATTTCCTGCAGAGTTGATGAATGAGGTTAGAAGTGAGTTTGTTTGCTTATAAAAGATCAGCATGATTCCAGCACAATCTATCATCTAAGCTCTCTTTTTTCCAAGTTGTTAGAAAAACGAAGTTCATCATAATGGTCATATGAGTTTACTAGTCTGGGACGATTTATAGATAGTGAAGAAAAACATAACTTTTGGGAACTTGCTTCAAAATAAATCATGATGATTTCATGGCTTTTTGATAGATTTATTATCCAGAATTACATTTAACTGCATTAATTTTTATAGAGTAATCCATAAAACAGGAATGGGGAAGCTGTGGCCCTTATTATATTGTTGGAGTGGAACTCCCATCAGTCTCACTTTGTGTATATAAATGTGTATACACAAACATATGCACATGTGCATTAATAGTGAAGCACTCAAACATTCATTCATAACTTACATATTGAATGATGTAATTAGTTTCATTCATTTTGTTCCAAGTGTAATAAATTGTTTCAAATTTAGTAATATTTAATGACCAAAATTGCTTTGATGGCTAACCTTTTTTGTCATGAATTTTTGTTGGTCTAATTTTTTTGTTTTGTTTTATTTTTGTTTAAAAAATTGTGTGATTGTTGCTATTTGATTTAGGTATATTTGTAGTATTGTTAGCCACTCTTTCAGGGTGGATAGTGCAAGTGAAGCACTACAAATAATTTTATAAGTAGATAAATTTCTTTGAGCGCTCCTAGACTTATAAAATGTACATACTGTTGCAAATGAATCTCATTTCAGAGATACTGACCTGAATCCAATTGTTGCTTCCAACTAGAATAGACACACTGAATCATTTGAACTTCCATTAAGTGTTGGTTTACCAAGTTTCCATTGAGTTAAAGGATCTACTCCAGTTGTGTCTAGCAACTGGATTTCAGGCTTTTAAAAAAGAATCAGAAATTGTTATCTAGTTGTTTCTTCTCTGGGCAGAGACGTTCTTTGAAAGAACCCTGGCCAAGTGTCAAATCCTACTGGAGTCTGCACACCAGCCAGATAATGATCTCCAGGTTTCAGCTTGTATCTGTGGAGCCAAGAGTTTAACATTTGAACTCATTACGGAGGTATGATAACACAGTTCTTTGTCCAAAGGCTTTCTCTGTTTCTTCCTGAAAAGCAGAATTAGAGGTGCAGCCAAATTTTGTTTTGTTTTGTAAGGACATGATTTTCTGTCACGTATCTAGGAGGATAGAATCCTAGAACCATATGACCACAAGGGCCATTTGGTCCACCCCCTGGCATGCAGGAATACACATCTAAAGCACTCTGGAAAGAAGAAGAAGACCACCAAGGAATTCCACCGTCCTTTTACTCCACTGTTGAGCAGCTCATATAGCTTAAAAAGTGCTTTCTAATGTTTAGATGGAATCTCTCATCTCGTAATTTGAGTCCCTTGGTTCATGTTCTAGTCTTTGAAGTAGCAGAAAATAAGTGTGCTCTTTTTAACTCTACAGTTATTTCCCTTTGCATCTATGCTGTGCTGTGGATTTCTGCTTTTGAAACTGGCATGTTTTGAAACTGTTTAGTACTAGGAGTTAGGAGAAGGTTGCACTGCAAACAGAGAACAGGAAGACACCGGAGAGAAGGACTTTGACTTCTGAGAACACAGCATTTTGGAAAGATGGTATTTTAGCTGGTTACTGTGTTGTTTAGATTGAGAGAATAATTGAGCTTTGCTGCGGTTTAATTTTTCTTAGGCCCTTTCCGCACAACAAAATTAAGACGGGCCAATGCGTCCTGTCACGGAGGTCATGTGCACCTTGGATCAGACTAGGTTTGGACTATTTACCTTAGTTCCGCACCTAAGTCCGATTCAATACGCCCTCAAGTGGTCCTCCCGCATGCTATGTGAAGACCGGGAAAAAAGCAGTTTTTTAATTTTCCGGAGCGCGCCAGTTCATTCCTGCTCAGTTGTGCAGATGTGCAGATTCACACCAATGCAAGCCTGAGATCAGTGGAGGGTGGGCTGTGGGCGTGGTCAGCTTCAGCAGTTGGTCTGGACCCACAAACAAGAGGAAGCCGCCATTTTGTCAGCCTCACCAGTGCAGATCTAAAGACCTCACACTGCTTCAAATCACCCTGAAACAAACAGAGAAGCCCTGCGGAAGGGCTTAAGGGAAAGTCCGCATTGTTTCGAGCCCAGAAGAAGCGGTAAGTAATGGCACGTAGGGATTCCTGGCCTCGTGCGGAAAGGGACTTAGTCTCTTGAATTGTTCATTATACTATTCCTGTGAATAGTGCAATGTTAATAAGTTAAACCAGTACATACAATAGAGCTGCTACATGGAGCTCATTGCTATGTTGAAAGTCTTTATTTCTGTTATCTCAGCTTTTAAAAGGTTCACTATTTGAGATATCAAATAGCTTTTGAAGCCACTAGTCTGAAAAATTCAGAGTGCCAACAGATCATTGAATTAGAAAGAGTGAGTGTGAGAGAGAGAGTTATACAATTGCAGTATGTCTAGATGCAACATCAAGAATGTTATAAAAACATAAAGAAAAGTTCTGGTCAGTCAGGACTGAGGCCTATCTATTTCAGCCTTCAGTTCCCATAGTAGACAATATATCCATTGACAGATATCCATTGGAAGTACACAAACAGAAGGGAACTCAATAGCATCTTCCAAATTTTCAGATAACTTTTCAGATGCTGATATTGGGCACTCTTAGCTAAATCTGTAGAACAGAGGTTTACTATCATGCATTACATTTTTAATTCTGTATTTTCTCCAAGAATTCTGGGAGGTCTATATTATTCCCTCCTCCACATTTGCACCTAGAATCATAGAGTTGGAAGAGACCACAGGAGCCATGCAGTCCAACCCCTTGCTCTGCAGGAACACTCATCAAAGCATTCCCAACAGATGGCCATCCAGCCTTTGCTTAAAAACCTCCAAAGAAGGAGACTCCACCACACTCCGAGGCAGCATATTCTACTGCCAGACAGCTCTGACAGTCAGGAAGTTCTTCCTGAGGTTCAGGTGGAATGTCCTTTCTTGCAGCTTGAATCCATTGCTCCTTGTCCTAGTCTCTGGAGCAACAGAAAACAAGCCCACTCTCTCCTTGACGTGACATCCCTTCAAATATTTAAACATGGCTATCATGTCCCCTCTTAACCTTCTCTTCTGCAGACTAAACACACCCAGCTCCCTAAGCTCTTCCTCATGGGACATGGCTTCCAGACCCTTCACCATTTTGGTCACCTTCCTCACAACCTATACTAGGTAGGTTGACCAGTGTTGCTTTTCCTAAGACCATCCAGTAAGTTTCATGGCTGGCTGAAGATTAGAACCCAGACTCTCTACTCCTAATGTGGCACTCTTTTAACTTCTATAGCACATCAACTTAAAGATCCATGAAACTGGTGTCTTTGTAGAGCCAAACAAAGCTATTCAGATTAGCTGCCACCCCAGATTTCACTTTTACAGCCTTTCTCTTTCTCAGTTTGTTAATTAGATTAGGGGTCTTCAAAAGAGAAGTGTATAGTGATCACTTGTACACTGATCAACCAAGAACAATACTCCCTTTCTGTTTGCAGACACAGAGATGGGGGAAAGAGTTCTTTTATTAATGGCTGGATAATACAGATAGCCAGTGGAAAAAAACATTAAAAACTCTTTGGACTGGTGAGAATTGCACTCTGATCTTTGAGTCTCCAAATTCTGGAGATGATTAATTCATTTGGCTTTTGCATTAAAGCTGTATTAGAAATGGAATGTGATCAACAAGTTCCCAAGTGCAACTCTATCAGGGTTTCCTGCAGGAAAACCACACCTTCCTCAGAAAGTAAGCTAATAAGGAGAGCCAAGTTTTTGGACAGGATAAAACGATGTTATAAATATTTCTAATCTGGTGCTGAATTTCTGTGAGGGATTTCCGTGTCCAAATGAGCATGTTCAGTGTGGTACAGCCACAACAGCTAAGCAAATTGCATGCAAACCAAACATATTTGCCAGATTTTTTTAAAAAAATAATAATGAAGTCTTGAACATTAATCATAATTCAGGAGCAACTGGTCCAAGGTTGTTACTAAAGATTCAAAAGCATAGAGAAAGGTAGGGAAAAGGCATTTTAATATGGTTTGGACTCCACAAATCTTAGATGCAATTTCTTCTCTTAATTCCAGTCACATAGTATCTACAAATTAAATTTTCTTACAGTCCCCAAGTTTCTAACAGTGTAGAGAGTGTGAGGCTGAAAATCATTCACACTTAGAACTCTTCTACCCGTGGGGTTTGCACTTCTGTGTCAACTTTGCCCGCCCTTTTTCTTTGAATGCCTACACACTCAACTGAAGTTTTGAGTTACTGAAATGGTAGAAATTTGACAACTGAGGGAAAAGTTCATGGGAGGGCAGAATTGTTATGGGGAAATGCTCTCATCTCCTTCCATAATTCCGCTCCCTTCAGTAACCTGTTCAGCTACTTGTTAATGAATTGTCTATGTTCATTTTAAAACAAGTTAAAAAATCATGTATTTCAAAACAGCTGCAATCCTGACCGTCTTATCTATGACTTTTCAAGGACAGCCTCTCATTCCAAATGAATCTTACCCTACCAAAGTGTGGTGAGGGGCAAGAGTGCTTTCAGCTCAGGGAAGGAAATGACCAGCAAGTTAGATTCTTTGGCATCAAGGAAGGGAACAATAAGAGTGCTTAAAGGAGAGTACAGTAGAAATATAAAAAGCAGGAATGAAAAGTTCCAGCCAGGAGGGCTCATCCAAATCTCCTCATGAGAGGTAAAAGAGGGCATACAGAAAAGAAACATGTTGGCTTTAGAAAAAAGAGAGAGAAAGACTGGCCTTCAGCCAATTATAGCTCATGCCTGTTTTCACAAGCCAGGCCTTGGCATAGCAAGATTTATATAAAAGATGCTGAAAGACCATTTTTTGACAGCTGACTAATCTTCTTGGAGTGTACAGCAAGTATCAAGGTGAGATAAATCCAGTAATAATATTTTGATGGAATCCCTGCTTTCTTTACTTTTATTCTTTTTTAAAAAAGAAAAAGTAACGTGGGAATTAGTTTTCGAAAGATATTTTGACATTTTCTTTGATAAGCCTGAAACTACTGTAGAATGAGAAAACAGTGTTAAGGTTTCAGTTGCTTGCATCCAGTATTTCCTGTTTGCTTAGCAGCTTTCTCAAAAAGTAACTTGGTCACTTGTGCCAGAAAAAACTTCCAGGGAGTTTTATAGATCCTAAGGGCAGCAAAATTATGTTATCATTAAAAGGTGGATCAAGCAAAATCCACCAGGTATAATACACCATAATGAGCCTATTACTTAGAAGGATTGCAAAGATGAACACTTAATTTTAAAATACACACCCTTAGATAAAAAAACTTTAATTAATCCTTTTATGGTCCTTCAAAATGTTGTTTTCTTTATCACCTCCATAAATTATAAGGAAACAATATATGGCTGCAAGAGCTCATACACTTGGTCCTTAATACCCTCAGTCTAAGGGTGTGTCCTCATTAACGACTGATGGAAATAGTAGAAGTGTAACTGCTTCTGCAATAACTGTGTTTGAATTTGTTTTCCAAAACTTTCAACCGTCTTGATTTGACTTCTTCAGCTTCTTTTAAAGTCTCCCAGTTTCTCTCTCCTCCTCTCGGTTTGTCCTCGGCTTACTTCCATTTCTGCAAAAGGAGTTGCAAGGACAAAGGTAGTTTGCACTCAACTCAGTTGGGACGAGAGAACAGAACACAATGTTGTCCTTCTCTGTAGACTTAGGCAAAAGCAAACAGCTGCAGCCTTTCCTAGTTCACATATTCTTCTTACTAATAAAGACTTTGGCCCATCTTGACCACACTCTGATGTTGCTTGGCCACATGTTGAAGGATCTGGTCCTCTGTTCTTCAAACTGAACCTTCCAATTGCAATGATACTCTTTGGGCATATTATTTGTACTACTAACTGCATTACTTTTTTGGACTCCCCACAAAGGATCCTAGGGATATCAGCTTGGTTGGTGATACTGAGAAGTCACAGCAATTCACATTACAATAGTTTCTAGGGTGATATGAGCAGAGTTCCTTGTTTCACACTATTTAGTTGTTAAATCAATTAAAGTCTGCTGGATTGATATCCATGTGGGAGCATGTGGCCCTCTAGATATTGTTAGATTGCAATTCTCATTAGCCCCAGCCAGTATGTTGTAAGAGATTATGAATATTGTAGTTTGACAAGAAGGAAGACCACAAGTTTGCCACCTCTAATATTTGGCATCTGCTGGTATGTCAGAGAAACAAGGTTAACATTTCCGGAATCTTGGAATAATAGTGATCTCCAGCCTCAGGAGAGGGGGCAGATATTTGATAGCAGTAAGATAAATTCCAGAACCTATGTTAGTGTCTAATATCCTTATTAGGCCAGCTGAAATGGTATATATATGAATTCAGAATCTCCATATTTCTTCATCGGGAAAGTTATCACTAAAAGCAAGGAAAGGAAACCTTGCTGTTGAAGCCATCACCTGAGATCTATTTCGCCCAGCATTCTGTTGCCACAACATAAGAGAACTCCTGAAGACCTGTAATGAAAGTGTGTCTAGGTGCTTTGTGACCACAGGGAATGTGACCACAGGAAGCAGCTTCAGCGAAGAGTCACCACTTGGGTCCTTTGTGAGACATAAATTGAATGAATGAATGAATGAATGAATGAATGAATGAATGAATGGGTACTGAAGCTTCTCCATACAATGTCCAGTGATTGGGGGTAATCAGTCTAATGGAACCTTGAAGATTAATACATTCTAATAGTGTGCCTCAATGTGATAGCCCTGAAACATTTTGACTACAAGTCTCATCATCTCCAACCACTGGCTGTGTTGACCAGAGTCAACAGAAACTGTCAGTCAAAGCATCTGAAGAACCATGCTCGGAGAAAGTTTTATAAACTATAGTCTACTTCATCGGACAACAGCTAAAACAGTAACCACTCTGGAAATTAGAAAGGCATAAAGAAATCCAGTAGTACCTTTGAGACTAATGGAGAAAAATAAATTTCTAGCATAAGCCTTTGTGGACTCAGTCACCTATCCTTAATCACCTATCCATATATGTGATTGTCTTAATATAATCTGTTACCCCATGACAGAAAAACCACACCAGAAAATTATTAGACATTTCTGCTGATATTTTTCACAGTAATTTTCGTTGACCTAACAGCTAATAACTGGAACCTTACCAAACCTATCATTAGCTATGGCTTTCTACTTGTATTACCTTGTGGATTACATTTAATTTCAACAATTGATTTAAAATCTATGGCCAAAACAAACAAACAGAAAAAAAAACGACCAACTCTGCAGGAATATTGGCACCTTCTAAGCAACTCACAGCACTGCCTAATGTTTTAAAATGCAATTTAATTTAACAGCTTCCTCTGAAGAAATTAGTAATCAGCAATGATGTTCAAGCAGTCAGAATATCTCATTATAAACAGCCCAAGCCCTTCGAATGTTATAGAGAGGTGACTAGCTCATTCATTTTTAGCTTAATGGTGCCCATAACCACTATAATATAGTCAATGTGTCTGGCTTTTATGTAAATCACTGGCCATCATAGTACAGTACTAGGAAACTAGTTTTCTGCCTTCAGCTTAAGTGACATAATGAATCGTTCAAAGTAAGCTAAATTGTACCCAAGGGCACCTGAGAAATATCATGCAGCTAATATTACCTCTACCCCCAGTTAAAAATTAAGCATCCCATCTGTACAAGGAAATCTCCTGCAGAAATTTTCAGACTGAGATCACAGTACTAACTGGCCAAGAAGGTCAAGGACCAGAGGAGCTGACGCTAGAACAACTGAAGCTGTGTTAAACTCAAGGGTGTCCCAGGTTAGAGGTGTTGGAAATTACTTAGAACAACCCTCAGACTGGCCTAACTTCGTGCCAGTACTGCAGTTGTGTTCTAGATAGAAAAGGTATGGATCTGGTATAACTCAGCTGCTCCTATGTCTACTCCTTTCTCTCCCCCACTCTTTTTGGCTATTCTGCTAGCCAATCATAGCCAGCAGAGCCATCCTTCTGGCAAATTGCTCTGCTGACAGATCTCTGAGATCAGCCCGCAGAAGAGGTGCCAGCAAAGGGGCACCTGTGAAAGCATGTGGGGATTTTTTTTCTCTGGCAAGGAGGGACTTTCCCTTTGGTCATCACATCTTTGACTTAGGACTTACCTGTGAGTTTCCTTCATCATTGGCACCCCAATTACAGGGCGCAAACAGTAAAATTTGGAGGCTCACTCCATGCATTGAGTGATAGAGGCAAGAAGGGAACAAAGTGCAGCCCTGGGAGACCATGTGGTCTCAAGCTTGTTTTAGCGCCCCTTAGCCCCTACATCAACATCATAACTGCAGTAACAGAGTTCTGTTATCATAGTCACAACTGACAATGCCCCACCAAAGCCTATCTTCACAACTTGGTAATGCACCAACCAAAGCATTTCTGAGGTACTGGAGATTGGAGAGGTGAGAAATTACATCCATAGCATACTTCCAGTCAAAGACTGTGTTGAGGGCTCCAGGAGAGAGAGAAGGTCCTCACACTTGGAGCTGTGCTTTGGCAGCACTCTAATCTGCAGTGCCTCAGAAATGCTACAGTTAGGGTACTACAAGACCACAAAGGTAGATTTTGGGCACCACATTTAGTGGTTTATGACCGTAAACATGAATCCCAGCAGTTAGGATGTTGTAACCCCACCTTAAGATATACAGGTATATCTCACTAATATGACAGATTAGGTTCCAGACCGTCACTATAAATGTCACCTTAAAGTGAATCACAGCCCTTTTTTTCATTTGTCAATGCATGGAAAAGATTAAAAATTGATTTACACTATCCTTGCAATCCTCCCTCCTGTCAGAGATTGCTCATGCAAGGCGGAGTAGGATCATGAGCTAGCTGGTTCCCAATCAACAAGGGAACAGATCCCCACTGATCACAGCAGGTGCTTCCTAGCAAGTGAAAAATGGAGAACTCACAATCCCTATGTATCTCCTAAACTAGAACTTAATATAGGAGTTGTGAATAACACAATCATCTCAATTACCGGATTCTGGGTTATGCCTTTGTAACTACCATACAGCCACCAAATATGGTACTATATAATTGAAAGACACCATATTAGCAAAGCACTGTAAATCCAAGCAAGGTATACTTGTATTAACTGCTGAACAAGATGACTGGCAGTATTTTTTATAACCAGAAGTGGGCTTCTTTTGAATTGTTGTTAGGTTCTCTTGGCAAGTTTGGTAATCTATGCATTCCACTGGCTCCAGAAGCCGGTGATGTAGACTCAAGTCAATAGAGTTAGACTCAAGTCACTTCAGTGACTCGACTCAGATTTGACTCAGCAAAAATTACATCCTGACTCGACTCGACTCGACTCGACTTGAGACTTGGATACTTTTAGTGACTGACTTGATGCACTTGGTTCAGTAACATAACACATTCATCCAGAAAACTTACAACTTACTGATCACACGATGATCTGTCTCAAGCCCAAAGTGTGGACTCATTTCTCAAAGGAAACAGCAAATGGGTTAGGAAATGGGCTTGAGGTGGGGTTGAGGTCCAATCAGCTGCCTGTCCCCGCTACATATAGAAGGAGCTTTCTAAAACTTTCCCTAAAAGCAGAAGGCAAGACTCATGCTCAGAGTGCAAGGTGTATATTTCAGAGGGGAACAGAAAATGTGTTAGGCAGTGAAGGATCCTTCCTTTTAAAGCTCTTGAAGCTTCAGTAATGGGGAATAAGAAGAATCCTTTTCCCCACTTCTGGAAAGCCTCCAGCTTTGAAAATGGGAAATAAGAAGGATCCTATGCCCCAGTTCCAAAGCTGCAGATGGCAAAACCACAAAAGTAGAGGTCTGACTACTTAAATTGTTAAAACTGACTTTATTCAATTCTGACCAGAAATTCTAGAATACAGGTTGGTGTATAAAGTTGGTTCTCAGACTTGAGACTTGACTTGAAAGTATCTTGCAAGGTCTTGAGACTTGACTTGAGACTTGTAGGTAAAGACTGGAGACTTGACTTCAAACTGGGAGTAAAAGACTTACATACATCACTGCCAGAAACACAGTGGTTGCCCATTCAGATATAGGCCAAGATGGGCCAAGTGTGTTGGGATATACTAAGTATGTGCTAAACTCTTCCTGTAAGGACATCCCAATGAATGTATATCTGCCCATGTAGTTGCACAGTTAGGATCTCAAATTGTGGCCCTTTCTGTCCTATAAAAGATATTTGGACCTTTGAGAGTGAGGCTGCCTGCCATATTCTTTGTGGTGTTGTGAGATCACCCACAGGTTACTTCTCTTTAAAAGAACAAATTGCTTTGCTGCCATGGTGGGAAATTATCCCTAACCCCAGTGACTGTTTGTGTGGTTGTGTAACTGGTCTCCTCCTTAGTCCCTGGTATTGAAGTCAATTGAGAAGAATCTATACGCCTGGAGCTCCACATGCTTTTGGAGCTGTGTAGAGTTTCAGCTTGAAAAGAATGAGCTTTAATGCAACATCCATTCAAGTTAGACATTGGAAGAAAGAACACTTAAGAAACATAAGTGTTTTATAAATACTGGCTACAATCCAGCCTAGAATTAAGCATGCATAAACTCATTCAAATTAAGAGTCTTAAACAGGCTTAAATCTACATTGTATTGTGGCCAATATTAAACGTTATCGTTCAAAAGTACAATTGGGAAACATGTGCATTGCCTGAAGAAAACATTAGAGGTTTTTAAAATAATTGCAGAGATCACAAGCTTATGTACTAGCTGTACTACTCTTAATAATATTTACTATTTTATTATTTTAAAATGTCCACTTCAACTTTCGCTGTGTACCAGTGCATCAGCTCCCAAACTAACCCTGATCTATAAAAAGGAGACTTAAATGGCCAACCACATTGTTTCATGATTAAAATGTTGTTAGCCACTACCCCTTGTGTCAACATCTCCAGCTGATGTGACATACTACACATTGTTTGGATTCGGAAGTCAGGAATGCTTCCCTTTCTACAAGGGCTGTGTGCTACGTGCCTTTCTGTAGTAGATCACAGCAGATGACAGGAGCTATCTGGAAGACGGATTTGTAAAGGGGGGGAGAAAGTAGTTCTCATTGATTACTTGCCAAGTCCCAAAAAAATCATTTGGAAGCAACGACCTTGTATCTCTATGATCACAGAAAAGGCAATGAAAAGGCTGGGCTAAAGGTATGTGATCTTTACACACACCATAATTCATTGTGATTAGTTTTCAGTGAAAATTATTGGCCTCATTTTTGATATTCAGGATAGATACTCGCATGTGTTTTTTTCCTTTTTTTCAGATCTCTTTTTGGGCTCAACGTTGGCTTCTCAACCAGTCCAAGGGAACAGCAGGTATTGCAGCATGAACAGTTGGATGCTCCAATTCAGCAACCATCGTTCAAGGACAGATACAGCTTGTAATACAATAGCTCTCCCTCGTGTATTCCTCCCTTCCCTATAAAATTTCTCTTCCATAGTTACAAGTTGTTGTTGTGTGCCTTCAACTCATTTCTGACTTATGGCTACCCTCAGGCAAACCTATCATGAGATTGTCTTGGCAAGAGTTATTCAGAGGAGTTTGCCTTTGCCTCTGAGGTTAAGGGAATATGACTTGTGGGTTTCCATGGCCAAGTAGGAATTCAAACCCTTGTCTCTAGACTTGTATTCCAACACTCAAACTACTACACTATGCCGGCTTTCAAGAATAACAAGAAACAGGTATTAACATAGGTAGTATGAGTGTGGATCAAAGGCCCTTTAAGCAGAATATCAAGAGATTAATATATTTTCTAAAAAATTTTTTTTACCTTCCTAACCTCTTATTCTGCTCTTGAAGATTGGAAAAGCTGTCCAAGAATAATAGTGATGCTGACTGAAGAGAAGATACAGAAGGTACCAACAAATTGAGATTAGCTACAAACTGAGGTTCAGCACCACTGGGAAAAGAAAGCAATGGTGATTCCAGTAGCGATGGACGCTCTGGGAGGAATTCCAAATGAACTCATAAAACATCTAAATGAAGTCACCATAGATAGGATCACAATGACACAGTTACAAAAGTGACACTGCTTGGAATGTGCCATGTTATTCAAGGATACCTCACTGATTTCTAGAAATTTGGTTAGAATTCAAGTCACTGATGGCCCCAAATTCCTGTCAGTAACACCTGGTAGACTGTAAAACTAAAACCATAAAGAAAGATAAAATGAAGTCCTCTGGAATAATGTGAACATGAAACAAGGCCAATCTTGCTACTTTGGCTGTAGCAAGCCAGTGGAGCAAATGCAAAGACTCCTTCCTATATCTACAAGAAAAAGGAGCATAAATTAAAAAAAAAAAGTGAGTGTGATTAAATGAAATGGAAGAGATTTATGGCAACTTTCTAGTGTTTTTTTTCTGCCAAAGGAATGTTATACTGAGTTAAGGGGATCACTTAGACAGTAATGGTGAATAACAGATGTGTGATACTTCCTCTGTCTTTCAAGAAACATGAGAAATACATTAACAAAACGTTTGCTATTGTTTATTTTATTTTCAGAGGTTGCACAGCTAACAACACACAAAAGTACTTCTTTTACTTCTTATTTCTTCTACTGTTTAACCCAGAGAAAATGGAAGTGCTGTTATCAGTAGGAATTCTAATAATCTGGATGAAGTTGTGCAGCCTGATTGAGATGGCATTACATTCCTCCTAAAGTACGAAGCATGCAGTGTGAAGGTTCCCCCTGGACTTTTTATTGCAAGCATTTGTATACTACATGTAAAAACTTCTATAAAGAAAAGATGAAATTTGGGCACATAACAGCTCTCCTCACTCACTTAATGGACGAAGAATATCCTATGTATAGATCTTCTGTTCACAAGGATCTGCATGGCTCCATTTCTCACTTTACCTGGCCATCTCTGCTCTTATCTAGATATCTGCTTTAATGACAATGTTAAAAGGAATAGCAATAGCAATAGCAATAGCAGCTAGCATGTGTATTTCTATACTGCTTATGAGCTAAGTGCTCTCTACGCGGTTTACAATGTGTTAGCTAATTGCCCCCAACAATCTGGGCACTCATTTTATCAACCTGCGGAAGGATGGAAGACTGAGTCAATCTGGAGCCTGTCAGGATCGAACGCACAACCTTGTGGCTGCAGTACGGGCATTTAACCACTGCACCACCAGGGCTCCATAACCATAGGTATGGTTAGTTATGTCCTATGTTGTACACAGAAACACAATAGTTGCATGTTCTTTCTACCCTCTCTTATCAGGTTAACGTTGGCTACAACTTTTATTCCATTATAAGACCTAGTGACATTTTAGTTTTAAGAGTCTAAGAGTATGTAGTGGTGGTCTATCAGACAGAAGAGTGGTGGGTAAACTTTCCAACCTGATAGAGAGTTGCCACAGTGGCGGAGCTTGGAGTGTGTGGAGGGGGTGGGAGGGGCTGGGGCTGTGGTGGGTGGGCTGTACTGCATAAGGGCATGGCCAGGGCACAGAGGGGTGTGGCTAGGGGCCAGGACACCCCAAAAACATTGCTGCCTGGGGCAAACCACACCTTCTGCACCCCCATCCCTACGCAATTGAGTTGCAGTGGAGAACGGATGGAATGGTTGTGATGTCTCATGGCAGGAAATTGGACAAGGTGTCCTAGTCTCTTTGACTATTACCGTTCCTTGTTGTGAAAGAGGATATTAGGAAACAGCAAGATTAAGTTTTGTTTTAGTAAGTACATTTTAAAACCGCTATCTGTTTTGTGAAGTTACTAACTAATCAATCCAAGTAGATGTATTATCTTGAAACGTTAAAAGAAAACAGAAGAATTTCACAAAAAAATCTTTTTGTTAAAACATGTCTTTTGATTAACACCTTTGGGGCATCATTGTAGCTGCTCTGTAAACTTTGGGATTTATGTAGTATGTTTTTATTTCATTTTTTTTTCCTGTTTTTATCAGGAAATGTTTTAGACTGTTCATATTGTTTTAATTGTATGCCATCCTCAGATCACACAACAGAGGGTGGGAAAATATTTTGATTAATAAAATAAAATCAAGTGGGCACGTCCTAAAATCAGAAAGACATTAGCTAGCCAAATGTCACAAAAGCTATCTGAACAAAGAGTAAAACCCTGACTGAAAATAACTGTGAAATGCTGCTTGGGGAAAGGAGTAATTCCTTCTATGAGTCCTTTTCAACTGGGTTTATGTAGACACACCCAACCCATATGGGAAACCAACCATTTCTGAGATGAAAGTGATGCAAAACAGCCACAACACAAAGACAAGAACAAGACAATACTTACTGTAGTCCAGAGGAGAAAGAGAGAGCCCACAAGACTCAGAGCATTTATATAGGGAAGACATATTAGTTAGGAAATTGCTGGGGGAGGCTGCTGGCTAATAAATACAAGAGATAGGGTGGGAAGAAGTCCATTGCAGACAAGTGCCATTTCCAGTGGAAGCAACGTGTTGGTCTTTTGATCCTTGGCTTGTATTCATTGACCTTTGCTTTGTGTGCTGACTATGCTGCTGGATACTCCCTTGAACTGACACTCTGAATTTAATACTGACTTTGACTGCTGAAACAAAAATGGTAACTGACTGATAAGCTTTTGTAAACCTTGTCTGTGGCTACTACTATAATCTCTATTGGAAGACTGTGAACTGTGTCTGTCTTTCTGATTGGGTGGGAAAACATCAAAAGAATGCCAAGTGCTGAAGGCTGTATTTCAGAGGAAGGAATTGGCAAAACCACTTCTGAGTCCTCCTTGCCTAAGAAAATCCTATAAAAAATCCATTGAGTTGTCAGCTTGAAGGTACACGCACACACAAATGCACACAGTCACTGTTCTTGTTTGTTTGTATATTGAATGTATACCCCACCTTTTTCCAGGAATGGGATCCAAGGCAGCTTGGATAAAAATGATGATTAATTAGCAAAGCTGCAATAGCAAATATGTGCTTATTTGCACGGCCGCTTGGCTGAGAAATAGGCATGTATTATTTTTGCAACTAGTTAATGCTCTTTCTAACTGTGTCCTTTCAGATCCTAAAACATCATGACACCATGAACTATGTAACTTCATGCAGCTTCTCCTATGCTGGCTGTAGATTTGGATACCCCGTGAAGTTGTAAAACAACTTCTGCATCTCAGATCCATTTTCAAGTGTTCGGACTGGGAGATTTTGTAACTTAGCCCCAAAGCTAGCGGCTAGAAGATAAATAGTGCCAAAGATGCAAATGTATCTGTGCAGGGTTGGATATCAAGTGATTTTTCTAAATCTGATGAAAGTCAGCTAGAATGCATGAACTGATTTTGTTGAAGTCCTCTATTTCATTTTAGGTGATGTGAGGCAATAGTAATTTTTGCTTTGTGCTGCAGTATTTGTGGTGGTCAACCAACTACCACACTCACATGGTTGTTTCATTGGTTGTGTAGAACAATGGATATGTTAATCAGCCATAAAATCTGATTTTTATAGCTGAGTGTGTTGCCCAGGAAATTAGCACTCAATGATATGAGACAATTTATTATAGTATTTTCCCTTCTAAGAAATGAAAATGAATTGATATAGAAAGGGTATAAGAACTTGAGCACTTTCTATGTGAAATTGTTTACTGCTTAAAACTGTCAAATGTCACCAGTATAATGAGCTTTGTTTCCGCAATGTTTCGATGCAGTAAACATAGCCTTTGGGCCTCTCTGTTTAGTTTAGTTTTTAAAAGAATCCACCTATGGAGTTAATGATACACATCAAAGAAGCTGGAGAAAAACTGGAAAATACACAATGCTTGCTTAATTTTCTGCCTCTCCTGTTGAGTTACTGGCTCTCTGAATAACAGGACTGAGAATATTGCTATGCTAGAATTTTCCAGAAATTCTGCTTCTCTCATTCCCCAGTGCATGTATGCTTTAGATGAGAAAACTAAATATGTATGCACTGTATTGTATAAGTTGAATCCCAGCTTGCTTGTATTTCTAGATGAGCCACAGGCCTTAGAGAAGGTCTCAACTTAACTTGTGCTTAGAGAAGAATCTACACAACACAATCCAAGCATGTGAATGTGTCTACTCTAAGTAAAACTAAATCTGAATCACAGTTATCATTATTCTCAAAAGGAAAATAACTGCAAATGAGCCATGCCTATATATTTGCAAAGATATCTTTATTTTCAGTCAGTTGGGGGCCAGTTAAATTTTTTTTAAAAAAAAATATATTAACTTATTAGATGGGAAGATGTCCTATGGGAATTTCAATAATGTGTTTCATTTGAACCTAATGCCATATAGGATTGTTAGCACGAAAGAGCAAGCAAGTGCAGGTCTGTATGGGCTGTGTGTGTATGAAAGAGAGGCTGAATATATGACAGAGAGATGCAGTCTTTATTCATACATCTGAGCGTCATTATTTGATATTGAACTCTATTCAAAGGTCTGCTTAGCTTGCATAGAGTGGATGTATACATGTGAATCCAGCTGGGCATATTTACGTACACTGCATTTTGTTGATTTGGAAGCATATTCTTGTCTTTCCTGTAAAGCAGTGATAAAAGAGATCCCTGTCATGCTTGTGCAATGTGCACACTTGTGTACACATCCTCATGACACTTGCACACAACATTATTTTCCTGCATCACATAGAGAGCTAGATTGATGTTATTGTACATATAGGTTTGTGTCTGTTGCTTGATATGATTGCCAGTAGGTAGTTCTGGAATATAAATGTTCTCGTCTTTATAACTGTAGCTCACAAAAGGCCTTGAGGGACATATCTAGAGCTATAAAAATGTAGCCGGAAAACAGGGAGAACTGGCCAATAAAAGAGAGAAGGGAATAGTTTGATGAAAAGCCAGAAAAGAAGCCGAATAGATGAAAAAAGGTTTGAAAAATCATGGTGTCAGTAAAATTTATCAGGAAATACAACTCCAGATAGAACAGCTTCAATAGAGGCTGCCTTCAGATGTTGCACAGAAGATGCGCATGTGGCTGTAGCATCTGCTCTTCAAATTGCTTTTAACAGCCAAAGGAGAAGTAATTCAGCTGTTCAGCTGTGTGGTGCATGCACTGTCCTTGCATCTGGTTCCCATGCATCTCATCATGAAGAAGACATATGGCTTCGCTCATTAGCTATTGTTACACTAGAAGCAAGGCAAGCAGCTGCATAAGTAACTCATGCATTCAGTTGTCCACCATGCCAGAAGTCACCCATACTCAGATCATCCTAAAGTTGATAAAATGTTGCTCATGACCACTAGAAACAGTAACTTGCATCTTTTGTCAGGGGCTTCTCCTTTCATTGGAGGCCATTTTTGCCTCAATATAAACAACACAGCGTAATACACACGGTGAGCCATGTCAAGGTTAAAAGACCAATACCTCAGTTGTGA
Source organism: Iguana delicatissima (assembly GCA_948472985.1). Classification (NCBI taxonomy): domain Eukaryota; kingdom Metazoa; phylum Chordata; class Lepidosauria; order Squamata; family Iguanidae; genus Iguana; species Iguana delicatissima. The sequence continues at coordinate 600,327 of CAOKZL010000308.1, forward strand.
ATCTGCTGCATAGTCTGACATGGTAGCTTTTATAGGAGCTCGCATCCTGTTTATTTACACGGATGAGACACATGCGCAATTCCTCCGCTGAACTGAACTGGTAAGCCAGTGTGATCTGATGCACCGGAGCTCCAGTTTTTGTAACATCTTATATATAAACAGTCTTATTTAACCAAATAAAACACCTTAAACCATTGCTTTTTAACATTACTGTAAACAACAGAAAGAGTTGTTTTCTTGTCAAACAGTAGGAGCTGGACCCATGGTAAATACACATTTTAATTCTGACAGTATGTTACCACATATCATATACAACTAAAAAAAAATGGAAGCACGTGGGCACACATCTTATCCTCCTCATTTGCCCCCAAAGATGCCACAGCATCAGGGCCAGACTATGTCCATTTCTGCACTACACTGTTATAGTGCTATTATTCCACTTTCAACATCCTGTGGAATTCTGGGGTTTGTAGTTTCCTGAGGCCCAAGAGCTCTCTGGCTGAGAAGTCTAAAGGCCCCTCCCTAAACTACAAACACCAGAATTCCATAGGGTGCTGAAAGTGGAATCATAGCACTGTAACAGTGTAGTGTGGAAATGGCCTATGACAGTTTGCTGCCCGAGATGAAGGAAAAGATTGCATCCTGCATTTCATGTTGCCAATGGGATCTTACTTTAATACTGATGATGAGACAGCATTTGATGGCAGACAGATAGCTTTAGGAGGCAGAAGGCTGGCCATGCCACCAGTTTGTCTTCCAACAGCTCACTGCTATTCATCACTGGCCAGCATCTCAAGTAGCTGCTTCATTGTCCCGAGCCATCCTTGCCACAAAATTGTTTTAAACTACTTTCAAACTACTTTCAGAATTGGATAGAAGGATTATTTGCACTGGGAGAAAAAAAATCAATCGTCTCAAAGCACAAGATAGCTGCAAGTCTTCAGATGGACCTAAGGAATCCTAGACTGTGGCCTGTTAAGGCACCTGCCATTAGAAAGCAAGGTTGGAGTAGATTTTTTTACTTTAATCTTAAGTAGCTTTTATCACTAAGCTAACACACTTAGCATATTGTTGACTGAAAGAGAAACAAGAAAAAATGGGTACAATTCAGCAAATTACAAAATTTACTAAATGTTAATAATTCCAAAGTTGCACAGACATCACTGGAACTTGAGTTAAATGCAAATGAGCTCACTAAAACAATCCCATTCCATTGTTTTTACAACAAATTTGTCATTGCTAACTTTTGCATGATTGTGCCCACTGGCTTTAATCTATACTTTACATTTCAAGATTGCCTCATCACAGCAATAATAATAGAAAATTCAAATACAGCTATACTTAAAAATATCCTTAAAACAGAAAAGTAGTATTTGGTCTAAGAAAAAAAAATGATTAAATTGAAAGTATTGGCTTTTTGTTTCCACTTCAAATAGCACCTCGAAGAAATTTAACACACCTCATTGGCAACTAAATTTTATAATTCCAAAGTGTGGGCTGAAACCCTACAATTCTACACGTAAGAGCCCCATTTAAGAACAGCAAAGTGGTCATAGATGCCTCTAATGTTGCCACTTAGTTGGCTGAATAGGCAGTTGCTTTTACAATGTAAAGAACAACTTGCATGTTCAGCTGTACTACATTCAACAGCAAGAATTTTAAGCATTCCACATTTATCTTCAGGAATACAACACTGACTATAAAATAAAACACAAGTAACACTGTGTAGTGGTTTGAGTGTTGGACTACAATCCTGGAGACCAGGGTTTGATTCCCCACTCAGCCATGGAAACCCACTTGGTGATCTTGGGTGCATCACTCACTCTGAGTCCCAGAAAACCTCATGAAAGAATTGCCTTAGGGTTGCCATAACTTGAAGGTACACATCAACAGTACTATTAGCTCCACAGATGGTTCGTTCAGTACATCAATCTGAGAACCAAAGCAGGAAGCTACATGGTAGCATCATTCAAGGGACTGAATGTAATCAGTGAAATGAATTTTAGTGCATGCTGCTGTTAGCATAGGCCAGGGCTTTCCAAACGGCATGTCATGATACATTGGTGTGTCATCTGAGGTATGTTGATGTGTCACCTCTCCAGGCCAAGAAAGACCCCACACAAACCCCAGCCTGGCCCGCTGCTGCTGCTCTCACTGGGGTCTTTCCTTGGCAAGGGTGATAGCAGCAGGCCAGGATCGGGTGGGGGGGGCTGCCTTTCCTGCTGCCGTTGATCTTGCTGGGCTTCTTCCTTGCTGAAATGTGGAAGCTCAAAAATACTTGATGACAAAACACAAGTGTCTTCATCTAATATTCCACCAAATATTGAAAAGCTGTATTCATCCTATCAAACTCATACATCTCATTAAAATGATAATCATTGGTTTTATTCAATTTTTTAATTCTTGCACATATTTACACATTTTTACTCATAAATGACAACAATCTTGGAAATGTATGTTATTATTTATAAATATTTTTAAAAATATATGAAAAGTTTTCATGAGATATGTTGTGTCCCCACACATTTCGTTATTACAATTTATATGTGTGTCTATATCTCTTACAAGGGCTTAGTTTAATCCCCGGTTTACTAGTAAAACTGAATTACTGTGTTGCAAAATGGTGCATGTCTAAAAAGTGTGTCACCAACATGAAAAGTCTGGAAAGCTCTGGCATAGCCTGACCATTTTTATTTGTATAATTGCCATTGCTCATTATTGGTCAACTCAGCTGACTGAGGAGTTTCTACATGTGAATAGAAAGATATGAACAACACATATGACTTTATAATGAGGTACATACATGTGAAAAGTGCAAAAGTGAATTATTGCCCCCAGGATGTGCCACATGAACTTATTCTCAGCAGAAAACCAGCTGAATGTCATGGCTACAACTTAGTTCCACTTGTGACCTCTGGGTTTGCTGTGACTGCTGTGTGTGTGTGTGTGTGTGTGTGTGTGTGTGTGTGTGTGTGTGTGTTTTACCATCATCTGTGGCTCCTGAAAATCCCTAGGCCTGGTACTTCTTTTCTGGTTTAGGTGAGGAGCCTTTTTGCCAAAAAAAGAAAAAAGGGAAGGGAGAATATTGGGGGCAAAAAGCCAGAGAAGCCGCAAAGGTTACTCTGGGAGCGGGTAAAACTTTTAGATTGTTTCAAGCATCTGCTGGACTGTCTCCTTTAGTTATCAGCCTGTCTCCTCAGGGAAACTTACACCTGAAGTTGTTTTAAAGGTATGGCTGCAATATGATAGAAGGTAGATTGCAACATGCAACAGGTAACATAGCTGCCTTGGTGCACTGTTTGTAGATTAGCCTCTGCAGAGAAATTTTTTGTCACCCATTTAATTTATTTCCATGCCAGGTGGAGAATATCTTGTTTCTCCAAGATGTGTGTTTGTTTTAAATTTTCTAAGCCACTTACATGTCTCTTTGACTAGAATTTTACATTGTACTGTTGTCATTTTATTGTGCTTACTACTGTATTGCTATTTTCCCTGTCTGCTGTTGTGAAAATACCAAACAAAATGAAAGATGTAAAATATAAAACTTTAGCCATAAATTTAAGAAACAAATATGTAATTAACAAAAGAAAGTCAGTTGTATGGCCCTTTCCATTATAAAGAACAGAGAGATAGAGAACCATCTCTCTGATGTCATGGGATGATCAGCAATATATGACAGTATTTGCTCACCTACTAGTCTTACTCTGCTCCTGAAGATCAAATTGTCTGTCCAAGAATGATAGTGAAGAGATGAGACAATGGGTATGACAATCCAGGAATATACAGCAGGCAGTGGGGTGTCTAATGATTTACTGCAGTCATTTGTTCAGGATGGCCAAATTCTTCTTTTGACCCTTAATGGTCTCTGAGAAAAGGAAAGCAGCCTTGCCAATATCTCTTGACTATATAGGTATTCAAAATGCCAGGTTTTGCCATTGCTACTGGTGACAGGTGCCCTTCCTTCAGACAGAAGACTTTTGGCTTGGATAATGATTGCTCTCTTAAAACTTGATAGCCAGCTTGCCATTATGGGCTAACATCTTGTTCAATATTTACAAATTCATAAGACAGACTTAAGAACCTGTAACTTTTTGGTCTTGCTCCAGTGCAATGACCAAAAGTGCTCCCAAAAACCTTATAAGGCTGACATCTCTGCCAAAGGAGGGTTTTCTGAAGTCCTAGGGAACAGGGGAGCAAGCAAAGAAGCTTCCAGCCCTTTCCCAGCAGTGAAGTGCTTCCGACAGCAACCGTGACAGTCCCAAGTAGCTAACTGTCCCAAAATGCTTTGCTGATTGGAAAAGGCTGGATGCGTTATCACTTGCTTCCCTGTTCCTTCACACCTCAGAGGGTGCCGGCTTATATGGTACGTTGGGGGCAGGGGTTACAATGACAGAGCTCTGATGATGCAAAATTTCAGCTGTTACTTACATGTTCACTTCAGTCTTTTTATAACAGTATAAAATAAATTTGCTAACTTGGAAACAGTCATTATCTATTAGTGACAAACCATGAAGAGAATTTTCCCATGACTATCAGTGCAGGTATGTGTATACTAGTCTAACTTCAGTGTGTACAGCTGCCATTTTATCTTGCAACTAAATTTTGAAAAAAACCCCCCACATATAAATACATTAGTATTCATACATATTTATACAAACACAGCACTACTAATATTAAGGGATGCAGTGCCTACACTATAATTGCGCCTCTTGTTAATAAAAAGAGAACAGCCCCAAAAGAATAAATGCTATTACGTGTGTAAATATAGATAGATATATAAAACACTTCTTTAAAATTCAATAGCAGTAGAACAATCACAGTTCAGAGTTACTTTCAGTTTATGAAGTGAACTGGCTCCACGATATTGTATAAGCAATAAAATAGAAAACACACAAAAAGCCATTATGCAACTGTTGTGTATGTCAAAGTATCCTTTTGACAATGTCTAGTCACTTGTTCTTCATAAAGGATATTTATATCCATAATTCAGAATTCAGGATGCCGTTATCACACACGAGCTGGGTAACTGTTAATTGTAGTCTTCAGCATAAGATTGAACTTGCTTTGCCCTTATGGAAAATTTGCTTTATTTAGATGACAGTTCACTGGGATTTCACAAAGACAAGGGAGAAGAATTAATCATCCCAACACCTGTCTTGGCTAAGAGGCATGGACAATAAAGTATATTCTCTTTGCCAGTCCACTCGTGATCTTGAGAGTGGTCTGTACCACTAGTGGTCTTGAGAACACAGGCCTTTCCTCAAGCTCACATCATCCAATCCAATTTCACCAGCTTGTCTGTTTCCTCTCTCGCCTTTGAAAGTAACCTGGAGAAAGAAGACATTTTTCAAAGGTAAGCAGTAACACAGAGAATGCATTACATGGCCAAAAGTATAGCACCGCTTTTGAGAACTCCCATCACAAATTCAGAATGGCACTTTGCAACCAATACAATTCTGCCCCTCTTGTATAAGAAATATATAAACAAAGATCCCATGTTAGGCTAATGGAGATGCCATCATCTGTACTTGGACAACCTTTCTAGACTTATCCACTCTCACAGAAGATGCCTAATGGCTGCAATCCAACATGTAAATATCCACATGTAGATATATGTTCTGCAAGTACTACACAACCCTTATGCAGAACAACAGCATTGTACAATATATATCAATGACTATGTGCTGGTGCACAAAGTTTAAATCACAATACATAAGGCACAGCTGCAACATGCCCAATATGCCCAATGTCCAAACAAAATGAGCAAAAGCAAGACATAGGGTAACATCGCATCTGTGCAACTCTGCATTCCACTGCTACCGGCAGAATACATGCATTGCACAATAGTGACTTTTTGGCCCTGCATTTGAATCTAGACTTAGGCAGGTACATGTCCCTAATTGGATGCCAGCCAGCATGTGTATGAGAGAGGCTGACATGGAACAGTCTGAGGAGTATCCTTGGTTCTAAAAGAAATTTTCTTTTTCTTCAGATGGAGAGCAAAAAAGCAAGATCAGCCTAAAAGCTGTGCCAGGACTGCCTGGAGGTTGCCTCTTTTTCCCCTGTAACCTAATTTGATCAGTTAATCCTAGAATCCTGCTAAGCTTGGTTAGCTAATAGGTAGGCTGGTATTTTATTTTTTGTTATGTTATTATTTTAAATACTCATGAGCTTTCCTCTGTTTTATTTATTAACTTACTGAACTGGAAACTGAAGTTGATTTTACGCTTTTGCTTAGCCTGAGGGATGGCTTCACTTGTGTGCTGGCCATGTTAACTCTCTGGTAAAGAATTTTAAAAGTCATTCCTCTGGTCCTTGGCTTTGCAATTCCAGAGATTCCAGAGCTTCAGAAGAATTCAGCCTTAGCCTTAGAACTGAGAAGGGCTTTCAATAACAGAGGGACCTGGAGGTCTTTCATAAGATCAGCATAAGTCAAAGTGGCCTTGCTGGCAGTTAAGAACAATGCCTTAGTCATAAAGATTGTTCTGTCCTTTCGAAAGAGCAGATACTTCTCTAAGGGTCCCTGGAACCTACACCCTGGCAGAATGTATTTCTATGTGCATTTTCAGGTACAGTAGCTGAATCACAAGCCTTAGTTATTAACCAGTACTATATGCCTTTCTCCTGCTTCCATTCTCTCAACAGACTTACTCACACATCACTAAATATACTGTATAATTCTAATATAGGGAGCTTATTACTCAAAACTGAGACTGACTGATTTGTCCTTCCTTTGACAGATGTTCCTTGGAGGAATTTGTATATATTCCTACATTGCATTTTATAGCATGTTCTACTTCAGCGGGTCTGGATGTGACAACACATTGGTTTGTCAGTCTTGCATCCTTGTACAGTGTATCAGGAAACTAACTTCTTTGAAGGGAACTCTAACAAATTTCCCTTTGCTCTATGCCACATCTTTATAGTCATCTTTAATTAATCTATATATACACAAATGCTCAGAATGGGGAAGCAAAAAATTGGAGCCACTGACATGAAACTGGACAGTCACTGGGCAGTCACTGAAGAGTGTTAAAAAATTTTTTAAAGATGGATGCTTATTTTCACCCTCAACTAATAGTGAATGAGAGAATGACTATATAGAGGGACACATTAACTTGGCAGTCCTTGGGAAGACACTCTCCAAGTTCACGTTTCTTTTCTCAGTAAGCCTCCGATGAAATTTTAACATTGGATGGCATCCTGTTGGTAAATTACTTGTGCCATCACAACTCACTTTTCTGATTGTTGATCAATTATTCTGACCAAGCCCCTCATTCTCAAAGAACAGCAAGATAAGCAGAGATGTGTCCAGCTATTTTCTTGTAGCTGGCTGTGCTGCTACAAGATCTCTTAAGAATCAGGGGATTCTTAAGATGCAGAGAAATTAAGAAATATGAAGATTGCATCACCCATGAGAGTAATTAGGTATGGGTATGTATTTATATTGGTATTTGTGTTAGTGAAGGAGAGTGTATGCTATGAAGATAGGGTAATAGAGAGGATGTGTGTGTAGTGTATGTAATGTTATAGATGTATATGTGTTTATGTGTATGTAATGTTGTGTATTGTTGTGTATTGTTAATTGTGATTTGTAAGATTGTATGTTTAATAAAGTATATTTTAATAATAATAATAAAAAAGAATCATCAGAGGTTTCTGCAGATGCCTGTCACAGTGCATCCAGCTACACGAAAATATCTGGACAGATCCCTGTCCACCCCCAAGCTCTTTAATAATGTGGGGCTAGCACTGGGAGAGGTAGCTACAGACACATAGCTATATGATACATACAGGTCTCCAAATGCAGGATCCCATCAATATCTCTCCTTGTATACTCTAGACCTGGCTGTGATTTTCCAGAGTACAGCTGCATCTTCAAATGTATGAATGTCCTCTGGCACTTGGGCTTCCTCAGTTAATACAAGAGTAACCTAAAAGCAAAACTGGAAGTCCCATATAAGACAAGCAGCTATTATTGCTGGAAGTTTTGTGCTACTGACATTAGTGCTAAGGGACTATATTGTATCCCCAGCATTTACTGCTTTGGCTAGCATGTTTTGGTGAACAGCAATAAATTCAGGGATATGTACAGCCTGCAGGTACCAATATTAACTCGATCCTTAAACGTACTCTGATCTTTGGACAACAAGAGCATCTGGATGTGCTGTAAGTTAAGCAGCATTTAAGACATTTTTTTGCATAAAGATGATGTTTTATATTGAGCCATACCAATGGTTTATTTCAGAGGCTAGAATCATGCAGTCCTTCAGAGGCTGGCAAACTACAAATCCCAACATTCCTCACAATTGGCTATGAAGTTGCAGTTAAAGAAAATCTAGAAGGAACAGGTTTCCCAACTCTGGTTTATTTGGTTCAGTATTGACTAATCAAAATCTATAGCTTTCCTTGGACTGGAGCAGCGATCTTCTCCATCACCTTCTCCTTCTCCAGAAAAATTAGCTCTTGGGTGATGTTATCTATGTGATACTGTAGAGGTAACCTGCACAAAGAGGTAACAAGGGTTGATAACTGTAGCCGTTTAGATGTGGTTGGACTAGCTCGCAGCAGCTATAGTCTGCATAGCCAACTGTAAGGAATTATGGACAATGCAGCACAAAACAGGTGGGAAGCCTCCCTTTTTGAGGCAATGCACACTGTCTCCATTAATGGTCACTTATAATCTCAATACATTTGCTTTAATCTTTTCAAAGAAGTTTATTATTTGGTGCTCTGAAAGAAACACTGTGAGCTACAATCATCTACTAACTCATAAAATATGCTGTAGTTCATCAAGTCTGGTTTTAAGTATGCCCTTTTTTCCCATGGTAACAGCATCTGGAGACACTCTATTTCAAGAAGAGGTCCACCCTGAAAAAATGAATTATTCCAAACAGTGAACCACCTGACAGACACTTTTGAAGTATGACAGGAATGGTGTTGTCTATGGCAACTTTGTGAGACTGGGCAACATGTGGGCCTCAGGCAGCCATGTGCTCCTGTTAAAATGTAAGCTCTCCCCACTCCAACAGCTTCATAAGGATGGAAGTATGAAAGGAGAGTTGAAGGTTGAAGGGTTGCATAAATAGAGTGGAAGGAATGCATAAATATATGAGCACTCCCAATTGCTCATACATTCACTTTAGACACTACAGGGCTGCTCAAATCAACTAGTGGTGGCTCCAACACCAATGAGATACATACTAGAGATCTCCTTGTGACAAAATTGGAAGCTATAGTTTAAGCAAAGCCAAGACACAAGATATAAAAAGAAACCATGTCTCCTGAAGAAAGACAATATATTCCAAAGGTTAATCTTGAGAGAAATCACGGTTTACTGACTAGGGATTCTTTTTAAGTTATCTCAGGCATGAGAGGAGAGAAACACCTAAATCAGAATCCAAAATTAAGTTAAGCATTGTTAAAGTCAGTTGAAATAAAAGTCCTGAACACTATATTGGACTGCTGGTCTCTTCTCCAGATCCCAGAAGCTTCTCCCACTCAGAATGAACAGTACAGCGACAGTTGCATGGCTTAGTTCAGTTCTTACCTCTTTGTGTTGTCAAGTAAGGTACAGTTTGTATTATAATTTGGACATGTCCTGACATGTTTTTTTGAGTTACTTAGGTGGCAATCCTACAGATGCATACCTGGGACCAAGTCCCACTGAACCCGAGGGAGTTCATAGCTGACATCCTGTTAGTGAAATACACATGTGCAAGTTGTTCTATGTATGCAGGACAAATTATTTGCCATAGTACAACAGACACATTCTACCAGCAGCTGAGGAAGGAAAGTTGCACATACAACAATGCTGTGGATTGCAGTTGCGTACTGTGCACTTGAGTTGTGTAATGTGCATCACTCAGAGTTTGTGTGCAATGTCACCCAGTTATTGATTCACTGTACAATGTTGCTATTTTTCAAAGAGGTTGCATAGTGATGATATAGTGTATACCTGCATTTAGATATTTAATATCTAAATGGATGAGAGGATGTTGGATTGCAGCCTATCTCTGATTTGACATTTACAGGATTTCACTGGAAAAGGTGTTGTGTTGGGAGGATAATGAGAAAAGGAAGAGAAGGCATCCTTTAAATTTAACAAGGTAGTTCTGAATATTTAATGTTTGGCATGTACCAGGAAAAGGTGCAGATCAGACAGTGCTTTTTAAAGGTACCTCTTACAATAACCACCCTAGGGCCTCAGGAATTCAAAATTGCTAGTCAGATTCTAAAATGTAATAATTTACACCACTTAGAATTTAACAGAGGATAATATTACACCCAAGAACAGAACCACACAAAAACTTCCTCTTCCTTCCATTTCCTACATCTCAGAATTATACTCACACTTTTGAGGCCAGATCCTTGCAATGTTATCTGTGTTTGTCTCCAGCCGTGACCACCATTCCTTCCCCAGACAGCAGGTCCATGAACACCAGCCTTTCTTACAAAGACTTGAAGGAAGCCAGAATGTACCCCAGACACTTTATGCCGGAAGGAGAGGCACAAGTCCCCTGATTGAGCTAAATGGCCCAGCGGAAGGACCAAACGGGCAACTCGTCCTGCTTTTCCTTTTGGTTCGGAAATAGATAAATACTGCCCACCTTTAAAAAAAAAATAACAAGAACAGCAAGAACATTTTCAAAATGATCATAGGAATCTGACCTTAGTAAATTACATTTAGAAGCATAAATTGTAAGCTGGAGTCCTACACTGGGAAATATATGTCTGTCACATAGCTAAGCCTCCATAGCTACCTTTCCTGGTGCTACCTCCCCCTCAACTCTTCTTTTATGTGCCAGAGAGCCCCCAACAGTGGACGGTGCGGATCAGCTGGAGTCCTACACTGGGAAATATATGTCTCTCACATAGCTAAGCCTCCATAGCTACCTTTCCTGGTGCTACCTCCCCCTCAATTCTTCTTTTATGTGCCAGAGAGCCCCCAACATCCAGCTGGATGCCCTGTGACAGGCATCCACAGGGACTTCAGGGGGTCCTTGGGAGGGTCTGTGTAAATGATGCCCTTGCAGCATATCCAGCTACAGGAAGATGGCTGGATGCATCTCTGCTGACCCCTCACCCTCCAACATTATAGAAGTGGCTGTGTAGTTAGAGAGGGCTGCGTGATTAGAAAGCAGGTTTGGGGAACAGAATTTTGATTGTTGTGCAGTTAGTAAAGAAATTCATCCACTGCAACAGCCCAAAAAGTGAATTGTGATGTGCAAGTTCAATTTGTTTCTCTGTGTGCATGTACACACATCTGCCTTCAAGTTGCCTGTCAACCTATGATGATTCCACGAATTTCACAGGGTTTTTTTTTATCCAAGGAATACTCAGATGTGGTTTTACAGGTCCTTCCTCTGAAACACAGCCTACAGCCCCTGGTATTCATTGGTGATCTCCCATCCAAGTACTAACCAGGGCTGATCCTGCTTAGCTTCCAAGACCAAAAGGGATCTGGTCCCTTTTAGGGTATTTAGGCCTTACTTTTACCAAAGTAATTCACCAACAGAATGTCAGCCATAGTGTTATTCTTTGCCATTATGAATATCTTTAAGATTTAACTTGCTGAATTACATGCTACACCAGGAATGGGAAACTGTGCCAGGAGTTTCCATTTCCACCTTTTTAAATAACTAGAACTGACAAAATTCCGTTTCAGATGAACTTGAGTAAAGGAAGTCTGGGATTCAGCAAAACAGACACATTTGGGAGGCAGCTTTGTGCAGCTGGGAACTTCTTGAACAAAAGGTCATCTTTTTTAAAAATAGGGAGCAGGGCTGGAGAGTTTGGGGTCATAAAAATAGGCTTGTACTGTCCTAGCTCCTACATTATTCCCACTGAGTGACACCCTTCCATCTTGTTACATTACTCTTGAAATGTAACTTTTTTACATCCTCATAATTATAGAAGTAATTATTTGCAGTCAACTATGCTGTCTGCAACTTGTTACTTTCTAGCTCGGTTTAAAATGACCATGATCAAAATATTTAAAGCATGGAAGTTGTGATGGGCTGCTCAATCTTAATTCTGCTACTTCAGCTGCTGCAGTGCAGGGTGTTGATAATGTGTCTGCTTGCTTTAGCCACTTTTTTATTTAAAATATTGATTTTCTACTTTTTCAAACTGTAGTCTGTCAGTTAGCAAACATAACTATTGGTATATAAATCAATATTCATATTTTTAAAAAATGGACACTCGCTTGGATCTGAAAACAAAGAATGGAAGGAAAAAAGAAAATATTGGCTATGTTATAAGGAACTCTTACACAAGCTGGCAGAAGACCTACTGCAGTGCACTGCTGCAAGAGGTGGCATTAAGGTATGGGAAACACATATTTAAAAAGCCATGTGAAGTAGCATATGAACTCAATGTCTGGAGGTAGAGCTTTTGAACACAGAAAACCTCTTCTGAATTATGGTCACTTTCTCACACACTGTTCTGCAACAGCTGTAGCCATGCTGGTTGAGTAATTCTGGGAGTTGTAGCCCAAAAGCAAACAAAGAAAAGAAGTAATATTTTCAGACTCTGAGCCTTTCACAAATGTCTGCCTTTGTAGACAAGCACCTTTGGATTCAAGCAGCTCAAATCACATTAAAATATCAAAATCAAAATCAGCCACAGTGAATAAACAAAAGCAGATTGATGAATTACATTATTTAGATGAGTTTCCATTTTTAAGTTAAAATGTTCACACATCAAAAAAAAAAAAAGATACAGTCACCCCTCCACATCTGTGGGTTTCACTTCTGTGGATTTGATTATTCACGGATTATTTGCTCTCAGTTCTGCTGCCTCTCTACGCCATTTTTAATAGGGACTGCAAGCCTCATGAGAATGAGAAACTGTGAACAAGGCTAGTAACTCCCTATTAAAAATGGTGTGGGCAGCAGTGGAGATGGCAGTAAGCCCCACCAGCCACCCACTTCTGCCTTGCGAAGGAACCCTGATGCCTCAAAGGAACCCATGGTGGGTTGAATATGGCAATCATAATTTTTTTGTGTGTGTTTGGGAGGGCCTAGAGTTATTCATGATTTTTTCACTTTCATGGAGGTCCTGTGCCTCTAACCCAAGCCAGTGTGGAGGGATGACTGTATTTTATTTGAAATCATGGCCTTACAATATTTAAGTGCCGGGGACCATTCATGCATCCGAGAAAGTGGCTCTCACTGACTTCAATGAGTCTTTCTCTTTCAATCTTGTAAGTGCACACAGTATTACACATTGCATAGCTGCAGGTTGCCTGTGTGCAAAAATTACTCCAAACGCTATCAACGTGGATAAAGACTCCAGTGGTCTCCAATATGCCTCTCCCTTGTTGCCATGATGTCAGACAGACAGATGCCAGACACGTGGGAATTATTTGAAGCTATTTGTGCACATCTTTATTCGTAGGACGTTATCTGTTCAAAAGTCTTCAAATGCTAAATGAAAACCAGAAGCCTGGCACCGTTTAGAAGAGGCAAAATCAGAAGGACATGCCGTATCAATATTTTATTCCACTAATCCTTTCATGTATGAGGTCAGAACTCTGATAAATAATCCTTTGTGCCACATAAACATCCTATCACTATATTAATGAGGATTTCCTTATTTTGATCTCATTTTATTAACCTTTTCAAAGTCAGAAACATTCCCTAAAGGATTTCCTTATTTTTATCTAATGTTATTAAGTGTTTCAAAGTTGGAAGTATTTCCTAAAAGATAAATAAGCTTTATATTAAAACAGCATCTGGGAGATGGGGGTAGGGAGGCTCAAAACTATTGTTTTTACCCAGCTAGACGGATCCATGAAAGTCAGCAGTCTTCCGTTTATATCTGTATCAATCACATATACTGACTAGGGATGGAAAAAAATATTCAAAAATATTCAAGAAATGATCAAAAAAATATTTTTCAAATTTTGAGAAGTCTTGGCAATGGAATGACAAGAATCTTTACCATTCGAGACTTCTTCTGTTAGACACTGGTCAATGTTCCATAAATTGAGCGGTCGGGGACCCTTAACAACGCCAACTTTTAACAAAACAAGAAAACCCAGAAATATAGACTCTCAAATAATTTTGTCTTTACTCTCTCCCTAAAAATAGTTAAATAACAGATATATAAGGGCTTTAAAGCAAAAACATTTCCTCACTTGAACAGTACAATTGCCTTCTCAATTTCTCATTAAATTTAATTTAGAAATGAGTAATTTTAGCAGGAGATAGTTCTCCCAGCTTTTTATCCCTAGTTCAGAAAAGTTTCACTTGTTGAATTATTACCTTCACAGAACCTATTTTATTTACAGGAATCCTGTCGAAAAGTAAGAGCTTGGTAGTTCCAACTACAAAAAAGGCTTTGTAAGCTAAAAGGCATTTATATAAAATTGTTCAGCCTTAAATCTGGTTGCCTACTTACTTTAGCTGCTTTTCAGTAGCACCTTTCAGGCTGTATCAGGAAGCACACCCAGAACCTTTCTTCCTGAAGAGTTTTCTCAAACCCAAAGATCTCTTAAATGACCAATGTATGTAAATATCTATATTTGTCAGCGGCGGCCGGGGTCAAGCAGGAGCCGACCGGAGTCGGGAAAAAGCAGCGTTTATTGCTGTCTGTACACAGAGGTTTTGCAGTAAACAAACTGTCCGTAACTGAGAGTATGCTTTAGCAGCAGGCTCCAACAGAAAATAATGAAGGGTTACCTCACCCGGAAACACAAAGAGGTTACTTCACCCAAACGCAGGGGGTTGGTCCTGGAAGGGCCGAGCGGCTGGACGCGGACACAGGCTGGGCTGGAACTGGGCACGGGCGACAGACGCACGGTAGGCCAATGGTTGTTGCTCCGTGCCCTTCCCAGCCCAGCGCCTGCCCTAAAAAGACCCCTTGAGCCGCCGGCGGCCAATCCGGCTCAAGCACGTGGCTGAGGGCTCTCAGCTGTGTTACAGCTGGGAGCTCTCAGCCTGCAGGTGTTTCTCATGCAGCTGCCGGGACCAGTGGCTTGCTTCCTTGAACTGCCGCCGCTGCTGGAACGTGGGCGGCGGAGCGGAGGCTTCAGCCTCCTCAGGGTTGGAATCGCGAGTGGGCGGCGCGCCGGGATCGGGCCCGCGACCCGCCTCCCCGGCGAGTCACTGCCCGTCACACCCACCGGCATGGAAGCAGGGCCGGTGACCTCCGCAAAGCCGGGGCAATCCCCATCGGCGGCGGTAACCTCCGTGGCGTCTGGGCGATCCCCGCCGACGGCAGCGGCCTTCGGAGTGCCCAGCCCCCCTCATTGGAGGTGGCCTCTGCATCGGCCTCGGGGACACCCACAGGCGCGACCACTCCTGAGCCCCTGACATCACTCCCCTCCCCAGGGTCGCCTCCCCTACCCCACGGAGGGTGCGGCTTGGCCGGGTATTGCCGGAGGAAAGCCCGCACCAGCTGCGGTGCATGGACGTCAGCCGCATCTTCCCAGGAACCTTCCTCTGGCCCATAGCCCCACCAGTCCACCAGGTACTGCAGGCGGCCCCGCCGCCGCTGGGAGTCGAGGATTCCGGCCACCTTGGACTCCTCCTCGCCATTGACGAGAACCGGCACCAGCGGGAGACCTGGGCCGACATCCGGTCATACTCCCGCGGCTGGCAGGAGCAGTGATCTGTGGAACACTGGGTGTACCCGCAGGGTGTGCGGGAGCTGCAACCGGTAGGCCACGGGGTTCACCTGAGCCAGGATGGCAAAAGGGCCTATATACCGGGCGTCCAGCTTGTGGCTGGGGCGGCTGGGCGGGAGGAGGCGCGTAGAGAGCCAGGCGCGGTCCCCGACCTGCAGTGGTTCCCCCGGCTACGGGTGCT
Source organism: Iguana delicatissima (assembly GCA_948472985.1). NCBI lineage: Eukaryota > Metazoa > Chordata > Lepidosauria > Squamata > Iguanidae > Iguana > Iguana delicatissima. The sequence continues at coordinate 616,142 of CAOKZL010000308.1, forward strand.
GATCCGCCCCCCGCTTGTAAGCCTCCTTGTCGAGCTCCAGTTGCTCTCGCAGCAGCTCCTGGATGACATGCAATTCCTGAAGCCACTGGTCCGCGGCGGGCACCGTGGACAGCGCGCCGACCAGTGGGAACCATCACGGGTGGAAGCCGTAGTTGGCCAAAAACGGGGACTGCTGGGTAGAGGCGTGGACGGCGTTGTTGTACGCGAACTCTGCCAAGGACAGGAGGTTGACCCAGTCATCCTGTTGGTAGCAGCTGTAACAGCATAGGTACTGCTCCAGCGTAGCGTTGGTGCGCTCGGTCTGGCCATCCATCTGTGGGTGATGGGCCGATGACAGCCGGGGCTTGATGTCCAGCTGACACAACAAACACTGCCAGAACTGGGTGGTGAACTGTGTCCCACGATTGGTCACAATCCCCTCGGGGAGGCCGTGCAGCCGGAAGACGTGGTCCAGGACTAGGCGGACTGTCTCCTTCACAGAAGGTAGCGCCAGGCACGGGATGAAGTGCGCCATTTTCGAGAGGAGGTCCACCACCACCAGTATGACGGTGTGGCCCCTGGATGGTGGGAGCTCAGTGATAAAGTCCATGGATATGGTTCTCCAGGGTCCCGCGGGGGTCAGCAGGGGCTGGAGGAGACCTGAAGGCCTCTCCGTCGGGTCCTTGGTGCGGCGGCACACGGGACATGAGCGGACATAACAGTCGACATCTCCGCGCACCCGGGGCCACCAAAATTCCCGGGTCACGAGATGCAAGGTCTTGAACAGGCCAAAGTGCCCTGCGGGCCTACCATCATGGCAGAGTCGCAACACTTCCTCGTGACAGGGCCCGGCTGGCACAAAGAGCCGACCTCGATGGTAGAGCAGCCCCTCCCGCTCAGACCACGGAGAGGCGGCGTCCCCCAGCCGGAGGGTCTCCCGGGGCGGCTCCCAAGACTGTGCTTTCCGGATCCGCTCTGCCAGGGTTGTCACGTCCACAGCCGCCGCGAAGTTCTCGGGGCGCAAGATGGTAGAGCGGACCTCCAGCTCCAGGGTGGCGGCGTATTCGGGTTTCCGGGACAGGGTGTCCGCGCGCCGGTTGCGGGCCCGCGGCACGTACTGTAGCCGGAAGTGGAAGCGGGAAAAGAACTGGGCCCAACGCATCTGCCACGGGGTCAGCTTACGGGTGGTCTGCAGATACTCCAGGTTGCGGTGATCGGTCCGCACCTGTACTGGTTGTAGCACACCCTCCAAAAGGTGCCGCCAGGTCTCAAACACCGCCTTGACCGCCAAGAGCTCCTTCTCCCAGATGGTGTAGTTCTGCTCAGGAGGAGACAGCTGCTGCGAGTGGTAGGCACACGGCCGGAGCTGCCCCTCCGGGTCCGAGCCCTGCAACAGGACCGCCCCGACCGTGACGTCCAAGGTGTCAGTCTCCAGGACGAAGGGCTGCTTGGGGTCGGGGTGCTGCAGGATGGGCTCCGTTGTGAAGTGGGTCTTCAGCTGGTCGAACGCCTGTTGCGCCTCGGCGGTCCACTGGAAAGCGCCTTACCGCGGAGCACCTGGGTGATGGGGGCGGCCAACGAAGCATAGTCGGAGATGAACTTCCGATAAAAGTTGGCAAACCCCAGGAAGCGCTGCACATCTTTATGGCTCCTCGGGGCCTGCCAGGACACAATGGCCTCCACCTTGGCCGGATCCATCTCTATCCCCCAGTGGGACATGCGGTAACCCAGGAAGTCAACCTCCGGAAGGTCGAATGCGCACTTCTCAAGCTTGGTGTAGAGACGGTGCTCCCGCAACTGCTGCAGGATGGCACGCACGTGCACCTCATGGAGCTGCTGGTTCGGGGAATAGATCAGGAAGTCATCCAGGTAGATGATCACGAAGCGGTCCAGGTAGTCCCGGAAGACGTCATTCACAAAGTGCTGGAATACGGCCGAGGCGTTGCACAACCCAAAAGGCATGACGGTGTACTCGTAGTGCCCGTACCGGGTCTGGAACGCCGTCTTCCACTCGTCTCCGGCCTGGATCCGCACCAGGTTGTAGGCCCCGCGGAGGTCCAGCTTCGTGAAGACTGTCGCATGTCGCAGTCGCTCCAACAACTCCGGGATCAGGGGCAGTGGGTAGTGATTGCGAATGGTGATCCGGTTGAGGGCGCGGTAGTCGTTACAAAGATGAAGCTCTCCTGGCTTCTTATGGACGAACAGCACCGGCGCCCCCGCTGGGGAAGTCGATGGCCGCACGAAGCCCCGGCACAGATTCTTCTCCAGGAACTCCTGCAAGGCTGCCAGCTCAGGCTCCAAGAGCGCGTAGATGCGTCCTGCCGGAATAGGGGCTCCCGGCACCAGGTCTATGGCACAGTCGTAGACCCGGTGCAGGGGTAGACAATCGGCCTCCTTCTGGTAGAACACATCCACGTAATCTTGGTATTTCTGCGGCAACTCGACAAACGTCCCGGGCCCGGGGGTCTCCAAGATGGCCATCAGCTTCTCTGGCCAGCAGTGCTCCTGGCAGAACTTGGACGCGAACAGCAACTCGCGTTGCGCCCAGGAGATGTGCGGGTCGTGGAGCGAGAGCCAGGGCATCCCCAGCACCACTGGGAAACAGGGCACTGCCGCCACCAGGAAGCTAGCCCGTTCGAAATATCCCTGGATCTCCAAACCCACCTCTACCGTCTGATGGGTGATGGGGCCCGATTTCAGCAACCGCCCATCGATGGTCTCCACCGGTCGGGGCTCTGGCAACGGCACCAGTGGGATCTGGTGGTCCCTGGCAAACTGAAGGTCCAGGAAGTTATTGGATGCCCCGGAGTCGATCATGGCCCCCACGGGGATGGGCTGCGCCCCACCATAGCATACTGTGGTGGCTACCAGCATTGGGTCTCGTCTCCGCTCCGACATGTCCAGCTTCCGGGCTCCCCCAGGCCTCGCAGGCTCTCTAGATCTGGGGGTTGGCTTTTCCCGGTGCCCCCGGGGCAGCAGACTTTGACAGGCATACGCGGGTGAAGTGTCCTCCCAGGCCACAGTACAGGCATAGACCCGCCCGCCGCCGCCTCTCCTTCTCTTTGGTGGTCAGGCGGGACCGCGCCCCTGAGCTGCATGGGCTCTTTTCCACTGGCCACGCTGGCGGAGGCGCCAGCCCCTGGTCGGCTAGGCGGAGTCTCCCAGGGGGAGGGTACCCAGGCTCGCGTATTTGTGGAGCCCGCACGACAGGCCTGCCTCCGGGCTTCCAGGCACCCGTCAATACGGAGGGCTTGCTGGATTAACAACTCCAACGTCTCCGGCGGGGGACTGCGGGCCAATTCATCCAGAATCTCGGCCGAGAGACCGGCCCTGTACTGATCTTGGAGAGCGGGGTCGTTGTAGGCCAAGTCCTGCGCCAGCAGGCGGAACGTGGTGGTATAGTCCCGCACCGAGCCCCTGCCCTGCTGTAGCTGGCGCAGATGGCGACTCGCCATCTCCGATTGCACTGGGTCTCCCCACACCGCCCGGAAGGCTTGCAGAAACACGGCCATGCTATCCAGGACGCCGCTGTTCTGGTGGAGCAGGGACGTGGCCCACTTGGCAGGCATCCCGGAAAGCAGGCTAATCATGAACGCCACCTGGGCTCGCTCGTTGGGGAAGTCCTGGCCGCGGACTTGAATGTAGAGCCGACAGCCGGCCACGAAAGTCTCAAGCTCGGAGGGCTCTCCAGTGAAGCGCGGCGGCACCACCATCAGAATCTTTGGCGTGTGCGGGGGCCGAGCCACCTGTAGTTGGCCCACCTGGAGCTGCAAAGCCTGCAGCACGTGGGAGAGTTGGTCTACTTGAGCACGCAGGCCCTGGTTTTCCTGGGCCTGGGCGGCCAGCTGGGCTTTCAGAGCCGCTTTCTCCTCCTCCATTCTGCTTGACCGTTGACGGAGCAACCACCTGTCAGCGGCGGCCAGGGTCAAGCAGGAGCCAGACAGGAGTTGGGAAAAAGCAGCGTTTATTGCTGTCTGTACACAGAGGTTTTGCAGTAAACAAACTGTCCGTAACTGAGAGTATGCCTTAGCAGCAGGCTCCAACAGAAAATAATGAAGGGTTACCTCACCCGGAAACACAAAGAGGTTACTTCACCCAAACGCAGGGGGTTGGTCCTGGAAGGGCCGAGCGGCTGGACGCGGACACAGGCTGGGCTGGAACTGGGCACGGGCGACAGACGCACGGTAGGCCAACGGTTGTTGCTCCGTGCCCTTCCCAGCCCAGCACCTGCCCTAAAAGGACCCCTTGAGCCGCCAGCGGCCAATCCGGCTCGAGCACGTGGCTGAGGGCTCTCAGCTGTGTTACAGCTGGGAGCTCTCAGCCCGCAGGTGTTTCTCATGCAGCCACGGGACCGGCGGCTTGCTTCCTTGAACTGCCGCCGCTGCTGGAACGTGGGCAGTGGAGCGGAGGCTTCAGCCTCCTCAGGGTCGGAACTGTGAGTGGGCGGCGCCCTGGGATCGGGCCCGCGACCCGCCTCCCCCAGCGATTCACTGCCCGTCATACCCACCGGTGTGGAAGCCGGGCCGGCGACCTCCGCAACGCTGGGGCGATCCCCGGCGGCGGCGGCGACCTCTGTGGCGTCTGGGCGATCCCCGCCGACGGCAGCGGCCTCCGGAGTGCCCGGGCCCCCCTCCTCCTCGTCGGAGGCGGCCGCTGCGTCAGCCTCGGGAATGCCCGCAGGCGAGATCACGCCCGAGCCCCTGACAATATTTATACCAATAACAATACCTTTATCTATCTATATCTATATGTATATATGTGTGTGTGTATGTGTATATATAAAAAACTGTGCGTATGTGTGTGTGTGTGTGTGTAAGAGAGAGAGAGAGAGAGAGAGAGAGAATATAAAACAGTCAGGTAATGGTTGCTGTGACATAAGATGCCAAGCTATTACATTTTTTTTTATTTATATCCCACCTTTATCCCAATAATGAAGATTCAAGGAAGGATATTATGAATGCCTTCCCCAACCTAACGAACTCCACCAGATGTTTTGAACTACAGTTCCCATAATACTTCACCATTCTCCACAATGACCAGGAATGACAGGAACTGAAGTCCATAGTATCTGAAGGTTGAGGAAGGCTGCTCTGTATGGTTCTTACCTCTGAATCTTCAGTGATTTATACTAAATCCAAGGAAATAAAGCAATACCTGAGTCGTCTTTAACAAGTTCCCAGTGTAAATCATCATCTTTCTCCTTCATCCATCCACAAAGGCCATCATCAAAGTTACAGCTGTGAACAAGAATACCTGCAAATAACAAAGCAAAGGTCAATGGGGGAGGCCTTGATTGTTGCAACAGGTAAACTGCTGGTTAGTATATAGCAGGGATGGGAATCATGCAGTCCTTCAGGTGATGCTGGATTACAGCTCCCAGTATTCCTCTATATTGTTTACATTTTCTAGGGTTGTTGGGATTTCCAGTCGCACATCGTCTGGAGGGGTACATGATCCTCACCCTAGGGTTCCTATAAAAATAACTAAAAAATAAAATAAAGATGATCATATCAGATTTGCAAAAAAAAAAAGGAGGGGGGAAAGGAGGGCAACTACAATCATTATTTGAATTACAAATACAGAGGATAACCAGCTCATTTTTGATGTTGCCCTTTCCCTAGAATTTCCTTTAAAATGGTTTGGCAAATGAACCCAGACAAGATCCCAAGTGACAAATATCATGTCTACCTGGATCATCGTTTGCTTCATCTTCATCAGCACTAATCCCCCTTTCAATTTCAAATGTTTCCAAGAGATTATTGCTCACTCCAGGCTGGCGTGGAACTGGAGGGAAAGACAGAAGGAAGTAATTTGAAAGAAATGAATAAAACAGATAAGGAAATAGGCCACTTACTAATTTCATCACCTTTAGTGTAAAAAATAGAGGAAATGCTTCTGGCACTGAGGTCTCCAGGAGCAAAATCTGCTTAATCACATATCATGTATAGATTCATAGCTTCCCACTCTCCATAATTTATGCAGCCACATTTATTATCAAATTTGTCTCAAAAGTGTGTTCAAAAAAGAAAAGAAAAGTCAAATCAATGGCCATTTCTACACAGGGCGAGGGAATCACCCCACTCCGCTACTTACTGTAATTTTCGGCTCCCCAGTTTGGTCCACGCCGCTCCGGAGCAGTGCGTGCTTGTCGATATGCACTGCTCCGGCGTCCCAAATGGCAGCTTCCAGTTGGTTGAGGGTCTCGACCAACTGCTGAAGCTCGCCAGCCTAAAGCCTGCCCCCACAGATCGCAGGCTCACATTGGGGTGAGCCTGCGAATCTGCATAAGGGAGCAGGCTCACAGTGGCGTGCTCCGTGCTTTTGAAAGACCTGTTTTTAGCGGTCTTTCAAAAGCATGCTGGACAACTACTTGGGGTCATTCCGGAGCGGGCTGAGGTGCAGATCTACATTAAGTAGGTCCGACCCAGTCCGCTCCCAGGTGTAGACCTCCTCCTTGGAGGACGGACTGCACCGTTTTAAAAAACCCGTGTGGAAATGGCCAATGTTTCAAATGAAACAGCTCTTCTTCTCTTGTATTCGTCTATTTCTCCTTCCATAATTGTTATGGTAGCTACCTCTCAAAAATATAAGAGACACTACAATTGTGATAAGACCAAATTTTATGTTTTTTGAAGGGCCTTTGCAATCAAAACCCACTTCCAAACATAATATATTGATACAGACCTTAAAGATCATAACTTTTATGGACTATAGTTTCAGAACTCCTCAGTCAGTATACCCAGTGGCCATGCTGCCTGGTAAATTCTAGGAGTCATAGTCCAAAAAAGGTAATTTTTCCAAGCTCAGTATCCACAGAATTATTAGGTGTACAGAAATCATATGAAAATCCTACATTACGCCTGCCTATGTCCAGCTAGTGGTATGATCTTAAATCTGTTCTTCCATGATCGTGAACAAACTAGTTATGTGTACTGGTGTACCAGTGGTAAATGGAAGATCTTTTCCTTACCACCTCAACACAAAAAGACAAAAGAGTGGAAAAGATCTGCTCCCTGTACATGGCTCCATGTATAGTGGGTCTCTTGTGCCCACCACTCCTTAGAAGGGTGTTACAGCATAACATAGACATCCCAAATTTAGACAACATTATGTGTTACACAAACATCAGTAGTGCAGAACAGCTGTAAACTGTAGCTAAATAGATTAGTGCAGTTGTTCCAGCTGTCTTTAAAATTCTTTTTTCAGAGACCAAAGACATCCAGTATATCATTAATGACAGAAGCCAGGCATTTAAAATTTATTGTGGTTTCCAGATATTAACATATCCTGTGGCTTTTAGAATATATATGGTTTCATTTTATAGCCAACACTGACAGAAATTACCTAACAAAGGCACCAAAATAAGTTTACAGTTGACAATATTGGTACAAAAAGTAGCTTTTGTTATGAGTTTGACATGTAACATTAGGTTTCATGTTTCATACCAAATAGTTGTGGTTCTGTTTCTTCCAAAACTCAGTTGTTGTTACTGTCCTTGCTGTAGCAAAACCTGAGATTAACCAATACAATGTGTATACCCCCAAGCTATCATTTAGGAAAAGGAGTTACAAAGCCTTTAGTGGAAGGCTGTTTCACATTTTGGTCAACCCTCTTCCCAGTGGCCACAAATAGGAAGAATATTCTAACTAATGATGATTAGTGCCTTCCCTGTCTGTAGGGTGGTAAATCCAGACCAAACATTACTCCAAATTTTAAAGGAACTCTCTAAGATGCTGAGCCTTATCCTCAAAATGGGTTCAGCACACTGGATATTGCCTTTAAAGTATGGCCTAAACCCAGAGCAGAGTGACTCCACCACTGAAATGGAAGCCATCATTTGCCACTGATTCTAACAGTGGCATTCCCACAGAGCACCCTGAGGACAATTGCTAGCTATATCAGAAAAAGAGATAATCTTAGCCCCCTACTCTTTTCATACATATCACCTCTTGTTGGTCACACCTGGAGCCCCTTTATTACTTCAGGAGGCAGATCAGTGTGTAGGAAGAAAGAAAAGAGAATGGAAAGAAATCATCTGATGGGAACACAGGACAGGGCCTTTTCAGCAGCTGCTCCTGGGGTCTGGAACTTCCTTCCCAAAGAAGTCATACTGGCCCCCTCCCTCCCTCCCTCCCTCCCTCCCTCCCTCCCTCCCCCTCTTTCTTTCTTTCTTTCTTTCTTTCTTTCTTTCTTTCTTTCTTTCTTTCTTTCATTCTTCCATTCTTTCTTTCCCTCTTTCTTTCTCCCTTCCTTCCTTCTGTTCGTCCTTCCGTAGACAAGCAAAGACACATTTATTTTGGCAAGCATTCAACATGTGATCATTTCCTGCTGATTACTCTTGCTTGTGTTTTTAAATATGTATTTTAATTCTGTTTTAATCACTACTGCATTGTTTAATTTGTGTGTTAACTTTTGTATGTTATGATTTTTAAACTATGTCTTCTTTTTTAAAAGTACTGTAAGCCGTTTTGAGTCCTTCAAGGAAAAAAGTGGAATACAAATAAAGATGATGATGATGATGATGATTTCCTGATTTTTCCAGACATTAAAAATTCTGAAAAAATTCTTCAGAATTTTGATAGCCCAATCCAACTGCATGTGGGCCTATGCCAAAGATTTTCTTAAAATTATTCCTGATCCTTGTTGTAAGTAATGCAAATAGATATTCTGGGGAATAAAACTGGTAAGATTTTTTTTTTTTCAATACAGCCTCAATAAAAGAAATAAAGAAAGGAAAGAAGGAAAGGAAGGGAAGGGAAGAAGATATCAAAGCGCTTACTACAACTGCAGGATAACCATAGTTATCTAATGACATTGCTGTAATCATTTTAATGATTCACTATGAGTGAATTGGAATGCTTACTGGAAATTCTAAGCCCCTTGGTATCTTACATAAGTTTAGTTTTCTAAGCAAGGATGACAAATAAAATAAAACAGTCATATATTGCTTTTCTACAGCACATCATTATTTTCAAAGCAGGGGTTGGTCAGCTGCAACCCAAAAGCTATATGCATCCCCAGCCTAATTTCAAAAGCTGCTGCCAGTGAGTGCTCCAGACATCTGGCTAAGATTTCTCTCTGACAACCGGTAAGGACAAGGGGCAGGGGTGGTGGAAAGGAAGAAAGGAAAGAAAGAAAACAAGGGGCAAGGAGTGAAAAAGAGGCAACCCTATTCACTTTTGCCTGTGACCCAGTGCTTTAAAAAGTTACTTTTTGGACTAGAGAAGTAAATTTTCCAAGCTTTGGTCAGGCCTCACTCATTGGCAGATTCAACAACAGATTCCCCAAAGTTCTGTAGCCTTATCTTTTAAAGCAGTGGTTCTCGGGCTATCTGATGTGGGAGACCAGTAATAATTTCGTTCCCAATGTGCCTGGCACTAAATCTGTCTCCATTTGGAACAATTGCTTCTTACTTTGCTGAAAACTGACTATGGACCAGCAGCCAATGGCTCAAGGGCTAGTACCGGATTAGGGACCACCACTTTTATTAGCTCTGTCTTAAGGTATTCTTTATTTTGCTCTTCACTAGATTCTGCCCTTTGCTGTATAAAAAAATATTTTTAAAACTGAAAGTGGGACTCCTTGAAGCTTGTTTAGAGACACAAACCCTGACTTTGCAACATATTCTGAAGAAAAAAAAACACTATGAGAGATTAACCAAAATTATGAACAATTCATAAAATATCTGAATGGCCAACTGCAACCCTGATGGAGATCAGTTGCTATGTTATGTTTATTTCTACTCATTATGTTAATTAAATATAATGTTGGAGTTTTCTGCATGCTATGGCAGAAAAGTGAGGTTATAGCAAAAACATATACTTTGCTAGACTTAACATTTTAATTCCAAAGAGTTTAATAAAAAGTACATAAGATCTCCAGAAAACTGAGGAGTGCCAGACTGAACTACTGGGAGCAGAATGTTTTAAATAGCTAATTAAAATAAATTTTTCACTCTGCCTTTTAATCTTGGATGCTTTTATCTATTTGCCAGTGGCTGACTTTGGTTGGGAATGAATTGTGTTGTGGTTAATGATGATTAAAGGTTTCAGTTACAAGTTGATTCTAAGTGGAAAAAAAGAGGCTTGGCAAATGTTGTAGCAAAATCTGTGTACTAAATATCAGATATGAGATTAAACAGATTGGTAAATTAGACATTTATTGAGAAAGAAGTAGTAAAAACAGGAGTACACCAATCCTTTATATATTTATTTAATTCTAATAATTATTATTAAAATATTTCTACCTCACCCTAAAACATAAGATCTCTGGGTAGCTTACAATAAAATCAGTTTAAGCAGTTTAATTTTTTAAACAATAAAATTAATTTAAATATTCTAAAACATATCAAACAATTGCGCAACTTAAAAGATGGACGATTTAAAAATATTTAAAAATAGTCTAAAACCCTGTATATATCTAAATGAAGGATCTACACATGAAGATTAAGCCATTATTATCCAAAAGGTTTACTAAAAAGCTATGTTTTAACTTGGCACTGGAATGAAACCAACATTGCTAAGGAGAGGGCATTCCATAACCAGGGTGTCATAGCATATCCTCACACCGTGGGTTGCTCCCACTAATGGAAAACGGAGGAAGGCTTCTCCAGGAGAAGTAAATCCTCAGGTAAGCATACCTAGTTACAGGGGCTTCTTCAGTATTGAGTTCTCAAGCATTTTAGGGCTTTAAAGGTCATTATCAGCACCTTGAATCCAGACCAGAAGCATACTAGCAACCAATGCAGTTCCCTTAAAACATATGCAATATGGTTTTTAAACCAGTTCCAGTCAATAACTGGTGCAGTAGTAGCTTGCTTCTGAGTCTTCCTCAATGTCAGGCCCAAGCACAGCACATTACTGTAATAGTGTAAGGTAAGTGTAAAGTAGAAGATAACAGTGCGTGAATTACAGTAGCCAGGTTGCCCATGTCCAGGAAAGGTCACAGCTGGTGGATCAGCTGAAGCTGACCACCAGCACTCTAAGTCATGGAGGGCATCTGCACCTCCAATGACAGAGATGGATCTAGGAATGCTCCTATGAATCTATTCCTTCAGGGGAAGTGCAACCCCACCTGGGGCAGGTCATTTGTCCACTTCCAAGACCGAGAAACTGCCAACCCCCAGAGTCTCTGCCTTACCAGGATTCAGTTTAAATTTGTTGGTACTCATCCAACTCATTAAAGCATCCATGTGCTGGTCCAACACTGACATAGTCCCACCTAACTCTGACAACAAGGAGAAGTTTTGCTGAGGGTCAAGAATATACCAATGGCAACGAACCTCAAAACTCCTAAATCTTTACCCAGTAGTTTCATCTAGATATTAAACAGCACAGTAGATAGGATGGAACTTGCCAACAAAATGTAGCATGCCTAGGTCTAACCCATTCTTAGAGTATAGATCCTTGTGCAGCCAGAACAGCCACATCCATACATAAGGATGACATATCAGCAGAACTGCAATAAATTAAACATTTGCAGTTTAAAAAAAATTAAAAGGATAACCTTAAGGATGAAGCTAGAGCAGTAACCCAGCCAACAGGGAGACATGGAATGGTGACTGCTGTGGTAGGGGAAAAGCCAGAAAAGTGCAAGAGGTAGAGAAGAGAATGGCATATCCCAGGAAAAGAGGAGCAGGGATAGGTATTGGAAAGCACAAATAGTAAATCAGCAGAAAAAAAAGAGACTAGGCTCCATGTGCCCATTGTCCAAATTTATTCTTTAACAAGCCTGAGGTGTTTTGGTCTGTTTATAAATTAATTGGCCTTCTTCAGAGGCATGAATCCAATGTCCAACAGAAATTTCTGCTGCTGTACTCTCTTTATGAACCTGGCTGCTATGCCCCTGAAGAAGGCCAATTCTTTTATAAATAGACCAAAATGCGTTGGGCTTTTCAAATAATAAATCTGGGCCATTCATAAGCATACGGAGCCTAGTCTCCTTTTTTCTGCTGGTATCATGGGAAAAGGCATGGTTAGCTGGTTGAAACTCATTGCCTTCCACATGCAAATCTTGATATCAGTAGATTGCTTACTTTATGCAACACAGTCTTTAGGCAGCAACTTATCTAGACAAATGCAGCTTGAGTATAAAGGAAAGACTGGTAAAAATCATTTAAAAGAATTTTGATTGGTTTTAAAATGGTCTGATATGTTTTAGCCTTTTAAAAACATTTCTACTGTTTACATTGCTTTAAATTGATCATGTTAATTTTATTTCACGTCACCATGTAATAAACAGATAGATAGAGCTCATTCTCTATCTCTTTAGATAGAGAATGAGCTATAAATGTATGTATGTATGTATAAATAAATAAATAAATGATTCCGCTTCTGCACTCCACACCATGTAATTCTTCTATTCAAATGGGGGGGGTCCTGTTTATTACAGCTTCTATCTCATTCTCTATCTTTTTTTCATTCTCCCCTCCCCATAATAATTGCAGCATTGCCTTTGAGCTTCTATGGCATTTTCCAATTACTGTATCTATTTTTTAGATTTATATTCTGCCAAAAGGACCCTCAAGGCAGTACGCAGTAAAATATAATGAAAATACTGACACTGAAACAAACAAATAAGTCATAAACCAGTCATCACCAAACATCAGTTAAAACAGTAAAAAGAAATAATGAAAACACTGAATAAAATTTTGCAAAAAAAAAAGGGGGGGCCTCAATTAACCAGCTCCAAAAATCTGTTAATGATTTTAATTCCTGCACCCTGAACTATCTCATCAACTGCCAGGTAGAACAAAACATTCAGCAAGTTATATTCATCAATATAATGTATCTTCTTCTAGGTTTTTAATGGTAATTCCTAAAGGAGGCTATGGCAAACCATATCTGAGTATTCCTTGCTTAAGAAAACCCTATGAAATTCATAGGGTCGCCATAAGTTGGCAGGTGACTTGAAGGCACGCACACATGCACATATATTATGCTGGGCACCTCATTGCTGTACAAAGGACAGACATTTGTTTGAAGAAGTGCTACAGGATAGTCTTCTATCTGAAGTATGGTTTAAAGCTTTAAAAAATGGTGGGAGCAGATCATGTAAGTTTCCCTTTCCATTAGTGGTTAACAGACTGAGCAGTCATGTGTCTATCTGACCAGTTTTCCCCATAATGGTGAGATGTACTGTAGTTAAGTTTATAGTTTATTATCTATCTCACACACATACACACATATATACATACATAGGCAGATCATCTGTATCTGTCCATCTATACGGCTTGCTTCTTACCACCATGGCTTTCTGACTTGGTCATTATGGAGTAGACCATGGGAATCCTGGCCCATCCTTGCCAGTGCCATCAGTTACTTTTGTGTCAGGGAAGATTCTTTCACACACTGGTAGAAATCAGGATCTACATATGAACAAGAGGCAGCTTCTACAGCTGAGTCATCCCATTTAAATCTTTACCTGTTTAAAAATCAACAATGCTGTGATGTTTTACAACAGGATTTTTAAGTCAGCTAATTTTACCCACCATGGATCTGTCAGGGAAGAAGGAAACAAACTAAGCTAACAAACCACTGGAAGCTGACATACACCAAACGCTTAGACCAATGCACTATACCAGCACTTCCACTTCTCCCAGGATTGTGCAGTGCTGATGAGGGAAAGCAGGCATAATTTGTCAGTTCTGAATGTCCTATTGTTCCCACGCGTTCCTTCCTTTACCATCATTGCACCACAACCTTTTCTTCTTGCTCACATCCTGTGCTACTTTTGGTGACATAGTGCACCATCAGGATCCCAGCCTTAGAATTTCTGTCTGTATAATTTTTAAGAAGTTTCTCCTGGAGCTGGAATGTTAAAGGCCTCTTGGTTCTTCCAAAATAATAAAGCATTAGGTTGGCCACCACAGGAAAGCTTAACAAACTCTCTGTATCCAAAGCATGAAAGGAATTTCATGTGCAGATCAAACAGCTGTGCCTTTGATTCCATGTATACCAACTAAAGGATAATATGCGATTATTACGGTTTCAAATTGCACATATCTATAGCTCTGAATACCAAGGCATGCCTACTGAGTAAATGGTATTTCCCAGTTACTGGAAAAGGCAGCAGAAACAGTACCTACTCAGTGTGAGGTAATGATGCTGTAATCCAAAACACTCTTACTCAGGGAGTAGGCTCACTGAACTCAGTGGGTCTTTTCTTCTGAGCAGACATGAATAGGATTCCATTGGAAAGTAATGCAGACACGCTCAGTTAAAAAATTCTTTCACAAAGAAGATCCTTTCTACAAAATCTTTTTACACTACCCAGTCTTTTCTCTTCTTCTTTGCCCTCTGTTTATCTGGATATTTTTAAACAGCATTGGCATGGAGAGGATGGAAAAAAGAACTGGAAAAACAGAGATTTTCAGTGCCCAGCTGCAGCAAGTGTGTCTTCAGTAAACAATGCAGTAACACTTGAGCAGGGGAAAAAAGCAGTATCCTACTTGAGCTGATCCTACTGCATGTGTGAATGCCTTCTGACAACAGGAAAAGCAAAAAGAAGCTGTCTCTGAAATCTCCTGCTGAGCACATAAGAATAGCAAAATAGTGAGAAAGAGGAAAAACAGATTAGCCAGCTTCACCAGTTGGTCCCAGCATTTTGGAAGGAGAGTGGGGGAAACATCCTTGGCTACATCTTGGAAGAAGCTTTCTAGTGGTTCAAAATGGTTTTGTTTGTTTATGCAAGCCTTACTTGACCTGGTTGTTTCACTTCATATGTGCAGAATTTTAGGCTTGAATAAAAAGGCTGCTGAAACATACTGAATTGCTTTTCTTTTTGTGATGCAGTAGCATATCCCTACTCTTTCTATGTCATTCCTACCTGTGGTACCAAACACCCAGGGACACAACTATTAAATTAACTGTACAAGGAAGTTAGCTACTCCAAGGTTACAGTTCCTTTCAGTAGCTTTCGATACCATCAACTATGGTATTCTCCTGGGCTACCTCTCCAGGATGGGGGCACTGTTTTACTGCATCTCCATTCCTTCCTGGAGGAGTGCATCCAGAAGATAATGCTGAGGAATTTATGTTCAGCATCCTGTTGTCCAGAGATTTGGAGTTCCGTGTCACCAATATGCAGATGACATTCAACTTTTTCTCTCTTTTCCATCTAACTCCAAGGAAACTGTCTCAGTGTTAAACCAGTGCTAAACTAGTGTCTATCGTTGGTCATCTTTGGCAGAGTAGTGCTGCAATCTGTTGTTCATTAAATAATGTATTCTTTGTTTTGGAAGCACTACTTGTCCTTTTTTTCATGTGGCACAACACTCCTAGGTTAGTAGTTCATTAGTCTCCCATTTGTGTGAGTCACAGAGACCATGAGGAAGAAGGACAGTTGCTTACTGTAACTGTGGTTCTTCAAGTGTCCATCTGTGAACTCACACAACCCCACCCATCCTCCCCTCTTCATGTCCCCTCTGGCTGCTGCCTAAGGAAGCCAAGGAACTAACGGTTTAGGTAGGAAGGGGTTTATATACCCTCAGAGGATGGAGGTAGGGTTCCTGCCAAAACACCTATCTCTAGGCTCTAGAACAGTGGTTCTCAACCTGTGGGTCCCCAGATGTTCATGGACTTCAGCTCCCAGAAGCCCCAGCCACTATGGTCAATGCTCAGGGCTCCTGGGAGCTGAAGTCCACAAACATCTGGGGACCCACAAGTTGAGAACCACTGCTCTAGAAGGTTCCAAACAATGCACTGCACAGATGCAGATGACCCATTTGTGTGAGTCACAGAGACCATGAAGAAGAACTGTTTGGATACTTCAGCACGTTCAAAACGCTACATCGACTGCTGGCTGGGTCTGGTTTCAGGAAGAATATTATTGTGCCAAAACAGCTTCACTGGCTATCAGTCTGTTTCTGGACATATACCCTTTGCGCATAGCGTTTTTAAAGCGTATTAGGCACGCTCCCTCCCCCCTTCACGAGCCGCCGTAGCGCATGACGTTCTGGTGAACCAGATGCTATCACAGCCACGGATAGTGCTGATAGCGCATTTTCTTAAAGCGAAAATAACCTCCCTTTCACACATCAGTTGCGCGACCAGAGGGCCTGTGGAGCCGTCGTCCAGTGTGCTTCCAGGAAGGATCCAGGAGTGGGTGAGGTGTGGGCAGTCCCTGCTGCCTGTCCCTCATGCAGCAACTCCCAGGGGACACTCCGCCCAGCAGCAGGCTGGCCGCTGCCCCCATCGCAGCAGGGAACACTGCACGATATGTCGCCGTGAGAGGCCAACCTTGGGCTGCGTCGCCACTCACACTCGAGACGACAGCAGCCCCCAGGGTCCAGCCAACTGTGTTTTTTTTAAAAAAAAAAAAACCCGGCACTATCATTAGCACGTTAGCACATTACCAACGTAGTATGAAACAGCCTGTTGGCAGGATCTATCGTGCTAACATTAGCACAATAGTCGACGAAACAAAAAAAAACCACTGACCAATCAGGGGCAGTGGGGCGGGAATAGGGCGGGACCTGGGCGTGGCCCAGGACGCCAACATGCAGACAAGACACCGGGCGGGGACTGGTGCTCTCTCGAATGCCCTACCATGTATGGACTGCAAGGGGCTCTTTACTGGGCCTCTTGCAATATTGGCAATATCATGAGGGCTCTAGTTCGTCGCGCTATCAAGGTAAGGTGTGAAAAGGGCCATAATTAAAAGCGCTGGTTCTGATCTATAAAGCCCTTCTGCCTGAGTTCTACAATCTTCAGCAGAGGACTTTCTGTATGGCCCACCACCTTCCAAGGCTCAGTTGGTGGGACATGGAATAGAGCCTTTCTGGTGGCTGCTCCTAGTCTTGGGAACTCCCTCCCAAGGGATGTTTGCACCCTCTCTGTTGCTTTTCGTTGACAAGCAAAGAACTTCTTGTTTAAAGAAGCCTTCAGACTTGGCTGACCAAGGTGGAATGATGAGTAACTGGGTGTACTGTTTTAATATGCACTCTGTATTTTAAGTGTTTTAATCATTTTAAATTTTAATGCTTTAAAAATGGTGTTTTAGTTGATGGTACTATTTAATGTTTTTAAAACTTTTGTACTTCATACTGTTTGAAGTGCTCTGTTTTAATTTATGCTGTAAACTGCTTTGAATCTCATTTGGGAGAAACTGTGATATAAAATAAATAATTATTACATAACATACATACATACATAATAAGAACTCGTTCCTTCTTTTGAGGATCTCCAGAAGTTAGAGTATGAAGTGAATGAAACATATTTTCCTTTCTGGAAGGAAAGCATTAGCTTGGGTTCAAACTTAAGGGAACTTGAGATGCAGTGAGTTCTTGCTAGTTCTGAGCCTGTCCTAGCCTGGTGCAAGGTAAGAGGCTGATTCCTGCCTCAAGCTGGAAAGTTTTACAGTGATTAATACAAAGGGTTCCTGTACCCCTGGAGAGAATCTAATAAAGGCATTACCACAATACAGAGTTCAGACTGATGCTGTTTGTGCATTAGCAAGCACGTATATCAGCATCCGGGATGCCTGTGATTGAACTGCATGTTCTTAGTACACATTTGGTGTCACCATATTTAATACAGACTCTTGATGCAAAAGGTGAAAGGAAGTCTTCTAAAAAACCACTGAGACCAATGGTAACATATTAACAGTGAAATCCATGGCAGTGCTGTACATCAAACCATCTGCTACAATACATAATGTCTGTTCAGAAAAGAAGACCAGCTGAATGCAGTGAGATTTACTGCTTGCTTTAAGATGTGTAGGGTTGCAAACTAAATGTTTCTCTACTGATTTATGGCTTAGTAAGCTTAAAAAGCATACAGAACTTTTAAAAACAGAAGCTGCATTGACATACATACATTCAAAATAATTGCAATAAAATTTCTTTCTCTAATACATACATTAATATTTTATATGCATTTTTCATTTTCTGTATCAAAATATTTTATTAAAGTTTGTGGAGACAAAAGAATAGAAAGCTTTCTACTCCTTGCCTTAAAAATTCTAGTAATACCACCAATATAATGTTAGCTCTTTTCTTGAGTCACTTCACCTTTTAATAACAGGTTTAAGTATACCACAACACAACACAGAAATTTCAGTACTTAATATCAATGATAAGGAAATGTTCAGCTTAATATATAATACAGAAACCTCTCTCATGTAGTCCACTTTACCTTAAGCTATGAATGTACCTGTTTACAAGCAGGCTTTCAGTCTTCCAGTCTAGGTTTTAAACAGTAAAACCTCTCTGCTCTAAGGCCTCCGGGGAAAAATCAATTTATTCCTACTTAATTTTACTTACATGTTTATTTATATTGCTGCAATTGTGCATCTATTGATATAAATTAACATATGTGAAATTTATGCAAATCTGTTCCTTCTTTTGGGGAAAGAAATGCATATATGGCCACTTTATCCCTCATTCCATAATTCTACCTTGCAAATAGATCCATAGGATATTTTTAATTATTTTCCTGAGTTCCAGTTATGTCTGAATGAATACATCTGATTTTTAAAATATGCATAAAGTGAGTATGGGAGCCAGCTTGGTTTGAGCATTAAACTATGACCCAGACCATTTCCGCACTAGCCTGTTGTAGTGCCATGATTCCACTTTCAACATCCTATGGAATCCTGGGGTTTGCAGTTTTGGGAGCAGCCAGCAGGCCACAGTGAGACCAGGGTTTGAACCATGGAAACCCACTGGGTGACACTGAGCGTGTCACACTCTCTCGGTTTCAGAGGAAGGCAATGACAAATCCCTCTGAAGAAATCTTGCCAAGAAAACCTTATAAGTTCATTTCAGGGTCACCATAGATCACAAACAACTTGAAGGCACACAACAATGAAGTACAGTATAATTAGGAAATAGAACTAGATTTTATCCCAAGTAAATTAATGTTGCCAAACCAGACAGCAGATTGTAGGACAGGTGCAAACCTACAGGGGAAGATTACAGGGGGTGATCAGTGGAATGAGTACTTAACCTCTTGCCCTTGTGCAACTTTTCTTGCAAATGCCTCTCGTTTAGGTTGGTGTCATTTCTGGCTCCAGTGGGGTGAAACAGGAAGAGGTCTCACTGCATGGGTGTAAGTACACTTATATGACCATGGATTCCACCCAAAGAATGAAATGGAGAGCAGACAGAAGTCTTAAAGTTGCCTGTCAGTAGTTAGCACCCAGATAACAAAATGACCAGGTGTGCAAGCCAGCTGATCAGTCTTCAACACTTTTCTTTCCCTGTTATTAATAAATAAATAAATATATGCAGGCTGAATTATCATTATTCCTTTAGCAACTGATAATTCCTACTCAAGCAACTATGTTTAAAAAGGAAACATCTGCTCCTTTTCAAAAATGTCAGCACACTGGGGATGCATCTCAATTTAATAGTACTATTTTGGCAGACTGTGGTCTCTTCCATACTACAGAGTTAAAGCACTTTGATAACACTTTAGAATTCTCCAATAGAGAGCTTTAGTGCCTCACCAAACTACAAATCCCAGGATTCTATTTCCGCACTACACTGTTATAGTGCTATTATTCCACTTTAAACAGCCTGTTTAGTTTAGTTTAGTTTACTGAGGCCAAAAAGCTCTCTGGCTGAGAATTCTAAATGCCCCTCTGTAAACTGCAAACCCCAGGATTCCATAGGAGGTTGAAAGTGAAATAATAGCACTATAATAGTGTAGTGCGGAAATGGCCTAAGATGGGGCAGTAGCAGTTAAGACAGTACCAAAATACTGTTAATTGTGTGGTGCGAGAGAGTTGTAAACCAGAAGAGAATTACCAGAAAACTGCAGCCTAAAACTTGCCGGTTTGGTCAAATAAATGTAGGTTCTTTATTTCTTGCTGTTGAGTTCCAACTCACTATACCACCCTTACCTAGGTATTATACCTTCCAACATTTCACAGATGAAAACTGGGACATGTGTGGTCAAGCAACATCAGAGTGTAGTCAAGATGGCAAAAGTAACTAACAAGGAAGGACATACAAACTATGAGAAGCTTCAGCAGCTTGCTTTTGCCTGAGCCTACTAGGAAGGGCAGATTTCCAAACCCTCTCCCCTTAACCCTTGCTGAATTAATTGAGTGCAAAATATTTTTACACTGTGAACAGTTTGCAGCAACTGAAGTAGGTTCAGGATAAAGAGGAAAAGTGGGAGGAAGAGGGAAATGCTGACATGTTTTTAAACATCTGAAAAACTGGGACAACACAAAATTAATTGGTACTCCTCCGGTCAAATCCAGACAGTTGGAAGGCATGTTGTATTGTCTCCCCACCCCAGCACTCATTCAGTTGGTCCAAGCTTTACCTGGGTTAGTAACCACAAGACACTCATACCCCCAAGCCCTTTTTCTTCTCATGCGCTGTCTTCCCCGTCACCCAAACTCCTTTTCTTCCCTAACCCTATGTTACATCAGAAATGTGCTTCTCTCTCTCTCTCTCCCTCCCTCCCTCCCAACCTGCAGGCAACCACTTTCATAGATTATGTGCTTATTACACAAATAATGTGGTCAGTCATGAAAGGGCTAGACAGCACAAACTCTAGTAATTTCCCAGTCAAAGGCTTGATAGATAGGAAACAAAAGGCTTTTCTTAGCTTTATTCCATGTTATGCAAAAGTGTACAACTTAAGTCCAAAGTGTCTTGTGCACCTCCATCTTGTGACTCCTTTTCTTGACCACTTTTTCACCTTGTAAAGCTCTTGTGCCTTTAACTGCTGTAGGATATGCATATATTCAAAAAATGTGTTGCTCTTCAGAAGGGAGATTCCACAAAGTTATAAACTTACACAAAGCATCTACATTTCATAACAGCACCTAAGCTCAGCCTCATGCTCACTTGTCCTCTGCAAAATGGGAACAATTACACTGACCTGATTCAGTAAGGATTACTGGACTAATGTAGGGAGAGAGTATTGTATTGTGGGGAGAATGGAAATGTTAGGACTACAGCTTCCATAATCCCCTGGATGCGATAGTGAAATGTGTCTCTCTACATTTTTAAATCTCCAAAATGAGATATGAATCACAGATGTGGCTTCTCTCATTTGCTAAACATGATGAAAGGCAGTAGTGATTTCTTACTTGCAAAACTATTGTGTTAAATAATGACTACAGTAGGCCCTCCACATTTGCAAGGGTTAGGGGCACAGAACCCTCACAAGCAAAAAAATTGCTAATAACTGCCTCTGAGTGAGCACCCCTCCCTCATTCCCTCCCCCCTCCCCTCCTCCAGTCTCCTGACTGTTGCCTCATGCCCCGTCTTGTTTTTGCACTTCCATGTGGGCAACACACCCGTGAAGGTGACAAGCAGGAGAGCGCAGGGGAACGAAGATCTTTCTCCCTGCACCCTCCTGCCAGCCGCTGCCAGTGCACCCACACAGGTGACAGGCAGGAGAGTGCAGGGAAGTGAAGATCTTTCCTCCTCCCTGCGCCTGGGCAAAAACCCAGGGAGTGGGAGGGTGAGAATGAGGGGAGGCAAGTGGGCACCTTGCAAATAATCAAATTCATGAAAGTCAAACCCACAAATGTGAGGGAAGGACATTTTGCCTCTTATCTCAGCTTCTATAAATGCTAGACACATTACACCAATATCAGTTTCATCTCACTTTAATTGTCAGTGCTCTGTCCTAAGGAATCTTGGGATTTCGTGAGGTTTATATAGAATTATCTGCTAGAGAGCTCTAATTGACTCCCCTGAACTCCACTTTCACAAATACCCTGAGTTCTGTCTTTCCTAAAAAATTAAACTGTTTTATTCCTCAGTCCATGTCTTCTTAGGGTACCTTCAAAGTACCTCACCAAACTACGAATACCAGAATTCCTTCAAATGGAGCCATACGATTAAAATGCCATGAAACATGCCTTTGTAGTGTAAATACACCTTCTATCTCTGTTCTTATCTCTGTGAATTTATTTCCTCATTCTTTAGTATTTTCCCCTCCTATCCTAACTTACTGAGATACCAACAGTTCAAATTAACAAAAATGAAACCAAAGAGTTGTTTCAGGGAGGGAAGAACCTTTAAGATGATGTAGGGGGGGCCCTCTAGGGATAGGAATATCTGAAATAAAGTCAATTCACTCCCAAAGCTATCAAGAAATGCCCTTGTCCACCTCCTGGAAGATTAAAAAAAGAAATCACATTGTATTTAGCTCAGCAATGTTACTGTTTATGAACATAAAGGGTAAGACTTATCCAAACACCCTCCCAAGTTCTATAATTAATGTCAGTTGTAGTGCTAGAGATGAAACAGAGTGCTTGGTCTTTCTCGGCAGGCATGCTGAAATGCACAGTCCAGTAAATGTCGTCTGTGGCATGAAGTCAACTTGGCATAAAAGTAATGCAATATCTTTCAGTATAGCTCTGCAAATGATACTTCCTCATGCAAGGAGTGTCTTTACAACCATGAGCTTTAAATGTCTCTCTTTTGGTGGGCACATTCCAGAAAGCAGGAATCAAGAGTTATTTTTAATGTGATTTTTACAGTTGCCTAGCAATAAATATCCTAAGGATGGCTACATGAACTCATGCAGAAAAGCACCATGCCTCTCAAAGATTGCACTCAAAAATAGATTTGGGTACAAAAATGGCATCATGATGTCCATCTACTTAGTGTCTCTTTTCTTTTCAGCTCAGTCATAATGTTCAAGAAATGTCCTGTACAACAACAACCTGTTCAGTACGAAATGTAAGACTATGCATTTTTTGTAACAATGACTACTAAGAAATTCCAATCTTTGTTGTTGTTAGGCGCCTTCAAGTCAACTCTGATAAGGTTTTCTTGATAAAATTTATTCAGAGGCGATTTGACATTGCCTTCCTCTAAGGCTGAGAGGGTGTGACTTGCCCAAGCTCACTGGTCGAGTTTTCATAACTGAGTGGGATTCAAACTCTGGTCTCCTAGATCCTAGTCTGATGCTCAAACCACTACACCATGCTGATCTCCAAAAGGATTTCTAGGCTTTCCTTAAATATCTTGCTGAAATTTTTATGTCAAATTCAGAAGTGTGTCATAGTTCAGACAGCCCAATAAATTCCACTCAACCATGTGAGAACATCAGATTCATAATGTATGAAACATATGCAACTACAGCACCAACCCTGGAATAGAAACAACAAACCACAGCTATTACTATTTGCAAGTTTTATACATTGTATGAGACGTCTGAAGTTTTCTACTGACAGCTTTTCACACCCTATTGGTATAAAAATAAAAAAATCAGCACTACTTACTGAATACATCCCCACGTGGTTTCTGAGGCTCTACTGGTATCCTGTTGTCAACTGTAAAACCTTGATGTGTCGTTGTTTTATGTAGTGGTTCTTGAGTTGTAACTCTTGATATTCTTGTTGTTACCGGCTTGGGGGGTGTTGGGGGGGGTGTCGGGGGTCTTGTCATTGGTGGAGATCTTGTCACTGGCTTCAAAGCTGGTCTTGTTGTTGCAGGCTTTGTTACAAACCTGGTAAATGGTTTCTGTGTAGGCTTCATAGTAGGCCTTTGTGTTGGCCTTATTGTCTTAGGAGCAGGCTTTGCTGTAGCTATGGATGGTATATGAGGGGATTTGGTGGGCTGCTTTGCAACACCAGTTTCAGGTATCCAATTGGTCATGCCACCACTACCTTTAGGAAACGTTGTATTGCCTTTAAACACGTGATATGGACCAGATGGATCAATCATGACTTTGGGAATAGCTGCGGGTTGGGGGAGATACAGAAAATCATTATCTCTATATACAAAGCAAATTCCTCTGAATGCAAGGCTAATTCCACCTGCTACTACCTTCACTGAGAGCAACAACTGAACTCTCCTTTATTCTGGGATATAGTTATCAAAAGTATTGTACTAAAATCTTATCTGTACCATTTGCTAACGTCACTTCCTCTCTCCTGCATTTTAAATACAATTAATGAGAACTATTTCTATGTCTTTCTTGCAATATAAACTCATGCTTTAAAAAGTACATTACTTCATAACACTGTCACATGGCTCCTGTGATTACTTTTTCAGACAACATGTTCCACGTTTCTCTATTCAGCATAGCAGAAGATTCTAAGAGGTACAGTCCAAAAATCTCAGTTTTTAAATTGACTAAGTCCTAAGGCAGCTTTCCTTAACCAAACACCTTCCAGATGTATAGGACTACAGCTCTCATCATTCCCAGAAAGCTGGGAGCTGTAGTTTGATATGTCTGGAGGGCATCCTGATGGGGAACAGTGGTCTATGCAATTAAACAACTGCCTTCCAGCAGTGTGGAAGCAGAAATTGTCCCTACCAGGATGCTTTTGTAGGCACATAGTACTGGACAAAACAAAAACAGATATTCATACAAGACCATCTTAATAAAATAGGCAATACTTTCTGATATTTATTCAAAGAGAAAAACACTGGGCATATGAACTGCATATAGTGGCTTAAACTGCTATGTTTTAAGTAGTCAATTCTATTGTTGCTTGGGAAATTCTGCAGTGCACTTGCAAAAATAGGTGTATATTCCCAGAGGCAGTATACAGTTTTATTGGCACATTTTTATTGTAACCTCTGTGGCTTTTATAGCTTTACCTATCTACATATTACACTTCATGGTGTTGCATGGCATAGAGATGCTACATGGTGGTTCTTCTATGAATACCAATTTACAAGGGTAGCATTTCTTTAAAACATCATCCTGGGGAAAACACCTGCAGCAATTCTTCTTGGCAAGTATAAAGTGTGCTGTAATGCTGATTCTCCAGTATATAACTCACATTATAAACACTCTATGCATAAGGCAGTGCAAATGACAACCTTTAAGACACTTGAGACACTGAGGTTGCACTGAATTCAACAAGAGCTGTTGCTGAGTAAGCCTATGTAGTATTATACTCTAGGAGCTTCTACATTGAAAGCTACATGACCATCTTATTTCCCCACAAAAATAAATTGGAAGACAATGTAATCACTGGTATGAAGAGTATAATTTATTGCAATCTTTATATTGGGTTTCTACCCTGCAAATATTCTAACAAGGACTGAACCTTCACTGCCTTAGGAACTGTACCAAGACACACAGAGACAGTCCTTTACCCCACATCTCTCTCTGAGATGCTGTCTCAGAGAGAACCATATTAAATGGATCCTGTTCACCTCTGCCATGTGCCTCAGCTGAGCCAAAACGCGTCTCATTTTCAATAGCAACGAAAGCTGGTGAAAGATTTAGTACTATCAGCAGGGCTACTGGTTGACTTCTCCAAAGAAAGACATCCCCACTGAGGTTTAACTTATTGTTCAAATCTGTCAACCTCTTACAAGTGTGCCACTTGACCAACTTGCAGTTTGTGCACAATTCAAGAGCAAACACACTAGCAAGCACACTTCTTTACAAATTTAGATGCCAAGAAATTGTGGTTTTTATTTCTGTTGTTCACATGCAACAAAATTATTTCCACAAAGTAAAGCCCAACAATAGACAAACATCTTTAATTGCACAATACTTAGATCTCTCTTAAAATGTTGTCATATGCTGCCAAACACATGCAGGAAATAGAAACAACTAGGTGGTCCTAAGTCTCAATTGCAATAATTCCATGCAGCTTTAACCCATCACTCATAACCACTGGTTACTGGAGGAGGCTGGTGTGGATTTGAGTCCAACAGTGTGGGCCTAGGCTCCACACCCTGCCTTAGAATTTCAACACAAATAAAGCTACTGCTGTTCTGAAGAGCAGTTGGGTATGAGGAGAAGACTACCAGGCAAGAAGGAGCTCTATAAAGAAACCTTTAAGCTCAGCACCGTCTACTTGACAGGACTTGACAGGTACAGGACTTTCCCATCCCTGCCACTTGAAATGCAAATAGTTGAATCTGAAAGGCTCTGCCAGTGGCTCCTCCCAGGCTTTAGAACATCTTCCCAAGGAAGTTTAGATTGGCTTCCACTCTCTTGTTCTTCCTGTGGCAGACAAAGTACTTTTTATTCAATGAGGCCACAGACACTTAAGCTGGTCTGCTGCTGAGGAGTGTTTAATGAATTGGATACTGCCTTTTGTTATTTTTAATTTGTATTTTGTTTTTAATCTGTATTTTGTTATTGTTAATTGACTTCTGGCCGTATTTGGCAGAAAAGGGAAATACAAAATTGAATTAATAGCGCACACTGCACCACTGAGCTACAGCAGCTCTCCTCTAGTTTAAGGAAACGATCAGTTGTGATCCAGCTGTATCAACAAGAGAACTAAGTATCAAAGGAGGAAAAAATACATATATGAAGATCCTCTTCTTTGGAGCAATAAAAAATCATTGCTTAGTGGATTATCAATATAATAATGTCACACCAACATGATTGAGACTGACATCATCTGCAGAAGTTAAGAACTGAGAAAACCTTGCAGAATACATACCATGAAAGTGTTAATAATCTACAGTAAATACGTAAGCAACCAAACCACACTCCTGCTAAGAGGAAACTGCAGACTGCAAAACATCAAAACAATCAGAGCAATGTACAGAATGAAACTGCAAACTGGGCTCACTGGATTTCAATTCTAAAAATGAAAAGAGCTTGTGGAAATGTATTTTTACTCTGGTATATTAATGCCCATAAAACTTTAAATACAGTGCCCATTTAAAACTGCTCAGTGAAACTGAGATGGATGCAAGTCTACTACAAAATTTATTGCACAATAAATTGTTCTTCCCATCTCATTCTGACTTGGAATGCAAGATGAAAAGGATCATTACGTACCTATGCACTTCATTCCATCACCTCTGTATCCGTCTTTACATTTGCATTTGTAAGATCCCTGTGTGTTGTAACATTGTGCAAAACCTTCACACTGATATTGGCCAAGTGAGCATTCATCTATATCTGCAGCAGGAAAAGAAAGTATAAAAGGCTTTTTATATGTAATGCAAGTTACGGTGTACTTACATGAATCATGTAATGTGAATCACATTAAATGTAAAATCATCTGTTATTCCTCTCTTGTTAAAAATTGAACTAAACCATACTCTTGTTTTGAAATATTACAATGCTAGTCATTAAAGAGCTCAACAAATTACTAATTTGAGTGTTATTTTGCTGTCCAGCTCCCTACCAAAATGTTCCAAATGGGCTTTAGAACTGACCTTCTACAGCTACATTTTAGATCTGCTCACCACATAGCTTTTAAAGAGGACCTGGAAGTCTTTTGTAGAGGTTACCAAGAAGGAATGGATCAGGACATGTTGTTCTTTTGGGGGATGGTATTTGAATTGTGACATAAACAGTATTCGCTCAGGGGGAAAAAGGATGCATTTTGAAATCTTTCTCTGGTGGTTTATTTTATGGAAACAAGTATTTGTGGTAGTTTAAACTGAAATTTTACACTGAAAGATATTGTTCTCTCCTCCTTACAAGATGTCATAGGATAGAGCCATAGCGAACATCCATCAACATTTCTAGAAAGCACATATCATCTATCCATAGAATACTGTTTTCAAATGGATGCATGTTCAAAAGCACATCCACATTCTGGTATACTAGTCACACACAAATATCTTATTAAACCAAGGCTAGAACTGGATTAGGAAGCTGGATTTGTGTATATTGCCCCCCATGTTAATTTTTCACTGTTTATCAAAAATCAGAAAGGAAGGTCAGTTTCGTATGACTAGGTTACTGCCTGAAGTAATTTAAGCCTTAGGTATTTGCCAGCAGTGGTTACCAGTCTTACCAGCCTAATCCATTGTGTCCTGGCCACTCAAGTTAATGAATATGGTCCTGAAAGGAGGTCATAAACTTTAAATAGATTTCATTATTAGCTATGGACTGAATAAGAGCTTCTGGACTGAGTGCCTGACTCATTATAGAATAGGTATTATGAGCATGGAAAATTCACATTACAAGACACATTACAGAATGCTGGTGAGATATATGGTCAGATGCACAACCACAATCAGTCACAAAAAAATGTCTCATTAAGGTGTGACTAAAATTAAATCAGTTATGTGTGCTCATTGTCCTAGTGGTGTTGGTTGTTGTGTGCCTTCAAGTTATTTCAGACTTATGCAAACTCTAAGACACTCTGTGGGTGAGAGTGGGTGAGGCACCCAAGGTCACTCAGTGGGTTCCTATGGCCAAGCCGGGAATCGAAATTTGGTCTCCAGGGTCATAGTCTAATGCTCAAACCACTACACCATCCTAGCTTGGTGTCAGTTCATTGGCATGCTCATTGTTCATTCATTGTCAAAATATCCTATAACAATGACTGAGTCAAGTTCAGTGATGATCCCAGGAATCACAAATTATCAGGACTGAAATTGGTGAAAAGCTGTTGTGTTTGAATCATTCCTCTAGTACATGTAAATGCTGATATATGTTTGCACAGGGAAGTTATTCTGCTAACCGTAAGCTTTTCTAGGCGCATAAGTCTTCACTGGAAGTAAATCTTGCTAAGAGAACTTAAATTACTTTTTTCATGAAATAAGACCTTTATGAGGATTTTCAAGGCTTCAGAAACTATTTCACTATAAAAAGCTCTTGCAGTAGTTAAAAACAAATATTCTTTCTATAGCTTCTTAGTCTCTAAATCTCAGTAGATCTTAAATTAGTATTCCACAACACACAAATTGAAGTGGAACCTGTCTCATTTTAAGAAAACTGATTGAGAACAAGAGCATTCATTACCATCAAAACCAGATTTCTTGCTACTGTAAAGCCAGTTACAGTGAAATGCAAGAGTTCTAAAAATTTTGTAGCAAAATGTATAACACATAATTACTCTTGGGGAATAAAAAACAACTCCTGTGCAATTACAGTAAAACAGAAACTGGGGACAGTATTAGCATCTGGCAGTTCCAGGCACCTGTCAGGACCTCAGTACTTGGCAGTGGTGAATGCTGATTCCTTCCCTTCTCCTCTTATATTATTTTTTTTCTGAAGCCAGAGGCTGAATCTAGATACTCTTTTACTCTCTGATAGTGCCAGAGAGCCAGCTACCCAATATTGTTTGGAATGTTGTCACCATAACCAACACCATCATTATTATCAGTTTCAAAGTTCAGGTTGGATAATGTGGTACATTCCCAGCAAAGTCACTTTTTGTAATTATGGTATATACTCAAGTCTAAAAACTTTAGTCAAAATATTGACCCAAAAAACCTGGGTCAACTTATCCACAGGTCAATGTACCTCCCTGTACCTCATCTCTTATCAACAAAGGAACCATCCCCTCCTCTGAACAGAGTGGTGAAAGATGAGGCCTTAGTCGATCATGAGAGAACCTAAAAGCAGGACCTCTACTCTCTCTGCTATGGTGCCACTTCTGGTCTTCATGAATGCCTGGGTCAGAAAATGGCATTTCCCCTCAAAAGAATACCAAGAGAGTAGAGGAGGATGGTGCTTCCACACATTCCGTTTCTCAACCACAGTTGTGTCTAGCATGTTATGTTCTAACTGTTTGCCAGTTTGAATTCCACAGAATTCATTTTTGACAACTTTGTCAGGCTGATGTTCCCACCAGTTTTCTGAAGTTGAAGTATACATATGATCATGATCAATGATAATATCCCACCTTACAGTCTGGGACATAAGGTAGCTTATAAAAATTTAAATAGACACAGTTAAAATTAAAACAGATACAGTTAAACCACTTATCTAACCATTGCTAGGTAACCTCCACAAGGCTCACTAACAAAGGAAGGTAAGTGTCAGAAGACACTTTGGCCAGCTCTCCCCTCCCCAGAAATGTGGAAGGAAGATGGGGGTAAGCATCAATTTGGGATGCAGGTATCAACTTTGGCCCCTGGCAGACTACTGATTTCTGGGACCTGCCAAAGGATGTCAGATAAATAGCATCTGCACTATTTTAGTCTTCATAGACTTTTTGTGCTTCACTCCATCACACCCAACCGTGTAAAACTGGGGAAGCAACTGAGATAACAATCTTCACTTGATGCAAATAATAGGTACAATATTTTAAAAGGGCAGCTATATGAATGTGAAGAAAGAACTTTCTCCAAAAACAACATGTTTATCTCAGGTTCTGCATTACCTTCTACATAATATACAACAATACTTTATCTGCGTTATGGTATCATTTGCCACTTTTCTACTCCCATTGCATTCACTGGGGCTACCAGTGATGTAGGACAATGATGAAGAAATATACTGATATGGGCGGCGGTGGTGGGATGTTCCAAACATCATGATAAAGCAACACAGGTTCTTATATACATTGCAGAGGAGGGTGGCAGTCTTGTGTCTCTGTTCCAATGACATACTCTTCTGTAAAGCAGATGGATACGGTATAAAAATTGCAAATGCATCTGTTCCTCTAGGAACTGCTTTAATTACATTAGTTTAATTACCGTGGCACTGGTATTTGCCTCCAATGTACATCAAATCGAAGCCCTTGTGACACTTGCAAATATAGCTTCCAAAAGTGTTGACACATTTCCTGAATCGAGGACAAGTAACTCTCCCAGTGGCACATTCGTCAACATCTACAAATAGAGAACCATAAATTACTTGCAGAAACAAACTTTATGTCAAGAATATACAACCTTTTTAATCCCCAAAAGGGACACAGGATCAGCTGGGGGCTGCTCACATACATCCCATTGCTCATGGGAGAAAAATAATAAAAGAACAAAGTATCCCTTCGACATACCTATGCAGGTTCTGCCATCAGACGCTAGCTGTAAACCTGGAGAAGGACATCGGCAGCGTACCTCCCCTTTCACTACATCACAGCCATACTGACAGTTTGCCATTGAACATGTAAGGGCATCTGTGGAGATATCATCATTTTAAAAATGCTGTCTGAGATTGCATTTTATCAGGCTTTTAATAATGTGTAAATGAAATTTAGGAACACAGAAAGCCAATGAACAAAATACAGTTGATTTTTAACAGGAAAAACATAAACTTTTCTGGAGAACAAACATATAGAGTGTATCCAATGTGCTAACAGTGGAGCAAAAGTTATCTTAGTGCAAATGCACTTGATTTAAGCAATATTCAAGTTGTAATACAGGGCAAGTGTGCACTGGATTTAGGCAGCGTGCAAATTGTAGTGCGTCATATATGTGCTGTCTGTGTTGCACAGTTGCTCAGTGAAAAGCTCTGCTGCTAACTTTAGATTCATTTCCCCTCACACAACAGACCTTGCACAAGCACAATGACATTGTTGGAATTCAAGCCATGGATTCTACCTGTTTTGTACAACAAAACACCAGTTCCCTGATTTTAGCCTGGTGCCTTCCAGATATTTTGGGCTACAACTCCCAGAGAGAGTCACCTTCTATCACATCTGGAAGGGACCAAATTGGTGAAAGTTGCCATAAAAAGTGAACCCATTTGGATGACTGTATTACCTTTTATTCTCCAGCCACATACTATAAGGAACTTTTGTTAAACATCAGACGTTGGACTTTTCCGTATGGGGCAAGGGAATCGCCCCATACCAGTGCCCAGCGGACCTGTGTGCTCCATGCATGGGTCCAGGCTGGTCCGGAGCAGTGCATGGCCGCGCTCCGCATTGCTCTGGGGATGAAAATGGCGGCTTCTGGTTGGTGGAGGCTCTTCACCAACCGGTGAAGCTCACCAGCCTAAAGCCCGCCCCCGGCAGATCTGCAGGTTTGCACCACTGCGAGCCTGCAGATCTGCACCAGAGCACGGCCACGGAGTGGTATGCTCCGTGCTCTTGAAAGACCTGTTTTAAGCGGTGTTTCAAAAATACGCTGAATGACCACTTTGGGTCATTCCGGAGCGGGCTGAGGTCTGGAACTACACAAAGTAGTCCGGATCCAGTCCGCTCCCAGGTGTAGACATCCTCTCTGGAGGATGCTCTGCAGCGTTTTAAAAATCCCGTGCGGAAAAGGCCATTGATATATGGTAGAATATATGATCAAACAGAAATCTGTGAACACCCAGTGACTTTTTGGTATCCTGAAGTAGCTCAAGAAAGCTCACAAACTGGAGCTTTCAGTAAAATGAAGAATGCTTTGTTTTAAAAAAAAATGTTTATACACAAAACCAGAGTTTTATCTTACTTAGGAAGTCTTGAAAGAAAAGAAAAGAAAAGAAAAGAAAAGAAAAGAAAAGAAAAGAAAAGAAAAGAAAAGAAAAGAAAAGAAAAGAAAAGAAAAGGAGACAGAGAGAGAGAGAGAGAGAGAGAGATTCCTTTTTCTCTCTCATTCTTGGTGTGCTAAGTATTCAAAATATTCATTTTTAGGGGAATATGGAGAAACCTGGCCTCTGTGGCATTTATAGTATATTTTTAAAAGAAAGAAGCCAAAAGGCACCCAATAATTTTAGTAATCTGCATTTATACAGTGCAGCAACACACACCCACATATTAAGGCTTCTCTCAGGCACTGTATAACTGCATTCCCAAATATAATAATTGTGAGTCAAAGAATGACTTCATTCATGTAACTCATGATAATAAAATTAACAGATATTTTTGTTTAACTTAGCAAGGTTTATATTTTACATATCAAAGTTTGTTGCTTTTTAAACAATAGATTTAATTCTTTTAAAAGCAGGCAGAAGGGCCTTGACATACTGGAACACGAGCCATCTGGCATCAGCATATATCCATTCAAACAGTAACACTTGTAGCTGCCATAGGTATTCATGCACCGGTGTTTGCATGGCCTTGGTTTCAGTCCACACTCATTGAGATCTAAACAAGGCAGAAAGAAGAGGGAACAAATAAAGAACAAGAATTATATATTAGCATTTTGGGAATTCCAGAAGTTGTACACCACCTGGTTGCCTTCCTAATCCAATTCTGCCCTGAAAAGGGACTGGACCATAATCTAATTCTTGTAATATATTCCTTTACAGGCAAAGAGAAGGACAGTATGCACAAAATGCTACTAATCTCGTAACTGTGAGATTGTACACACTTTCCTTATCTGTCTTTCCCATTCACATCAGCTCCACAGCTTGGAAAGTTACTTTTTGGACTATAACTCAGCCCTAAATCATGGATTAAGTCTTATGTTGGCACAAAACTTAACCCAGGTTAGTATAACCTATGGCTAAAATCTGTGCCAAAGTAAGTCTTAATCCTGTTAAAACAAGTTGGCTGATGAAGGCAAGCACTGAAAAAAAGAAAAGCAGAAATATTCAAAAAGCTAGACTGAGGCTTAATCATATTCAAATAGACCCCAACAAAATTAATGGTTAGTGATGACTACTTAAGATTTTAAGACCCATGTATTTAAATGAATCTGCTACATTTATGGCTAGGTCTCAATCCAAATTAAAACAAAACAAAACCCTGGCCAACACCATTTTAGCACTGAAATTATATCACTCACCTAAAAACCCTAGGATAAATTTGGCTAAAGTAAAATATGCCCGTCTAAACTGCAATGCTGAATTTCCTTTAAAATGAAGTTTAAAGTACACTTGTATAATTATATGTGAATGCGTGTGTGCCTTCAGGTCACCTGTCAACTTTCCGAAACGCAATGAATTTTTCAGTTTTTTTTAGTTATTACCTAGTTATTAATGTCACAGGCTTAGAATAATACATGTCTATGTGTCTACGTGTGAGTGTGTGTATGTTAAGTGTTTTTGCAGGGAACTGTAATAATACATTGTTCTACTGAGATTCTATCAGTTGTTGAATTTTAATTAAATGCATAGATTTTTCTGCTGGCTTTACCTAACAGTTTAATCCACTGGTCAGTGGAAGCATCTGTGGTGCCAGTGCTTTGTTTAAGACTCACATCTTGCAGAATGTGCAAGAAATAATAGGAAGAGGCTTATGGCCAGATTTGTTTTCCTCTACTGCTCTTCTATGCATTGTCCAAAAACAATACAGAGTTGAATTAAGAGTATCCATTGTAATCCCATTACATCAGAGGATATCGGGCGATTCTTTCCTTGCCCTGGTATTCTAACATCAGCTGGGAAATATTTTACACCTGCAACTTACATTTTGTAAGACCTTGTATATGGGCAAATGAGAATTAAATCATCAAAAGCTTAGGCCCTACAGCTACCTTTGGGGATTAGTGTGGGAGGTTTTTCATTTTTTTTTAGCCATTTCACAAGATTTCATAATCTCTCTCAAAATGTTTTTATATCTGGTTTTTCCTCAGTTTTAATCGCCTCTACTACTTTTTCCACTGGTTACATTAAAATCCTTTATGAGATATGCACTTCCCCGTTCCAGCAACTCCCCCCCACACACACACACACAAAATAGTTAAATGGCAAAATCTGACACTGCATAAAGGAAACATGCAAGGACACATACACACTTAGTTAAGTCTTTTTTGTGTAGAAAAATACTGTCTATATCCAGGTCTCAGACTGCATCCAAAAAGTGGTAGTTTCCCAGCATTGTATGATACAGCACAGGGAAACAAAGGCATACCAGGTCTTTAAGTGTATTGTTCACTGATCTCAATAGATCTTAATGCCTTTAATGGATTCATTTTAATTGCTTCTGATGCTATGGGTAGCATTTTCATGACGACTTTTTGTATGTTTTCATTCATGTCTTTTCTAAGTGTTTTAAATGTGCTTATTTTTTTTGTAAGTCACTTTGTATTCCAGTAATAGGGAGAGTATGGGATAAAGATGAAATGATTGACGGTGGTGGTGGTGATGATGATGTATAGTATTTTGTGCAACTAGCCTTGGGCAAAGTCTCATTTGACCAGTGCGCTTTGCACTGCCCTTCCATTTAAGCTGGGTGAAAGCAACACTAGGGACTGTCACGGACTTAACATGTCAGGCAGGGGGTGTTAATAGGCTTGATCCATGCAAACATTTGAAAATATCTACTCTCCAGAAAAATTCTAGTGTGTTCATCTTTTTAGTAAAATGTCTCACCAAAGAATTATCCTACCTACTAATGTCATCGTATTAATCATCTTTTTAATAAAATAATTATGTATCAGCAATACTGACAAAAGCCCCATGTAAGTTTTATCAGTATTATTATCATTTATTCTAAAGACAAGTATATGATAACATGTTCATGACAAGAACTTCCTGACTTGTAGCTCAAATGCTCAGTCATGGCATTACACACAACATTTTTGTATACATTTTATTTAAGAAAACCTGGCTAATTTTTTGAATAAGTTTAAGTGAATGTTTGCAAGGTAGCTTCACCTCGGAGAACTGCACTAATAGAAGACCAAGCTTAGCATCAGAGAATGCTTAATGAAGTACTGTACACACACAAACACACACAGTGTTTTTGAAAAAGATTGGGAAACTCATCTTCTATCTATTTATTGTTTCGTGAGTTCTCTAAACAGCTCACTTAGAATAAATGCTCTCTGGAATGGCCAGCGAAGGAGGTAGAGAGAAACAGAACTTTGTCATTTGGATCCTATGAAATAAATATTTATAAAGACTTCAAGAGTTTGTTCATATCACCTGCTATTCTCCTTACTTTTTTGCCCTCTATGAAAATACTAATGAGATTTGAGACTTGTTTGGATGAGCCCAATTTATGCTGCTTTTTGAGATTTTTCTTCATTACTTACTCCAGGCTAAACAATTTGGCAATGAAGTCCTTCATACTTAAATGCTGCAGTTATATAGACGGGAAGGGGTGTGGGACTCAACAACAAAAACACAATCATATAGTTACATCAAAGCTGTATATGAAAAAGCATTTAGCAGATGGGGTGTTGCAGCATTTTGGAAAAGCTGTCTCAGACATAAGCGCAGGCTGCTAAGCTTGGGCATCGCACTGAAAGAAGAGAGAGATTTAATGTGATTGCATACCATTCATCAGGAAAGAAAACTTCTTCTGTGTTGCTGTATTTCAATATAACTAATAACTGGTGTACATGCCAATCAATAGACTATAATGAAATGTGAGCTTCACTTAAGCACATAACTGTATTCCTGCATTTAATCTTTGTAGCCCAGATGCTCTGAAGCTGCTGCCCTTCCAGGAGAACATTGTGGGACATTTGATGAGGTTGACTTCTATTTCCTACAGCGCTCAAAGCTATGAGCTCCTTCTCCAGGCTGTCACTAGCTGCTCACTCACCCTCTCCAAGATTACAAGGAGTGAGAAGGAGGAGCACCAGGCTCCAGACAGCACCCCTCTCTATATTGGTGCCTTTGTGGTTTGGATGTACAATCCACAAAGAGGAAAAGAGCAAGTAGCAATGACAGAAGCAAAAATACAACATACTTTGGAAGGAGGTCCAATAAAGCCTCCTTTCCCCTAGTCTTAAAGCTAATACTGCCTTTCTCTCATGTCGTGATCACAATTGCTAGTGAACCAGGGTAAGGATGAAGAGGATGAGCACAGCCGAAAGACATAAGAATGACTATTATTTGAATATGTAAAGAGTGCCTTATGAAGCATTATGTTGCATCTCAAGCTCCAACTAACAACTGGCTTTGACACCACCAAGAAGACTTTCTCACAGTATAGGATGGGATCTAATGCTGATTTCTGGA
This sequence comes from Iguana delicatissima, assembly GCA_948472985.1. Lineage (NCBI taxonomy): Eukaryota > Metazoa > Chordata > Lepidosauria > Squamata > Iguanidae > Iguana > Iguana delicatissima. Next base: position 652,504 of record CAOKZL010000308.1, read on the forward strand.
GAAGAGGGAGATAATTACAAGCTAACAGCATCACAAGATTCTGGTCTGGAGTGTAGATACATTACAATTCCACAACACTGACACCAATAGAAGCATTTGCCAGTGCAATTTCATTTGTTAGTCCTTTCGTTGGAACAAACAACATTTCAAAAAGATCACTAGTAAACAAAGATGCATTAAGAGCCTGCCCAAGGTACACAAACAGGTCTATGAGAATGTCCCAGTGATTCTTTCAAATGATCAAGATCAATGCTTTCTGGAGTCTATCTCATCAATTGCTACTTTAACCCAGCATCTCCAGATGCTGGGTCTGAAACCCACAGTCACTCAGTGAAGGTAATACTAGGTTAAATGGACAAATGGGCTATTTCTTGTCTTCTGCATATGCTTCTAGTTGGAGATTTTAGGGTTTGTGCTAAAGACCTTGTATACGCAAAGACTTGGTGATAGTTCCTCTTCCCCAGATATTAATATCTGTATTAGGAAAGCATGTAGAGCTAGGAACTGCATGATTTGCTGTATTGTACATTTATTATTGGCAGTCTCAGAGTATATTTACACATCTTCACATGCATTTTAGATGACAACACAGGTATTAATTTCTACGATAGAAAATAAAACAAGGACATTAAAAAGAGCGAAATACAATCAAGATTCTTGTGCCCATTTTCTTAAACCTGTCTAAGTAAGCTATATATTTCTTGGTTTAAAAGGGAGCTTAGAAAAATAAGCATGTACCCCAAAAGATTGAAGCACAGGCACAAATGGAAGAGAATTATCAATCAAAGGTCAAGCTTTTCTAGAATAGAGGTTTACAGCCTCAAGGAAGTGCCAATGCTCAGTTGCATTGCATGCCAAGCATATAGAGGGCTTTCATGTAGCAGCCAGAAGTTCATTGTCCTTTCAGCATATTTGCAAGAGGTTCTACTATAGGTTTAAAGCCGTGCAGGTGGAAGGAATGTACCACCTGAAGTAAAGGATTTCCCTCACCCCTCCACGGGAATTTTTTTGCATGATGTTCCAGCGGGCTGAAAAAAGGTGGTTCACTGGGCCAGTCGTATGGGGCTGCATACAGATGCTCACCTTCACAAGTTGATGAGAAGGCAAAAGATAAGTCAAAAGATCAAGAACCAGTAACATATCAAAGAACATTGTCTAAAAATTCTAAATAGATGATACATGACACCTGTGTGTCTACAATATATAACCAAAAATTTAAGTAACAAGCATTGGAGACAATGTGGGGGATAGGATCTTATTTCCACGTGCAGTGGTTATACCTAGTAGTAAATGGTTTTCGGTAAGAAGTGTCTATAGAGGTGGGTAAAATCACAACTCAGAATATTAACTTCTCACCAGGACTGGGCTTACTTTCACTGTTTCATGGCAACAGTTCAATCTTATCTCACAAACTCCTGTTTTTTTTTATTGTTTTTTGTTTTTGTTTTTGGTGAGTTTGTCAGTTTAGATGTTAACTACAAAAAAATCAGAAGACTGCAGTGGGATTTTCAGTGGATTATCAGAAAAATAAATTATGGAATATGGCATTAATGGAAAAATTAAGCAAGTAAGTAAAAAGTGCTAGGAATAACAAAGACCATGAAACTTTTAAAATTTGACTTCTCTTTATTTCTTTTGTCAATACAATCAGAAAGACATTTGATCCCCCAATTACTCATTTATGTTTATGGAATGATGCATTGTCACATGATATTTGATCTTCTGTACAGATTTGTTTAGCATAACTGTGTGGTTGATACTGATCTTCAGATGACTTGGATGTTGCTTTTCATTGTTTTCCTCCCTCCTCTTCTGTTATATTAAAGCAAAAACTTAGTTTGCACCAAGGCCATAAAGCAATCTGTTTTCAGACTAGGACTCAAGAAATTTCTAGACACCCATGAAAAGTGAATCATGAATCCCCCGTTTGTGGACAAATGACCAGACTTCAAAACTGAATTGAACCCTGGAACGATTATTTCCCCAGGTTTCAATGAGAAAATGGTTGTACCAACTGCTCATTATCTGAACCATATGCCAATCATAAAGTAATCTAGTTTCCTATCTCGCTACAATCTATAAAGAGTGTTCATTCACAAGCTTTCTTTTTGCAGTTACAAAGCCACTGAAATACCCTTGCCTGGTTTTTAACAGGATTAGGCAGAAAAGTAATGATGCTTCATAAGTTAGAAAAAAAATAGGGGTAACTGAAAACCTTTGTCCCACATATACTTGTGTATACTCCGGGCGTATGTATAAATCAAGGGCAGTCTTTGGGGCCAAAATTATGGATTTTGAGAGAGTAAAGAGTCGTTCCAAGGAGAAAGGAAAGCACCAGAGTTGCCTCAGGGGGCCAGCCACCCTAGCCACTGCCATTGTCCCACCCAGGCATTCAAACAACACTTGTTGCCACTCTACTCAGAGAAGGGGATTTTAAAAAAACAATTAAAGTACAGCATTAAATATTATCAAAAAAGGAACCATCCTCTTCTCTGAGTAGAATGGTGAAAGACGAGAGTTTGGTCCATTGCAAGAGAATCTAAAAGAAGCACAATCCTCTTCTCTCAGTGCTCCTTGGAAGAGAAGTGACAAAGAGCAGCCACCACCTCCATTTTCCCAGCCAGGCATTGAAAAAGGCCAGAAGTGGTACCGCAGGACAGAGAGTAAAGGGGCTTGGTGCTTATTCTAGGTTCTCCCAGGACAGACTAAGCTCTCACCTTTCTCCATGCTACTCAGAAAAGAGGATGATTCCTTTTAGAGTTAAGGTACAGTACTTACATTGACCTGTAGATAAGTCACTCCAGATATTATGAATCAATTTTTTGACTAAATTTCTAGACTTATACATGAGTATATAAGTAAATTTGAGAATCTGCAAAATCTCCTTGGTAAAGAAATTTTTCAGCACAGAAATCAATGAAAAAAAGTAAGTAAGTAGGAAAACATAATAACAGTAAAAGTGTTTTATGGAGAAATTAATTTAGTCCAACTGAGCAATGCCTTGTGCGCACAGCTGCTCCACAGACAAAGCTCTCTGGTTCCACTTTTGAGTGCTCCTCCATTTGTACACTGAGTAGCTTCTTCCACTCTACAGTGGAGCATGAAAAATTCCAGCCATACATTCTTTTTTCTGGAAGGAGTACTAAACTTGCAACATTACATTGAATGCAGGATCCCAACAGGTAGAGCCTCTATATGTGCAGAAAAGGAACTCGTAGTCAGGGCAATTAGATTTTCATTCTCTCTGATTATCCTAGAACCAACCTTGACTTCCATGCTAATTTTTCCATAACAGTTGCAGAATTGTTTCAGGGGAAATTTAGTGAGCCCAGGGCCAGTTAACTGCCCTATCTGCCTGCGACCTGATCCTTCTCTGCCATTGTCCATCTGCTCCACAACTCTATCATACAGCAGATTTAAAAATGGTACTACTACACACCTGCTGATACAAATTCTAGTTTGAGCGTAGCTTCATTTTGAGGGGGGTGGTGGAATTATTTTAATGAACATTTAAAAATCTTCAGTCAGATGTTTTGAAATTCTACCTCAATCAGATCTCTTTCTCTTTCTCTCTCTCTTTCAGCTCTGTTACAAATTCATTCATTACAAGCCAGTCTCTCTCCCTCACATCCACCCCCAAACTGATGCTAAACAAGAGGCAAATGCTAAGTATGTACACAATGGACATTCTGTTTCTTAAATGGAGCTTAACTGCTCACTCAGTTTACAGCACAATCTCTCCCAGGGAACAGGAACTGACTAATTAACCATGCAATCCTATACCTAACTACTCAAAAGCAAGCTGCACTGGATTCAGTGGAAGTTAATGCTAAGTAACTGTGTATAGGTTTACAGTCTTAATCTCTCAACACTGTGCAGATGGTATCATGTACTAAGAACATTTTGTTCATCTAGAAAAAGCAATTTTAATTGCTACAGCTCTGCTAAGGTAAGTCAGGAAAAGGAGAATTTGGAAGTTGACTAATTAGTTTTCAGAGGTAATTAAGGCCACTTCTTCACTACACTGCTATAGTGCTATTATTCCATTTTCAACTTCCTATGGAATCCTGGGGTTTGCAATTTAGGGAGGAGTAATTTAGAATTCTCAGCCAGCAAGCTCTTTGGTCCCAGTAAACTACAGACCCCAGAATTCTACAGGATGTTGAAAGTGGAATAATAACACTATAACAATGTAGTGTCGAAATGGCCTCAGTCATATAAACATCATGGTCCTATTTCATGATTCCTTTATTTAGTTTGCAAGGAGTAGAAGGAAATGGAACAGTTAAATTTCATGCCTTACAATTTTCTTCCATTTTCTGTCTAGAAGATCCCTTAGTGTGTTTGTTTGCATCTCTATCTATGTCTGCCTCTATCCATCCCATAGTGATACCTGTACACTCATGTGTGCACTGATTATACAGAGAAAAGAACAAAACTGGCAAGTTTTTGGATTGTCACATTTATTAGTCCACTTAAAAGAAACTGTTGAATAGTTCCATCCAATTTCACCGCTATCAATAGAACTTTTATTTTATGAATATATAACAATCAGAGCAGCAAGAAGGGAGGGGGAATTAAATATCTGCCTCCCCTAATGTGGTCCTGGGGGGGGGAATCCTCCTTGGAAGATATTATTTGCATACCGAAGAAATCCCTCAATGGTCCATCAGACTCTTCCATGCACTTGGTGCTACCTGTACTTAAAAATATCTGCACATTAAATTGAAAAGGCTGTTTTAAATTAGTACCCTATGTACCCTACTTAAGAAATGACAGTCATACACTTGAAAGGCTGCTAAAGAGCAGTCCTCTGTTTGAAAGCATCTTCTGTTTCACAGCTAGGCCACCTGATATTATCCAGGTGTTCTGGATTACAAAGCCCACAAAGCCCAGCTAGTATATGGTCAGAGATTATAAGACCTGCAGTCCAACACATATGGAGGGTACACAACTGTCCACACTGCCTATCTAAAGGACCCTGTCCAAATTCCAACAGGGTTACAGCAGAGGGAAGACAGAAATGAAAGCATTGTCCCCAGATAAGACTTTTGACCCCCTCTCATAAGAAATTTTCCTTCAATTTCCAAATTCATACCATTGCAGTTGCACATTTAGAAATATGCTTTAGGTATTCTAAGAAAGGATACGGTAGAATCCCACTAAACCACAACTCTAACACTTCACAAACTTGGTAAAACATTGTACATGTACAAGGAAGCTTTTTAAGGCATGTATACTTTGTATGCTGCGGAACTCATCTCTGGTGCATCCACAATTCTTTCTGAAAATTCATTCTCAGCTGACACCTTGCTGGTGTCCAACGCTTCATCAGAGAAACACAAACTTAGTATCTTGGCTTTTGAAATCAATATATTTGAAGGAAATTCCAGTGGATAGTTTGTCTACACACTGAAATCCCAGCACATTAGGATTCATCAACAGAGGAATCAACTGCACAATGTTACTTCTTAGTCATCGTTATTTAGTTTACATGTTTTGCATGTGGAAAATATTGTGTTTTAAACTGATTTGCTTTCTTGGAAGCTTTGCAGTTAGAAGTTTTCTAACTAAAGTAAGATTTTCCACAAAAACTTCTTTTATAGTGACCAGCACCTGAACCCTTCTCTCCCTTTTTTAAATCTCTGCCTGTGAAAACTGTATCACTACATTCCTGAACTACATGGAGAGCTGTTTTTAAAGTCAGAATTTCATTTTGCCTTCAGGCAGTCTTCTGTTTGAAGGGATGTCAAAACGTAGTCCTCTACTTGAAGGCATTCTCTGTTTGAAAGAGAGTCCAACTGAGGCCTTGAAATTGCCCATCAACAGTTAGCACATGATCAGCACACTAAACAGACGTACAGGACCTCTGACCGGAAGCTTTCTCACTATGGTGAGATGTACTGTATTTCTCTTCAAAGTATAGAGTTTCTAAAAATGTGAATCTTTACATATAATTAGCATATGGAAAGTTATGCAAATAATGCCTTTCTCATCCTCTGCTTTAGTGATCTATTTCTTCTTTTTTTAAAATATATTAAAGAACAAAGTACTTCTTATTATAAGCATCAGAACCAGCATTTTGAGGTGAAGAACTCACTGTAGAGTCCTTCAATGTCTCAAAACACTACCTTAAATATTTTAAGGGCATGATTTGAGGCACTAATTAAAACTGCAGAACAAGTCTCTTTGACAATAATGTAAATCTGCATTCAATTCAAGTGAATGAAAACCACCACTGATAGTTCAACTCCCTTGTTGCATACTGCAGTTGGCAAGAAAAGAGGATCATGGGTGCATCAGATTATTGATCTTGAGCTACACCAAGCCAAGTGGCATTGCCATGCCCCCTCCAATTTTTATAGTCTATCAGATTACCTAAAGAACCAGTGATGTAGAACTCAGTATAAATCTCCAGAGTCTGCACCTGTTGTTTTCATCCAAACAACATATTACTCTGATAAGAAACCAAACTGCAGCTGGTAGATATAACAAAACAACATATAGTTAAAAGTTTGAAATATGTTTGAAAAATTCCAAGAATCTTACTTCACTTTAACATTTGTTTTGGATTTGGATTTGTTTTTGTCTTCTTACCTTGATTGCATGTTTTCCCAGTGTATCCTGGGTGACACTTGCATTTGTTTGGTCCAACACATTCACCATGTTTACATCCAGGCTGACATACAGCTGCAAATACAAAAAAGCAGTTCTGTTATTCCCTTTGTCTAACTGAAGCACACATAGCATTCCACTATAACAATCTATTTTAACATAATGGACAATAAGAGGTGATTTACAGCAGAAAAAAGGATGGGAAATGCAATTCCTTAATCTTTCCCCATCCTTCTGCTACAATTTCTCCCCACTCAGTTACCCACAAATTCTCTCGATGCAAAATTTCATCAAAATGCCTGTAACAGGAAAAAAGATGAACTTTCTCATTTTAAGAGAAAAAAATTCCAATGAATTTATAATACAAAATATGGTATATAGATTGAGCTAATGCATGGCAACTAGAACTTCTAAGGGGTTGTTTTAAGACAATAAGAAGAGCCATCAAGTTGAGGATGTAGCAAAGTAACTTTACAGTGCAACTGTATATGTTTATTCAGAAGTAAACCCCGAGATTCAATGGGACTTATTCCCATGGGGATAGGGAATACAGCCTGTCAGCTCATTCTATTTGCTACACTGAAGACCCAATCTTGAAACTGTCCCTAGTTTCTTCAGAGAAACAGAAGTGCAGAATAATTGCTCTGCATGTATATGTGCAAAAAGAAATGGATCTAGGCTTGGAAAAAATACATTTTTGGACTGTAACTTCCAAAATCCCCCTGCCAGCACAGTCATTGACCTGTTGTCTGGGGGATTCTGGGAGTTATATTCAAAAATGCAAACTTTGGGTGCGATTTTGCTTAGGGGGTCTTGGAGGAAGGGATTTGACATGGGGTCTACCTACTAACGTTAGGACAATATCTGGCCCTTCAAGGACAGGTCCCAGAAAGCAATTCAGTCCGCAATTGAATCTGATTGCCTACTCCTGATTAACAGCATTATAGCTTAAGATGCCACAAATACAGAGAATACAAATATGTCCTAGACTGTCAATACGTACATATATACATACATACAGTATGAATATGGATGGACATTTCAAAATACCCCTGGATAATCTTCATATTTTGAAATCTATTTTTTGCTGTTTTCATTACATTTAACCATATATACTTAGGCCAGGTGACCTTCCTCTCCCCTTAACAAAAATCTAGTTATCCAATATAGATCTTTCTATGCACTCATGGTTTGAAAGCATTTACAGATTGGAGCTTTGGAGGTTTCCTCTTTGAATTCAACCCCCATGTCATTTTTAAAAATTACATTTGAAGGGAGTGACAGTGAACTCAAATGTAGATTCAACATAACACAAACATCAGAAACTCAGGCCATTATTTTATTGGTAATCTTCAACTTCAGCTGCAATTGAAGTTGCTCCAGGTTGGTTCCAGTTCAGGTCAATAAAAATTCAGCACACATAACCAGTCAGTTTAGTTCTGGTTCACATTTAGCATTCATCTCCCCCTTTAGCTATAAATCAATGCAGTGTGCCCTTCATATATGTGGGGTTTCTGTTCTAGGAATCCCTGTGTAAAACAAAAAAAGCAAGTGCCATGTCCCTTTATAATCAATTAATGCAATGAGTGTGAGCCTGTGGCAGCGCCAGCAAGCGCCCACTGCATCCACTGACTATAATACAGATAAGAAGAAACTAGGTAGTAAAAAAAAAAAAAAAGGGTTAGAGAGAGTAGGAACTAACAGTGCTCTGCTATACATATATACCTGAAAGTGAATTTTGTTAAATTCAATAAAGCTTACTCTTTAGAAGATGCATACAGAATTATATTGTATATAATAATTCATGAGTAGTCTCATAAGTACATTAAACAGAAAGAAACAACAATGATAAATGAGAACTGCAAGGAGGAGGCTTTTTAATTAAATGAGAACTAGCCCTTAAACATTTCTATAGTGTTGTACCACATTAACCCTGCAATTGCATATTATTGTTAAAAACATTTACACATATCAGGCGTGAGCAAGACAGAAAACAGCAGAATGCAATGAGGCAGCAGTGATGTTGTCTAAACATCATGTGAAAAGAGAGTGAATACATGGAGAATCATAATTCCAGGGAAATGTAGAAGAATCTTGCAGCAATTCCTTAAGCTGCATGGGGCTCTGATGTTCTCAAAACTGGAGGTCTTTTTGTATTAAGCAGTGTATAAAAATTCTTGTTGAGTTAACCATGAATTTAAATATTCTTACTAGATCAAATATGCATAATCTTATAAAATAATTACTTTATTCCAGAAAGCTTATTATGCAGTAATGGTAACTGTTACATGTGCACAATTAAAACTTTTCTGTGTACTTTTATAAATCTTTATTGTGGCAGCTGGGCTTTAATCTTTAAGGAGTTCAATCTGCAAATGCCCCCTTTGTCATGTTGGAATGACAGTGCCAAATGCTGCATGCATACTTCTCATATGTAGTTGAGAAATCAATTGGAAAACTAATCTAATGACTATTACAAATAAAGCAGGTACTGAATTTTGAAAGAGGTTTTCAACTGCATGACAGATTATAGAATCAGATTAGAATTGAGTATGAGCAAATTGGTGCAAACAGTATCCTATTGCACTTTTTGAAAATGCCTTTTGATTGTATACACAACAATCATGACACTTACTTGCATGTGCGTGCATGCTCGCACACACACATACACACACCAAATTCCTAGCAGTTATGCTACTTGTATTAATACTAAATCAATACTGTATATCCAGATAATATGTAACAAACATTCCTTAGTATAGGAATGCCTCCAGAAGAAGTTCAGTTGTGTTACTCAGAGTAAAGTCTGAGGCAACGGTTCCCAAACAACATGCCAGGAACACCAGTATGCCACAAGGAAAGCTGGAAATGACATGGAAAAATTAAAATATCATGATGGCTACATCTACATCTCCCCCCTTTTCTTGTACTGGTTGATTGCACTTCTATCCATGTTTACTCAAAAGTAAGTCCCGGTCTATTCCCAGCTGAGTGCCTATGAGATTGCACAGTATTTTAAATACTGCTCTCACTCATTTCAGCTGACTATCAATTTAGTTCCCTTGAATAAAAGCAAGTGACAACTTGTAAAAATCACCAACATCTCTACATAAATGAAGTAAATTATTTGGAGCTTAAAGGGGATCCAAAATTATTTAAAAAGTAACTGCATGTTGAGAGACAGACGCACTGAAAGGGAACAAGATGTGACTGGAAATAATGTAATTCTGGGATCACAATAGTCATCAGATCCAAAGATTAAAGGAAACTCCTTCATCATTCTAAAATCATACATCAGTAATATGCATCACATCTCCTTTGCGTTTATATATAATTCTTATATCCCAGATCACACTATGGTGCCAAAATTATTTCAAGAAATATGTTCAGCTAACCTTTGGGTTGGCACCTTATCCTTGCTATTCTCTGTCTTAAGATGTAGAAAGCTGTAAAACAAATGTCCATAAAAAGAAATTTCCACTTTTTTTCCCCCTGCAAGGAAGATGGAATTGGCTGGGATTTTATCAACTTGCTACATTCCTGGAGATTTACACACATTCAACATTCAAAGCTTTTTTTTTTCTGAAATAAAAAAAAATAAACTAGGACACATTTAAAAATAGAAATACTTTATGTCACACTCTTGTTATGTTTGCAAACAGATACATTCTCTATAAAAGTCACTAAAAGGAACAGCGTTATGCTATTCTTGTTCTGCCAATAAAAGAACTCCGACTAAACAGTGAATAGGACAGGGCTTTTTACTTTCTTCCAGTCATAAAAATATGTCCCGTTCCAAGGTCTAAATACAAGGCATTCTCTTGAAAACCAATTCTTGGCCTTAGAGAGACAGTATCCTTTCATATCCATATATAATACAGAATTTTTCCCATAACGCAGGGTTGGAGAATGTGTGGCTCTCCAGCTGTTGTCCTATTCCCGCCGGCATGACTAATGGGAAGGGAGTTCTGGAGGGTCAAATTTTCCCTACACCTTATCTAGGGAAATAAAAGGAATTGACTTCATTGTGTATGCCATGTCAGTGGGGTAATCCAAACCTTAAATGAGCTGTCTAAGGTGCTGAATCTATTTTGAGAATAACAGTGAAGGTCTTAATAGCAATTTCAAAGTCTAAAGCCCAAAATGGATTCACATCAACTTCCATTATTATGTTTGCTATAAAATAGGCCACTGCAAGTGTTTGTAGTGCTTTCTGATTTAAAATTTTAACATTTCCAAAATATAGGGTCCTAATTTAATTTTTAACAAGTTGTGATTGAGCCACATATAGGGCTTTAAGGTGTAATATTTCAAAAATGTAGATATTCCTTAAGTACTGAGATGATGTATTTGGGAATAACTCAAAATCATGATTTAGTGCAAGGGAGGGCAAAGTGAAATCCTTCAGGGCTGTTTTTTGGCCCCCAAAGCCTTCCCGAGGTCAAAAAAAAGTCCTCTAGGGGGTGTGGGCAGCATTTTCACCACATTTTGGAACCCCTCTGGAACCCCTTTGACCCATTTTAGGCCCAGAAAAAGCCTTTAAAAAAAACTGGTGGAAAAAAGCCTCTCTTGGACCAAAAATGGGGGGCTAAAAAGATGTTGAAAATGCCACCCCCAAATCCTATAGGGTGTGGGAGGCATTTGGAGGCAAAAAAAAAGTTTTCTTTTATTTTATGGCATGTGTGCTGGGGGAATGTGCCCCAAGGTCTCCTAAGGAGCTACTGCAGCTCCTTAGACTCCCACAATAGCCCACCCTTGATTTAGTGGTATGCAGACAAGCCCTGAGGAGACTCCAGCTCCTGTGCTCCCTTCTTCCTTTGTGTTGAAACTCTGCTTCTAATTTTCATTTTATGGCAAATTCTAGTTTGCCAACATGACAAACTAGGATTTGCATTTACAATCCTGGTTTGTAGGTAAGCACAAGACATAGTCTGTATTCAAACCAAATGGCAAACTAGAGAGATGGGGATTTATGCACACCAATGAAGAAGGGAGTTTATGAGCCAGAGACTTCATACAGTTTCAGACCACAGAGTTACATCTGACCAAACCTTTAAAATCCACTAAATCTGATTAAGAGATCTGAACTTTTTCTATGAGGTGTGGGTGTAGCTTGAAAACATTTTTAGGATACAACTTTGAACCTTACAGACCAGTCGTATATTGCAATGTTTGGTGGCTGTAGATTCTAGAAACTGATACACAGGGCCTTTCCACACTATGCTGTTATAATGCTATTATTCCACTGTCAACATCCTATGGAATCCCGAGGTTTGCAGTTTAGGGAGGGGCATCTAGAATTCTCAGCCGGAAAGCAATTTGGCCTCAATAAACTACAAATCTCAGAATTCCACAGGATGTTGAAAGTGGAATAATACCACTGTAACAGTGTAGTGTGGAAAGGCCCATAGAATCTTAGCAGTGACACTAAAGTCCTACAGCCCAACTGCATCACGCGATAGTCTTCTTTCCAATCATACACGTACCCCAGAAATATAGTCTACCTAACATTTGTGTGAACAAAGGTACCAACCACTTTATTCTGCTTTGGTTAGAACCCACTTGGAATTCCATGTCCAGTTCTGGGCACCACAGTTCAAGAAGGATATTGACAAGCTGGAACGTGTCCAGAGGAGGGCAACCAAAATGGTGAAGGGTCTGGAAACCATGTCCTATGAGGAGAGGCTTAGGGAGCTAGGCATGTTTAGCCTGACAAAAGAAAGTCAAGAGGAGACGTGATAGCCATGTTTAAATATTTGAAGGGATGTCATGTTGAAGATGGAGCAAGCTTGTTTTCTGCTGCTCCAGAAACTAGGACATGGAGCAATGGATTCAAACTACAGAGAAAGAGATTTCACCTAAACATCAGGAAGAACTTCCTGACAGTCAGAGCCACTTGAAAATGTAATATGCTGCCCTGGAGTGTGGTGGGGTCACCTTCTTTGGAAGTTTTTTAAACAGAGTCTGGATGCCATTTGCTAGAGGTGCTTTGAATGTTTGTTCCTGCATGGCAGGGGGTTGGATTTGATGGCCGTTGTGGTCTCTTCCAACCCTATATTTCTATGATTCTATAAAGGTAGTGCAACTGAAAACATTAGAAAAGGGCTCACTAATAATGTATATTTTTGCCACAATATTTGTTGTAAAACAAGGACACTAGTATATAATGTATGGGAAAAATCAGTTTCAACAGACACGTGGAAAGGATACTGTTTCCTTAATACATTCCTTAATATTTACTCCCTTAATATTTACTAGGTTTTCATCTAACACATCCAACTGATTTAAAATAGAATGACTGAAGAAGTATAGAGTAGCAGAACCTCATTTTCCTGCATAAACACAGAAATGCAGTTCTGTATTTTTAAATACTACATATTTAAAAATTCACCACTTGAAATATAAAGTTTAAAAGTAGTAGTCCCACGTAATACAGCTCTTTCTTTTAATGAGTAAATGCCATTCCAGGACATCCTCTAGTCAAAATCTTATTTCTACTGAAGAGTTCAGATTAGGAGATCCTAAATTATTATACAGAACTGCATTGATGCTTTAAAAACATTTTTAAAAATCTTGAACAATTAATGCCTCCTCCTGCCCCATATGACACCTGTAATCCATGGAAGTACTGCTGAGGACAATACCCCCCAAATGATCCACACTGTGAAGTATAAACATGCATTAAAAGGAATATACATCAGTTGAGATGGCAGATTTTAGCATATATTCCTAACCCCAAAGCATAAAGGAGAAACAGCAGTTTTAGAGCACTATTTCTTTGCAGCTGTAGCAAGAAGGCAGAAAGCATGCAAAGCTCCTGGGTTATAGCAGCATTTTCAGCACCCTCCATAACTCTCTGCACAAACTTGAGCCTTTCCTACATGCATTGTACTGAAAGTGTTTTATTGAACTTGGCTAAGCAGAGCAGCTGGTTATGAGGCTGTGATCAAAGATATTTTATTGATGCTGGCTTAGAAAGTAATTCCCACTCAACTCTCTCATTCTTTACTCATTACAGCAGCAGTGTTACAACTGCATCTCAGTTCCCAAAAGGTCCTTAGAATATCAGAAATGAAAGAAAAACATCCCTGAAGCCAAAAGGCAGCTTTTCCATCATGGCTGGGTTTCTATTGCAAAATGCATAGCTTGTGGGTTGTGCTATGTACTCTCTGAAGTATCCTCTCTGTTCATGTGGGATCACAAGACTGACCAATGTGTATGCATCTTGAAACATGCCACCAAAGCCTGTGACAGAACAAATGAATTGTAGAGTATTACATGAAAGTAAAAAGCTAAGTTAGGAAAAACTTACTTTTTATATGATAACTCCCAGAATCCCACTGCCAAGTTTTTTTCCAAGCAGTAAGTAAGACAGAGAACAAATACAACTGTATATTGGCTTTGCTTTCGCTGTTGCGTATATGAAAGCCTTTGATCTGAAATATATGTCATTAACAGTGAAACCATATGCATATTAGCTCAGAAAACAATCCCACTGTATCTGCATGACTTATTCTATGGTAAGTGTGTTTAAGACTGAAGCCATATATGGAAAGTTTTATTCCAAAGACAGCAGAAAAAAAAGGTTTAAAAATTCAACTACCTTTCATAATTCTACTTGGCACATATATTAACAAACTAATGGATTAATACTACAAGAAGGCTTTCTGTTATTCCACTACATTAGCAGTTGTAAAGATAGCAATAAATAAAACTGACAATAAATTCTTCACTAAATTCTGACTGTGTGCTGTAGATATACATCTGGATCATCAAATTTGCTTGGCCAGCCCACTAGGAACTGGGTGCCCAAGGTGTCCCTAACTGGGCGGTGGCACACAGTCTAGGGACAAAGCTTAAGCAACTAAAGTTAGTTCTGTCTACCCAGGTAAACAGATTAATTATGTGAACCACAAGGTGTTTTTGGGATAAGGTGTTGGAGTGTGTGTTGGCAGCACAGATTCAGAAGTTTCTAGATGAGATGGATTACTTAAGTCCATTTCAAATTGACTTTGGGCCTGATTATGAGACAGAGACCACTCTGGTCACTTTTGTGGATGGTCTATGTAAGGAACTGGACAGAATGAGTGTGGCCTTGTTGGGTTATTTTCATCTGTCATCCAATTTTGATGGCACCAACCAAGGTTTCCTTCTAGTTACATGTCCAGAATAGGACTTGAGGCATTATTTTATGGTGGCTCCAGTCCCTCTTGGAGAAGCATCAGGAAGATGGTGCTGAGGTGCTTCCATTTGATGACCATGGTAACTGGCCTACAGTTTATCCCACATGCTAATTAACACATACACCAAGCTGCCAGGAATGGTCACTAGAGCTGGAACTCATGAACACAAGCAGACTGATGTAATATGTTTTCAGTATAAGAGCATCCTGATCCTAGGGGAAAAATGAATCCAAACTACCTCAAGTGTAAAAAAAATGAATTACATTTTCAAGGAGATATAGGGACTGTCAGAGAATCCTAGAATCCTAAAACTATTTAGGTGGAAGGGATCAGTTCCCTCTCCTGTTTGTCATGCTTAAATTTTAAAAAGAGATTCATGGTTTTAATGTTGCTACACCTGTAGAGCAACTTTAAATATTGCATGCAGTTTGATTTGCCCAAGCTGGTGAACAAACAAAAAAACTGAGGTTAAAACAAAAAAAGCAGCAGACACACGAGTCAGTCTAAAATAAATTCTTACCTAATTACAACAATATTTCATGCCAGCATTTTTCAGACCCTATTCCAGAAAAACTTTGGATTTTCATGGTAGCTTAAAAGATTCTAAATGTAGACACCAGTAACAGTAGACGACATGCCTGCTTCCCTAGAAGATTTTACTGACATTATCCACCAATACACAGCCACAGGGAGACCTGAAATACAGTTTGTTGTGGTTGTGTGCCTTCAATTTTTTTCCAATTTATGGTGATCTTAAGGTGAACCTATCATGGGATTTCCTGGGACTAATAGTGTGTGACATGCCCAAGGTCACCCAGTGGGTTTCTATGGCCAAGTGGGGAATCGAACCAGCTCTCCAGGATCATAGTCCAATGCTCAAACCACTACACCATGGTGATTCTTACACAGGATTACTTTTTGGCTTAACTTGTTTAGCCAGAGTCCTGTGTGAATTGCAAGGGTTCAGAATGCTTCCCTGAAACCTCAATGAAGCTCTACTCTCGCAATATGTCCACTCAAATGCATAGATCAGGGACTGAAATTATATTTAGCTATATTTCCTTCCACTTTCAAAGCTCATAAAAAAGCAGTTACTCCTGTAATTCAAAAATGTAAATTTTCACTTTCACGACAATAACTAAAAGTCACCTTTAGCTATTTTAAGGAAAATCTGAATACAGTCACAAAAATGATGAAGTTATCCCTTCACTAAGGCAGGATGGTAATATAACTTAGTTATACCTACATCACTGGGGAAATGAATTCATTACAAATAACAAGGTATCTGTCTTTCATTACTTCCAAGCTTTGACTGTTTGCATGATCATGTATTCCCAGCGCACATGCAAGTTCCAGCAAACCCCATTCTCTCAGAATTCACAAATACATATTAGTTGGGATGGGGCCAGCAGCATCCCAGAGATCAATCCTCCCCTTCTTCCACAGGTCCACTGTACATGTGAACACACCATGGGAAGCCTATTATTTACTTAGCAGACAAACTATTTGCTCTGACTCTCAAAAGGTAGAACGTTTGAAAGCAACTGACTGATATGTAACATCTTATATTCAGCAGATCATAGCAATGTGTTTATTGTGAATGAAGAACAGTAACAATACATGTAACAAACAGTGGCAGTGTTGTGACATGACAAAGCAGTTTCTTTTAAAGGTCTTGAACAAAAGTCTCTCGTGACCTGGGTGCAATGTATTTTCTAGGACTGAAATCTATTAGCCATGCAATCCTAAACTCATACATGTACCACAAACCTTGAATAAGCCTTTATTTTTTACTTTTACCTACTAAAAGGGAGGTATGGAGATAGCAATTTTCCTTTATAGGTTTGTTGCAAGAAAAACTGAGATACTATATGAGAAGCGGATGCTGAAAGTGAAGCAATATCACATACAGTCATACACACACATACAGCCAGTAATTCAGTAGAAGCTTCCCCATCCTGATCCAGATGTCATGGACCTAGTCAGCATGGTACTAACCCCCAAGCTGAGGTCTTCCATTAGTCATGCTTTTCAGAAGTAATGGGAGCTTTGGTCCTGCATAACATGGGGAAGCCTGTACTAGCGTAGCTTTACACACATGCACACTCAGAGAGGGAGGGGGTGAGAGATTCCCAAAAGGAATCCGTGTAGAACTGTTACTCTCAACCATTAAAAATAGATATGATGTCATCAGCATGCCTTTTATATTCCTATCTTGGAAAGTAGCCTTTCATTCACCCTGCTCCTTAATTGTCTGGAATGCTAACATTCTTATGTAATTATGTTCAACGTAAATATCCTATAAGTGTCATGTAGCTACTTAATATGGTCCAGCTACTGCTGACTTGTAAGAAAGGAAGGATCTTTCCAGTTCATGCAAAGAAGCATTATCTTATAGCCTGCAACATGCTGAAGGAGACAGCTCCAGATCTGTCTTCCTATCTAGAGGAAATGAAATGAGACAAGACTGAGAATGTAATTCTACATATTTACTCAGTTCAATCCAACTGTTTTGGGTGGCATTTACTCCTCTTTGTAGTATATATGGAACCTTCACTGGGAGCAAAATGCAGCAGCCAGGCTGTCAACTGGTCAACCACGTGTGGAAGGGGATGGGCACATAAAGTGTTATTCTAGGCTAGAACGTCAGGTTAAAAACTATCTGGTACGGCAGCCTGGAACCAGATGGTGTCATAAGAGTGGCTCACCAAAGACTGAGGGAGGGTGGGAATCTGGATGCCATGTCATATTGTTTCCACTCTTGTTTTGATGCAAACATTGTTTCTCAGGGTATCTGATATGAAGAACCTGCAATTATTTTATCCAATATTCCAGAGGCAGGCATCACATTTGTTCCCATTACCTACAACTGTTTCTTTCTTTCTTTCCCAGAAGGAGACTAGGAGCCAATGGCCTGGGGATTGGCACAGGTCCAGAGACCACTACTGAATGGCTAAGTTGGCAATAAGGAAAAGCATCTATGGAAAAACAGCACAGAACAGTTGCCATCAGTAACAGAAGCTTCAGATCAGCAGATGAGCTAGTGTTCCTTGAACTCAATATCTGATCCCAGGCCTTGAGGTTTAGCGACTTATTCCTTAGGTGCTGTACAAACATAGAACATATTTAAAATAAAGAGATTAGTAAGTCCCATTATTACTTCCTTCCAAGATTTGAGAGTCTTAAAAATATGTATTTATTATATTCTCATGTCACTCTTCCTTCAAAGAGCTCAGTGATTTGGTCATGCCAACTGCTCTACCTCAATTTTATCCCCACAACAACTTTATTAACTGAGAAAGTCTGATTGGGCCCAACATTAGTCCAGCATGGTTAGGTGGAGATTTGACCCATCTAGTGATTCCATGATTAAAAACTCTATAAATACTACACCATACTGTTTTTCTTTTAAAAAACAAGTCTGGTTGAATTTATGTGCTAATTTTTGCTGAGGGAGGTACCTTGTCCTGTGCGGTAACCAAAACAATTCCATTAACATAAAAGTACACAGAACTGCCAAAGCGTTTATGTGGTTAACAGGAAAAGCCTTGAGGCACATACCACTCTTCATCTGAATAGGAGCAAGGCCAAATTCTGTTCCCTCAAAAATATGAGTGGGAGGTTTTTCTTTCATTAGAATAGGGTAAGGCCTGTCATTTACAGACCTGTGTTTCTGGAGACTATTCAAAAGACTTTCTTCAAATATGCCATTTCTGTGCCAGCTTGGTTCCTTAAGGCAGGTACAAAACACTAGAAAGTAATCCAGTAAAGCTGACTTTGATTTCATTCTTGCTTTCATAGGAAGATGTACTGATGGACTGTAGCCTTAATATAGCAGAGAGGCAACTTCTGGAAATAGAGAGGACAAATTTGCTCCCCTGAACACAGCAGGAGCTGCACCCTGCCCTATTCCAATGACACCTATTCTATTTTTTTTATTTATTTATATATTGTGATATCCAATTTTGTTGCCA
Source organism: Iguana delicatissima (assembly GCA_948472985.1). Lineage (NCBI taxonomy): Eukaryota > Metazoa > Chordata > Lepidosauria > Squamata > Iguanidae > Iguana > Iguana delicatissima. Next base: position 671,276 of record CAOKZL010000308.1, read on the forward strand.
GAGTAAATGCCTCCCCAAACTCTAGATTTTTATTGTAAACATAGTATATATGGAACACCTCTCATCTGTAAATCAATGTGCAATGTGGAGTATGGTTTGTTTTAAACACAAGGTGAAAAAAACACAACACAATCCAAACATATAAAACAACAAAAAATATATCCATACAAACATCAGACACCACGATCTACACATATCTGCAACAAATACTAACAAAACATAACTAAACACATTCATTGTTGTTGTTAACTGCTGTCAAGTCGACTTTGACTTATGCCGACCCTATGAACGAGAGACCTATCATCCTATCACCCTATCATCAACCACTCTGCTCAGGTCTTGCAGTTTCAGGGATGTGTCTTCCTTGATTGAGCCTATCTATCTGTAAAATGGTCTTCCTCTTTTCTTACTGCCTTCTACTTTACAGCATTACTGTCTTTTCTAGTAAGTCATGTCTTCTCATGTTATGGCCAAGGTATGACAGCCTTACCCCTACATAAATTTCTAGCATCCCTTCTTACCATAGCCCAATTCCCTCAGTTAGAAAACAGCTTTCTCTGCCCACCCTTGCTTCCTTTGGTTTTGGGGAAAATGCCTTTCAGAATTATCTTACTGTGAGCTGCTTAGAATAGCCAGTCCTCTGGTTTCAAGATTCATTCTACCTTCCATCTTTAGAAATCAATATATTGAAATGATAAGCAGATGCACACTACTTCCAATGAACACACACATGAAAAACCTACTATCATGAACCCTACAGGAAATAAGCCTGTTGCTTCACGAGATGCAGCTGGACAGATCACTCTGAGCATCTGTTATGGTATTCATATTATCAGATAAGTATGTTGTCTAGGCAACCTCTCTGAAAGTGCAAAGTAATCTTTTTTTCTTTTAAACCAACACAAAGCAGGATGTTGCAGTGTATATTAATGCAATATACGTTAGCCAGAGAAAACCGCAGGAGGTGGTATATGTTCTTTATGAAGAGCAATGTTACTTCTAACAAACCCCATAAAGAGGGAACCTCTCTTCAGAAGTTGTCCTTTATTCTTAGAAAGAAAAACACTGTGGGATTCTTACAACCTAACTACACACCTTGTACAGTACACATACACCTTGATTTTTTCACATGTTGTGGTGTAACCAGGCACTGAAATGGATTTAATTGACATTGTTACCACATGATGTATGCAAATCATTCAACACTATGAAGGTGCAAAATATTTTTATTGTGGCACAAAAGCTAAGTAAACAAAAAGAAACTGGTACTTGTTTACTGCATAAGTATTCACACTCCCCTGTCGAAGACGCACCTTTGATAGCAATTACAGCAGCAAGTCTTTGAGGCATGTCTTTATGCATCTGTATCCTGCAGTTTTTATCCCTTCTTGGCCAAATTATTCCATCTTGGTCGAATTGGATGATGACCCTTGGGAAACTGTCATTTTCAAGTCTTGCTACAGATTCTCAATTGACATGAGGTATGGCATTGAGTAGGTTCTTGTTAACATTATTCTTTTTTCAACTACTCCAGTGTTAATCTAGCGGTAAGTTAGAGTCACTATTGTAAGACAAACTTCCACTCCAGTCTCAAGTCCTTTGCAGAGTGAAACAAGTTTTCTTCTACAATTTGTCCTGTATTTGGCTCCATCCACCTTACCTTCAATCTTGAACAATTTCCCAATCCTACACCATCAGTTCCCGGCTATCAGCACACTTTACTGTGGGGAGGGTATTCTTGAGATAATGAGCAACATCATCTCTGGGCTATAAATATCAAACTGTGTTTAAAGGCCAAAAAGTTAAATTTAGTCTCATTAGACCACAGAAATACATATACGTTTACTGGGGTTATATTATTTTCTGAAAACTCCAAACAGCCTTTAATAAGCATTTGTTTCAGCAGTAGATTTCTTTTCACCAGTTTTCCATAAAGTCCAGCTTTGTGGAGCATCTGGGTGACAGTTGTCTCAGAGGTGGTTTCTCCCATCAACTGCTGATCTCTCTTGTTTCTTTACATTAACCACTGTCCTCTTGGTTGCTTGAGTTTTGATGGATGATCTCTTTTAGGCAGAGTTGCAGCTCAGCCATATTCTTTCCATTGTGTAACAATGGACTTAATGGTTGTCTGGTGGACATTCATAGCTTGGGAAAATATTCTATAACCCTATCCTGATTGGTACTTCTGCACAACTCAATCCAACACTTGTGCTCTCCAAAAAACTCTGGGGCCTTCCAGAAATAGGTGTGTTTCGTATGAGATCACATGGCATGGGAAAAGCACATAGGTAGACTCCATAAAACTCTTTAGATGACTTCTGGAGGCAGTGGGTTGTACCAGAGCTTATTTAAGGCACGTTACAGCAGAGAGGATGAAATTTTATGCATCCAGAAAGTGTTGCTTTATCTTGTCTAATTAACATGCCACAATAAAAATATTTAGCACGTTCACAGTGTTGAGTATCTTCTGTAAATTAAGTGGTAACAATGCTAATAAAATCCACTTGAATTCCAGTGTGTAACACAACAAGTAGAGAATTTAAAGAGAGGAGGAATAATTCAGCAAGATCCTGGAACTGTGCTCACTCCTGACCACTTACTTTCACCTATGTTCATTCCCAACCATCTTTTTCCATACCAGTTACAGCAGTCTTCACTCCTTTTAACAGCAGCACCTACCTCTTTACTCCCAGGCTCCGGTCTGTGGTATGTTGTACAGGATAAGCAGTTGACCCATTCTATGCTGCAGTTCCAATGAATCTTCCCTCACCCTCTCATCCCCCTATTTGCTCCAAGAGCTCAATGGAAAATTTCTGGTACACGTGGAAGGAGAAGGAGGTTGACAGTCAAACAGAGTCAAAATTGTAACAGTTCCACTGGCTGCCAGTTCATTTCCACACACAACTGAAAGTACTGGTTATTACTACAAAGCACTCTATGGCTTAGGTCCAAGTTATTTGAAGAACTATATCCACCCATATGAGTCTGCCCATGCTTTCAGATCTTCTAGATAGGCTTTTCTCTATGTCTCACCACCATAATATGCACATCTGACAGGAACGCTCCAAGCCTCTAGAACTCCATTCCTAGAGTAGCTACTTTGCCACCCTCCTGACTATCTTTCCATAGGCAGGGGAAGATTTTTTTTGTTTCTGCTGGCCTTTGATCACTGATTGCTCATAAGGAACTGGCTTTGATAATATGCTGTATTGTCTAGATGCATTTTTAATCCTTTTAAAATGGGTATACTTTTAATTGCTTTTAATTTTATTAATAGTTCAATTATATTTACACTTTTGCATGGTGTGTACATTGAGCTGAACCTGTTTTAACTTTTGTAAGCCATCTTAATTCCCAAAGACAGGAAATAAATACAAATAAAGTTACTATCATCATCATCATCATCATCATCAATAATCAAGATTAAGCTGGATGCGAAAACAGATGCAGGGACTGAGTCATGCCTCAAATTAAACTCTTGCTTCCTGTTAAAAAAACAGGTATACCTACAATTTGGAAGATAATTGCATTTTTTTAAAAAAAATTATGACAGACAAAAGGATAAAATACAGATACAGATGCATAGATGTTTGACTGTGGTGGAGGAATAAAGATTGTTTAATATCTAGCACAGCTTTTTTTTAAATTTCTCTGTTATAGAAATATCTAGCTGTGTTCAGGGTAATTAACCGATTCTTCATAACAGAGATGCATAATTATTTACATCTGCCACCATTCAGTACTCTGTCACTGATTTAATCCGTTCAGTAGAAATTTACATCACAACTTATCCAACATTTTGCTTTTCAGAAAAGCGTTGTAGGAAGTAGTTAACAGTGAGAATAAATTCCATCTTATTAAACACCCCAAAACAGAATCAGTAAGTACTAGTGAGACACAAGCCACTGCTGCATACATTTAATTGAACCCAGATAAGGTATCGGCATTATCTAACCTGATGACAACTATCTAGGCTTTCCTACTAGAACATTTTGTAAGAGAACTTTAAAATATCTATTGCCTTCCAATTTACAGGTCCAGACCTTCCCAGAGGCAGAATGAAACAGTCCTCTCAGATAGCTTTGACAAGATGTTGGGAAGAGAGAATGTTCTGTGTCATGAAGCTTTCCTGGTAGCCCCTCAATTAGCCTGCTACATTAAGCTGTGGTTGGGAAGGGTGCTCTCCTATCACCAGTGCTAAAGAAAGATTCAACTACCAGCTCAAAGATTCAATTTGTTTTTTTGCCTCAGGCAGCAAAATATTCTGAGATGGCCTTGCTTCTTTGCTGTGTGCAGTAATAAATTCAGCTACCAGCTATGTTATAAATCCTCCTAAAGAACCTACCACTTTAACCAGTGATCAGCTGATGCAGTGCTGTTGCATCTTAATTGATTTTTTGATATTCTGTTCTGAGCTAACAGGTGGGAAGAATGATAGTTCATCTTTGAATTAACTTGAGTCTTGAAACCAGAATTAGAATCAGTCAGGGGAAACTAGTTAATGGAGATGCTGTCAGTATCTAATCTGAGCAGAAGGGACTTATAGACTGAAATCCAGAAGTCTTGTAGATGTATCACAGGGTGGATTACTTGTTTCCAGAGCCTACAAATGTTGCTCCCAAAAGTAATGTAATAGTAAATCCTTATTGATTCTTTTTTTTTGCAGGCAAAAAAAGTACTTATCAATAGTACTAATTTCTCATGAGTAAGGAGTAAACTAGTATGTTATTAACCCATTACTATCAGTGCTGTTTTTAAGTGGTGTAGCAATGAATTGCTGAAAATGGCAAGATGTAGCCAAATATACTAAAAAAAAGAGGAAATGTTACTTGTCATGCCAAATTTGCAACATAAAAGTTGCCAAATTTGCAACACAAAGTCATCTTATTAAAATGTTAAAAAGTAACATTGACCTTTATTATGGAAAAAAGTAAATTGTTTTAACATCAATAAATACCTTGCTGTTTCGAGCTCTGGCTTTTCCAGTGACCAGATTTTAAAAACTCTCTAATGCCAGGCAAATTTGACAGAGTTCAACTTATATTTCATTTTAAAGATGATGTTGATTATTAATTTTTTTTACTATATATTGTCCCAAATTCCAGAACATAGTTTGTGCCTTCAGAATTTTCTTCTGCCTAATGACTGCACTAAAGTATCTTCTGTGTTTATAGCAAGACAAGTCATTTGGAAGGAGTTACTAATAATATATCTGCATTAGAGACCATCCACTACAGTTTCATCCTAATTTCTCTTCTGTTGTGGATTATTGTTCATTGTTTGTTGCTTCTAGCACATTTGTTAAAATAAAGATTAGGAGCATGACAATGGACAAGGAAGGCATGGAAAAATAAACATATCAGTTCAGAAAGCATGTTAATAGACATATCTGTGAGCTGAGATGGCAAATTGATAAATCTACTCAGGGATAAGTAAAGCAGTATACCTTGAAAACTTGGATGATATTGTGATAGAACACATAGTGGTGTGATGGTAGTTTTTTCCCCTCTTGATACCATTGCAACCCCTGTAATCCTCTGTATTGCAACCCCCGTCCAAAGCTCTAGAGGGTTTCTGAACCCCTTGAAACCAGTTTCAGGGTAATTGGAAGGACTTCAAACACACAATGGTTCTGCTAATGGAAGGCAGGACTACTCCTCTTGATCCCAGGCATTGTTCTTAAATCTGTCTAGATACTGCAACAGATGCTAAGAGAAATCTAGTACTGATCTTCCTAGAAAATACCTGGAAGTAGAGCACTAATCAAGGACACCAAACAGGATGGCATTCTGACTGCAACTGCTGTTTAAAGCATGTTCCAGGACACATGAGATGAAAAGTTGGGGCTTTAGGATATAAGCTGCCAAGAAACAGTCTATCTCTAAGTACCTGAAACTGGGCACAAGCAACAAGGGATTGTTTACCACCATTATGCCCAGCCTATGATTATCACAGAGTGATTTGAGTGGTTGGCCAGTGGTGGAAAGAAGAATGCTAAGACCTTTGGTCTGATCCAACAAGGCAGTTGTTGTGTTCTCAAAACGGAAATAATTGTCCATGGAGTTCACATTCCTATCTGACTGCAGGATGGTTCTAGTGATACCAGGACTATCTAACCTGATGACAACTATCTAGGCTGAATACTTACAAGAATTCACAATACTTTTTCCCTCACAGGCAACATGATGTCCCCTAAGATTTTATAAGCCCCAGCCCATGTGCCCACCAGGCACAGGTCCTCAAAAAATAGCTGTAGTTTAAAATGGCAGGAGGTTGCTAAGTTGTCTTTCTCTGCTGTCACAGATTGCTTTTGAAAATTATGGTGCAAATCCACCAAACATGGTAATTTCTATTAGTGTTAATGGGGCTCTGTTCCAGAGAAGGGAAACTGAAAATAAACTGCTAATAAGCAACACCACCAACAAGGAATAGCATCTATTTAGCCAAAACAGTTTAAAAATATTTCAGTGTTTCACTTCAAAAAAAAAGTTCTCATTTTATGACCTTGCCTTTCATCCACCAATATTCAGTATGATTTGCCACTGTTATAAAACATGGAAATTACACGTTGAAACTATGCAGAATCAACAAGTGAAGAAAAGAAAACCTATGATTTTTTGTATTGTGCTCAGTGCTACCACACAAGAGATTGCAGGACTCTTTCCATTTGACAGCACTGTAGGTATTTCTTCTATGGAGCTAAGGTTGCACATTAACTTCAGGATGATGTGATATGCCACATTTTATGCTGACTCAATACAGAGCAATAAGGCATGTCTGTTTGCTAGGAAAACATCATTTCCACTTGGATATCCTGGTCTATGACTCAAAGGAGCGCTGGCTTACAGCCAAACAACCCTCCTTATCCTCCCCCTCACACTAAAAAGATTCTGTATATTGCATGGGTGTTACATTTTCTAGTAGCTGAGTTTAGAGGTAAGAGGAGAGCACAACTGGAAAGAGTTATACACTGTATTCAGGGGTGGCGCTTGGCTAGAGGCTATTGCAAATCCCAGCAGGATATTAAATGCTCAGAATATTGGGTTGTTGAGTTCAATGGTACTGTTCCATGCAGGCACCTTTATTTAGTAATCAGGTTCTGCACAGCAGCAACAGATATGTGCAGCAATGGTTTGGCTACAACTCTGCCCCTTCACTGCTGGCTCAAATTCACATATTCAAGGCAGCACTCTCACCCTGAGATTCCTCTCCCTTGGCCAGTGAACAAAATAAGAAGGGCCACAGGCTGAGTTCTGGGAATCCTATCATCAATTGAAGAATTAGAGAGAGTTATTATGGCACTATAAGTCTGAAAAAGACACCCCATAGAGTGTATGTATACCACTATCTCCATGAAATTTTTGGAAGTTTTTATCTACTCAGCCTTAAAAATAACACATGTTTTGGTTTTCTTTTGGTTTTAACATGAACCTCTCAGCTGAAGAGTCCATGGCCATAACTCAATATGGAACTTATATCTACATAATCCTGATCCAGCCAATGGCTAGGGACCGTTGATGCACATCCATTCAGACCAGTGTACATCAGGGACACCATCTGCGGAGTGCTACTGTGTAGCAAGACTCTCCTGCTGGTGCCCCAATATGCATCTTCACAATTCACTAGGAGGGCTGCATAACACCTCTGCTATGTAGCTAAGCATGTATGAAGGTTATGCAACATGGACTGTGATAAAGAATCACGGCCTACATTTTTAACTGTGTGTTTAGTTTCAATCATTTTTGCTATTCTAATGCTGTATTTACTTGGTGACCAGGGAATTTCAAGGTGACCAAGGAATTTCTGTTGTGGGGAGTCCAAATGAATGCAACAAAAAATTAAAAGAGTTTGTGAATTGAGAAGTATTTTTAGTCAATTATAGTTATATTCAACTTAATTGTTTGTAATGCTCTGAGGGGGACTTAAATACAAACAAAAAACCTGTGCATTATCCAACCAAGTTAAGGATTTTTCACTCATTGATTTCACTGGAAGAATTAAGCATAAGCACAACTCTTTTGTATGAGGAAGAGTGCAGCTCAGAAGTTTATTTGCTTTTGGATCGCACTGATTGTGCTTCGTTATGAGAGTAAACTTCTAATTTTATTTCAACCAAATGCCAAGCACGAATTAGCAGAACCATCAAAGACTGCTTTGGGTATAAAACAGGAACAAACTATGACAAGAAATGTACATTGTTTGTGCTGCAGCCAACTGCATTCTGTTGTAACTTTGAAGAAGTTTCAAAGAACTTTGAAGAAATTTACTTTACTGAATGTGAATTGGTGTCTGATTTTCTATAGTGTCACAGATTATTTTAATTGTATTTGTCTGGGTAGGGTGGGGGATGTGCTTCCTGTTGTGGAAACCTGCAGTCTTATAAATGTTTGAAGATTAGATTCACAATTATTACAGAATATTCAAATAATCAAACAAGAGCATTAGAATTTATAGGACCATGAACTATAACTAATTATGCTATTGCCTCAAACTCAGCTGAAAGCCAGCATAGCTATATTCCCAACACTTCTCTAGTTTCTACCCTACTGCTACGTTATGAAATAGATAGAACAATAAGAAAGTAAGGAATGTTATTATTGAATTAACCACTACAAGACACTGTCAGGTTAAGCAGAGGAGCACGAGTTGGGCCAAGTTTTTTTTTTCTTTTTAAATTTTTACCTTAACATCAGCAGGATATTTCCAAACAGTTTTCCATTAATTTGAATGAGGACCATACATTTATTTAAGGAGGCAAAAAAAGCATTTCCTCTCACTATGTTGCTTCCAATTAGTAAATGACCAGCATGAATTTAATTTTAGTTTTTAGAAATGGACAACAGAGAAGCAATTATATTATCTAAGTAAACATTAAATGGGCCATTTTAAAAACAGGCCAAAGGTAATGCTGAAGAGAAAATAATTTGTGCTCTCTACTGTATATTAATTTCCAATCAAATAATACTATCAGCATAAAATCTAGAATTTAAAAATGGCTAGGATCCTTAAACTGCCAGTGTCCCTCCAGGTAAAAGCAAAAGCCCCAATGTAAGGTATAAGCCCTGCATCGTGTGAGTGTCTGTGATTACATGAAAGCGATTATTAGAGAAGTACAAGCCCCATTTTAAATGGTTTGAAGCCCCAGCGGTTGTTATACTCACGTTGGCATTGACCCCATGAATGGCGAACCCAGCCCCAGCAGCAATCGACTCTGCTTCCAAATCGACACAATCCAGTTGTGGAAAGAATTTGCCTTGGCCACCTGCACCACCACCAAAAGATAAAAATTTAAACAAAGTAAAAGCTTTATCATAGAGGCAACTCAGTCCTGTTGCAAATGAAATAATGCCATTGTTCTATACTTACATCATTCTTGGCGAAATGGCTGGCCAATGTTTTTAAAAAACAACATATTTATTCAAAATATTTTTAATGAACAAGGAAGACCAACACTTACGATTCCCTAGACAGAGTACATTTTTACTGTAAAAGTAATCACATTAAAAATACAATATGTTAAAGATAACTTATCATACATCCTGTTCAGATGTACGGGACCTCATTATATAATAAAGAACATTGTTCCAAAGTTTGCATGTGGACTAGGAGGGGAAATTAATTTTCTATTCTGAATGAGGTAAGTATAGTGTGTCCTCTTAAGGTGTTACCTTGCCATACACGAATCCAAGGTCACGTAAAGGATCACTTCCATTATTGCCAATGGATGCAACGGACATGCTCCCACACTGCTATGAGTGCACAACTATTGAAGATAATGGGATGTGAGCATTTGCTTCTTTTGTTTTACTCAGGGGTTCCTGAAATGGAATTCCCTACATATATACGGAGGGTACACTGTAATAAAACAATACTATGTATGTTAAAATAAAAGTAGTCTGTCTGAGTTCTTGTTTCTTTAACTGATCATTTTTTTCCAAGAGGCCTAGTTGTTACAATCTGGAAGTCCAGTTTTGAAGACAGAGTGTAATTTCCCTTTCATCCTTTTGCTATCTCCATTCTAGTTGCTAAACTGAAAAAGGAAATTAACTTTTTGTGTAAAAGGTTATAAAGCACAGATAGTGATTCCACTGAAAAAGACAAGGTTCTGATCCATAATTTTACCCATTTCAATAAATACAGTATTCTAAAATCTGTTTACAGAAACACACATCTATCACTGATGGTAATACATGAATAACTCATCAAAATTTCTCCAGCATTTCCCACTGATTTGAGTGTTAATGTAGCCAAGCTTCTCAGTATCGATGCCAGTGGTGTATATCCCTTAGTGTTCTCTTGTTCTAGCAGAGATTGGTTTCAGTGGTGCTTTGGTCTTCACTCTTTTTTTCTTAACCATGCCTTCCTCCACATCTCTTTCCATTACTCTGAACTGTCCCTATGCTTAGACAAGATTTAAAGGGTAGGTCACACATGTATATTCATCACTTGATAACAACAGCATGAAATAAGAGCATGTATATGTGAAGAACAATCACAGACAGTAACACCATATTTCAGGGATGAGGAACGTGTGGCCCACCAGATGTTAAAAGACATCTGGATGTCCAGCCATTCCTCACACTGGCAGAGTTTACCTAAAAATTCCATCTCACTTCAACTGAATTGCAGCACTGTTCATTATAGTAGGTCCGACATTCTGTTTCCAGACGTCGAGTGTACAAAGGAAAAAAACATCACATAGGTATATGAGTCAGCCCCCATGCAAGCTTTTCAAAGATTTAATCGTAAACTACTTGCCAGCTGAGAATTTCATAAGAAGCCATTTCCCATGGCCTTCTGCTGAGTTGAAAGATTATGTGACCAAAGAGAGGGCCTTTTTGGTGTGGTACCCACCAGGGCTTATATCTGCAGTGGGAGAATCTCCCTGATATTACGCTGAACTTCAGAAGTTTTAGCATACAGTATAGAAAAAGTCACTAGCCTCTGTGGCCATTGTGATGGCAAAAGTTTGGACTGGCCAACCATTATCTTGTATAATGTATATAATGTTATAATGTATAATGAAGTAGTAACAAAACATACTTTATCTGAGATGATCACATGTCCACATGGGATAAATACCAACTGCTGAATAAATTGAGAAAAGTGGGGCAAAATATTGTCCTTCAGTTTAAAATCCCACTCTGCCTGTTCTATACTTTGCATGACCTGGTCCCTAATCTGCGTCATAGTTTTTCATCACATTTTGACACATTATAGTTCTAGCAATTATACACACATTCCTGCTCTTCGGCACTCACTTGAACATTTCACTTATCTAGGTTCATGTTTAAACTTGAGTTACAGTCTTCCTTGGGTACTGTTTCACTGATTCTGCTCAAGCCATCAACTTCTGGCTTATTCAGCTTGAAATATAGGGTTTATACATTAAATAGGATTTTAAAAAATAAGTCCTCCAGCAGATTCACACGATCATGAGATAATACAGATTACTGGGAATATAACCCAGAGAGAAATAGGGCAATCACTACTGCATTTGTCCCAACAATTGATGGAAATATAGGAGCCCTTGAGTATGTGTGTGTGCTTGACTATCTTACTTAAGTAAAACCAGGCAAAAAAGCAGGTTTCTGCACGTGCAGCATTTGCCAGAACAGCAGGCATAAATCAGATGTGCACTTAAATGCATATTAGAATGTGTAGTCAGATGCATGGATTGCATTAACTTCAAGTAAATGTGCTCTGTGTTCATTTGGATGTGTATCTGATTTATCTGTACATGCATCTGACAAAACTAGCGTTACTCTAAGAAGGGAGGGGACTTTGAGATCCACCCACAATGCCAGCATCTCCTTAGAATTTGGGGAATTATAGCACAAAGGAGGCCTGCAAGAGGAGGGTAATGACAGGATCTTTTCACCTGTGTATACCAGTACTAATTGTAGAGAGGACTCCAGCTGAAAGTTAAACAGGGTATTTTATTTGGAATTTGCAAACACACACGAAAACAGACACTCTCAAGAACTATACAAGGCTATCAGAAAGTGAGGAAGAAAGGTTGGATAGAGAGAGATTGGGTAGAAAGGGTGATAGTTACCAGTTCTGAAGCCGAAAGTTAAAACAGAGTGGCTCAGAAAGCACTTCTGAGGTCTGGACACCATGTATTACACTCAAGTACTACAATTTACTGGGGCTAGAGCTAGGGTTTAAATACCCTGTTTCCTGCCCTGAAGGACAAAGCAGTAATGGCTTTCTCATGAAACCGACAAAGGAGTCCGGAATGGACTGATTGACTTAACTTTAGGTGACAAAACATTGATAGGAGTCCTGACAATCTCTTAATGCTTTGGTCAGGTAGTATGAATGGGGAAGGTCTCTGTAGTATATGTTCACAGTAGGGTTCCTGATTGCTTCACCTAGGCCAGTGGTTCTCAACCTGTGGGTCCCCAGATGTTCATGGACTTCAGCTCCCAGAAGCCCCAGCCACTATGGCCAATGCTCAGGGCTTCTGGGTGCTGAAGTCCATGAACATCTGGGGACCCACAGGTTGAGAATCACTGACCTAGGCAGTTTCACCTGCTACTATTTTCAGGAGTGCTGGCAGCTTACAGTTTTAGAAAGGATTATCCCAAGCCCATCAGCACTGGGTTTTCCCACCTAATCCTCTCTGAACTTATGACCTGATCATGTCTGAAGTCATCCTACCTGGAATATGCTTACAGCCAGTGCAGTTTCAAATATGTGTTTCAGCCATAAAATATGTCCAAATATGAAAATAGCACATCCTGCAGGGGGGGTGTATGCTGTGGTAACACTAGTCATTGTTTTTACTCATTAGCTAGATTGGGACCATATTGGCTGGGAGGTTGTGGGAACTACAGTCTTACAAAATAATTTTTCCAAGCTCTGGCAGTTGCCTGAGTTGGATTCCCATATTTGCCTAACATAATTGGGAATGGGTTAAGTATTGTTTGTGTGGTTTTGTGGTCTTCATTTTACAAGGCATGGGGAGGAATCATCGCTCATAGTGTGGTTCCAGTCAGTCATTTTTTCACACCTTCTTCTGCATATCTGCTATTGACATGTGGCAAAATTCTTCCCCTTCTTCAAAGGATAATACAGACAGCCAAGTTGTTTTGGATAGAGACCAGTATGACAGCATCCTAAAACTTACAGGCCTCACACTGGAGGAATCCTATTTACTGACAGCTCTGCTTTTCCTGTGGCCTGCAAGCAGACCATAAATATAAAAATTGCACCAAGCTTTTTATTCTTTTTACTACTGGCTCCCAATGTAAAATTTTATCTGATGCTGTTTTACCTCTCATTTATTTTGTTCTTGTACTGCATGATCACTGTTTATTTTCAAACACCTTTAAGTTCAAACAAACTATTTTTACTCACCTTATGATAGCTTCCCCAAAAGGCAAGGTCAACATTAAAAATAAATGAGTAAAGAAAGACTAGGAGTTGCTTGTATAAGCTTTGGCAGATTCATCAACTGCACCACTATCTAGAGAATGCAGACTTGGCTGTAGTTACCCGTGACTTGGTTACATCCAGACTAGACTCTCGGAACAAGTTCTTAGACAGGAAAGGTCAACTGTCAGGGTGGGGGGCTGCATCATCCTCAGTCCATTCCTCCTGAAGTTCCCACAAAATTATATAGTTTTGGCTAAATATGCTCCCCTGTGCCCACAGAGGGTAATTTTGCTTTTTCTAGAGCCTCCATACCATACGTATGTATGTATTTCCCATCTTTGCCCCACTCTGGGTCTCATGGTGGTTGCTGAAGTTGAGATACATAGAGCTGAAATACACACACACACACACCATACAAAAGTTAAAAAATATAATCAAACTATCAATAGAATTAAAAGCAGTTAAAAACATGGCCATTAAGAAGGAAAAACTATGAAATATAGACAGCACAGCTCATTATGAGAGACCCTTTCATCCTGAAAAATCAGGCCTCAAAGCCCTGCTGAAAAAACCCATCAAATAAAAAGTCTTCACCCACCTATAGGAGAATAGGAAAGAGGGTGCTAATCTAATCCCTCTAGGAAGGGAGTTGCAGAGCCTGAGAGCAACCAACAAGAAGGCCCTCTCCTGTATTTCTACCAGATGTGGATGTGATGGCATTGGAACAGGTAGAAGGGCCTTCCTAGAAGATCTCAAAACATGGGAAGGCTCACATAAGAGAATACTTCAAATAATATGGATCTGAGCAGAAACAGACCAGTGCCCACTGAAGCTGTTGCAACATGCTGTCTGTAGCCAGCGACAGTTAACAATCTGGATGCAGCTGAACCTTCCAACACTGTTCAACAGCAGCCTCACAAACAGCACACTGCAGTAATCAAAAGAGGTGTAACTAAGGTACGTGTCACTGTGGCCAGCTCCAACATCTCAAGGAATGGATACAGTTAGTACACAAGTCTTAATTGTGCAAATGCACTCACTGTCCAGGTTCAAGCTTTCAGATTCAGGGTTGAGAGCTGCCCAGCACAGGCTGACTCTTATTCCCTGATCAGACTTTCAACTGATCAGGAACATCTCTGGCTTATCTATTAAGTTTCCTTTGTTCTCTAGTCTCTTACTGATGACAAGCACATGTTTAGAACCAAAAAAACTTCCTTGGATTGAGATGGAACTGGACCTCAAAACTCTGAACAACCTCATCCAGCAGTTTTATGTAGACACTGAATAGCATGGGGGACAGAAATGAACCCTGAGGTCCCACAGGCCAAGTAGTGAAACAGGAGTCCTTCCTCACCACCTTCTAGGTTCACCCTTCCAGGACAGAATGAAACCATTATAAAATAGCAGTTTCAAGTATCATCCCTGCAAACTGGCCAATAAGGATACTATAGTTGATGGTATAAAAGCCTCCTGAGAGATCCAGAAGAACCAACAGAGACTACCATGTCCAGTTCTCTACACTGGTCATTCACCAAAGTGATCAAAGTTATATCTGTCCCACAGCCAGACCTGAAACCAGACTAAAATGGATCTAGACAATCCACCTTGTCCAGAATCCCCTGGGGCTGAGTGGCTGTCACAGGCTCCAATAGTTTGCCCAAAAATGAAATGTTGGAAAACTAGCCAGTAGTTGTCCAATACCATGGGACCCAAAGAGATTTTTCTTTCAACAGTGGTCTTATAACTGTCTCCTTGAGGTCTGATGAAACTCTGCCTTGTTCTAGCAAAACACTGACAACTCCCTCTACAAGCTCAGCTATTTCCACTCCAGATTTTTTTTAATAAGTCAGAAAGGGCAGGGATTTAACACATATGTGCTAGGTCTCACTTCTCCAAGAATCCTGCACACATCCTTGGGCTATACAAACTGAGATGCATCCATTATCACTGGACAAGCAGGGGCCAAAGTTACACCCATAGGATCTGCAATAATCATAGCATCCAAGTCAAGTAAATCTGAGTAACTTTATCTGCAAAGTGCTGGGCAAGTTGTTTACAGACTTTTGCTGAATGAGCTGGATTCTCCTTGCATGAGCCACTGTGTAAAATAATGCTGACCACTCAAAACAGATCTGCTGGTTAGCTCTTTGCAGATGCAATGGTGGCAGAGAAGATATTTTTGGTGGCCATATTGTCACAGAGTATGCCCTCAGAGAGGCTCTAGATTGTATTTAGTTGGACCTACTCACAGTTTTCTGCAAATGTTGCTCTAATCACCATCTCATTCATTTTATCACTACTAGCTACCCTAAAAAACAGGGTTTAACAGGAGCTGTTAAAAACTACAATCTTTTCTGTTGTGACTCTTATCTGTGTGGAATGCCACACAGGATGGACATTCAGCTTTCTCCATGCCTGCTTTAAAATGGTCTTAAGCAGATGTGTATTCCAACTTGTTTTTAAACCAATGAATACACAGTGTTTCATTTTTATTTTCGACTTTGCCTATTTTTAAAAGAAGCTGCTGTTTCAGTTCATTTTATTTTATGTTATTGCTTTAAAATTTTCTTTGCAAAACACTTTGAGGAGGCAGCATAAAAGTATTCTAAAACAAATAAATCAACACCACACACATAGCCACTCAACTGCTTCTTGCTGCATGTTTAGTACTGTTCAAAATCCAGTTTTTAGTTATCACAAAAGCAGCATTAGCTCATTACACTGACTTATGCCAAATCATATGGAAGGAGAGTCTGCTACCCTTTACCATTCCCAGGTGTCTTTATATTTTGCTTAAGAAACAGATACCATATCAGCTTGCAGATTTTTGTCATTTCCAGCCAATAAATGAAGCAAGACTTCCAGGTGTACATCCTTTCCATGGCTCGGGGGATAATAGAGTGCACTGAACAGATTCCACCTTTTGCTTTAATTGGCTTGACACCACCTCTTGCACTGCTTTGCAAACCGCTTTGCAACCATCATTTGTTCATCCTTCATTTCAAATGGAAATGGGCTTTATATACATGGCTAAAACTGCCATGGCCTATACAATAAATCACACACAAAGATAATATACCTAAAGAAAGGTTAAGATTATCAGCTGCACTCTGTGGGAGTGGAGACTAAGTAATAAAGTTAAAAAGAACTCTGGGTTGCCTAAACCTGTCAAAGCTTGCCTATAACACATCTTTGCATAACAAGTATGTTCAGACCATGGAATACAACCTAGCTTTAAGTTTTACGGCTTTTCTGGTTAATTTCTATTTTAGATACAGATTTTATAGATACATTTCTGGAGGAAAGAGTACAGTATTGCAAGGACTATGAATATTCCTTTGCCCATTATTGATTGCACAATTCACTCAAGGGGTACTCAGCAAAAGTAATAATATTCCTCTTCCAGCAAAATGCACACTGAATAATATATATACACAGAGACACACACTCTATTTATTTATCTATCTTATCTGTGTCAGAGTGGTATTCCAACAGATACTGTGATTACTGAGTTGTGACAATTCCATGTAATTTGGCAGGAATTACACACAACAGCCAACATACAAACATCACAGTAATAAATATTTTATTCTAAAGCTCTTACTGTCATGTTTTCCTTTTGTGATGTTATATGAAAACTGCAATGAAAGATAAACAAATGAGGTTCATTCAATCTGGGCTACCAACAGAGTCTATTCTGTGGAATGCTGTCAATACCCACAGAATATGATAACTGTTGCACTTTCTGACCCCAAAGCTATAACATCTCACTCTTATGTTTTCTGTCATGTTTCCTGGATTTCTGTCAGTTAACCCAGAACAACTGTTTCCATTTGATTTCATACTCTCAAAATTCCTAAAGCAGATTAGAATCATCAGCTAAACTTCAATCATTAAATGAATAAATGTAGCAAAAAATTCACTCTTTAATCTATACTTGCATCACTCTAGCTCTGTAACATGATGATTTAAAACAGGGGAAGGACACAGTGATAGAATTGCATGCAGAAAGTCGGTTCTATCCAGAAAGGGCTGAGCAAACATTCTGTCCAAAACCTTAGTTATCACTCACTGCTTTCAGGATAGACCAAGTCACTGTTGAGATGAACCCAAAATGATTCAACTCAGTATAAGTAAAAGGATTAGGGATTTAATTGGGAATTTAATTGCATGCACATTTATGGAGACACAAGTTCCAATTATTTTCAGTAACATTTAGAATCCAGGCACAAGGGTGTGCCTCTAGTTTACAAACAACCAATTTCTATAGATGCACCTAGAGAGAGAAAGCTGAAGCGATATGATGGCTACAACTGTACACATGTATGTCCCTTCAAGTTGCCTGTCAACTTATGGCAACCTCATGGATTTCATAGGCTTTACATAGGCAAAGAATATTCTGAGGTCACTTTGCCAATTCTTTCTTCTGAAATATAGCCTATATCACCTGCTACTTGTCGGCAGTCTCTCATGCAAGTATTAACCAGGGCTGAGCCTGCTTAGCTTCCAAGATCAGACAGGATCTGGTGCCTTTAGGGTATTTAGGTCTGGCTAAGGGAGATCACCCTACAAATCCATAAATTGCTGTTTCAGATCTTCTCTGTGGCACACACACCAGGTGTCCTTTGGAGCAGCCTCTCTCTCTCAGCCTCACTTCTCTGTCCTCCTAACTGGCAACAGAGCAATGGTAAAACTGACCTGCCTCACAGGACTGTTATATACATGAACAACAATGTATACATACAGTATAGCATTTCTACAGAATGGCTGTATTAGCCTGTTGTGGCAAAAACAAGAGATCTGTGTCATCTTTAAAGACTAAGGCACGTCTCAGAGAAAGGGGACTCCAGCTCATCTTAAAATACAGAAGCAAAATGCATGCCAACATTCTTTGTTGTTTTTAACAGATGCTGGGTGCTTTTAACACTTGAAAGCAACTTTATTCTCTTCATTCAAAATGTTTGCATACCACCTAGCCAGCTAATGCCCTCAGGATGGCTTTCAAATAGAAAAAGAATAAAGAAAGAAACAAATCAAAGGTAAGTAATTGTTGAGAGGTAAGGATTATTGTGAAGAAAGGGGAAACGCATTCAAGCAGCCTGCACCGGCACTAACCCATTGACCCATTCCTGCTTGCTTTAGTCCTTCCCCCCTTTGCAAAATTTCTTGTCAGATTTACAGGTGCCTCCTCCTGCTCTCTCCACTACAAACCTTGCTCTCAGATATGTGTGCAAAGCCTCCTTCGAGATTTCTCGAGTGATTTGGATCCTCTCCTTGTTTTCTGGTCATCTTGGAACCCCGTTTTTAAAGAAAGCAACCGATCCTCGGGCAACTGTTGTCAAACCAATGTGAAACCTTCCCGGGATTTCCCAAGCTCTTTTCCCCTTCCACCAGCCTCAATCCAAGGTTGCCTTTGGGAGGCTTTCTCTTTCTTATCCGTCCTCTTCTGTCCCTCTCCCCACCCCCTGTGTCCAGAGAGAAAAAGAACCAGCCCCAGTCTTTGCCTTACCTTCCGTCAAAGTCCCCTGACGCTTCCAGGTAAAACCAGGACAGAATGACCAACCTCAGGGAGAAATCCATGTCGGGAAGAGAGAAAGAGAGGGGGAAACAGGAGGGTGGGTAAGGGAGGAGCGCAGGAGGGTTGAAGGGGGAAAAGAATAGCCTCGGTGCGTCTCTCCAGTAGTTTATCACAGCAGCAGGTTGGAAGGAACAGATGCGAGAGAGGCGGCTGAGGGGAAAAGGGGCTGCGAGGGGATTCCTTCTCCTCCTCTCTCTCCGAGGCACTCCCAGCTCCGGCGCACGCTGTGAAGTGAACGGTGTGAGGGGGCCTCGGGGGCTGCTGCTAATCCTAGCTCCTGAGGGCAAAAGGAGAAGTCCACCGACAACAGGAGCAGCAGGAGGGAGCGCTTCCTCTCGCGTTCCCGTCCCCCCGCCCGCCGCTCACTGAGCTCTCCCGGCCTCCCGCCTTCCCTCCCTTTTCCCTCCTCTGCTGGAGCGAAGGAGGCGCCGCCGCCGCCGGGCCCTCACGCGGCCTCGCGGCCGGGAGAGGCGCCCGCCCGCTCGCTCGCTCGCTCGCCCGCCCGCGCGCGCCCTCCGCCTCCCCCCTTCGCGGCGCCGAGTTCGGACGGAGGGAGTTCGCGCCAAACTCGGCCTCAGGCCGTTTCCACACTAGGCTGTAGCAGTGCTGTTATCCCACTTTCAACATCCTATGGGACCCTGAGGTTTGCAGTGGCCCCTCCCTAAACAGCAAACCCCAGGATCCCGTAGGATGTCGAAAGCGGAATAACAGGACTGTAACCGGCTAGTAAAGAAGAGGAGAACAAAATGACAGAGCCTGGAGGAGGTTTCAGGCGGCTTGTTCTTGTAGCGTGGGGACTGGAAAGAGTTGGGAAGAGTTCCTTTTGTGGACTACAGTTCCCAGTACGGCCCAATGGGGCCGCAGGGGGGTTGTGGGAGTAAATTGTGCAGTGAGCCCTCCACATTTGCGGGTTTCACTTTTGCGGATTTGATTATTCGTGGGTTGTTCGCTGCTGCCCTATGCTATTTTTAATGGGGTCAGCAAGCCTTGTGAGACGGAGAACTGCAAACGAGGCTTGTGAATCCCTATTAAAAATGGTATGGGGCAGCTGTGGAGGTGGCAGTTAAGCCCCAGCAGCCACCCGCTTCTGCTTTGTGAAGGAAACCTGACTGACGCCTCAGAGGAATCCATGGTGGGTTGAATCCGGTGATCACGCTGCTTGTGTGTGTGTGAAATACGGTTTGGGAGAGCGTAGAGCTATTCATGGTTTTTCCACTTTAATGGAGGTCCTGTGCCCCCAACCCTAGTGAAAGTGGGGGGAGGGCTGTAGTCCAAAAGCGTAAGGCTTCCAAAGTCTGAGCGTGAGATTAGGCAAATAAGGAGGGAAGGCCGCGGTAACAGGGGAATTTTGGGAGCTGTAGTCCAAACCTCAAGTCTTTCAAGATGAGGGCAAGGTTTAGGGCCCTTCCCTCCCATAGTGTTAAGTGCTATTATTCCACTTCCAACATCCTGTGGAATTATGGTCTAGGGAGAGGCATTTAGAATTCTCAGCCAGAGAGCTCTTTGGCCTCAGTTAACTACAAACCTCAGGATTCCACAGGATGTTGAAAATGAAATACAGTAGGACCCCCATATCTGCGGGGGATTGGTTCTGGCACCCCCGCGGATAGTGAAATCCGCAGATAGCAGCAAATGCTCTGTCCCCCGCCTGCCCTCCACCGATCGAGGTGGTGAGGAGGTGGGATCAGGCTCCTTGCTCCTTTCTTGCCTGCTGCCGCTGCGATCAGGGCCGGGGCGAGGGGCAGGAGGCGGCAAGGGGCGCAATTGCGTGCCCCTTGCCTCTTTCCTGCCTGTTGTCATGGTGATCAGGCTGGAACAATCGGCCTGGGGCAAGGGGCAAGAGCCAGCGAGGGGCGCGATCACGTGCTCCTCACCTCTTTCCTGCCCGTCACCATCGGGATGGCGGTGGCAGGGAGCCAACTGTGGACGACTGAATCAGCAGATAATGAATCTGTGGATAAGGGGGTCATACTGTATTAGCACTATAACACTGTAGTGCGGAAAGGACCTTAGAGAGAAAAGAGGCAAGAACAGACAGGCTAGGGAATATCTGGAGTTGTGGTCCAAAAGATAAGGATTCCAAGCTCAGGGACAGATTTAGAGGAATAAATATACAAGGGCATATTGGTTGGTACATTTGAGGGAGTTTTAGAGTGCTAGCAGGGTACAGTGGTTTGGGTGTTGAACTAGGACTCTGGAGGGTTCAAATTCCTGCTTGGTCAGGGAAATCCAAGTCATACAGGTCATACACTCTCAGCCTCAGAGGAGGGCAATGGCAAACCATCTCCAAACAAATCTTGCTAAGAAAAACCCATGATAGGCTTGTCTTAGGGTCATGATAATTTCCCCTTAGGGTTGTCATAAGTTGGACATGACTTGAAGACACACAATAGCAACTCTAAGAAAGTAATTCTTCCAAACTCAGAGTTTGAGATTAATGAAATGAGGCAAGGCTGTGCTGGCTAGAGGATTCTCAGAGCTGTGTTCCAAAAAATCCACTCTTCCAAACTCAGAGACTGCCATTAGTGAAATAAGGCAAGGTCATGCCAGTGACAATATTAACTGCTCAAATTGTTCCAGTTTTATTTTTATACCTCCAATGGGTTAAAAAATATAGATGGTTAAGAGAGTACTTGAAATAGAACATCCTAGCTCATCTCACAATATCCAGTATGGATACGTTAGTGTGCATTACCACATACACCTGCTTGATTCAAAATTGCAGCACAAGCCTATGCATGCCAACTTAGAATTTAAGTCCACTGAGTTTAACAGAGGCTGCAATATCTAGTTAAGTCCATACATGGCTCCAGTCTCATCTCTGGAGAAACTTTAATTGGCTAAAGCTCATTTCATCAGACACATAGAGTTCTATTCACTTGACAAACGTTACATGTATATTTTGACACGTTTCTAATTTCTTCCCTCTATAAGAACTGGTATATTTCTATATGTATTTGATCTATTTACACATTTTATTTTACTTTTCAGTCATCTGATGTATAGCCAAGTTTGCAACAGTCCTGCTCAAAATAGCCAGGGTTACAATAGTCCTGCTCAAAATGGGGGTCCCTGGATGTGTGCTGGTCACTGGTTGCTGATCCATAGAAAGATTCCAGGAGAGAAAGAAACAGTCGTAACCCACGAGCAAAAACATTATACCAGTCCCTGGCATATCATGAGAAGTCACGTCTCATTAGAGGGGACAATTATGTTTGTAAGTTAGAAGGTAGGAGAAGAAGAAGATCCCATCATAGGTGAATAGACCCCATCAAGGAAGTGTACAAAGGAAGGAAATATCACATAGGTATATGAGTCAGCCCCCATGCAAGTTTTTCAGAGGTTTAATCATGAACCTATTTGCCAGCTGAGATTTTTATAAGAAGCCATTCCCCATGGTCTTCTGCTGAGTTGAAACATTATGAGATCAAAGAGAGGGCCTTTTTACCTACAGCCCTGAGTTTCCAAGGCTCTTGTTAACAAGGTGATTGGGGAGTCCTTCATACATAATGGTCACTATAAGTTGAAGTTAACTTGATGCCAATTAACAATATCCTGGCACTCCAGAAGGAAAAAATGTACTGGTTCCTACACATCAAATAACCTGTGAAAGGCAATGGCTTGCACCATTATAAATGAAGTATAACAGTAAAATCAACACCACTATTATCACTCTCATGCTTACAGAAGAGAAAGAGTTTTTCTTTTCTGTATCTATATGTGTGAGTGATAGCAATGGAGCAAAAGACTAGAAGTAAAGTTGAAGCCTGTGAAAGTATATATAGGATAAATGTTCAGAGAAACAACAATTGCATAAAACATTGATTGCATAAAACATGATCTCTGTAGAGAAAAGAAGACATTGAAGTTTCACTGGCTATTTCTTTTATTTATTAAGATATTTCTGTACCAGTTTTCCTGCTAAAAAATCCCCGTATCGGCATTAAAATATTACAGAGTTGCCATTAAAACCCACAAAATACTATACAATCACGGAATTTTAAAAAGTGATAAAATAAAACCTTTCATTAGAATAATTAAAACGACTAGTATTCTGTTGTTCTGATGTCTGCTTTAATAGAAAAAAGTCATAATTTCCTTGTTTCATCTCATCCTAAAAAAAAAGCTTCTGTTTTAACAGTGTTTCTTTTAAAATCACATGTTAAATTTATTGATTTATTTAACCTACTTTTCAAATCAAAATAAAACCAAACTGTACTCTGAAGGAGGGGGATGAATACAGCAAAGGTGAAACAATACAGTGAAGCCAAGTCCCAACTGGGAAAGCCTGGTAAATTCGTTATTCTCAAAAGGAGTGCCTAAATAAGTAGGGTTTCAAAACCACCTTTAAAGGTGTTGTGGTCCCAGATCTTGCAGATGTCAGTGGTTCCATGAAAGGTGGCCACTGCCAGAAAAGTCCATTTGTGAGCAGCCATCAAACTGAGAGATGATGGGTCCTTTATTCATCAGAAATCTTCAACAGGAGGAACGTGCCTGCGAAGAAGATGCTCCGTGCACTTAAATAACCCTGTATTTAAATAACCAAGGGGAGTGGAAGGAAACTCTTTACTGCTATGATAGGGTTATTGTTTTTGTGTGCCTTCAAGTTGTTTCTTATGGTGACCATAAGACAAACCTATCACAAGATTTGTTCAGAGAAGGTTTGCCTTTGCCTTCCTCTGAGGGTGAAAGAGCATGATTTGCTCAAGGTTGCTCAGTGGGTTTACCAAGCAGGAGGCCAAGTCGGTGTCAAAGATCTCACTTTATTAAAAGCAATGTATTTCTGTCTCACACTCTGACCACTGGATTTCTGTACAGAATGAGAGCCCTGATACCAGTGGCTCATACATTCTAGTACAGTTTCCAGAAGCTTTGTGAAGCTGCTCATTTTTCACATATGCTGAGGTAATTTTCCACCAAGCTATTCATTTCGGATTGATGAGTTGGTTATCTATCAGGTCAGGTGTCAAACTGGCCATCTATGGTTTTCTCTTGAGTGAACAACTTATTTTACTTTTTTGTTCCAGGAAAGAAAAAGATAAGGGGGATGTAACTTGCTAACTTAATAGTTTCTGGCTGAATTCCCTCATAGCCATGGCAAATATTATTACATAGAAGCCTACATCGCCTTTATTGTTGCTAACTACCATCAAGTCAGTTTTGACATATGTTAAATGCATGTTTTCATTTAATGTGCATGCTTTTAAAAACTGCAAATTAGCAATTCCCAAGTATGCTAAAAAAAGTCTCAGCAAGTGCAGGGTAGGTTTGATGTTTGCAATTTTAATTTTTGAAAAGCATGTACATTAAATGGAAGATTAAATCTAGTTTTGCCTTCATGTTAGGAACAATGATGCATCTGATAAAGTGGACTGAAGTCCAGAAAAAGCTTAAGCTAGATGTTTCCACTGAACTATTGCAATGCATGAATTCAAGGAACTATTGGAATCTCGGTCTCTTTTATTTTATATTATTTTATATTCTGACAAGCTGGAGCATGTCCAAAGAGGGCAACCAAAATGGTGAAGTGTCTGGAAGCCATACTCTATGAGGAGTGGTGTAGGGAGCTGGGTATGTTTAGCCTGCAGAAGAGAAGGTTATGAGGGGACATGATAGCCATGTTTAAATATTTGAAGGGATGTCATGTCATGTCATGGAAGGAGCAGACTTGTTTTCTGCTGCTCCAGAGACTAGAACAAGGATCAGTGGATTCAAACTACAGGAAAAGAGATTCCACTTAAACCTCAGGAAGAACTTCCTGACAGTCAGAGCTCTTTGGCAGTGGAATATGCTGCCTCAGAGTGTGGTGGAGTCTCCCTTGGAAGTTTTTAAGCAGAGGCTGGATGGCCATCTGTCGGGACTGCTTTGATGTGGGTCCTTGAATGGCAGGGGGTTGTACTAGATGGCCCCGTGGTATCTTCCAACTCTATGATTCTGTGACTCTATGACATATTTTGAATAATCATGCAAGGTACTTTCTGTGGTTTTACAGCAGTATGTAAAGACAAAAGAATGCAGAGGTGACTAGCAGGTGGCAAATAACTGCTCAGTGAAAAACCTCTTGATTTCCAATGGATATGACATCAGCCATATTCAGTGATTCCTCAAGTGTGTAAATATAGGGGGGGGGGGTGCAATAACTTTGCCCCTTCCTTCTCCAGTTCTGACACCCTCCTGTCTTACATATGTAGGGTGACAATCTAAAGGAGCAGGTCTTACGTTAAGGATTTTCAAATTACATGGACTATCTACACATACGGTGGAGGCTTTCCACTTCCTGTGTAGAAGGCAATGGAAGTGGCAGTGCAGTGAGGTGAACCCAGAGCATTCTCCATTTTTGACTATTTATTATACATACTTAAGGAAAATGGCTGAACAGAACCATTGTCTCTGATATATACAGTATAGTGAGTGTGTGTGTGTGTGTGTGTGTGTGTGTATACATACATACATATACACACACACACAGAGAGAGAGAGAGAGAGAGAGAGAGAGTATATATCTATATATATATATCAGTATAGTAGTTGTTCCACCACAGATATTGATGAACTACTATGTACCATCATTTCAAACCGTTGGCCCAGGTATTGGAGACCAGTACCTGGAGGGCCACAGATTTCACCCCATATGTACTATTGTTCTTATCCCAGAGAAACCATGGGAAGAAGGTGGTGAAAATCCCATACATTTAGAGGTGGCACACTTCTGCTTACTAGTTGCTCAGAATGATAAAATACTTTTATTTTGAACTTCTATAAACATCTAGTGAAAGAGTAGACACCTTGTGTAGGCCATATGTTGCTGGAATGCCATAACCACCACAGCCAATGATGAGGCGTGCCGAGAACTGAGGTTCAGCATCTGGAACGATACTAATTGTCAGCCACTGATCTGGTGGAAATTACGGGTTGAATGAGAAGTGTGTGTCTTGCTCATCAAGGCAATCATATTCTTACCACCTCCACAGCAAATAATTCTATGGATAGGTAAGTCAGTTCAACTCATGAGCTCTTAGTACATTTTAGGAAAAGATCTAATCCCTATAGAAGTTGAACTTTGGCCTTCATCAGATAAATTTGGTAGGATTGTTTAATCAGTCCTCATAATATATCCTTTTGCCACTAAACATTCTCAGAATGAAAGTTAAAAGTTAAAAATAAAACATGAAAAGTGGCTTGACCTTTTTTGGGGGAGCAAAAAGGATGAATGCTTTGAAAGCCACTTACTAATTTGGAAACATATCCATGGAATTATTTGCTAATACACCCTAAACAATAATCCTAGTTGAAACATACTATCTGAAGGGGGGGGGAATAAATAACCAACTCAGAAAGCACACAGATGAGCAGATGAAATTACAAGCTGTGTGGGTTGGAAAACCATGTAATAATTTAAACACAAGTTCAACTTGTTGATGTATTGTGATGAACAAATGCAGAGAATGTCAAAGGGAGGAAAAAAACCCTGAAATCATATGCTATATTAATTATACCAAGTCTAGTCAGAATAAATTCATCCAGGGCATGTGTGTCAGTACAGCACAGGATGATTAGCAAACACCAGTGGTTAGATGAGATGCTACGAGTTTCCTAACCATTCTGATAGTAATGCATAGAAATATATTGAAGCAAGTATAGCTAGGATCATGCATATTTGGGAAGAAGCACATGAAAGTAGTGTAGTATTGAGGATGTTGTATCAAGCAAGTGAATCACATTCAGAAGTTACACTGGCAATAGTTGCTCATGCTTTTTTTGTACAAGATAACGCAAAATTATTTGTCCCAAAAAAAGAAAAGAAAAAGCAAGCAAGCAAGCAAGCAAGCAAGCAAGAAAAGGATTGTGACAAGGGTTTTTTGGGCTGCTAGTATCCATATCCCATGGTGTCCACAGGAAGTCTTCTATTTAACATTTCAGTGTTAAATTGCTCTTGTACAACTTGGGCAGGCTGCAACCTAACTGGAAGATATTCTCCCATGTGTAATCTACTAAAGAATTTTCACTGGTCACCCAGACGTGATTTTCTACAACCATGTTGTTCACAGTTGCTGGCTGATCTCCAGACTTTTCACTAGTGAAATGTCATTACCAGTGCACCAGTGCATATCTATGAGCCATTTTTCTTAGCTATCTGCTCTTCTCTCTCTCTTCCCCATTCAGTATGTGAGCTGTGTGAATGAGTTGACATTGTACAGTGCTCCTATGGTTGATGCCAAAATTAAACATTTGCCTCCTCTGCTGCATGACTACTCACCTTTAAAAACATCTTCTGATTAATGTCAAGAACCATTTGTCATATTAATAATGTCTATATACTAGCCAGCTTTGTAATCCAAGTACACTGTAATTTGTCACATAAATAACAATGGAACAGAACAATTGGACAGAGCAGAGCTTTTAAGGTTTCTGATGTGGGGTATTGGCAAAAATATTTTCCCCAAGGTACCAGGGGTCAGCAACATATTCGTTCCCATTGGCTACATTTTTCTTTCTTTCTTTCCTGGACATTCCAGGCACTGGCAGCTGATGGCTCAGAACGTGGCACTGGTCCACATACCGTTACTTTGAGTAGCACCTGGGATAGGGGCTATGGTGATGTATAGCATGTTCACTTTTGTGCTGAGCTTTAAATTTATTGTCATTTTTCTCAATTCTGATAATTCCATAGTAGAAAGATCTAGTGTGTTCTAGAAGTCTCCCAACTGATTTTTGTTTGACTCCTCCTGTTTATTCATAACCTGTGAGCGCAATCCTCTTACAGTAGTGAATTACACCAGCATTCCTCATTCAGATGCTAGTAAAGTATGTTAGATTGCAAGCCCCACACTCACCAGTCAGGCTGATTTACATTTACACTGTTTCCCAGTATCTCCCCAACAGCCCCTTGGCTGCTATGATCCACCAAATTTAATACTTTGGCATCAGTTTTTAAGCCATTTTGCCCAACTTACAAAATAAAGAAAAATGTTTTTCAGCTCTTTAGACACATATTTATCTGTGGTAAGTAAAACACGGTAGGAGATTCCCATTTCCCTGCCGGTTTGTCTTGTAAATACCACATTTAGAGCCAGGAAAAGATAGCCAAGATTCTATTTCAATCAGGAGTTGCACAGAGTTATCAACAATATAGCAGAAGAGAATTAACTCCCTCTGTCTTCCTTCATTATCAACATCAATTAAAATGCCCGCGCTAAAACAATATTATCAACAAGCAGAGCAAGTACGAAGATAAAATGAGACTAGGGAGTGGCCCGAGGATAAAAAACTAAAAGCAATAAAAAGCAGGCTGGCAAGAAGAAATAAGAAATATAAAAAGGCAAAACAATGGGTAAAGTAATCAGAATATCAGAGATTACTTCCCTGCCGCCATCTTGGCTCCTTCTCCGCACTCCACATATTTATCTAAAACTGTGACTTCTGTGTATATAACCTTTGAAGCAGTAAGCTTCTGAAACTCCAAAATAGTGAATTTGTAGAGTCATAAAACTGTAGAGTCTAAACCTCCAAAGAAGCAAAAACCAAATTTGCTTCAGCCTGTACTAGGCAACCTTCAAATAGTTGTAAGATGTGATTGTAAGTGGCATGTTTGTAAGTTTTGAATATGTATGATTTGTGATTTTTAAAACAATCAGTTTAAAATGTTTCTGACATGGCCTGCGCAATCTGTGGGGTAAATTGGTGGTTATTTAGTGAATTTTTACAGTAATATACAGTGTTTGTAGACTTATAAAACTATTTTTTCTTTATTTTTTAAAATTTCTTGACTGGTTAAAAACCTTTTCACGAAGCTAAGATGCACAGGTTATGTCAGACACTCTCAAAAGGCAGTCAAAATTGTCCTGGAACTGCAGCAGGTTCTGAATGCTGTGGCCAGACCACTGACTGGGGATGGTTACGGGGAACACATCACTCCCATGCTGCTACTAGTTTCTTGCAGATTATACGCATGAGAGAGATTAAATTTGGCATGGTTATGTTGGTAATTTCCTTTTTAAAAACTGTAATTAATCGGCAGGAATAGACTGCAAACTGTTAACCTTTTTCCTAGGGATGTTAAACTAGAATTGTTACTGTAACATTAGCTGCACGATCCAAGTTTATAAGTGCAATCCTATGCATATCCATTCAGAACAAAATTCCAACAAATTTATTCCCACATAACTGTGGATAGACTAATTGAATGTTCCAGGGGAAATCCTCTCAGTAATATCTTACATGCATTCATCTGCATGTCACTGGCTTAGAGGTCACAACAGAAAGTCACTGTGGGCTCCAACTGATCAGTGCATTTCTTGTACCAATTTTGCTAGATTTATTTATGTCACTTACTGATTTCTAAAATGAAATTTCTAAAAGTCTTAACTTCTAAAACAAGACCACCACAAAATGTCAGAAAGAACATCTTTAATGTCTTGTATTTCATTTCCTGTTACAGGAACACATTAAAAACAATCCCCAGAAAAAAGTATGCCCTTTCTTCTGTTAGAATTAATCTTTGCTGATATAAAATGGGCACTTCTTATTAACTAAAGCTGCAGCTTGCAGGTTGACCTACCAAATTTATGTAATCAAGGTTGCAATTCTACACACCATTACCTGGGAATAAGCTCCACCAGGACATAGTTCAGAGGAAACATTCATAGGATTCTACTCTAAAGCTTGCAGATCTACAACAATCTACAATAATAACTACCCTGAAGAAAAACCAACAAGATAGATCTTGTTCACACTTAGCACCATGTAATGTGACAGATGCAGATTTCGGAACTATCTCCCAGTTGTTTTTGGTGTTTTGTTTTTTTATGAAATGAAAATGGGAGACTGCGGTCTGGAACAAAATAATGTGAGAATTCAACCCAGGGCTAACCCTGGGCAGAGTGAAGTGGTCACCCTGATCATTTCATAGCATGAGTAGGAAGCAAATTATTATTTACTTTGGATTTTTATTTATTTTTAACTACCAGGGGAGGAGGACTTCTGACACAATTGTCTGTCTAGGCACCAAAACAATAGCTGGCTTTGGGTACTCTGTACTTTCACTTGAACATTTTTTTATAGATCCGGAAAGCTTTTATTAAAGATTAGTTCAGCACACAGACAGTGTCCTTGCCAAAACTGAAGATGCACAAGCAGTTCCACTTTTTTTTGTTCCTTTTTAAAAAATAGGTATTCATAATAAACCATCGTTGCTTAGTTGCAGTTCACTTGAATAAGGAATGACTATTTTCTCTTCTGTCTCAGGCTGCAAAATATCTTAGGCAATCCCTGTAAGAACACTTTCCCCTCTGGCAGATAGTTAATGCTCAGTATGTGCTTCTACCCACTTTTCCCTTTGTTAGGGTGAAACCTGAATGGGGGACAAGATGGGTTAGGTTTAAAAAAAGAAAAACAAAAACAGACAAAAAAGACAGCATCCACTTATGACTAGCTTTCTGTAGCTTTTTGTTCAAAAGAAAAGTGTGAATGGATGGACACATGTATCTGCCATGCACTGGCTAGCTTGGATTTTAACTAATAAAAGTTTATTTCATTAAAAAAATGTAATTAATAGAGCAGTTAATAAAATTTAACTTAATTAATATATTGTAATAGATAATACTTTACTAAAACCATAGTAAGCAAGGGGTTACTAGTAGAATGAATCCTTAGGGCAAACTTTTGTTCATTGTAGAAAACACTTACATGTCATAGTATGTACAAGATGTTATTACTGATCCAAAATCCTCCTTTGCATGCACTCATAGTTTTGGGGAATGATATACACTGCTTCGGTGCTTATCTTTTATCTTGTAAATTCAAACACCCTATTATAAAAACATTATATACTAAGAGAGTGCTTATCTCATATCTTTGGAGACAAGAAATGGCTTACAAATGGATGAAAACATTTTAAAAGGCTAGTAGAAACAAATCAAAGGCCTATCTAGTCTAATATTCCGTTTCTACAGTAGTCAAATAAGGTATAAATCTAGTAGCATCTTCTGCTCATGTTTTTCAGCAACTGGTATTCAGAAGTATACTATCTCTCACACAGGAGATACTATTTAGCCATCATGGGCATTCATAGTCTTAGTTTGTGAATTTGTCTGATCTTCTTTAAAAGTAATCCAAGTGGGGGGTCACCAATATGTCTTATCATAGCAAATCCCATAGTTGAACAAAATTTTGTGTCAAGAGGCACTTCTTTTTGTATGTTCTGAATCTCCCACATTCAACATCCTTGGATGACTTGATTTATTTTCAGAAGTATTCTCCCCAGCACCCTGGACTGTTTCTTACATAATCTATAAATGTTCCCATTTACTTGTCTTTTTTTATTAGCTGAAAAATCTAAAAATCTTACAAAATGCCTCTGATTTATTTTCCTTGCCTTTTCTGCATCTCTTCCAGCTCAACAATATTCTTGTTCAGGTGGAGTGACTAGAAATATACATAGAAGTCCATGTGTGGTCAAATGATAAATTTAAATAAGAGCTGTGTAATATTGACTTTATTTTCTATTTCTCTTCTAATTAAGCCCCAAATAATACTTGCTGTTCTTACAGCAACCACACAGTATGCTGACCTTTCCACTGAGCTATCCACCACAATCCTAACATCTCTTTCCTTGTCAGTCACAGCCAGCTTAGTTCACATCAGCATATATGTGAAATTGTGATTTTTGTTTTGCAACCCTAACTTTGTACTTGCTTACAATGGACTGCATTTACAATTTAACAAGGATTCTCTAAGTTTGGAAATATCCTTTAGAATTCCTTACTTTGCTTTGAGCACACTAAAGAATTTGGTGTAGTCAGCCACTTCACTGTACACCCCTAAATGGAGATCATTTATGAACAAGTTTAAGAAACACAGACACCAATACAGAGCCAACAAAAAGACTGGATAAATGCATGCTGTATTCATGAAAGAGATAAAATTTCTAGACACCCCAAATGACTCTGTTTCAGAAAAAGTGGTCATGGAACCTACCAGAGTGGTAACAATTAACTTAATCCTGCGTGCTTCCCAAGATCTGAGTGTAAAGTGTAAATGTTTTTGAAACACTGATCAGAAGGCTATCAAATTTAATTTACATGTAAGAGAAAAATTGTCACAGAAGTCCAACATAACCATATTTGACTTCAATGAAGAAAACTTCGTAAGAATGAGGGAACAGATAAAAAGTGTATTATAACAGAAAAAAGGGAAAGTCTCTCAAGATTGTTGGAAGGTTATATGAGACCACAGTTTCCCTAGAAAAGACAGACATAGCTAATAAATGCATTGACCAAGTGGTAACAAATTACTTAGTATTCTGTGGTCTATTTTTCAGAAAAATACCTCTTTTCAAAAAAGAATAATGCCTTTTTATGGAGTAAAAGGCTGCACAAAAAACATGTAACTAGATTTTGAAAAAGAGAGACTGAGCTGGTTTCATTCTGCAGTTGCATACCCTTGTTGGTACTGTCAAACTGGATGAGCACAAAAAAAATGCAAAGTATGTTTTTATACTGGAAAAACTTATCTTCACAGAAAAAGCAATCATCTTTTCAGCAATGGAGCTTTATTTTTCCTCTCTTCTTTTCTCTCTCTTTTTTTTTTGTTTGGAAAAAAAAGTTATTGTTTGCTATTACCATACAGGAAGATGAACATTTTGAGATGGTCTGCTCTGAGAACCAGCTGTCATTTAATCACACTTTTCAAGCAGGATTTAGGAAGCTCTGCAAGGCAGTCCCACTGCCAAAATCTTTCCCCTCTACTTCCTTTTTCTGGAGACAATGGATTCAAGATGTGCAGTGTCTGTTTCCAAGGCAAAGTTTAATATATCAAATATTACTAAACTTTGAACACATGGCTTGATTACTTATTCCATTTGATCAGAAAAGACTTTGAACTAGACTGGGACACCCACAATCAAGTTATTCTTTGGAGAACATGTTTCTGGTTCCATGGATATCACTTGGACAGAGTAGTTGCTTCCTTCAGCATTCCAAGCCCGGTCCAGATCCACTAGTCCCATACAACGTTTACCTGCAACATAAGAACACGTACAGGCTAGGTGAACTCTTCCCTGATTATTCTATGTGAAATTCTATTCTATATTAGCTTGGCATTGATCATAGTAGTTACAGTACCAGTAATACCTTAGCCAGTGGCTATGTGTTACTTCCCCCCTCCACCAACGCCTACTGCACTCCTTAAAACCTCATCTTGAAAACTAGGAAGTTCTCTAGAGCCAGTTTTCAGATGACACTGAGGACTGAAGAAGGAAGAAGGGATGTTCCATTTTGCTGGTGGTACAATGCCAGCTCTGTATTCGATTTACACCTAATTAACAATCCAAATCATCCTTTGCTTTAACTTTATTAATACAACATTTAAAATTTTCCTAATCTGGTAACTTCTAATTCATCTGAAGGGTCTCCTTATGTTATGAACAGAAAAGAATTGTTAATGAAACAGAGATTAAGAGATTACGGAATAATGCACACATGATCATCACCTGTTAAGCACAACATGAAGAGTGTGTTTTGTAGGGTCACAGTGGTAGAAGGTAAACAGAAATGTATCAATTCCCTCCTAATGTCACTGATTGAAAAAGAACTTTAAGCACGACAGAGGTGCTAAAAAACTAGAGAAGCCAATATTTCCTTTTACCATGTTTTTTTAAAAAAAAACTTGTTATGTGCCATTCTGAAAGTGCTTTATGAATTTTAATATAACTGAATCAATGCACAATTCCTGGTTCATCTCTAGTGTGCCTTCTACTCTAGGAGAAACCATTATATGACAGATTATATCCAGCAGTGCAAAACCCAGTATGCTCCACAGAGAAAGAGAGGTAAGATAATATCTGATCAGGAATTATCACTAGCATCAGTACCTTTTTTTTTTTAAACCAACTAATTTCTAAGTAACCCCCTGTCTAATTTGTACTTTGTATGTCCAGTTTTGCCAAAGCTGTCTGTAACGTAATGTTTAAATGCAGGATTTTGCAGAAAATATGAGCAAAATATCCCATTATTATCTGGTATAAATCATCTCCCTTAAACTATTTCAAATTTATTAATACTGCCTTTGTTTAAAAGGGAAAAAGATGCATATAAAACTATGCACCTATGAAGGGTTACATAGTACTTCATTACATTGCTATCCAAATTATATATAGAAGAGACTGACAAAAAATGAGTCAAAGGGCAGTGGGAAAGCAATTGTTGCTGTATTCCTTTGTCTAAAAATAATGTTTTGGTTAGAAATATTATTAATGACAGATGTCTTCTTTAAAGTAAAAGTGAGTATATGATGATGAACATTCTACCCACACAGTCCTATACTGATATGTAAGTCGCACTATATGGAATGGACTCTGTTCCCAGGTAGGCCTCAGCATGATTACAGCTACACTGTACCTTGTGAACCATCTCACTATTGAGAGTCTCCCTTTAAGAGGCCATGTGGTTTATGTTAATCTGATCTGACCTTTATCCTAGTCATCTGAAAACAAAACTTAATCCACAACAACCACACATGCATTAGCAAATTTAAAAGGTGAAGAAAGATGTCTGAAATGGAAAATATTTTTTTCATTGAGAGGATAAGCCTGATGTCAAGTACGTGCTTACAAGCAAGAATGAGAAGAATAAAAATACCATGGGTTTACAAGTATCTGCTTTATCTACTTTATCCTTGAAGGGAAAAGGCACTATAAAGTGTTAGAGCACCCATTTTACCTGAAAATGCTGAGTCAGCATTTAGATATTTATTCATATCCATCCATCCCACCCTTTACTGAATAATGCGTTTCCTTTCCATATCACCAGAATACTGGTAAAAATACCTACTCCCATCTAGGGGAATAACAACTTGAACTTGCAGCTGTGACCCTGACAGTACATCTTCCTTTTCAGATACTGGGGTAGCTTTAAAGTCTTGCCAGTTTTATTGGAAGGGAAAAAAAGAAACATTATTTAAAATCATCAGTGCTTCCTATTAGACGTTTATCCACAGAAGCAATATTTTAATATTACAAATACACTGACATCACTTATTCTACCTCCATGACGTGTTACAAATAGAGTCTACATGTACTACCAAACCTTATTTTGTCTCCTATTTATCACAAATTGTGTGCCTTCAAGTTGTTTCCTACTTACAGCAACCCTAAGGCAACCTATCACAGAGTTTTCTTGGCAAGATTTATTCAGAGGAGTTTACCTTTGCCTTCCTCTGAGGCTGAGTGAGCGTGACTTGCCCAGGGCCACGCAGTGGGTTTGCAAACCCTGTTCACTAGAGTCATAGTCCAGTGCTAAAACCACTACAACACTCTGGATCTTTTTATCCCAAATACTGTACTTTTATTTTGAATATTTGTATCCTGCTTTTCATTCAATAATATAATCAGTAGAAACAACAGCAAATTAATAAACTAGTTTTAAAAAACAAGTCAGAACAGCATAAAACAGAACAGCATAAAAACCTACCAACAGCTTTTTTTCCCTTTCACTTCCACTTTCACTATCTTATAAAGGTTTCCATTCAATTCAAAGACTAAGCATCTCTCTATGGAGAAATGGGCATGTTCTCTTTTCACACAACATAAAGCATGACAGAAGACAGAAATTTGAATATAGCTGCTTTTTGCCGATTCTAGGAAGATGAAAATAAATGTTTATGATGGCAGAGGGGAAATTTGATAGAAGTATTGTACACTAATAAACATGTGGGAAAATAAGAATTTAGAGCTAGGACTGCAACTGTTCAATGATGTACATATTCTGGACAAAAAAGGCATCTGGGGAGTCTAGCTTAATGAAAATACAAAAGCTGTCACAGCAGCTGTTTGGCCTGTTAAGACTCCCACCCTGGAGCATCAACAAGAGTAGTTCAAGAGTAGTTTCTCCCAACCTGGTATCATCCATATATTTTGTACCACATCCTCCAAAATCTCTGGCCACTGTTAATGCTGCATGTGACTGATACGAACTGTAGTCTCAACTACTGGTGGGAAGTACATGTCAGTATCTGGGGCAGAGGGAATGAGGCAACTGGAAGGTGGGTTTAAGGAAATGAAGAGATAATATGTAGATCTGCCTAGCTGAAGCCTGCGCTATGCCTTCCTGCCTTTGAGCATGAAACATACAGGAGCCCTGTCCCAATGCCAAGCTGGCTACACTGGAGATAATCTGCATTAGACCCAATACGTAGGAAGGGATCTGCACAAATACTTTCACCCCTTTTGTAACCATTCTTATGAAAATTAGGCAACACTTTTGCAGGAGAGAATGGTAGCTTTCTCAGGTTCACGAAAGTGTTTTGGCTCTTTCCCTGTATTTGTTTTATTTCAATTTATTTCTATTCCGTGTTTTAACTAAATGTAGGCCTCCAAATCTCAGGCTGACAGAGCAGTGGAATAGAAAAGAAGTTCTGTATTGGGAATTTTTCAGTTCACAGATCACACATTTGGCAGCTACAGTGCAGCTTTCAATGATACCAGAAAGGGCATTAGTACATTCCCCAATTTTAGCATCTCCTGTATTGGGTTGTAAGGAACAGGTGAATAAAGAATGATAAATATACCATGGCACAACACATTCAATCCTAGATTTGTACTGAGCATCAACAAAAAACTATTTCACTGTTATCTATGAGGATTTCAGACTGTGCATTCTAAGAAACCAAGATGTTAATTCTCTTTCGATAAACATATCAGAACTGCCCATTTATAGTATGCTAAGCACACCACCAAGTATAGTATATGTAATCTACACAACAGCTGCTCTGTAGAAGAGCATACCTATTTGCCTGCGTTCAGGAGGAAGCTGGACAGCTGTCTGATCAGCAAATCTGCAGAGAACCATGTGCTCCTAGAATGAAAAACAAAAACAAAACACAAATAGTCACAGGCATCTTCTATTACATTCTTCCAAAATAACTATTTTATTAGCAATGCCTAGGAAATTATATATGTTTGAAGAACCAAATATTGACTGCATTGACAGAGCTTCATCTAGATAGCCCTCTGTATTCCAGCTCTGGGTTTCTATGAACAGAGTGGCCTATTTTATCATGAAAAGTCCTTGTTGTTCATTTAGCATGAAATCATTTTTTGAACACCAATGAAAAGGTTATTTAGCCAACATCTCAGATGTCTCATGTTGGTGACACACTTTTTAGACATGTATCATTTTGCGACACAGTAATTCAGTTTTACTAGCAAACCAGAGGTTAAACTAACACTTTATAAGAGATATAGACACATACATAAATTGTAATAACAGAATTATAAGAAACAAAATTCTTACTTAGAAATTTATCTATTTTAATAATAATAATAATAATAATAATAATCATTATTATTATTATTATTATTATTATTATTATTATTATTATTATTCTATCCTGCCTCTCCCCATGGATCAAGGCGGCGAACAACAATAATACATTAATTACATTAAAAATATTAAAAATATTAAAAAAACATACCCAATCCTCCCCACCCACCAACCCACCTAAAACCAACCACCTAAAACACACAACAATTAACAATTAACAACAATTTTAGGGGTAATTCAACTGCAATTTAAGTAACTAAACATGAAAATAACAGCACCAGCACTCCACTCCTGCAGTGATAAAGAGAGAGAACAATCTTGTGTGGCACACATCTACAAACAGGAGGCTTTTCGTTGAGCTGCCATGCCTTTTCATGTTCACTTCCACTGTTTCAACCCATTACGCATGCACAGTGCCCAGAAGCATATCTAGGGTGGGGTGGGCCTCCTGCTGCCCTTGTGAGGTCTTTCTTGGCCTGGGCCATCGGCAGGAGAGGCAGCCCCTCCACCCGAGTCTAGCTCACTGCTGCCACCCTCACTGGGGTCTTTCTTGGTCCAGGGTGGTGGTGGTGACACACCTACACACTTCAGCCAACACACTAACATGTCACAATGCAGTTTGGAAAGCTCTGTACTATACAGTCTCTTTCTGCATTTTCTTTCTTGCTCAACTTACTATAACTTCACTATTCCCTTACCTTTCTGTTCCATAAATATGTAAGGTTTGCTAGGGTGAGATTTTGTAGCTGTGCCCAGCTGGGTAGTGGGGATATTAGGGACTGGGCATCTCACTGAGCCTGTAAATCTTTTCTGACTCTACAATTTTCCTGGGATTTGTGACTATGAAAGAGGTGATACAACTAGAGGATTACTTTGGGATGATTCAGACTGGATTCTACTTAGAGTCCATGAGCAGACTTACACAGTGGAAACTCAGTTCAGAAAATAAAGCTTTCCCAACTCTTTTTTTTTTGATCACAGTGGAGTTTTTCCAAGCAGTTTAATTTGTTGTGATCTATAATTCTTGTGCATGATATTAAAAGCCAGTGCGACTCACCTGCCAGACAATTCAAGGATAAAATTGATCGTACATACCCCGATGTTAATGCCACAGTTTTTGCATGTAAATATGTAAAGAATATTCACCAGTTTTCTTCTCCACATCCAGAAACAGCATCTCAACATACTAAGATATCCCACTGAAAAACTGCTCAACCACTATAAGATCCCCCCCCCGCGTGCCATTTTTGGAGTCCTTTGTAAAAATCTCATTTGCCAGAAACTTTGTTGTGCAAAACATCCTGTTTTCTAGGCAAAAACACTGTGATTTTTGCATATATGAAATTTTGGGGGGAAATTCTGAAATGTGAAATATAATGAAAAACGTGCACAAATTCTTGCGATCTCACCAGGCAGGGAGAAAATCTTTATTATTGGGTACAAGAATAAAGTAAATGAAGATTTACATATCTACTGAATTCTTTCTCTCTGTCTGGGTATTTGGAGGTTTAGTTTCAATTGTTACAGTCTAACGATATAAACAAGACCCTTAGATATGTTCCTCAGACTCTTTCTCTGCTTTATGTTTGCCCTTCATCATTAATATATATAGGAGGTTGTAAATACTGACTGGAATCAAGAGACTATAAATAGTTCACTTAAGGAGGCAGTTGTTTGTACACGCACTTCTGAAGAAACTTTTGAACCCAAATGCTATGATACAATGTAAGCCAGTGGCTATAATGGCAAAATGCTCCATTGTGCACTGATGGTACAGTTCCAAAAAATCCTGCAAGAAACAAATTTTCTGGATCTATTTCAGTGAGGATTTGAGAGGAAAATTATACTGATGGCTTTAATGGACAGCCTGCTTTATAAGAGACAAGAGGCACGTACTCTTCTTTTATTATTCTAGATTTCTTAGTTGTATTCAATGCCATTGACCATGGTATCATTTTGTACTGGATGTTAGGGTACTGTATTACAGTGGTTTCACTCATATGTAATTGACAGACAGAACATGGGGCTTGAGAATGCCTCCTCAACCCCATGGCAGTTAAACAACGGGTCTCACAAAGCTCACTACTATTCATTAGGAAGGGGAAACCTCCAGCCTTTGGGCTGGACATTGTCTCCCTGGAAATCTCTGTTTGACATGCCAGGTTCCTTGGTGACTGCTCAAGTGCCTGTGTACACATACCCAACTTGTACCTATATTACCACTTCACCCTTGTTGCAAATAGGAGTTTGAAGTGGGGCATAAACTGAAGAGATGGAGAAATATTAATCCTCCTTTAGTGCCAGGTCTCTGACACAATTTGGCCTCTTTTTACTACTTTGAAGTCACCAAAAAAAAAGAAAGAAAAAAAAAAGACCAAAATAAAAACATTTTAAAAATCCAAACCAAACAATAACCTAGTAACAAAAAACAAAGGAAAGATTGACCCTGGGACTCATGTATGTCTAGGCTTGTCCTTTCTCTCTCAGGTGCACCATGTCACTTGTGTGCTGTTTGCTTACATCCGACTCATGCAGTTTCGTCAGTAAAGGTGAAAATGAGGTTGCCAAGGTTCTAATAGCCTGGAATGACATCACAGACATGTAATGTTGCCTTATCAAAGAAAGATGGTATACGCAGCCATTGAATCAGGCTAGAAATATCCTTCATGGTGAACTATTATCATAACCATGTTATGATCAATTCTGAATACAATACTATATAATATACTTTAAGTAGGCAAGACTTTAGAGATGGTTAGGCTTTCCCAGGGCAGAAAATGTGCCAAGAAAAGAAAAGAAAAGACAAGACTAAAGCTGTGATAGTGCTTTTGCTGACAGCTGTACTACTTATGACAGCTGCAATTTCAAGCACCAAGTCACTACAATCAGAACCATTTTAGAACTGTACATCTTGACAGAGCCGCCTGTAACATGAGATGGAGATAAGTATGTGAGAACATAAAACACTTTCATATGGTATTTTGGCAATATCATTTGCAAAGAATAAATCTTTCTAAGTGAATGAAAATATGGCAATGTTCATAATTCTGTGTGTTTTCTGAACAATAAAGTTCTTAAATCTGTAGGATTTAATTAGATTTTTAGTTTTCAAATTATACTATTTGGAGATTACGTTCATGGCTTTAGCTATGTAATAAGTGAAGATGAGGCTCTGGGGTCATAAGAATTGCAAGCAATGAGAAGATAAAAGAGCAGGCAGGGGTAGAGTACTAAAGCTGCCATCCACAATCTGATGATCTCTAGATATTTTGATTACAACTCCCACCCAACCTGATCATTGACCGTGTTGGTTGAGATGATGGGAACTGTCGTCAAAATATTTAGAGGAAAGGTGTTTTTTCATGATTTAAAACTCAAACAGTCTTTTAAAAAAAAATAGCATATTTATAAACTGTGGGAAGGATTTCTGTAACTTACAGCTAGGTCGCTGAGACAGAATACTCTTTGGAAGCTGTAGAGAGCCAGTATGACATAGTGGTTTGAGTGTTTGACTCTAGAGACCAGAGTTTGAATACCTACTCACTGGGTGACCTTGGGTAAGTCACACTTTCTCAGCCTCAAAGGAAGGCAAAGGCAGACCCGCGCTGAACAAACTTGGCCAAGAAAATCCCATGATAAATTCACCTTAGGGTCACCAGAAGTTGGAAATAACTTGAAGGCACACAACAATAGAGATAAATGTACGCAGTATCCAGAAGAGTCATGAGATAAATGACATAACTGTAATAGTTTGCCTGTGTATGAGATTATGCACATTCACTTTTCTTTATTAACTAAGTTTGTGTCCTGAGGTAACTCAAAGCTCTCAGTTATTCAGATAAACAATAAGAACTGCAACAAACAGAACAAAATGATCAGCAATTACTTTGCTCTTCACTATGTGCTGCTATGGTTGCCATCTTCCAAGAATAATTGCCTGATCTATAATGGCAAGTCTTCACAACAACAGTTCTGGTTCTACTTGACATAAGGCGGCCTTGGATCTCTCAGTAAAAGGAAAGACAACATTTAGAGGCACTATGGAAACAGTGACACTGTGTCTAGCCACCACATTCCAAATTTGGCAACATGTAAGCAATCAAAACTATATTAATCCAATATAAAAAGATATGCATAATATCAGATAGAACCAAAGATATACAGATATATCAAGGGAACTGAGACACCATCTGGCATAGAGATCCATATAAAATGCTATAAATGAATCAGACATTTCCTTGCTGCAAGTTTCCTTAAAAAAAAACTGAGACAGATTTATCAAAACAAAATGCTTCGTAGAACCTGTAGGATTTTTTAAAAAAAACTGTTATTTGTTATCTTCTGTTTAAATTGCTGTGTTAATTTTTTTCAGTGAAGAATGAATTTTCAAAAAATGAAACAGTGGGAAAATAAATAATGTTTTCGATAAGTCCAGCAAAAACTAATTCTTTATATATTATCAACAAGCAGAAAACCAGACTCACATATGCTCAAAACTGTTTGGATGGCTTCTACATTTTGGGGGATATTCTAATATACAAATGTAGTCTTCAACATATATAGAAACATTCAGAAAGATTTCTTTTACTTGAAATGTATGGAGCAATCCTTCTAGTGGGCAAGTTTAGTTTATACTCACATCACCAGAACAGGCTAATGTGACTGATTTAAACTCTTTTGTTTCTATAAAGATATTACTATACCTTCTTATGGCCAAAGCAATCTATATTTAGTACAAGTTGATGTAAATGGTAACATGTTTTAGTTATATTTTATTTAAATCCATTTTAAGACAAAGACAGTTAAACTATACAATAGTCAATTCACTAAGAAATAATATTTGAAAAACAATTTGGGGAAAAAACCCAAACCATTTCAAACTACCAGAGCCCAATCAGAATCTAAAGAAAATCAAAACAAATGAAAAGGTGAAACAGAAAAGTTATGTGGAATCAAAATGTATATAAAATTAGGGAATGGTTTCAAAAAATGCACACAGCTGTATCTAACATGTATGTTCATTTTGTTTTATCACATGGCCTCTACAATGATCCAAGATACTGTGCGACTTGACCAAAACCACCAGACAATGACTCGAAACAACCTTACCAGCAGTGAGAGCTATTCCTCTATTAACAGTTGATAGATACATATGGTTGTTTTCCAATGAAATCCCTTAGTAGTTTTATTATTAGTTCTATGGTTTTATGGTTTTAAATAATAACGCTTTTACATTTTTATAATCTTGTGAGATGTCCTTCAGGATTCATAAGTTTTAAAAGAATGAAATATAAATTTAATTAAACAAAATTATTTTATTGTATTTACTTAAAATCCTTTTCTTATATTTAAGAAAAATTACAGTTGTCAAGCTTCAATAATCTGAGTTTTTTTAACTCAGTCACCAGAAGACAAATTAGCAATTCCACTCCAACCACAGAAAAAGAAGCAGAAAAAGGCACAGAAACATATTTTAAACTGCAACTCCACCTTTTACATACCTTATAGGATAACACTTCCTTGAACTGATGACTGAAATAGAAAAGAAGAAACCATTTAAACATAGATGAAATCTTTAACACATTGACTAAATTTAAACAAACTTAAACAAACGAAGTTGGGAGGATT
This sequence comes from Iguana delicatissima, assembly GCA_948472985.1. Classification (NCBI taxonomy): domain Eukaryota; kingdom Metazoa; phylum Chordata; class Lepidosauria; order Squamata; family Iguanidae; genus Iguana; species Iguana delicatissima. The sequence continues at coordinate 714,181 of CAOKZL010000308.1, forward strand.
TAAAATAAATAAGGCCATTTCCACACTAGAATGTTCTAGTGCTATTACTGCACTTTCAACATCCTATGGAATCCTGGGGTTTGCAGTTTAGGGAGGGCCTTTGAGGTACCTCTCTAAACTGCAACCCCCAGGATTACAAAGCATGTTGAAAGTGCAGTAATAGCACTAGAACAGTCTAGTACGGAAATGGCCTACGTCTAAGAAGAGAGGAAGATCATGACACTGTTTTGGAACAAAAAGGCATACAACTTCTTAATACAGCTATGCTATACTGAGCTGATGATGGATTACTTGTGCAGTCTTTTTTGGGTTGAGTTCCATTTTTACTTAAGAATCAAGTTTGCAGCTTAGGCCTAGTCATGAATACAGTGTTGCTCTTGTATTGTATATTCAGGTTGTAACTCTGGCCAGGAGTGCTTTTGACCAACTTAAATTGGGAATGCAGTGGCACCTGTGATCTCAACACAGCCACCCGTGTACATATGTGATTACATTCATATTAATGTATTCTACATTAGTATTAACCCTATGATCCTTCGATGGCAGGCTTCAGTTTCTACAGGTTTAACTGTAAAGCCCAAATTAATTACATTAATGGCCTTCCCGGTTGTCAAAAACAGTTTTATAAAATATTGTGCTGCCTTAAAATAAGCCTTTCCCATGATGTCTTACCGATATTAAAGTTACTATGTTCTATAATCAAAAGCAAAATACTGAGACCAAGGTTTGCACTTTATCTTGAAGAACTCATAGTTTAAAGAGATTTTTCCTACTCTGTTTAGAGAATTGTTCTCTAGTACATACAAGAACCTGAAGTTCAGTAACTCAAAACTGGAAGGACTATTTTACTGCGGGTAGCCATACCTGGTCTGTATGGAAAAGATATAGTTAAATACAATCCTACTATGTGAACTTTCCTGAAGCACTGCCTCACTACCATTACTGTTTTCTGCACTCCTTTCATAAATACATTATGGCTGCAATTCTACAAACTTTCAGTAGGAAGTAAACAGCATTGATGTTAGTGGGATTTACTGCTCAGTAAATGTACACAGAAATACACTACAGAAAATTGTGGGGTGTTTGGTCAAAGCCTTTATTTAGAATGATGACAAGAGCTAACATTTGCAACTGTAGAAGATATAAATTTGTGTGAAAAGCAAAGAGTGAATGGATGATTTTGAAAAAAACAAAACAAGTAAAAAGACAGAACAAAATGGAAATGCAGGTTCATACTATATTCCTTGTAGTTCACACTTTATCACAGACAGAACATAGAATGTCACTCTTTAAAAGGAATGTTACTTTACTCATTACTCTGACCACCAGAAGGTCATTACTTGTTACTATTACTATAGTCCTGAGAGATGGATTACTCATTACTAACATGTTGCCACCACTGTTCCTATTGTATCTTTGAAAAACACAGGAAAATGCTTGTTGTGTCCCCCCTTCTCTAATCATTGTAAGTGTGAACTACCCTGCCTGCCCCCCCCCACAGATGCTTAGGGTGGGCATGCAAAAGCAGTCACCCACTCAGTCCTTCTTCCTTCCCCATTTTCTTTCCCTCTAAACAACCACTCTAAATCTCATGAGTACACTAGCCTCAGGCATGCAGACTAATACTCCCTCTCATCATAAAAGAGAAGCAGCCTGGTGAGGCAGCCTCTCTCCCTTGAATTCACACGGCCTCTTTTTCTTACTGGCAGCACAGCAACAGTCTCTTTCATTTGGTTAGAATAGAGAACTTTAAAAGTTTTTTTGAATAAAATTCTTGATGAACTTGAGTCTCTAGCACAGCTCATATTTTCAATGTAAAAGCTTACTTTTTCTCCTTCTCTCTCTCCTCCTCCACTTCTTGTGACTGACTCCTCTGTTCCCCACTAGCTGCACAACGCTCCCAAAAGAAGGGCAAATGTGATCTTCCTCCTTCCACCGCTCAGACTGAGTCAGAGCATACCCAAGTAACAGGCAGAGAAGCCATCATGCTGTGGCCATTTCAGGCAAAAATGTACACGATTACAGCTTTTTACTGCAAGAAGTAACCAGTATACAAGTAACTCTACACAAGTAACACATTACTTATTTGATCGTAGGTCTTATATAAGTTCTCTTTATAGTTGCTAAGAAAGGTATTTGAAAAGAACTGCAAGTGACTTCTAGAACAGTCAGAGATGCATCTTTAAAGCCAGAATTGTGATTAAAGCTCTAAATCAGGGAAGGCCCTGTTTTGTTTCAGACATCACTGGACTTCAACTCCCTCTAGCTGACATAACAAATTATAACAAATTATGGAAGTTGTAGTCCAGCAAATTCTGGAGGCTCAAACGTTCCCCATTCCTACTCCAAATGCCACATTCTCTTGGCAGTTGTGACAAAAACTTGAGGGAGTATTAATTGCACATTTACCTTACACAAGAGTAACACAACTAAACTCTGCATTTTACTTCAAAGCATCCCATCCTGACATACAGTCTAACATGACATGACAGCTAGCTGGCTTCCAGCAATTAAAACACCGGTTGCTCAAAATAAAAGTATTTCCTGACTTTGCTATCTTGTTCTTGTTGTTCTTGTTCTCTTCATTCTTGGAACTAACATAATTACTACCAGAGTGAACACATACTATAATCCTATGCATGTGTACTCGGAGGTAAGTTCCACTGTGGGATTTAATTTCCAGTGTGTATGGGACTGCAATCAAAGGCTGCATGTTACACACCAAATACTTTAACTCAAGTTCATCTACAAATACATAAGGAGACAATGAGATACAGAGAAGTCAACTAACAACTTACCTTTGTGGAAATGCAAACTTGTCTGTATTCTGAATGAAACCATAACAGCAAGGAGAAACAACAAATCCTGCACGTACTTTGATGCAGTGTTCAATTACCATGTCTGTTGCCACTCCACAAGCATGCAGTGCTACCTACAACGGAAAACAAAGGAACATAAAACTGTGTGTTCAGTTAGGATTCTACTCCTATGCCATTTTCTGGGCACCTGAATTACCACAATGCCAAAGAAAGAGTGCCATCAGTTCCAGCATTAGTAACTCTTAAATTATTTGTCAATTATTTCTATTGCTCATCCAAAGACAAAAGGGAAGAGGAATATACTTTGTTGTTGCTGTGTGGCTTCAAGTTGTTTCTGACTTACCCAAACCCAAAGCAAACCTATCACAGAGTTTTCTGGGGTTGAGAGTGTGTGATGCGCCCAAGGTCACTCTAGTTCAGGAAATATATTTGGCAGGAGATATAAAATGAAGAAGTGCGATAATGCTATAAAGTCTAGAATAGCAGACAAAAGCTGTTGTCATGAATTTTTTAACAATTTAAAGCACCACGCGGGGATGTATTACATTTCTTTTCTATACAAAAGGCAAAACTGTTTGTTATTAGTCAAACAATGCATTAAAATGATTCATAAATGTTTATAAGTAAGGGGATTTTTATATTCTACACTATTCCAAACACATTTCATTCATACAGCTCCAAAAGAATCATGGTTGATTACCCTGATGACAGAGATGGCTGAAATCTGACAGCATTCCAGCACAGGTCATATAAGAAAGTGAAATGTCTGCTGCCTATTTTATTCTCAGTCACATGAAATAACAGTCTCAAATGCAGATATTATCAGTACACAAGATAAGTACATAGTGCATAAAGAATGTTTGCGTTTATCTGATGAACTCAAAGTACAATGTCAAAAAAACATTTTTGAGAGTCTAGACTACACTGTGCTGTTATTCTAGGTTACAGACAAATTTGCTAGAAAAAGTTTTACATAAATATTTCATCAACAATAACATTCATAGCATAATGTAACATGAGTGTCTCATGGCATTTTTCCAATAATTATTTTAACATTTTCTACAATGTAGTTCCAACTGACATATGAAGAAGTTGTAGCACAACTTCTTCATATCATATGCAACCACATGCAAGCAAATTCATTTTCTCTAATACTATGATCAGCTCCTCCGCCTCCTCTTTCTCCTTCTCTAATTTTATTCATTTATATCAATTGTCTCCCTCAATAATGACATTCAAGGCATATTTAAAAACAATATAGATGAAAACTATGCAAAAGTTTCAATAAAAGCATAAATACAATTATTTTAAAAATCAATAAAACAATGTTTTAACTTGCTGATGGAAGGAGAGCAAGGATCCTTATCCTTATCACTGCTTTATTTATTCCAAGATCTAGGCCATAATCATCTCTTTACTAACTGTGCTATGCCATTTTATTGTCTTTTACATTGCAATACTACACACTTTTACCTTGGAGCATGTTCCACTGAACTCACTGGGACTTACTTCCAAGTAGATACGCAATGAATTTTGTTGGTTCACTGTATACTTAAAGTAGCATGACTCTTTAAGCACTACTTCTACTCCCTCCCTCAAAGACAAATTCTTCCAATGCTGTCCATAAATTTCCTTTCATACTCCTGAAGTCACAACTGCAGTTAAGAATTTAATCATTCCCCACCTTTAAGTATATGGTAGCCTCTCCACATTTGCAAAGGTTAGGGGCACAGAACCCTCGTGAAAGTAGAAAAATCACAAATAACACCCCCACCACAATTCCCCTCCCATTCCTCTCTGGAGCTTCCCCCTCTCCCATTCCTTTGCCTCTGGCCCATTGGGATGGGGAAAAACAACATAAAAGGTTTAGTGGTACTTTTGCCTCAGACACTGAAGAGGGGAATTCTGGAGTTCTAATTACTTCCAACAGACATCTTCAGAAAGGAAACCCCTGACCAATCAACAGTCAATACACAGTGGAATGTGCAACCACATGGCAGAGAGGCCACACCTTCAGCAGCGGAAGGATGCTTTGTCCATTTTAAACACAAACCTCGGAAGTCTAGGATGAGGAATGCAAGGGATGGGAAGAGGAAAATGTGGGGGAGAGGCAAGCAGGTCCATCGCAAATAATCAAATTTTTGAAGGACAAACCTGTAAATGTGGAGGGAGCATTGTAACTAATACTTAATACACTTGGATTATAATCAGGATTTAAAACCAGCTTCAAATGCTGATCAGGATCAAGCCTGACATTATCTGTAACTAATTACACTGTTAAGAGAACACTTAATCACAGGACTGGAGAGAAGAGAGCGGGGAATTTATGCTTAAAAGAGGAAGATGTAATTTAATGGCCTTATCACACCAAGGTGTCATACCACCAGAGCAATGCGTTATTCCTGGTTTGGGACCAGTCCTATCACATGATGTTGCTCACCAGCAGCTACTGCATTGCAATCTGTTTGAAATGTGTCCTTTTTTCATGCTGTAAACAATCCATTAATGAACCCCTTTCCTTCAACAATCCAGTTAGCTATGGAAGTGCAGTTTCCTGATAGCGCTTCCTTCCATAGCTGATCCAGTAGTGGGTGTGGTGTGGGTATCATAACGTCGCACATTCATATGTCCTTGCATCATGAAATTAGAATGTTACTGCGCAAGTAACAGCATAATTTAAAAAAAATTAAAAATGGACCCATCATGAGGTGTAGCGTGGGGAAGAGGACTTGGAAATGATGCTGAAATGTGGAAGGAAGTAGTGCAAATCACACTAATAATAATTTGCAGATGTCAACAGGGTGCAAAAAAGAATGTTAATAACCTGATACCATCATGGGAATGGCTATAGTGGGATTTCAACAGAACAACGTGGGATTAAAGTATAGTGTGAAAAGCCCCTCATAGATTGTTCGTAGTTTCTTAATTGTACCTAAGGACAGTGCTGCTTTAAGTCCTGCCAAGCTCTTAGTTTCTTTCTTCCTTGCTTTCAATCAAATTTGCAATAGAGATTCCTGTCACCATTATATTTAAAAATCATTCTTTACCAATGTCTTCACTATCATCCTTTGAACTGAACATATAATTATTACAGGAAACCTGTGTTTTACATGAATGCTGTAGTTTTAAACATGCTGCTCCAATAACTAACTTTCATTTTCTGCTATTATTACTTACTTGTAAATCAACTTGTTTCTTTGCCATGTGACTATTGTAGCAGTTCTCCAAGACCGCACGTTCTCACGAGCATATAAATGTGCATGGGCAACTCAGTTCATTATCTTGTATACTGAGCATGATGCTAAGGAGTGGGAAATAATAATAGCTACAAACTATAACTTCTCATTTCTCATTAATAAAAGTTTATACAGCATCAAAATTAATAAGTTTTATGGAAAAGTAAAGACAGGTTTGTCACCTGCAACTGTGGTTCTTTGAACAGTCATCTGTCAACTCACACAAATGTATTCTGGAACTTATACAGAGCCTTGGCTGAAGCATTCTTGAACTGATTAGCTTTTGGCAGGTTCCTCTCCTACTCCACCTCCTATCCTAAATGCTCAGACACCAAAGCAATATTGGCAGGACAGAAAGAGAATGGGTTGTGTGAGTTCACAGATGGCTATTTGAAGAACCACAATTAGAAGCAGGCTACCTATTCTTCTTTGTGCCCTCTGTGATCTACACAAAGTCCAAGTGAAGTAATGTGAGTATTGGAAAGAGGACAGTCCTTCCAAAGGATGCATTAGCACAAGCCCTGGCATTCATTCTATAGCGGGTAATCAATGTGGATTGTTGGAACCATGTAGCTGCTTTACACAGGTCTGGCAATGAAGTCCACAATGAAGACTGTGGATACTGCTACTGCTGTCATGCAGTTGAGCCTGCAGATCTTTCAGGGAAGGCTGTTTGGCCACCTCATAGGCCAGCAAGTTTGTGTCCACAATTGACTTTGAGAAGTGTTGTGCAGAAACCACATTGCTTTTCCTGACCCCTTCAAGGGACAGAAAAAGCTGTTGTGACTTTCTAAACAACTTGGTGTGCTTGACATTATGCCTTATGCACTTCCAAAGAATATAACATTCCTTTATTCCCTTTATATAATTATATACCCTGCATGCACACGCACACATCCTTTATATAATTAGCTTCCAGGCAAAGTACAAAGTGTTGGTTATTACCTTTAAAGCCCTACATGGTTTGGGTCTAAGTTGCCTGTAGCATTTTCAAGGGGGTGGACATGCTCTTATGGGAAATCTGCTTCCATCAGTTCAACTGCATATGTCTAAATCTGGAATAAATCCAATCTTTCTTTTAAATTTTTTTTGAAGTTATAATTTCAAAACCACTTACCCCAATATTAAAGACTCCTTTAAAATAGTCCATATTTGCTTGGAGGAACCAAACATTGCTTAATCCTAGTTCATCACTCCTCTCTTTTGCACGAACCAGTGACAACTCTTTATTTTCCACCAGTATTACCTACAATAAAACAGCAGTTAGCTGTGATCAACATTTTTTGGATTAAAAATTTAAAAATCTTCACATCATAAGGAAAAAGTAAATACATTTTGTGTTTTCAAATAGAACTTAAATTTAATAAATTAATTTCAATAAAAAATTTAAATTCTGCCTTATCTTATTCTCGAGGCAAAGAGATAACACCTAATTCTGTGCATGCCTGCTAGAGCAGATCTGTCCAATGGTCTCAAGCTTTCCTGCTTTTCTCATGAAATAATATACTGAGATTAAAGCATGAGGTTGCTCTTTAAATTTTCAAAATGTGATGTAAGGCACTGTAGGTTGCCCTAGATATTTTTGCACCCCTCTGTCATCAGAAAATACCCTAGCTACCATAGGGGCTTGTATCCTGACCCTAATTGAGCAATATATCCATGACTACTGTCCTAGTACAAAAAAGAAGAGCCTCATTCTTGATTTCAATGCAGAAGGATAAGGTATCTTCTTCAGATGGTTCTCGGTATTTAGCATCCTACTTCAGATGCAACTGCTATTGTGAAGCTGAACAGGACTGAACATTTACTTACTGACAGCATATTTATTTTACTTATACCCTACCTTTCTTATAAGACGGACTCAAAAGATATGCTAACCATACTGCATGTATCCACTTAGGTCTTGCAGAAGCAACAAAACAACAAAGAGGTTTGCTAATTATCACAGAAGGTGTCTCTCACATCAAATTTCCACAAACACACTTATGACAATCAGGTCTGATTAACACAGTTTGCACACTGCAGTTCTCAGTGGAATCTGAGAACAGGTTTCTTTGGTTCGTTTTCAAGCATCTGGAAGACAGCCAACTTTTTCAGGTTCACTTGTAGGTCTGGGCATGATTGACTTAAATTTCCTAGAAAAAAATCTCCCTAAAACCTAATAAAGATATGTGATGCTCCTCAGAAAAGCAGAAAACGCCTGCTATTATTGTTTAGGAGCCAGTAATGACATCAAAGTATTCTCACATAAAGTCTCTGCATTCAAGGAGAAAATGAAAAAGCAAGATATGCCTATCTGGTCTTCAGATTAGGTGATTTCAAATTAAGTTTTTGTTTAATAAATTGTGATAGGATACTCACCTTTAAAAAAAGTAATGGTTTCCTTTGTTATTGAGCCACAAAAAGGAGTAATAACAATGTTTAGAAGCTAGCCAGCAATAATTTATATTTGGTTCATGCAAGACTTTGTACTTTTAGATAAGGGGTACTTAGACAAATTGCCTAGAGTTTAATTGAGATATGCTCTTTCACCAGAAAACAAAGCAAAACAAGACTTTCCTAGCTTGAAAGGGGCCACCCAACAATGTGTGGAGGGCTGCATAATTCCTGCCCTATTGTAGGCATAGAGCCTCTGGAATGGACTCTTGTATCTCAGTGTACTATACCAAAAGAGGTAAAAGGATCAGAACCTGGGAACAGATTATCTAGAAAGCCCTGTCTCATATTAACATTAAATGTATTTCTAAGGGTGCAGAAACAAAAAGGAATCTCCCCAAAGACCTTACAATGGGCAGGGTCCTGGAACTAAATCTATTAGGGTTTTACAGGTCATAACCTCCACTTTGAACTGTGCCCAGAAACAAACCCACAGCCAATACTCTGGCTGCAGTATTCTGGACCATATAACATTTCCAAACATTTTTCAAAGGCAGTGTCTTATAAAGTAACAATCCAATCCAAATGGATTTCCCCATATTGAGAGCAGACATCTCCTTGTGTGCAGCTGGCACACAAACCTTAATCGGACACCACTGAAACTGGGTCATCTATGAATTACCACACACAGCTGAAGCTGAGATAACAATCATACAAAATATGGCCTTTGTGTCAATAGTGATATACCAACTTATACTCTAATGCAATCATCCTTTTTACGCAACCAAAGCATTCCTATGTCAGATTGAGCTCAGTGCTTAAATTACGGGGAGAAAGATAGGAAATCAATAATGGCAAGACTTACATTTTGCCTAGGACCAACAATTTTATCCTCTCCTGTTAGTCCTCATTAGAAATAGAAAAGTTGGTTAAAAACTATTATTACACTAAGAACAGTTTGTTCATCTGTAGCTGTGGTTCTTCAAGAGGTCATCTGTGAATTCACACAAAAGGGTTAACCGTGCCTACATGGTGAATAGACCAGAATCTTCTAGAGCTGTTATGCAAGCATTTTGGCGGTAGCCCCTCCTCCACTGATACATATGACCAGCCACATTCCCATTCAAACCTTCAGTGACAGACTCCATTCTAACTGACATGCCTGGTCTACCATGACAGAAGTGCACAGAACTGAAGATCTACTGGATATTGAAGGGACATCTGGACAAGTCAAGACATGCTTTCTTCAGGCACAAAGAGCAGTTTTTGCAGGCCTGTGGATACATCATCTTACAGTGCAAGCAGGACCTGATATTGTGATTTTCTCCCAGGCAATGGAAGTGGCTGTTGGTATTTGGGATCTTTGCTCTGCAAGTGGAACACTTCTTAAAAGATCCAAATGGCATGGCTAAGGGAAACAGAACAGCTGTGAGAGGGTAAACTGAGAGAAAAGCTGAGAAACAGTCCAAGTCAAACCAAACAAGTAACCAAGCCAAACTGCAAAAGAAAGCTGAAAAGAATATGCAGTCCAAGTCAAGAATCCTGATGACTGAAGCCAAAATGCACAGCTAGCCACTTCTTTTGATGCTACTGCTACAGCAGCAATATGAAGAGGAACTGAGGGTCTGAGTGGAAATATGTACCAGTGGCAGAGGGGGTACTGCCAAAACGCTTGCATAACAGTTGTACAGGTGCAGTTAAGCGATGTGTGTGAATCACAGAGACCACAAAGAAGAACATAACTTACATTAATTACACTGCTTTTGAAAAGATGTTTGTATTTGTATGTTGTTATCAACTTACCTGGCATGATGGCAATAGGTAAGCAAGAACAATTCCAACATGGCCCTGTTCAAACCAGAAGAAAATGCAGAATGTAAATCTTAATCCTCACACAGGTGTTTGATTTTACAACAAAGTATTCATCAGAATATTGATAGAGATTCTGAAACAAGATCAACTTTAAGTGTGCTTGCCTCAGTCTTGCATGTTGCCCAAGTACTATGGGTCTTGTAAAAATGAAAAACTACTTTTAAAACGCAGCTTTTAAAAGACTAAAATATATTACCCCGCCACTGCAAAAATCAACAATCATGTCTCCAGGCTTAGCCAGTTTTGTCACTAAAGCCACCAAATTGTTGAGTTGTTGTTGTTTCCTCAAAGCACGATCACTGGACATCTTTCCTGTAAGTGACAACAAAAAACATAAATTTACAATGATGTCTTGCAAGATAAGTTTTTCTAATATTGCCATTTTTAATTAAACTATTTTGATTTTTACTGGACATATCTGGTAGAAAGTAAAGAAAAAGAAAAGGGTCCTGGTGCCAGAATAGTTTGCTGTATATAATAGTGGACAAAGGATCAGGAGACCAGTAATAAAAGGATAACAATAAAAAATAAAAATTTATAGAATGGACATGTGTTCAGGCATCACAGTTTATGCTCTTGTAAATTCATTCATATGTATGAATGTGAATAGTTAAGAATATATTGAGAAAACCTATAAATGTTATAGAGTGACAAATATTTCCAAAACTGCACAATAATCCAATGAAACATTTTATTGAGTGATTTAATTTTTGCTACCTAAATATTCTGTGTTGTATCCAAAGCTAAGACTTCATGAACAGGAGGGCTCTTTCCTTTGGTGGATTAAACTGGGATCCAGTGGAGTCTCCCCACTAGAGAAAGGAGACAGAGTACTGACCAATGCCAGAATGCTTCCTTTCTCTGTGGCTCCGAGCAAACTTCATATATACACTTCTTCCACAGGAGCACTTAATTTGTTTTGTGAAACTGTGGATCCAACCATTTGATTGGATCCATAACATTACGCATTTGACCTGGTTGGAAGTGTCTGAAAGTATTTGAGGCACCATGTTCCTTGACTTATGTAAGTCATCATTTAACATTGCAGCTATCCAGTAAGAAATATGCATGCATGAATTTAACCTTAGTGATAAATTATCATGACCAAGGATAGCTTGCTCTGTTGTTGATAAATTGTCCATGGCATTAAGTCAAGAACTGTACTAATTCATACAATTATAGATTATGACAATTCCTGGCTAATTCAAAGGAAGAGAATTCTTTGCGTTAATTAATTCTGAATTCACTTTACTCTTCATATTTAGGAAACTCCATGTATAGCATGTAACACAGAGACATTCTGTCTCCTATATAGGTCTCTCTATTATGGCTTCTTAATATGCCGTTTCTCCCACTCAAATGTTTAAATATTCATTCTCCACAGAATTAGGTATGAGAAAAAAACAATAATAATTTTTGGTATGTTGATGTACTGGTTCTATTTCTACAAAACTCTGTTTTGTAACTCCAACAGAGCAAATGGAGGTTTGGAATCAAAGTTACATGGGCAGAGTTTCCCTTGCACAACAGGAATTTTCTGCCTTGTTTCTAATGCTAAATTCCTGGATGCTCCGTTAAACCCTGTTCTTGAGAGGGAGAAGGAACACTCTGTAAAAAAGCACTGAGTGCTTTGGGCTGTAGCTGTTACTAGCGGAAGTCACTGACCACACCTTTACATAAGCCAATCTGACTTGAGGTTTTGTAGATTCCACTGTTCTTAAAATGAAGGGAAAATGTGACATACAAACACAGAGAACCTAAGTACAGAGTGTAATCCTTTTGGCACCAGGCAAAAAGCATGTTTATCTACTCAGGAATTTTAATCTGTGGAAATTTTCATCTCCTTTTAAGGCTTTTATATGCTGTTTCGAAACAGTTAGTTTTACTATTTACACTTATGTTGTACTCTGCCAAATTGGAAGAGGAATAAATACTACACCACCACCACCACCATCATCATCACCTTCATCAAGAATTATTAACAGAAAATTCTGTAACAAAGCACTCAGAACATTTTATGTGCTCAGTAAAAAGTATATTTATGTCTAGACGTTTTGTTGTAGCAAGCCAGGCTTCATAAGTAGCACAGGTGAACAGAAATATGTTTCCATATTAAAAAGCATGACTGTATTTTATTTTTATCTATACTATATAGCAGTGGTAGGAGTTGTGTGGCCTACAGATCATATACAGCCTGCCAAGACTCCAAAGCCTCCTGGGCACCCCACTTCCCAAGGGAAAAACAGAAGACTTCATGTCATCTTCTTGAAGTCCACGCTTGCCAGTCCTGACATTTGAGGCCTAAAATAGCATTCAATAGCCTTAGGTTCAGTGTTGGACTATGAGCCTTGAGACCAGCATTTGATTCTCCACTCAGCCATGGAAAACCACTGCATACCCTTGGGCGTGCCACATACTCTCAGTCCTAGAAAGCCCTGTGATAAGTTCGCCTTGGCATTGCCTTAAGTCAGAAATGATTTGAAGGCACACAACAACAACAAAATAGCTTCCTCCCCTGAAAAAAAAAGGGGGAAATGGTACTCTGCTCATTTATAGATCTAGATAAAATGGGTAGATGAGGACCAAGGAGTCTTGACAAGGGTGCAGAGGTGGCCTCTGGATTCTAACTGCCCACTGTGGCATGACAGGCATATAGGAACATATGAAACTGCCTAATACTGAGTGGGACTACAGGTTCATGTAATCTAGTACTGTCTGCCCGATTGTCTTTCCAGGGTTTTAGCACGGGGTTTACCACCTCCTACCTAAGGCCTTTTAAACTATAGGATTCAGACAGGGAATTTCTGCATGAAACCCATGCTTCATATAACATTCACAATGCACTACTGGGAAAAGGTTTTTACAATAATTTCCTAGCACAGGCAGAATGGATTTCTTTGGATTCTACCAAGCTATCCATTGTGAAACCACTGTTGATTAAAAAGAAAAAAGACCTTCTGGATGTGCTATTTTCAAATTGCACATTCTCTACTGAAACAGCTGAGAATTTTAAAAACAGGTCTTAGAACAATAAATTATAATACAAATCCAATAAAATACAATTTGAATTGGTCAAATATATCAAATTTTTCACTGTTCTTTGCAGAACTTGGGTAAATATGTGTTTATTGAACAGATGGTTTGTTTCAATAACCTCCTTTTTTGAGAGAAAGAGATGGCGTGTCATCTTTAAGAAATTTGTTTCATGTATAGGTCTGTTTACAATGAAACAAAATGAAATATTAAGTGTATTTCCATGAACATTTAATATTTGCATTTACTGTTTTAGTATGCTTCTGAATGCATTAAATATAGCCAGTGCACAAACCCCAAAATAGAAAATAACATTTTGACAATCCCTAAAAAAAAAAGAAAAAAAATGGTAACAGCAACCAGAGTAAACAAGGAAACTACCACAGAGTAACTCCGTAGACCTGCTCCTTTATACAACTAGCTGGCTAAAAAGCTAATCTTTATACCATGTTTGTTGGTGTTCAGCTAACAGGTATAACTTGTTGTGAAACATAGCCTTCATGTGAAGTTTAGGTATTTGTTGAAATGAAGCATTTGCAATTTAGACAATGGACATAAACAGGAGTCATAATTTATAACATGAGATTAAAAACCAGGCATACATTTTGAAAGAATAATCCGTGCACCACGTTAAACATTTCCATTCCTTATAATTACTTGTGGCTAGAACTGATGTGATGTAGTAGTTTAAGGGTTGGACTACAACTCTGGAGACCAGGACTTGAATCCTCGTTCAGCCATAGAAGCTCATTGGGTAACCCTGGGCAAGTCACACTCTCTCACCCTCAGAGGAAGGCAAAGGCATACCCCTCTGAACAAATCTTGCCAAGAAAACACCATAATAGATTTGTCGCAGGATTGTCGTAAGTCAGAAACAATTTGAAGGCACGCAACAATAAACAACAACAACAACATCTACTTCCAATCTCCACACATTTAATCTTGATATGCAGGAATGATCATAAACACCTGTGACCTAAAAATGTTGCACTGTTGTAAAGTATGTAATAATTGCCTTTGTAGTAACAATATATACATATGGCTAGTCTGAAACAGATTCTTCTGTTCTAAGTGTATGAAATGAAGTGTTAAAACTATGTTATAAGCAAATGAAGTATCTCATTATCCAGATGCAAATAAAACCTGCATTTTTAGAATAGCAGACCACTTGCAGAGGGGTACCTTACCTCACTGTAACTGTACAAGGAAAAGATAAATGTAGCTTCCAGCTACAAACCATAGTTTGTTTAGTATCTGAACTTAACTCTGCTAGACTATAGGAAAATAATCAATCTCCACACTGTAGTTCCAGTCACACCATAATTAGTACATTACGGCTGCAGCTATAGTTCCAGCAATGGTTATTTGAATATATAAAATGAGAAGCTCCTTAAAAAAGTTAGTCAAAGATCTGCAGGGCTTCTAGATTGTCAAAGCTTTCATCTCCCCAAACATAGTCATAGTCAATTTATTTATATATCACATTTTCATAAACCACTGTGCTCAAAACATTTCAGAGAATAAATCAATTATAAATACATAAGCACTAGTGAACACAACAGTTACAGTTAATTTTTACAATGCATCAAAAACATATCATTAGCTTATTTAATAATATTCGGTACCAAAAATATCATTTTACTCCTATTAAGAGTTCAACAGTTTATTCCTTGAAACTGAGTGGAAGAACCTTCTATAAGGGAAGCTCTGTTCATGAAGTGGTTTTCATCCAATTTTGGAGGACACCTCCTTTTCTCCAGCACCACAGCCCAACCTCTTCAGCAGAGGTCTTACCCCTATTTTCAAAAGACTATTGCAGGGAAAAAGAGGAGTAAAGTCAGCTTCATTCTTCCAGCCCAGCTGCATATGCCTAAATCTGCTGACAGCGTTTCCCCTGTGAAGGGTGATAGTGCTGGGAGTTCGGAATGCAAAAGATACAAAGTACCTTACTTATTTCCCATTTTATAGTATTCTATGTTATATAGCAAGGATAAGGAAGAACAGGTTGCTTACCTGTAACTGTGGGTTCTTTGAGTGGTCATCTGTGAACTCACACAAATGGGTTTCGTGCCTGTGCAGAAACAGCATCCGGAACCTTCTAGAGCCTACCGTTGGCGTTTTGGTGGTTGACTCATCCCCCATCTCCTCATGGTACATAAGCCCCTGCCTCATGTAACAGTCAGTTCCTTTTTATCTGCTGCGTGTGCAGTGCGACAGCAACAGAACCACCACACAGCAAGATAGATCAGGGGAGGAGGGAGGGGTTGTGTGAGTTCACAGATGACCACTCGAAGAACCACAGTTACAGGTAAGCAACCTGTTCTTCTTTGTGGTCTCTGTGACTCACACAAATGGGAGACTAACAAGCTGACCAGAAAGGATGGAGGGTATGTCATGCTGCTGGACAACACTCATGTCAACTTCTGGCTCCCCCTTTCCTTCTGTTTTCCTTATCTCTCTCTCTCTCTCTCTTTTTCCACATCAAGATGTAAGATAACAAATAACATTTATTGACAAAACAGACAATATCATATCATTCATCCCACAGAGGAAAACAATACAGCTCTCCCCAAACATGCATAATTCCTAGAACGGTTGTCAATTCTATAATGATTGATAAATGTACACAGTTGAGACCAGGTAGCTGCTTTGCGGACCTCATAAAGAGATACCCCGTGCAAAAAGGCCGCAGAAGCTGCCATAGTTCTTGTGGAATGAGCTCGAACAGAGTCAGGGAGTTTCTTTTTTGCCAGCTCATAAGACAACGTAATGGTGGAAACCACCCATTTAGAGAGCCTTTGAGGCAATACTGGATTACTCTGTTTAGATACTGAATAACAAAGAATTTATTTGACTTTCTAATTGAAGAAGTGCATTGAACATAAAACACCAATGCCCTTCTGACATCCAAACAGTGCAGAGTTTTCTCCATGTCTGTGTCCAGGTCAGAGACCCAGGCAGTGAGCCAGCCCAGAGAAGGGAGAGGGAGAGAAACAGAGTCCTGCCAGGAGGAGTCAAAGCAACTAATTACTCATAGGGAGTTCATTTACCTAAGCCTGAGTGACAAGCAAAAGCCACAGTCAGAGTCCAAAATCCAGGGGTCAGAAGCCAAGAGATCAATCCAAGGTATCAGGTGCTGGAAGCAAGGAACAGGCAAGGAGAGAGCTTGTAGAAAGTTTGTCACAAGCAAAGGAAAGCTTCCAGGCAGGCACTTACATAGCCCAGGCACAGGTGTGGCCAGTTACCGCTTCTTGAACTTAATCGAGGAAGCCTCCCTTTGCTCAGCTCTCTTGAGTCTCCGTCTTGTTTGTGGACTCATTGACGCAGGCTCCAGGGCATCCTCAGGATCACAGCTGAATCCCTGTTGCCCTAAAGGAGCAGGCAGAGGAACGTCCGAGCCTGCTTGGTCCATGGTAGCAGGGGGAGCTCTTGAGCCGCAGGACTCATCTCCAGCAAGAGCCACAGGGACCAACAGCTGCTGCTTGTCATCAGCAGCTCTGACAGGGGCTTCAGTTACCACACTCTGAACCTGGATTCTGCATGAAAGCTGGTAACGCTATATCTTGGTTCAGATGGAAATATGAATCCACTTTCGGCAAAACGTTATGTCTGGTCTTAACACCACCTTATTTTTGTTGAATCTCAAATAAGGAGGCTCGACGCTGAGCGCACATACTTCACTATCCCTCCTTGCAGATGTTATTGAACCAAAAAGGCAGTTTTCCATGTGAGCAGTCGCATGTCACAGGTTGCTATGGGCTCAAAGGGCCTAGGGGCCAAGTGTTTCAGCACCAAATTCAGATTCCATTCCAGGAGAGGTGGTTGGATTGGAGGGTGCAATTGTTTATAGCCCTGGATAAACCTCTTAATCAGGGTCAAAAACAAGATGGTTACCCTGTTTTTGAAAATTACATAAAATAGCTGCTAAATAACATTTCATTGAGGATAAAGACAAACCCTGAATCGACAACTCTGCTAGAAAGGACAAGACATCCATATTGTCACAACCTGTATGGGAAACATCTTGTTGTTTCAAGTAATCACAGAACTTTCCCCATTTATATCCCATAAGACTTCAATGTTGAGGGCTTATGCGCAGCCAACATGATACGTCTTACAGCATCAGTTAGCCTATCTACTGCAATAGATTCCGTGTGGTCAAATGCAGTGTTTGAACGTCGAGATGGAAGACAGTACCGTTGTAGATGCTGAGCAAGTCTTGTTTCATGGCAGCAGACGGTACCTCCCCTGCAATAACTGAAGGAGATTGGCAAACCATGGTTGCCTCAGCCACCATGGTGTTACGAGTTCGCTCTGTTTTGGGCGAATTTTGGCAATCACCTTCATTAACAAGGGAAATGGTGGGAATGCATAGACCCTCGGTCCCATCCAACTGAACAGAATGGCATCCCCCAGAGTTCGATGCACCTTCGAGTGTCGGGAACAGTATAGTTTGCATTGGTTGTTCAGTCTCGATGCAAAGAGAGTTATGTGAGAGCTATGTGAGGAAATTTCACTTTGCGAACACTTCCTGGATGATGCCCTTGTTGATCATCCATTCATGGCAAGACCATAGTGTCCTGCTAAGCGTGTATGCCAGGACATTCTGATCTCCTGCCAGATGAATCACCGAAGGAAGAATCCGTCGTACAAGCACTACTCCCATAGTTGCACTGATAGGTTCAGCAACATATGTACCGAGTCCTGCCTTGTTTGTTTATGTAGTACATCACTATGGTATTGTCTGTCACAATTTGGATTGACTTCCCACACAGGTAGTGCTGAAAACCTCACAGTGCCTTCAGCACTGCCATGAACTCCAAAATGTTGTTTACCGAGACTCCTCTCCTGAGAAGTCCACCGACCTCATACCATAAGTGCCCTGAGGTGAGCACCCCAGTCTTCCATTGGCACATCCGTTGTCACCGACAGCTATGGTGGTGAAGGAAGAATGGAATTCCTTCAACACGTTCTCTGGCTTGTCCACCAATCCAGAGACGCGAGGATATTCCTCGGTACTCGAGATGATGGTCTCGAAGAGGACTGAACCAATGTATGAACCACTGTTGCAGCGGTCTCATCCTCAGCTTCGCATATGGTGTGATGAGCGTAGTTGACGCCATCAGTCCTAGCGCAACCTGAACCGCTTTTGCTCACACTCTGCAAAGTCGCTGCATTCTCGTAGACATTGCAGGTCTTCTCCCATCTGCCCCGGGGAAAAGAAGGCTCTCCACTGACTCGAGTCCAATACTGCCCCAATGTATTTGATCTGTCTTGACGGTCCCAAGGTTGACTTCTTGTAATTATCATTAAACCTAATTTCCTTTTAGAAGACAGATGGTGGTCCTGAGATGCATGGATAGCAGTTTTTGAGAAGTGTCCCACCATTAGCCAGTTGTCTATGTATGGGAACACCGCAATCCTTTTGACCAAGGAAAGCTGCGACAATAGATATGCATTTCGTGAAGACCCTTGAAGCTGTGCTTATGCTGAAGGGAAGGATGCAAAAACGATAAGCCTGCCTGCCAACAATGAAGGCAAGGAACTGTCTGTGCTCCAGTCTTATGGCTATGTGCAAATATGCATCCTTTAGATCTAAGGTTCCAAACCAGTTCCCCCTTTTTCAAGGGGCAGAATAGCAGTCAGAGTCACCATTCTGAACCTTTTTGATCAGATATAGTAGTTGATGCCTCTCAGGTCCAATATGGGCCGGAGACCTCCATTTTTTTTCTTCACCAGAAAATACCTCAGAGAGAAACTTCTTTTCAATTGAATTGTGGTGATTCTTTCTATTGCCCCTTTTTTGGAGCAATGTTCATATCTCCTCTTTGAGCTCTGGAGATGGCATAGTCCTCCAAATTTGACCTGTCGGTGGTAGACAGCGAAATTCTATGGTGTACCCATACTTTATGATGTCTAGGACCCAAGAATCCGAGGTGATCATCGACCAAATCTTGGCAAGGTAGCTTAGTCTGTCCCCAAAGGGTGGTTTGGAATGGAGACTTGGATGTTTGTCTGAATGCAAGTTCACAACAGAAGGAATGCGTTGTCCTTGTCGAAGACCGGTATCCATAGGAAAGGTCTGTGACATTGGTTGTCAAACCCTATGTTTGCTCTGGTCTGACTGTCATTTCTTATATTGAGGCTGTTTGTACTTTGCATACGGAAACTTCCTTGTTAAGAGTTGTTGAGGTGTGCTCTGTCTATGTTGAGGTGGGGTTGGGCTCAACGTTCTCCTCTGAAAAGGCTGATACTGATGTTGACACCGGGAACCAGTACTTCTTAGCTGTCAAACGCATTTTCTGGGCATGTTCCAGCTTTTCGTTGGTACCAACGTTGAACAACCCTAGAGAATCAAAGGACAGGATTTCAGTTGTCATCTTGGCTTGCTGAGACAACTGAGATAACGAAGCCAAGCATGTTGTCAAATTGCTATGGCGCCCGCCACAGCTTTACTACTACAGTCTGTGATGTGTTTATTGTAGTGACTTGTTGAGATGACAGATGGTAAGCCTCACCATATAATGCAGTAGTGGTCTTCTTCTTGGTATCAGAAAGCATTTCCAGATAGGGTTTGATTCTACCCCCCAAGAACTGTTGGTATGTGCCCATGCAGGTGGCATAATTAGAAATCCTAAATGACAAGGCTGCATTTGAATAAGATTTCTTACCAATATTATCCAATTTCTTCCCCTACGACCAGCAGGAACAGCATGAAGTCTCTGAGACTGCTTTATTGGACGCATCCACCACAATATAGAGTTTGATTTGCGGTGTTGGACCCACCAGTCATTATCAGTCTCAGCAAGATGGAGAGAGACTCCAGTTTCTTAGAAGTAGACGGTACTGAAGATGGTGTCTGCCATGACTTCTTCACTGTCTGCGACAGATACGGAAGCAGCACAATTACAGGCAGTACCAGAGCGCAGTTCTGCAAATCTTAGAAGATTGATCTTTCAATTTCCTTGCATTCTTCAATTTGTAAGTTCAACGATCTGGCCATTTGGAGAACAAGATCCGAAAACAATCGCACATCAGTAGGTGAAATTCTTTCGGCGGTGGAAACGAAGTTGGACTCGATATTTTAGTCCATGAGACACTGCTGAGGATATCAAGGATGGTACTGATGGAGACTGGATCCAATGACATTAGGAGACATACAAAAGACTCTTCCTCCTTCCCTCTGGAAGGCGTTCTTGATGCCTATCAACAGCGGTTCGATCCTGCCTGGCAACTTAGATGCGTGGCCAGAAGACTCTATCACCTGCCGACATGGAGGAGTCTTCGACAAAGAACAAGAACGACAAGTGATACGACAGTACTGTTCATCAGGAACATCTCGATACCAATGATGTCGTTCATATCGCTCCAATTTGTCCATATAAGGGGACATATCCTCAAATCATACGAAACATCATCACGGTATCGACAGGGAGATCTTTCCCTATAATGTCAATACGGATATGAGGAAGCACTGACCAACCGATCGTCTCAGTAGGCCGACCTTGGGGGCGAAGGCAGAGTCCCCCAAAGCATTCTGGATTGCTCAGTCGAAGTTTCTGTGCCCCCGAAGGCCTTACAGTAGGAGACAGCACTCCATGGTCTAAGGAGACCAACAGAAATTTGAAGGGAGGTTTCCAGTATCTCTCCCTCTGAGCTATACAAACCTCCTCGATCTCCTCAGAAGGTATTTCCTGGGATCCCCAATGTTAGGCCCCATTCTTCCTCTGAGGCAGACACTTGAGGAGTTGGCTTCCTCACCAGAGATGAAGGATGTGCTTTAGACTTATCCTTCCTCCTCTGCCTCTTAGCTTCTGTCGAAGTGGCCTCCTTATTTTTCCTCTTCCACCTTCTCCTTCCTAGGCAATTCTGTACTAGGTGGAGGAGAAGGACAGTCTTGACGATATTGGCATGACCAAAACAACGCTATTTCGAGGCCTCAATGCTGAACGGATTCGGCTCCATGATGGTACCGACACATTCCATCAGGAAGTGGAGGAAACAGAAGAATGGGCCATACTGGATGGTAAGGGAGCAGATTCAGCCTGCTTGGGCAGTTCTGAAGCAGTCAGCACGTTCTCCCACAATGGCTTTCCACCAGCAGCCCTATTTCGCGAGTTTGCGGAGTAAATAGCTGACAATGACAACAAGCTCCCACGTTGTGGCCCTCAGCTCCCATGTTGTGGCCGTCACCTAAACAAGGGAGCCACTTTGAGTGTCCATCCTTATCAGGTATTTTCCCTTCACAGGTCAAGCAACGTTTAAATACAGCCATTGCCATACACCTTGCCGAACAATACAATCCCGAAGAATAAACAAAGTTCAATCTGACCCAAAGCCAAAAACAACCAGTCAAAATGCCAGAAAATAGGGAAAAATCCCGTTCACACTAGCGAAGAGAATCCTATACACTGCATACGTGGGGGACAAAAAGGAACTGACTGTTACACAAGGCGGGGGCTTATATACCATGAGGGGATGGGGGATGGGTCAACCGCCAAAACACCAACGGTAGGCTCTAGAAGGTTCTGAATGCTTTTTCTGCACAGGCACAAAACCCATTTGTGTGAGTCGCAGAGACCACAAAGAAGAACAATTATGGGGTGGAGAGCTGGATCCCACCCCTGCAGCCATCTGGGGGAGCACCCCAAGCTGAAGAGGTCACTGCTGTTAAATCCTGGCTAAGAGTATGTTGCTTTATTCCTCCTCCCCCTTTCTTGGTGGATAGAAGAGAGAAGAGAAGGAATAAAGGGCTCACAACTAGTGTTTATAGGACTAGCAGAAGGTTGGGATTTGGATGATGTCTGTAACAATGAATAAATCTAACCAGTTTGATACAATGACCAACCTCCCAACTGGAAGCACACTGCACAAAGAGATTCATCTCTCCCACCAAAGACTAGACATACCAGCAGGGATTTCTCTCTCCTGATACCAAAAGTGGGGTGCCTACGCAGATTCTGTGAATGAGAAGGCTCCTCTCACTCTATGGACCAGAAGACTTTTCTCATTTTAGAGTAAAAAAGGAACTACTTTTAGACAAAACCAAGAGAAAGAAATACAATACAAAACCATGACTTAAAAGGTCATTCAGGAGAATCACACAAGAATGTGTTTCTAAAAATTGCTGTTGTTTTTTAACTGAGAAGTTGTTTCTGCTTGTACTGCTAGCCAATTTATTCTGTGCTAAAGTAAGCCCTGTAAAATGATTTTATCACTATAGGCATGAGAAAATAACCTTGTCTTTTGTATTATTTCTTGGAAAGTCAAAGTAGCTATTAAAACAGCCCTTGATAATTTATAAAATCTGAAGCAGGGCAGATTTTCCTTTCCTAAACCTTATTTTACTTGCATTTGAGAAACCTATTTGCATTACAAACAAAGCAGGCTATATAAAAATTACAACCAGTGAGAACTTCAATAAAGGTGTACATTAATGAGAGTCTCAAAAATAATTAAAACTAGGTGTTCCTCATTTTCAGTACAGAATTTGCATGCTCCCCAAAGATATTTGTTCAACATATGATAAACCAAATATAAACAAAGAAGGCTTACAGTGTTAACTTGAAATGATTAATCTAATGTTCTTACTTTAAAAGTCCAAAAAGAGCTTTAGTCACATTTGAAAAGTTTACAGGTATCTGAAGTTCTGAGGATAAGATAAATTCAGCTTTTGCTTTTAAAACATTTTTTCACTCCTTCTCTTTAGACTGCATTTGTTTCTTCCTGGATCCTATTACATTCCATCCTCCTCCAACAACTGCCATATTTCTTTTTTCCTCCTCCTCCTCCCTTCCTCCTTTTTATCCTGTTGGAGGAAAATACTTTTTAAAGAAACTGGCAAAACCATCTCTGAGTACTCCTTGCCTCAGAAAACCCTGTGAAATTCATGGGATTGCCATAAATTGACAGGTAACTTGAAGGCCCCTCCCCACACATCTTTATATCAACCTCATTAATACTTTCCTAAATATAGATCCTTATAATTTCTCTTAATCTGAAGTCACATATTATGCGCAAACAAATTAAAATTAGGAATAATGATCTAATTTTCTTTTGTAATTATCACACTAAGCCTTCTCTAAATATTTCAGCTGAAGCATAAAGCTATTTGTCCTTTTCTAAAAGGGCATACAGATAACAGCAGCATTCTGTTCATGCACAGAATTTCTAGGGTTTAAAAGATTTTCAGAGCACCTATCTGCATTGTCTGTGCCTGTGTTATTGCTGTAAAAACAAAGCAGTCTTCCTTTTTGTTTCATATGTACATATGTACATTTCCTCAAAATGGTAACTAATGCCCACACAAATCAACAAATCCTGTTACAATAAAGACAGAAATCAGTATATGTCCTTGAGTTTCTAGCTTAGAATAGTGTAATTTATATGTACTCCAAACCTAGCTATTTGTTAATGCAACTGAAAAAAACAAAACAACTAGCCCTCTTACACTCAGTTATCTTTTCAAGGTGGGCTTTAACATTATTCATTCTGTTTAAGAAGATAAAATAGCAAAGCAGCTGTAAATCGTTTTATTAGCTTTTGGAAGAATGGTCAGTATGTGGGTGGAAAATAAGTTTTTCCTCACTACTAAGATTTTGGATACCAGCCTAATCCTGTATTCCAACCTTTTACAGCTCTGTGATTAAAAAAAAAGAAAAAAGAACTCAGTATAATGATGACCAAAATACTGAAATGTAAAGACAAAGGAAATTTGAAATTGCACTATCAAACATCACTTATAGTATTATCCTATCCAGAGCTTATTTTCACCAGGGGCATCTCCCCATCCAGCTATCAAAAGGTAATTTGTTCAGTTTGCCATTTGACCATTGGGGTACAGCCACTGCAGTAGACTGTGTTTTAGTTCCATGGATTACATGGATTGTGCTACAAGCACAATATCTTACATAGATCTCTTTATTAATGATATCATATCCTATGATTCTGAGGAGGTAAGACTGGAACCATGGTCCTCCCACCTCCCATCAAATTATATTCTCACAACAACCTTTTAAGATAGGTTAGGTGTAAAGGGAGTAACTGTTCCAAGGTTATTCAGTCAGTACCATGGCCGAGTCAGATTTAAACTCCCCTAGTCTGGCTCTTTAACCACAATACCACACAGAATGGAAGGGATCTTTGTACTTATCTGGTAAAACATATGAGAGGGTTTTTCTGTACAGCTCAGTTTTGAACAGCATGAGCCAAAATATCTGGCTGTTCATGGCCAGAAACTTAGCATCTCCATACCAATACAAAACAACAAAACAAGAAAGGGAACAAACATACACTGATGGTGCAGGGAAAAAAATGGTAAATCATAGAAGTTTCTATGTGGCAGTTCTTTCATATTTGGCAGTTCTTTCATGTTTGGCCCTTGATAGTTAATTGAGCAACAATCTATGACTGATCAAAGTGTGGAAGAAAGCAAGTCATATAGTTTGGATCCTATACGTAAGTTTATTTCAGACTATCTGCTCTCTCAGCCTTAATAAATGTTATCTCGGCTTAATCAAAACAGGATTTTGCAGGACACAACATCCAAAGTTCTATATATGAAAATCAAACAGTGCTTCTTATTTGAATGTCTGTCCATCTGCCTATCTTCCTATCTGTCCCATCATATTATCATCATAACAGACCTTATTTAAAAACTCTCAAGGCTAGCAAGTTTAGCCACACAAAATCCAGCTGTCATAAAGAAAGATTATATTTCAGTGTGAACTTTGACTTGGTATGAACAGCTGATTCTAGCAAAGATTAGCATTCATCAAAATAGTCTCTGAACATTAAGCAGATTATACCTAAATTGTTTTAGATTCCTAAATTTTGCTTGCAAATTTCTTCTCAATGTATCTTGAATAACTAAAAAGTAATATACTGTAAAAGCTAAGTTTAAGCAAACCTTTTCAGTTATACATGAGACTGGAAATAACAGAGGGAAGAATACAAAGTATATTTAGAGGAAATGTTTTAACTGACATTAAATGCAACATACAATTATAAATGAAGTTTTTCTGTTGTTAATTAAGTGCAACATTACAAATTAAATTTGCTTAAGATCTGATTCTGTGGTTATGACAATGTTTGGGTCCAGAGTACTTTCCATTCAAGAATTGTGGGATCAGTTCCAATGGCTATAGCTTGATGATGTGAACAAGAAATCTCAATCAGTTTATTTCCCTACACATAAACTCAAAACCTTGCCATTTTGACTAAGATCTAGCAGAGACAGATTAGCTGGATGGATCCATTGATAAATGCTTTGTAATGCCAGCAGGTGGTACCTGCCACTTTGAAAAAAATTGGGGGGTGCCTTCTACTAAACAGGATCCCCCTGGACAAAGAGGTATGTGAAAACTACTACCATCTTTGAAGTATTTCCTTTTGGAAGCAACAAATCTTGCCAAGAAAACCCCCATGATAGGTTCATCTCAGGGGGTTGCCGTAAGTCAATTTTCAAGGGGGAGAGGCATGATGGCTAGAAAGAATCTCCTCATTTCAGTGACTCTCTGCTGTTGCATGTCTTCAAGTCACTTCTGAGTTATGGCAACCCTAAGGTGAGCCTATCACAGGCAAGATTTGTTCAGAGGGAGTTTGCCTTTCCCTTCCTCTGAGGCTGAAAGAATGTGACATGCCCAAGGTCACCCAGTACCTGAGTAGGGATATGAATTCTAGTCTCCAGAAGCCTTTTTTTAAATAAATATCTGAATATTTAAATATTTACATCGAAATTTAAATATTTACATCGAAATTTAACTATTTAAATCTTAAGTCTTGGAAGCCCCCAGCAACAGATTATATTTACAAGGGTTCCCTGTAAAGTTAAGAACCATTGTTCTATACAGCTCATTACTTCAAGTACTTTCCACATATATACCTGTTCAGACACTGAGACCTTTGAAGAAGTCTTTCCTGTATACCCACCACTGGAAGCAACACATTATGGGAACATATAAGAGTGGCCTTCTCTACAGTAGCACACTGGAGTCAATACTGATCTCACTTTGGCACTATATTACTGTTTTGCTGTTCACAGAAGCCTTCGGGACCCAGTGACCATAGTTTGGTTCTGGCCTGTTGGACTGTAAGCTTCATCTTCTATTTTCTTTTATTCTGCTTATTCATATTCAGACTGTTTTGAATTGTTTTAATTATTTTGAACTACTTTAATTATCTGTGCTCCACTCTGGTATCTCCAGAGATATGGTGAAATGCAAATAGATTAATTGATTAATAATACAAATGAGTATGACTGGTATCACAAATGTAAGAATGCTGAACTATGAAGCAAACTATCTGTTTGGAAGTACAGTAGAGTCTTGGTTATCTGACATAAACGGGCAGGCTGATCGTCGGATACCCAAAAATGTCGGATAATCCGGAGGCCCGTGGCGGTCGCCATTTGGGGGGCGTGTCTGGGGCGTGTAAATGCCTACAGCCACGCCCTCAGGCAGCCGTGACGTCGGATAATCCAGAATGTCGGATGAACGAATGTCGGATAACCGAGACTCTACTGTATCTGAATACAAGCAGGGACACAAGCATTTGATTCTTTGATGCAACACAAACAAAAATTTTCTGTCCACAGACAAATAAGATCTTCTGTCTGCAGATATATCACAAAGATTTTTCTAGTCTTTTCTCCTCTTAATAACTGCCACAAGAGCTTACAGAGCTCACATAGTACCG
Source organism: Iguana delicatissima (assembly GCA_948472985.1). Lineage (NCBI taxonomy): Eukaryota > Metazoa > Chordata > Lepidosauria > Squamata > Iguanidae > Iguana > Iguana delicatissima. The sequence goes on from CAOKZL010000308.1 coordinate 741,212, forward strand.
TGGAACAGCAAAACAAAACAGTAGTAACAAGAGCAGGGTATAGAGCAAATATAAGATATTAAAGATATGCATGAGTAAGTTAAAGGACCTTCTCTGATTTACCAAGGTATCATATACAATGTTAAAAGCCAGGTATAGTTGAATTTGTAAATAATAAGCAATGCTTTATTGAAGTCTGGTTATGATTAGATTCCTGACTTCTGTTGACAAGGGAACACTGATGCTCCATACATAATCCAATTGTAAAAATGTGAATTTACAATATTATCCTGGGATTTTACTGTACATTAAAAATATTTTTAATAAATAAACTTGGTTTTATCCATCCATTCAAATTTTATGTTTCAAAGCAGCAGTCAGATACTTAAGTCCATTTTGTTAGACATGGCATTATTAACATCCAGGTAGTTGTACACAAATATGGTTCTGATTATACAAAAATGTGGTTCTAAATGCAATGTCTTTAATCTCTTTCAGACTCCATGCTGCAGAGCTATTCTGAGTGCTTCCACATAGCAATAGCATGTGTATTTCTATACCACTTATCAGCTAGGTCAGTGGTTCTCAACCTGTGGGTCCCCAGATGTTCATGGACTTCAGCTCCCAGAAGCCCCAGCCACTATGGTCAATGCTCAGGGCTTCTGGGAGCTGAAGTCCACAAACATCTGGGGACTCACAGGTTGAGAACCACTGAGCTAAGTGCTCTCTAAGCAGTTTACAAGGTGTTAGGTAATTGCATCCAACAAAATGGGTACTCATTTTACTGACCTGCACAAGGATGGAAGGCTGAGTCAACTTGGAGCCTGGCAGGATTGAACTCACAACCTTATGGCTGCAGTACCGGCATGTAACCACTACGCCACCAGGGCTCCAAAGTGCAAGACAATGGCACAGACAAGAATCCTCTCACTGTATATATCTTCTCCCTAACCTGAAATCAAGGGGAACACTTGAGAGAACCTAGAATGTAGAGTTCCTTTGAAATACAGCATGAAAACCCCAAGAGACATGGGTGCCTCTTGTTTTGATATGCGCAGAATTAGCAGCAACTATACAGAACAACTAGCAAGCATGGCCCATCAAAATGTATAACCCTACAGGTCTGTGTAATTCCATGGTTTTATGAATAATAAGAAGGGCTGTGCTTCTGCAGGGTTGAAATTACAGTGGCTTCCAGATCATCCAAATTAGTCATCTCAAATCTGTAGCTAAAATATAGTGTAGCTCCTGACTTGTAGTACTAAGATAGCAACCTTGTCTTCATGACCAGTTTTGTTAATGACAGCAGAGTGGAATGATTTTCAATGGAATTATCTTTACATGTGTATTTTCAAGAAGCATTTCAGCAGCTGATTAGCAGTAAACTGCATAGACAGCACTGCTCCTAGCACCCTCCTGAAGTTTTATGCAGTACATCTGTAATTCCTTGTAAATTATGGAGCTACTTTCTATGAAGCCCAGATCTTCAGAATCATTGTGAAGAATCTGTATTTGGGCTAGGTCTGGCAGCTGGGATTAAGCCAAGCATTTGTGTTCAGCATTTGTTATTTCTCTCTCCATATATGTTGTGTGTATGTAAAGGAAGGTGTGTTAAGTTGATTTGCCCTAAATCTTTAGAGACGTAGTACTGAAATAACCATTCCTAATTTGGCTCATTCTTGAACTGATTTGTTAAGTGTATGCAAAAACATTTGTTTCTTTTACTCATATTTAATAGGCAAACTTTTTAATAAAGTTCACTCTTGACTTTATATCTCACAAGTAGCATCAGTAGGTACCTCTTCTCTTGCACATGACTTATAACTAAAGCAAAGCAAAACAAAAAAAAAACAAAAAAAACTTTCAGGGAAAACATAAACAAAATATGCTTCAAATTATGCATGCAGTATCAACCTTTTGTGTTGTGTCTGGACCACGTCATCTTTTGAAACTTAATCTGTTTCTAGTTAATTTTCAAAACACCAGTCTCTAGTCAGTAACACACACAATTGCTAAATTTAACTGACAGAATTTAAACAAACAGTACATACTGTTCTTTTAGGTACTGGTACAAGATGAACTACAAAGGAAATGAATACTTTGAGAATTGTTCAATATAAGGCATATTTAACAAATATTCCAACATCTAAAATAAAATAAAGACCTTATTCTTGTTTTTTTTTTTAATTTTCCAAAGACAATTTAGACTAATTAGATAAGACACTGGTGTTCCCACTGACTGAAGCCCTAGTCTCATCATATTTCTGTACAAGCATGCATGTCAAGCCCCAATCCACACAGTGACCATATTTGCAGAAGTGGGTTTTAACCCCTTCCCCACTGCCAATGTCCAAACTAAAATCTGCTTCCCAAGTTATTTTGTCTCATTTGGAAAAAATATGGGCATATTTAGAAACAAAGAAAAATTGTTTGACTTCTACAGCTGCTACTTTAAAGCACTGTGGCACAAACTTTTGTTTCCACATGGAAAGCTAAAATGAAAGCTATGACCAGGGTGACTATCAAATTATGACACTTGCTCCTGTGCTTAGTTTGCATAGAATATCAGTGATGAGAAGTTATCTGACTTTTATATATGGACCAAGTGATTTTAATTTTTCAGTTCATACGTTCACTTCTTCCACTGGCCCATCAAGCCAAACGCCATGGTTAAATCTTTACTGAGGCTTGCTGCAGGATAAAAGAGCAGGAATGAAACACAGACATTGCCAAGTTAAAAATAAAAAGCAGAACATACAAAATCATTTCTGATCACATAAATTGCTCTACTGATGATGACCAAGAGATTCACAACTGAAATCATTTGGTCACAGACAATAACACCACCTTTAGTAAGATCATTCACAGTGAAGTGTTTTCTGGATTTCTGCCAAATTAAGTGTGAATGATCACATCAATAAATCTAAAAACATAACTAAATTTTAGCAAATGAGGATAAGATTGCACTAGAAATAAATTATGTATCATAAAGGTTCTTTCTGAGAAAAAATAAATAAAGCTATATTTTTTCAAATTAAATTATATTTCTATAATAGGCACCTGCCCACATCAATCTTAAAAGTCTGCAAATCAAATTCATTAGCAAGAAAATTAATTTTCACTACCCTAAATAAAAAGATTAAAAAGTCAACAAACACGTATTACAAACCAAGCTTTCACTATGATTCCCCTCTTTGGTGCCACAAATATGGATAGGCTAAAAGAAAATTCAAGTTAGAATAACCTTGTAAATGCCCTTAAAATGGTTACAATTTCTACATATTAAGTGATGGTATTAAATGCAGAAACTCACAGAGAACAATTATACAAAACCAATTAACAGCTAATATTTAACAAGGACAGACTTACACTTAGAAATAAGTAAACCATATGATTGTTTCTACATGAAACAGAATCTGGAACATTCGGTTTAAAAATTAATTTAATCATGTTAAATGTTATTCATTGGGAAATTAATTTATTATCTTCTATAGTTATGGTTGTATGCATTGTATGGGAATGACATGGGGGTTGTCACTACAGACCCAAGGAACACATGTTGCTGTTGTTATCAAAAGTTCTCTTGATCTCACAAGAAAGTTGCCTTCCTTCAACCTGGATTTTTCTGCAGATGGACAACAAAACTCATAACATGATTGTTGTTTGGTACTTCTCATAAGGAAACTGTCAGAAAAGGAAAAGTTGTTCTTAAGTATGCTATCTCATCTTTCAACTTATTGAATTCAATCTTGTTAGTCATCTTCATCTTGCCTCTTTTTTCTACCTCCACCCACTCTCAGTAACATGTATACTGTTCACCTGCCTTTCTAACACTTTATTTATTAAACACTTTGTTTATTAAACACTGCTAAAGTGAAGTCAAAGCAAAGGTGAAAATTATACAGCTCTCTACATGCTGAAGTGCAGCTTCCAGCATTTTTCATTATTAGCTGAGCAGGCTAAAGCTAATGAGAGATGTAGTCCCACAACATTTGGAGGAAGTGGGAGAAAAGCAGAATGAACGAATAGAGAGAAGAGGAGAAAATAAGAGAATATTCTTCAATTGTTCTCCAGCCCCAGTTCTTTAACTGGTTTCTAGTTATTCTTCTTACTAAAACAAGGATTAAATTCAGCATTAATCAGCATATGCAGTGAGTCTGACCACATTACTAAGAAAATCCAAAGAGGTGATTACAACACAATTAAATCAGTTATTGCCAAGCTCTGGAGTTGATACATGACTACAGATGGCCACTGATCAAGCAGCAGCTTACAAATGTACATACATGTAGTAAACTCAGTGTCATTCTGCCCTATAGAAGAGCATCTTACCACCTCCCTGCTTCTCTGGATTACACATTGGCCATTTCCACACAACGATGCTCTTCCGTGTCATCTCGCTGCAGTCCCAGGGCCAGAAGGGAGCGTAACAGCAACGCTCCCCTCTTCGCCTGCTCGGTCCATGCAGAAGAGAATGCAATGGTGTCATGTCTTCCTTCCACAGCACAGCCGAGCTTTTTCGATTGCTGCGCTACGTAAGGAAATGTTGCCGACGCACTTCCGTAACTTCCGCATGGCCAGAAGCGATTGGAGCACTGCGCAATTGCAGACGTGAAATGGATTTTTTTCCATTTTGCGAAAACTGCGCAAGCATGACGCTCCACAACAGGATGGTAGCGAGACGGCGACAACATCATGCCGAAGCACGACCTGCCGACCACTGCCATCCTGTGGCAGAAATGAGACAGCGACGTCGTGCAGAAAGGGCCATTAAGAACACAAGTGTAATAAGATCTTCTCCATCCATTAGTCTGCAGAACAGTAAGTGGTTTGTAGCAGGAGTGATTGCTGTATGCGTGCATGCCCATCCTACTCAGCTTCCTTTGGTTTAACGGCCAAGCTGTATTTTTGTGTCATTTAAAATAACTCTGGAGGAGTACCAAATCTAAGATGTAAAAACCCAAAACAGATCTGAAAAGCATAAAGTCTCAAAGGATCAGAGATATCGTAATTCAAACAGAATTCTTATAACAACACATATTCTTGTGGAGGATAATTCCACTGCTCTGGCTAGATCTTTTATGAGATACAGATCTAGTGAGAGAGAATATATTTTATTACCTAGAACTCAATAAACATATAGAATTGACAGCCACAAATACATGGATGGCCGTCTCTATTATGCCATATTTCATGAGATCTCTAGCAGTATCTCACTACTTACTGTTTAACGCAGAATTGAGGACATACAGTTTGCTTTCATGGCAATTGTATTCTTACACTCCTATGCATCAGACAGTGTTGTTGTTGTTGTTTGCCTTCAAGTCATTTCCAGTTTATGGAGACCCTAAGGCAAATTTCTCATGGGGTTTCCTGGGGCTGAGTGTGTGTGATGCACCCAAGGTCACCCAGTGGATTTCCATGGTTGAGCAGGGAACTGAACCCTGGTCTCCAGGGTCACAGACCAATGCTCAAACCCCTACACCATGCTGGCTCTCACAGCGACTCACTCACAAATTAGTATCGGGGTTGCATTTCCTTCTACCTGTTTAATTATTTGCAGTGCAATCTCATCACTGACATACTTGAAACAAGACATAAGAGTGGAATAAAAAGAGTTAAATATACAAATTACTATTATGAGATGTAAATGAATTACTGGAATTAAAATATTGAACTAAAATACTGGAGGCAGAGCAGGAAGAGAATACAATTGTTGTTTTTATGAAATAACTAAGGAAATCATTGTTGTCTAAAGCAAACATACTTGTTTTAAGTATCAGATATGTTTAGTTTGTAATATAAATGCATAAATTCTTGTTATTACAATCCATTTGAGGATATATCAAAAAGAATACAGGTGAGGCCAAGCCCAAAATAAACATGAAAGAATTAGTGTGAAAAATGTGCATAAGATAAGATGTAAACTTGAATCTCTGGCACAGATGGTCTTCTTTGTCAGAGTCACGGGCATAAATTTACATGTTTGTAAAGTATGGATTCTGTCAAGAAAATATGGGTTTAATGAATTGGTATTAACCTACAAATCAAGAATGAATTATTTTTGTACTGAAGTTTTTCCATTGTTTCTCTTACACAAAATAACTATTATTAGCTACTGAATTGGTAATTCAGATTCTTATACCAGAAGATGCCACTATATAATGAAAACTTTTCTTTGAGGGAACTATGTGCAACTCTTTTCTATAGACATCTGGCCTTTATAAAAATTATGAAACAAAGGCTCACAATGAATGTCATTTGTATGTCAGTGTTTTCCCTAAACCTTTGAACTTTTCCTTTCCACTTCTGGGAAAAATGAAATTAGATACTCTGGCAACATACCCTTAATGGTTCTATTGGAGTATAAGTAAAACTGAAACCTGAATCTTTTCTCACTTTCTAATAAGAGTTTTAGCTGTATTTTTACACTGAATCAGAAACTGTTAGTAGAGGCTCACAGCCAAACAACAACAAAATGCTGATAAAAATATACTAACCCATTTCTCTTCAAGTTTATTTTAAAATCCCCAACAAAGGATATGTGAAACTAATTAAATGGTATTAAATTAAGCACTTAATCACAATATATTCAACATACTTTTTCATCACCACTCTTAGCATAAATTACTATTTGGGAATGTTTATGGAACAACACAAGACACTAGCAGATTATTAGCTTCAATTGATTTTAGCCTAGAAGATAGCCTAAAAGGAAGAGCAGCCTTACAGGAAAATCATCATTTGAAATTTACTAAATTTATAATATTTAATTCATAAGAAATAGCATTGAATATAAGTTTTTCATGAAAAACTGCCTGAGCTTGGATAATTCCCTCACTGCAAACTATGACGATACCCACAGTACTGAGTAAAAGTGTGAACAGGCAAGCTATGGCCCTCGAAACTGTGTTCTGCTACATCTCCCATCACTCCTCACAATGGGTAAACTGGTTAAGGCAAACTGCAATTAAGATCCAACAACTGGACGGTCAAAAGTTAAAAGAATCAGTAATATCATAACTTAATTAGACTTCAGCAACAACAGAAAGTTTATGCAGTTGTTTATGTAATTATGTAACCTAGGTTTACACTATTGCCTCATTCTTGCCTTTTGTCATTGCTACTGCTAAAACGCAGACTGTTAAGATCTTCAGATCAGTGAATGTTCTTTTTGCAAACACTGTTAACTTTGATCATGTTAAATTATTCATCTAAGCTGTAGCAGAGAAAAAGAGTACCACCAGTCTCTTAAGAAACCCACACCTCTGAGCTATGCCTTATTCCAGCAGCCATCCAGAAGGTATTTCACCAGGCTGAGTAGCTTCAAACCCTTAAGAACCTGCTATTGAACTTTTCCTTTTCCATCTCCTTCCTACTTTCCTTTTCTGTTATATCTTTTAGATAGCGAGCTCATGGGGAACGACTGTCTTCTCTTTTCTTTTTACTGACATGTGAGGTTCTTTGACAGCCTCTCCAGATGTAAGCCTGTTTATATAGCAGGGTATTTTTACAGCTGTCCCATACAAATAGAGTAAAAATAAATATGTCAGAACTGCAAAAATCCAGTTTAGAAAGAGATTTAATGACATTGCCAATTGAGAAGATGCACAGCAACTGGGACCCCTATATTGTTCATCAGAGAATATTTGTGTAACAAGTTGCATTATTGTCTTCTAAACCTCCCAAGCAGAAACAAATTGAAAGCTAGCTGCCATGAAGGGTTTCCAGGCAGACCTGGAAATGACCTTGCATTTCAAGCCCTGCCAGTTAGAACAAGGCAAGAGCCAGGCTCTGAAACAAATCAAATCTATTGAAATAGTGTCGAAAGAAAGAAAAGAAAAACAAAAATGTGACCTTGGGTATCCTTTTTAAGGGATTTAGACCACAATGCTGATTTAAATATAAAAACAGCAACATGAGAAATTTGGTATATCTTAGCCAAATGTGGGAACAGTAATATGGAATTAATTCTGACAAATCATACATGGCTTCTTGAAGATGAACAGAATGACTAATGGCCTCTTTGATTTCAGACATCCATCTTTAGGGGACCATGCAAGTAGACCACACATGGTCTGAAGGCATGAAGCATAGTTCTACAGTTGAAGTTGAGGAGGCTTAGCTCTGGAAAAGGTTAGATAAAATGCCTTCAGAAAATCAAGTCTAAATCACTCCCAGCTTCTTTGTGAAAGAGAACAATATAAAGTAGAATGATAATTTCTCATCTCATAAACACTGTGAAGATCAGGAGTCTAACACAGACTGATATACTCTTCCTTCTTTTACTCCCTTCCCAAAGGTACTCATGATTAACACCACATTGCTAGAGATGTAATGCTTGATCATCCGTAGTCTAAATATCATTGCAATCTGATTTCTAGTCCCAGATATACATTGAAGAATTCCCAGGTGTAGAGTGAAGCATTGATGAATTAATTTTATTACCACCACCACAACACCTCCCTTGAATTTCCAGGCCATCAAGCACCAGAAAAAAAGGAGGTAGGTAAAGACAACATCCACCATTCACTTCTACGTCAGCTGGGCCTTTTTTCATCCTCAGCACACAAGAACCTTATGGAAAGAAATATCACAAATGGCTCCTGCTCTGCTGGGGTGATTATTTTGTTTGGTTCTCATATTTTCACAGTATTTTATAAATACTGATAAGTGTTTCTCTGAGGGCTCTAGTCAAAAAGATCGATATAAATCTATTATAGAAATAATATTATAATAATATAAATAATAGCTAAATATTTAAACAATATAACATATGTCTTGGAGGCTAAATAGTTGAAGAAGTACCTCCTCCCATATCACTGTGCTTCTTCATTTATCTCCAAAAAAGCTTCCTCTCTCTGAGTACCATCAGAAAATGGCTGAGTAACATCAGAGAAGGTAGGACAAGGAAGGGGAGGGGCAGCACGTATTTGATCTCCATGAATTCTCCAAGAGATCTCTTCCAAAGGATAAAGAAATATATTATGAAACATTCTGAGGTTCAATATCAAGCAGCCTCAACTTGTCATGATCAAAGGAATGATGTATGAAAATCTCACACAACAATTGGATTAATTTTTTTTCTTAGGCAAAAGATTATGAGAAGCTGCTTTAAGATCAACATATCCTACCTCATTTCTTTTTCAAATCACACAGGTTAGTTCCCAGGAAACGTTTCATTCCAAAGTGGATTTTTTTAAATGGAAGAAGTAAAGTTATCATGTTAGGTCTGTATAGTTTTATAAATAAAAGTGTCATTTAATGACAGAAGGCCAAAAGGTTTCCCTTTCCCTTTCTATCATCTCCTATCTAGAAAATTCCCCTGACAATGAAGGATGGCAGATTTACAGTAAGCTCTTTGTTTTGGTTATCTGTCAGGTACTGAGCTATGAAACTCTGTGTCATATCAAAGCCATGTCATCATCTGTTGCTACAGGATTTAAAAACTTTGCTCTGGATGGTCTTTGTGTATATATGCACATACTCTAGCCTCAAGTTCAGTCAAATATGAGAGATTAATCATTTGGCAATGCACCAAAATATACCTATCTGTAACTCTTTCATTGCATGTAACTTACTTAGAAGCAAATGTTTGAAGAAAGCAGATTTTATTCCAGATAAGTTTACAGTGTAGGAATTTACTAACATTTTGCATACCCAAGTCTATGTGTTAAAGGGGCATTCTGGATCATTGTAATTGTTTCACCTGCTTTGTAAACAATAAAAGAGAACTAAAACTAGATGAAGACTGGAAAGATAAAACTAACAGAAGCTAACAGAAAAATGAAGTTAACAGAAAATTGTTTTGTTCATTCTATAGATATTGGCATATTTTAGATAAATTAGAAATAAAAAAGCATGCTCTTAACCTAGTGTAAGTTTATTAATTACATGAAAATACACCGTTGTCCAAAACACTGGCAAAACAATCTTGTGTTACTTTTCTCTTAGCTTTGACCTTAGTTTCTTTTTGAATTATGACTATATCATCTTTATTGATAACCTATCTTCTCAGTCTCAGTCTTTGACCACTGAACTTCTGAAGACACTTCTGACTGTATCCTTAATTTGTTGTATGGGTTTATAACTCACATACAAATACAGAAGCTCCTCTAACAATAACCTCAAGGAGGGGACATCTTCCTAAGTGGCCCCCTAATCTACTAGAATTTGAGAGTGAGGGCAAACTCCCAGAAAAGCCTCTTGCAGGTGTTATTGGAACCAAGCCTGTGAGTGTCAATTCAAGGATCTAAATCATCTAGAATTTGCACACCTCTAGTTCCAATGTAAAAATAATTAACTACTTTAATTAATTAACTAATTAATTATCTTTTCAGCTTAAATCCTGCACATAGCATTTTCATTTATTTTAATAAGGAATATTTACTTTTCTTATTTACTTAGACCATTTCTCTTAGAATTCAGGACCATATTTTAAAGGGACCATTTTAATTCCACATTTGGTTTTGCTCTTGAATAGTTTTTAAATGAAAGAAACCAGAAATTTGACGTATGGTATATACTAAAGAATAACTCTTCAGAAGCTGTTCCAAATCATCTGGGCAAGAGCACTTTAACTATAGAGTAATTAAAGCCATCACCATTGAAACACTGCATATGCACAGTAGTCTGACCTTTAATTAGAACAATGAAAACCTTTTTTATGTATCAAAAAGCCATTTTGAACAGATTAAGAATGGCACATACTGAAATACTTCATTTGGTTTTTGTTAAAGCAATGTTGCTTACACAATTGGCCAATATAAATTCTAAATCCATAAACATTTAGATCTTCACTTGAAGGAAGCTGAAGAAAGAAACAAGATAAAAGCTTGACCTTGTTAAATATCAGATTGGATCCAGTTTATAAGATTCATCTGCAGTTCTTAATATGGTTACCTAAAACTACTATAAAGACAAATGGAAACAATATGCAAGTCTGGCAAATGAGATTTCCTTTATCTCTGATCTTCTACATATTATTCAAGACCAAAAAATCCCTAAATTTCATAACAGCACATCACCCAGTTAGCATTAATCATAAAAGATTTAATTGGCTAATAAAGAATTCCTTTTTGTTCTTCAAATTTTTAACCTAATCCGTTTAACCTAATTTTTAAATTTTTAACCTTATCCTACTTTAACCTAATCCTAACCTAATTTGGCTTAATTTAAATTAATTGTGCCTTGTTGTCACACTCTTTTTCACTTTTTTATGGCATCTTTTCAAACCTAATGTTAGCCGTATCTCTTTAGTGTTGTTGCTGTAGGGTTTGGTTTCTGCAGGTGGGGGGAGGAGGAAATCTTTTAGGCTTTTATTATAGTGCACTTTTCTGGTAAATCAGCTTAAACTTAAGCTGCAACCCTTCATATGAAATACAGGCTTGTGTAGTCAGGCTTAACTTTACTGTGATAAAATATGACTCAGGAAATCCAGATTGAAATTGTTGCCTCCTAAATCCTATTCTGAATTTAGAGGAGGAGATATCCCTCGGTTTCATTTTACAGTTCTTCCGCAATTTCACTGTGCAGTTCAAATGTTTACTGTCTTCTAAAATTGAAGTGAAGAGAAAAACTAAGAATCTTGGCAAATTTTGCTCAAGAAAAAAAATTCCTTTGAGATTTATAATACTGTCATGTTACAACTGATTTTGTGTAAAACATTTTTTGTGGTTTCTTTCTTTCTTCTTTTTAAAGATGCCTTGAAGGCTAAGGCCCAAAGGAAGACAAGCAAAGATATCTCATCATTTTTGGGAAGGAAAGAACGCTGGCCTGTTATTATTATTATTTCTATTCCACCTTTTTCCAAGATCAGGACTCAAAGTGGCTTATAACAAATCAAAAAACATCATTAAAAATCCACAAGAAGCAAAAGTTAAACAAGATTAAATAATTTAAAGAAGTAAAATCAATTTACACATACATAATTAAACATGCACACACACACTCACCAGCACAAAAATTAGTTAGATCCAGCATATCATTTTGGTGGGACAGGCCTTACATAGCCAAACGTCAAATGCCTGTTTAAACAAAAGTCTTTTATTTGTCTGTGAAGAGTAAAGTAATAAGAATGCCAGTCTGACTTCTGTGGGAAGGGAGTTCCAGAGCCTGTGGGCAGCCACTGAGAAGGCCCTCTCTCATGTTCCCACCATATGTACCTGTGAGAGTGGTAGGTCAGAGAGAAGGGCCCCTTCAACAGATCACAAAGCACAGGCTGGTTCATACGGGAGAATAACAGCCCTGAACCATGTAGGGCTTTATAGGTCAAAACCAGTACTTTGAATTGTGCTCAGAAACAGAATGGCAGCCAATGAAGCTGTTGCAACAAAGAAGTTGTGTATCCATAGCAGCCAGTCCCAGTTAGCTACCTTGCTATATCTCTTTGGACCAGCTGAAATTACCAAACACTCTTTAAAGGATGCTAAAGTCATCCAACTGGGATGTAACTAAGGCATGTGTCACCCTGACCAGATCTGATGTCACAAGGAATGGGTGCAGCTTTAACTGTGCAAATACACTCCCAGCCACTGCTGAAACCTGAGCTTACGAGCTCAGAGTTAAATCAAGGAGTATATTCAAGCTGTGAATCTGCATCTTCAGGGGGAGTGTAATCCCATCAAGCACATGCTGAAACTCTACTCTCCAATCTGTCTCTCCACCTTGTCTGGATTATCCTGTTGCTAAGGCCGACCTGCTCCTCAGGCTTACCACACTCCCCAGGCTCGATCACACTGGTACACACAAAAAATGAAGGCAATTATGTTGCCAAAAGATGCTAAAATCTATGTTATGAGGCCAACTCAAGTTAAAGAATACTGCGCAAAACTCTTGATTGTATCACCAAACATTAAAAAAATAAAATAAAAAGAGGTTGGACTAGTTTTTCTAAGAACAGAATCTGATACCTTATTGCCCAAATGCTCCTGCATGCATGCATATAGGCATCTGCTTATCCAATCGAGATGAGTTTTACTGGTGCCTATCAACAATTAACAAATATTTTCTCATACAATCAGAAAAAAGCTTTGCTGGTCTTTTGTACAAGGCCACTACTCATCCAATAAGACTTTCACTGGTCACTGTTATTCTGGCTATCTGCCATCTGGTGACTGCAAGGCTAAACTGCACCTTGTCAGATTTCTATTCAATCTATGACTAACAAGGACTTTCCTTACTGTTCATATTTATTATCTTAAGGATGATAGTTGGCTTAACATTCAGATAATGTTTTTACTTAGAACAAACAATGTTAACTATATATACACTTAACTTTTTGATCAGTATATGTAATATTTTTGATGATTTGCTTACTTATTTTCAGGGCCTTAACATTGCAAAATATAAAGAAAGATAGCACCCAGTCAATAACACCATATTTCCAAAAACACACCAAAATGCTGGCATCTATAAAGGACACTTGTTAATGAGTAGCAAAGACAGTGAGATCTTTGCACCATTGAACAATAGATGGAGAGTGAAAGTTCATTGGCAAAGTAAGAGGATGCAGGATCCAAACACATCAGCAATTAATTAAACTCCATAACTCAGGTACATTATGTTCATAATCATGAACTCTTACATGTCAGTTCATCTTAAGCCAAGTAACCAGCTGTCTTTAACTCAAGTTGAAGTCAGGCCTCCTGTTTTGACTGGTGCTCTATGGGGTTCAAGAGAAGCTAACAAGGCTTTGCTATACAATCTCTCTCTTCATGGGAAAATGGGTAACTTGTTCCCAATATTACTTCTGGGAACAGCAATCTTTTCAGACTTGGTATCTGGTCCTTTGCATTTTCAGATTACTGTGAACCTTTGGGGAAAACTCTCTTTAAATCACCTTTTTCTGAAGCTAATCAGTATTTGTGCTGCCTCTTTCTTCATTCCTTATCTTTCTTACAGCTTTCTGCCAACTCTTCATTCTGTCCCTTGTACTGCGCCAGCTGAGTTTGATCCATTCTAGACTTCCAGACTAATGGTAACTCCATGAATTTCATAGTGTTTTCTTATGAAAGGAATACTCAGAGTGGTTTTGCCAATTCCTTCCTCTGAAATATAGCTTACAGCATCTGGTACTGGTTGCCAGTCACTCACCCAAGTACCAACCAGGGCTGACTCTGCTTAGCTTCCAAGATCAAATGGGATCTGATGTCACCTTCCTTAAAAATATTTAAACTGTTTAAAAGAATGATGCAGGTTGAAAAAAAAAATAAAACCAACAACGGAGCAGACAACTCACACACACACTAAAGAGGAAGAAGCACCATCAGCACTTTTTGTCTTGGCCAGTATAAGCTAATAGGATCTTTAAAAACAGCAGACAGTCAACAACTGTACTTCATTCCAATATCCCATCCCATGACTTTTCTATCTATATGACATCACTTTCCTTAATTTAGAAAGAGAACAACAGTTGGCTTTTTAAAGAGTTTCCCAGCTACCCTGAAATCAAAATGATATATAATACATGCAATCTATGGTAGCAGATCCAGTCTGATCCTGGAAGCTAAGCAAGGTCAGCCCAGTTAGTACTTGAATGGGAGAGCACCAATGAATAGCAAGTGCTGCTGGCTATATTTCAGAGGAAGGAATTGGCAAAACCACCTCTAAGTATTCTTTGCCTAAGAAAACCCTATGAAATTCCTGGGGTCTCCATAAGTCAATAGGCAACTTGAGAATATATATGAAATTCTTGTGAGGAGCAAACCTTTTAGGGTTATCAATCACTTGCTGAACACAATACTAAGAATGACACAGAGCCACATATATGTGGCATTTCCTTTTGAAGTTGCTTCAGTCTATATTACTTTCCAGCTTATAAAACAGCATTAAGACAAATAACTTTTGCTGCCCTCTAGTGGAATGCACATGTTTACTTTCATTGAGAAACATTCCAAAGGCTTGTGAAATTATATGAAAATAAACACTGATTCTGTAACTCCCAAACAGATAGCAAGTTGATGAAGTAACATGGAAAATTATAATCAACATAACCATAGTTAATTCAGTGCAAACCCAGACTGGCAATATATCTAAAAAAGTACATTTTTTATATGTCACATTATGTTAAAGGGTACAGTAAGTGGTCATGAAATTATTTAACTGAACAATTTTGTTTGAATAATGTTCTAAATCCAACAGTTAACCCCAACTATAGTAGATCCATCTAACTGTGAATTTAAGATCTCATTGTTTCAATGAGTCTAGCCTGGCTAGGACTAGCTGTTGGATTTAGGCTGATGAATACATTGGTTAATTATAAATAGATATTGAAAATATAAGTAGCTTTTGTCACACATATTAAGCTCAAATATTTGCTTTCACACATATGCTTGTGAAGTGCATGGGTAACAGTCTCACAGCTGAGAGCAAAATTAACTTGAAAACTGTAAATTTACTGCTATTGTGCAGTCTTCAGTTGCTTTCATTTAATTAAAGCAAACAATTTCAAGCCCCATACCTACACTTTATGTCAGCCTTTCTCAACCTTTTACACCCTGGAGGAATCTTTGAAATTATATTAGGTCTCAGGACACTCCGAATAAAAATTATTCTATCTACAGCTCAAAAGTGTATTTGTTTGTTTTTCCCCCAGTCAGGCTGCCTCATGAAATCCCTAGCAACCTCTTGTGGAACCCTTGGGTTCCAGAGAACCCTGGTTGAGAAACACTGCATTATTAAGGCAAAGGAGAATAGTTTCAACTGGCAAGCCCTTCCTGCTTTGGAAAGCATAGGGAACTTCTGCTGAGATTAAGTGGCCAGGTTATCAAAGTTTGAATGTCTTTAAATCTATTCTTGTATTCATCTAGTTCTTTTTTTTCACTGACACAACATTTATAAAAAGTAAAACCCAAATGCAACTGTTTTTCACGTTAAGCAGCAACAACCAGAAGTAACAATTCTGGAAAAGTACAGATTAAGCTTTTAATATCAGTGAAAAATATTGTGTTTACAAGTGGGGTACACAGAACATATGGATGAAGGAGACTGCCTTATACTGAATCAGACATTTTGTCCATCTATCCCAATACAGTGTGATTAAACTGCAAGAGTATTGCAACAGCTCTCAAATGTCCACGGAAGGTCTGCTTGGAGATCTCATAGACTGAAACAGGTACCTTCTGAATGCAAACTATATGCTGTACCACCAAGGTATATGGTACAAAGAGAAAAGAGCCACCTGTGATATTAATAAAGCTAACTAATAAAGCATTCCTACTAGACACTGATCTGAATAATCATTGCATTAAGGGCTGCTGAGATCTTAAAAGCAATGGTAATACACCTGTGCTGTCCATTCAGCTTATATCTTAGCAAACATTTTAAGTATATATTTAATATTTCAAAAGCAGAGCAAAGCCCTCAATTGTCACACATTCCTTCATATAAGGAACAAATCTTATCCTGTAAGCATAAAAAGGAGACACAGAAGTCACCCAATGAGACAGTTGAAGACCAGCCACGACTTTTCTGCTGTACACTACAGCTCAAAGTCATAACAGGATGAAGAATAGCCACCAAAAAAGCATAAACAAAAGTGGCTAACCCAAATCCTACCAATCAGATACAGTATGTGGCTATAATCTAGGGTCTCTCAGGAGGAGCATATTTAAGAACATTTTGTCTGATAAGATAAGGAAAACTTGATTGTGTTAGGAGCCTTAATCAGCATTCCTAGCTCTAGACAATCTGTGTCTCTCTTTGTGTGATCTCTGACTTCCACTTATGACTCAGGCTGCTGAATCCCTTGGATATGACCTGATACATGACACCAGACTCTTCTTGGAACACGACTGTCACACCTCCACAATACTTTATTTCCCACCACCCAATGAATGATGAATAACTTGGTTTTGCTGGACCTTTGCTCACTTGCTCCAGCTGTGACTAGTCGGTTGTCTATTTTGGTTTGGGGAGGTGTTTTGGGGTTTTTGGAACTGTTGGTAGGAGTTTGCCTGTGTGGATTTCCCTCAGTAAAACCAAGTAACTTATCCAGGAATCAGTTTGCCTTCTATGAAAATGGTTTTTTGTGACTGACCCCATCCACTCCAGCAAACTCTTTTTGAATAGGCAAGCCCCCTTTACTGAAGTTGTGTTATGAGAGCGGTCACAATACATGCTCAATATCCCAAACATTCCCAAAAGCATCAAAAGACTGGGGACCACATGACAAAAGGCTGGAAAAGATACACAGGCAAAAGGTATGGATCTAGAACTTTCTTTCTCATTAATTTTTTATTGTTTTCTTTAAAAACAACTGGCTTTGACAGTATGGCCTCACAGCTCTTAAGATATTTGACAATTGATATGTCTCTTGTCAGTCTCTCTCACATTCTCCATACTGAAAATGCCTTCTTCTTGACACCACTTTCTAACAAACTTGCATGACAAATTCTTTATCAACTGTAACACATTCATGTAATCCCCTTCATATTTTAATAAAGACATAAGCAACAACGAATTGAATGGAATATATTGATACATGAATACAATACTAACATCATCAAGAAAGCGCCACGGAAACAATCACTTTATTGAAAGGAAATGCTGAAAATCCAAGTTATTTTTAGTGTGGTATTTTCATCTGTTTTGAGAGGAAAAAAAGTACCTATACCCGAAAATCGAGGGCAGGGGGACAAAAGAGAAGCAAGTCAAAACGGTATTGCATGTTTTCTGTCAAGGTAGACTGGATCAACTAAAGTCCAGATAGCACAGCACTCTCCATTTTCAGCAATGGCAAACAGATATAGGGCACAAAAACAATAGCCATCCCATTTTATTCTAGAGACCTGGAATCAGCACGATTGGCTCTGAACAATCAGAAGTTTCACCGCTAATTGTTATGACTGTTACACGTAAAGTATTTTAAAATAATTATGACAGCAGTCGTCAAATCACCCTTTAGTAACTAAAAAAACAAAAAACAAGCATGATTTCAACAGAAACAGGAAGACAAAGAGAAAAACCTTACCTTTTCCTGGGTTAACAGCAGCTGGTAGATTGTCCCAGTCTAAGATCCAGCTTGGACAAGGATGAGGGGCAAACTTTGCTTCAATGCCATTTTCCTGTAATTTAAGGGGAGAGATACCAATTCCTATATCAGGGAACAACATCTAAAGTTTACTTATTTGACTGCTGCAAGGCATTGACCGTTGCAATATTTCTCAAAACGGTAAAGATGTCCCAATGCTGCAATTATGCAGAACTCCAGTAAACTACAGAATTATCTTGTGACAAGATTTTTGTCTCAGTTTTTGTGTTCATCAATAAACAGCTCCTATACAAGCCAACATTACCAGATGATCAAAAATTACTGAGATTATATAGATTTCAGATAAAATAGCTCTTAAGGGCTAGCATAGCTTACCGACTGACAGCAAGAGTCAAAAGTGCCCTCATCAAATCATTATCAAACCATGAATTTACTCCACATATTTAGACAAGTACCTGTGCTATCAACCACAGGCCATATCTACATCATGTTGAGAATACTAGCTAGATATGCAGGGTTTTGAAAGAATTGCTATGCTAACATTTGTGAAAAGCTTTGATCACCTAAAGTAAAATTTCGTACTTAATGAATTAATTCCAAGCAAAATTCAAAATGCTAGTGACTTATAAAGCCTTCTACGGTTTGGGTCAAAACTACCTGAAAGACCTTATTTCCCAATTTGAGTCTGCTTGTGTTTTACAACCTTTGGGGAGCGGTTTCTCTCAGTCTCACAACCATTGCAGGCATGTTTGGCAAGGATAGGAGAGATTCTTCCCACTAGCTACTCTTCAACTGATTCTCCCTGCCATGAGAATCTAGGTTGGCCCCTCTCTGCTCTCCTTCTGCCAGCAGAGAAAGATCTCTGTTTACCCTGGTCTTTGAATACTGTCTCCTGCAGAAGGTCTTTTAATTGGTTTTATTTTTTATTTGTATTTTCATAGTTATTATATTTAACTGCCTTTTCAAAACTGTTTTAAATTAATGTTTTTAACATGGCTGCTTATTTGTTTGTTCTACTTCTCATACTATCTATTGTTTTAATCATACTTTGTTTTAACTCAAATTGTGAGCAACACTTAGGTCTCATCTTGGGAGAAAGACAGGTCATAAATTAAAATTAATTGAATGAACGAATGAATGAATGAATAAATAAATATTATTCTCTACACTCAGAATTAGATTTCATTTGAAACAAAGTATGTTTCCTGTTGAAAATACTATTATTTGTTGAAAGAGAAATATTATTTTTTACTGCTACAGGAATCCATTTATCAATTACTAGATATTTTTTATTAAAAAGTGAAGCACAAATATTTTTAAAAGATAAGCTCACTAGAAATATACACATACTGGTAACTTTTCTTGTATAAAGGACATATTCTTTCTTCATAACTGCATCATCCTAAATAAGGTAAGAATGTATTTAACCTACCATTAACTTTGTCATGGTTGGCCTTGGTCCACCTATAAAATGAACATCTTCATGCTCCTCTTCTGGCTTATCAGAGGCTATACAGATACTCTGCAGATGTTCATCTTCTAAAGAGAATGACCCCACATATTGGCACATTTGTATACTGCACTTGGCAGCAGCTCTTTTTATTCCAGGTACTTCCTGAACTCTCTGATACCAGCTGGATATCAAAGGCAACTGTGAGATGCTAACTTGGTTCTTCTTGCTGAAATCCTTTGGGGGAAAAAAGGTTATTTAAAACAGTAAATTATAAACCAGCTTGAAGCACAGAAAGCCTGAAATAATTATGTCTGTTTTTTTCCCTTGTATTTATTAACTGGTGGAAGCATCCTAATGTAAATAGGGCTTCTTGATAAACATTTTCACATATTGAGTAATTTGTGGTTCTTGATTTAGAGAAGCCAAAATACAAAATCACCCGCCACAACTCATTCCTAACTTAATCTCTACAACTCCAAAGTGTGATAGAAACTGACCTTTTTTTCAGTTTCTTTAAAAAAGCAATTCAAATCTATGTATTTATTCTTAAAATTCATGCCCTATTTGTCTCCTTAATGAAAGAAGTTTACCTTTCAACATTTACTTATGTTCTGCTTCAAATATCCCACAGTGCAGATTCCATACTTCAAAATCATCAAGGTAAGGCTAAGGTCCATTAACAACAGTAAGGAAAATCTTAGAACTGAGAAAAAAAATATGCAAAGCCACAATTCTCTTCCCATATCATGCAACAATTAGCATATATGCATAATCCTCAAAACAACAATATGGCTTCAACAGAAGATGCCAACACGTTTGAACTAACAAGGGGACATCTGGGAAAGTGTCAAGTTTATAAACACAATTCAAAATATTGGTTATGACCTATAAAGCCCAACATGGATTAGATCCAGACTGTCTGAACAACGACTGTATCTCCCTATACCAGCTTCTCAAAATTTTAAGATCCTCACAGGAAAGCTTTCACTCGGTCTCACCTGCTGCCACAGGCATGCTTAGTGAGAACACAGAACCTGCACAGAAACTGTCAGAGACTTCAAGAATTTCAGGTAGCCTATTTTGGTGGGCACCCCACCCTGGTCTAGTGTGCATGTCTATGCTGGTCCCTGCTGGTTCCCTCAGTTCTAATTCTGCCACAGTAAAGGAACCCAGCCAGGCTATAAAAAAAATGATGGAGAAGAGAGAGCGTGGATTGTGTGAGTACACAGATGACCACTTGAAGAACCAGAGTTACAGCTAAGCTTTTCTTTGTGATTTCTGCATTACACTTATGGGTAGAAATTCCAGCAATACTCATAGGAAGGAGAAGAAATTACTACAAGACAGCAGTACTCTTCTGAAATTACTGTCCCTCAGAGGAGCAGTTTGAGAAGAAATACAGGAGACCAATATCCTGTGATGTGGAACTAAGATGATATTTTAGGCAGGAAGGTAGTATCATTGTAAGTACTCGTCCCTGTGAAAGATCAAGCATCGGGAGATCACATCGAACTGTTTATAACTTTCCCATAAAATATAGCAGTCATAGATCCAGAGTGGTGTAGTGATCTGAGTGTTAGGTTCAATTCCCTTTTTGACCATGGAAACCTACTGGGTGACCTTGGATGCATCACATACTTTCAGCCCCAGAAAACCCCATGATAGGTTCACCTTATGGTCATCATAAGTTGGAAATGACTTAAAGGTACACAATAACAACAGTCATAGCAATCATACATTTTCTATTGAGCAGCCTAAGGAGAAGTCCCAAGAATGGCAGGGTTTAGTTTTGTAAATCCATTAAAGAAACCTTGATGGTGGGTGAACCAGGAAGAACCCCCACGAAGTTTAAGGTTACTGGAAACAAATATCAAAAATACTCCAAACAAGCAGGTAGAGATGCCAGAATTTCCTTAAGAAATTCCTTCCTTCAGAATGGAGAGGATGTCTTGAGTCTTATATTCTGTAGCAAGATATTCCTCTCTGAGAAGATGTGTCTAAATTTTCTTCACTTTAAGGCATAAGATAATAGGTAGAGGGGCAATTACTTGTTATGTATCTTGGGTAACAGATGGACTGGCCATGCAGTGAACTTGAGCATTATGTGTGGTGCATTCTACTCCTGCTATGTGTGAAAAGGTTTGGTCACATGCAGAGATGAAAGTAAGTTCCTTGAGTTACCTTAAGTAGTAGTAAGCTTCTCAAGGCAACCACAATGTGATGAGGATGAACCTCTTTCTGTCCTGTAGAAGTCTGGCTATGATTCTTGAAATGAATGGTGTAAATGGAAAGGAGGGCTTTACAAATGGCATAAGAAGACCCATCATAGTGCTGGGCTACCCCCATCCCTTGTTGCAAAACATGGAACATTATGGCTGCTGTACAACATTATGTATTGACTACAGATACAAACAGGTCTACCACTGGATGAAGTCTCTGGCAGCAGAGAAGGCAACAAGAATGCATGTCAGAGACTAAAATCTTTCCCTTGCAGCCAAGGTATTTTGTGAAGTATCACTTTGAGGCTAGAAGTGCTCAGGAATGGAGCTTCAGTGGTTGGCTGATGTCCCAGAATGACAAAGACAACAAAGAAGATGCTGAACAAAATCCTCAGTGATGAAACAACTGTAACATACTGCCACAGCTGACAAAAAGAAAAAAAATCAGGAACCAGTACAGTCATCCACACCTTCTGTCACCTTCTCTCAACAACTCTTCAAAGTTCTAAATGTTCCTCTGCAAGCACAGAACAACTCATGTGTATGAGGTACTGGGACCACAAAGAAGAATCATAAATAGTCCCAACTGGCAGTTGCTTATCTCCAAGTTTCCACATTACATTATTTGGGCAGGGTTGTACTCTCTTCTTAATACAAAATACAAAAAAACTTTCATTACATACAATGTCATTCCCATAAAGCTTTCTACTACAGAACACTTTCAGCACTTGAAAACAGCGTGTTTCAACCATGAAGTTGGAAACATCAGGAGCAGGAAGAAATCTGATGCTACATGCATCAGACAAAGAAAGCATTTTTTGCAGAGTAGGATTACTCAATGAATGCCCAAAAGCTGCACTGAAGAAACCGAATTAAAATAAAAGAATTAAATATTTAATATTATAAAGCTTGTTTTAACCAATATGTTAGCTGAGTAGTGTATACATTCTTGATGCTGATTATTGATAAGAGGAAACTGCAAGGGCTACAACTGTAAATCTGTGAAAGTGGAAGGCCAACAGTATATACAGTCACATACATATATACGTATTCAGTCATATAACTGGCCATACGTGATAATAATTCTTACCAAAAAATGGTGGATGCATGGAAACAGAACGACATCAGCCAAAGTGAAATAAAGTCCTTCTGCAAAAACATGTTCCAACTGTGGGAGTTCTGATGTTTTCATCTTCCTAATGTGAGAGGGTTCTCGGGAGGTAGCAGCTTGATTTTTCTGCAGAGTTAATTTAGAAAGAGCTACTTTCAGTTCCAGATCTGCACCAGAGGCTTCCAGATTTTCTGTTAATTTTTCCTCTTGTGAAGAAACACCATTATTTGATTCTTTGACAAAGGTCTTTTGCTGTTGAACTTTCTGCCTTCGAATTTTATCATCATTGTGCACTCTTACAGGTTCTCCCAATTTCTTTTCTAACTGTAGTATCTCCTCTGGAACACTCTGGTGTTGATCAGGAGAAACCTGCAAAAAGTTTTCAACTGCCAGAGGAATGCTGATTTCACAAAGTCTGGTCCATTCACTAACCTGTAAATAAATACAATCACTAAGTTAAGGGCTGATTTTACATCTGCACTCACAGAAAACATAAGAGAAATTCCAACAAAAGTCTGAAGAGTTACGGAGTGTGGCCCATTATTTTCATAGCAAAGATAAAAGTCTACACAAACATACTGAGCTTTTCTTACTGACACACATCCCCGTTCCCTAAGGTTGGATTATTCATAATCAAAATTCTGCAGCTTTTTCATATTAGTATTCTGTACAATCTAAAATTAGTATTCAATATTATTTGCATTACATACTTTACTATTTTACATGGTTTGTTTCCATTTAATCCATTCTAGACATCCAGCATTGCATTATACTGGTAACCCTTGAATCCATTTGAGAAAGAAGACCGAGATATGTTACTGGCTTGCCTTCAGATAGTAAAAGATAGTGGAATGATTAATCTGTTTGAAATTGATTATATATTGAACAAGATTTTATGTATTTGAAATTTACTACAAATCACTCTAAATCTATACAAAAATAAACTCACTTCAGCACAAGCTTTCAGACAGGTATTTTTAAAGCCCAAGAGTTCCAGAATATCTTTTTTTGATGGATCTGTCTCATATGTTTTATGTATAATGTGCCTCAATACCACAGCAAGTCCTGCTCTGCAAAATCTTCCACACTTCTCAACAACAGCAGGTAAACAGCAGCTCTGGAGCACTAAAGGAAGTTGACACCTTTTGATGAAGCAAATATCCAGATCCTCTGGTAGTACTTTGTCTCTAAACTGGGAATTTGAAGTTGTTTCATCTGGAGATACTAAAAAAACTCTGAACATCTTGCAGTCACAGTATGACAACAGGAATAAGGATACAGAGGTATGGAGAGGAAGGATACAATCTCCAGCCTGATGAATGTAGTCAAGATACAGGTGGTCTTCAGAAACAGCTTTCATTTTTTCTTAAAGGAAAAAAATTGGGTTAATAAGAGAGTAGATGGCTCCCTGCAACTTTTGGCATCTTTACTTATGCTGCTGTAATATCAAGTTCTGCTCATTTCTATCCCTGCTTCACATTACCAGCAGTGGCCAGCAAAGGCAGGAAATACTTGGGAACAATAATGATCAATGTGCCTATACATTTATAGGTAGGCAGAAACGTCAGTAAAATGATCCAGTATAGCAGCACATCTTATTTAAATACCACATAATTCTTATATTTCAATAATTATTGTATACAATTTTTACAATAAAAACAAATACATGAATAAAAGTCACCAGCATTTATTAATCAAGAAATTCTTGTTTGGGAAGAAAAAACATTTTCAACAGGGACCAAAATCAGAGTACATTCACACAGTTGGAAGGACATTCTGCAGCAGGGAAGTCAAGATCCTTCTCTTTGTTGACATCAAGATTTCCATCCCATATGGAAGTACCAGAAATGTCTCTTCAGAAGTTTCCCACTGATTTTTTTTTTAATAAGTCACAGATCAAATTACAACAGGCAGACACAGGATGGCACACTTCTGAAACAATTACAGCTAAAGAAAGTAGTATCTTCTTAGATACCCTCATTATACCCAAAACTGTGATATCTGTAACAATGTTTACAGCCCAATTTTTCAACAGTAAAGGGGATCACAATGTGCACAAGTGCTATTGTAAATACACAAGATCTATTAAAGAAAAGTGTCTGCAGTGTTCTGTGTAGACAAATTACAAATCCGCTAACTTATTATGCTCTTTATCAATTTGAGTAACCACTTCATCAGGTCACTAAGAGCAGTAAATAGAGAATTTGGAACAATATAGTAGTTTTAGAATTCGCCTTTAAAAATCGAATTCACTTCTGACAGTATTCTTCAGCACAAGCTTTTAGATTGGTTTTTTTTAAAGCAGAAGAGTCTTTATAAAGAAAGATAGATTCAAACCAATAAGGCCCCAAACTACTCATAAAAAACATTAAAAGTATTCATCAAATAATAAAATCATATGTTTAATATCAAGCGATTTTGTTCCTTCCTCCAACCTCCTTCTTTAAAACTTAGCTGTGTAATGGCATTGTTTTGGGACAACCATTTACAAAGGCAGTAATATAAATCATCCCTCTCGTAATTTGTCTGCAAATTGATTCCTGAAGAGAAAGTCAAGCCGTTTGCATATATCAGTCAGTAATTAAAGTTGCTGCTTTTCCAATTTTTTGAGTCAGTAAAAAATTGTTTTTCTTTTAGGAATCCATAAAGTTATTGTATCTTTGCATAAATAGCCAGTTTTTGACTCATCTGGGGACAGAGTTGCATATATATTAAAATAATAAACAATAATTTTATGAAAGATAGCATGCTCATCTAGAACAGCCAGACTGAATTCTGCCTCAGGCTACACATATACAGTTTTTTTAAAAAAAAATTCTAAAAATCTTTAAAGGTATGGAACCTCACAACTAGATTAATATATTGTCTTACCTTTTGTAACAGTATGTACGAGTAACACACATTTGTTTTTCAATAGCAATCATGCAATGCCAGTTCTATATTATCAAAGATGTCTCACAACACCCAAACTATATATAACACTAAGGCTGTAACTCCAAGTAATTTCTTTTTAAGATTAAGCCTCACTGAACAGTGGCACTTAGTTTTGAAAAAAAATGCAAAGAATTGTACTGCAGTTCTATACACTGAGAATAAATCTTACTGAATTGGACATTATGTTTGAGTAAATATACAAGCATACCTCAGTTAATGAAGTAGATACCGTACATTCCTGGGCATTACTTCTTTAACAGAAAATTTGGTACTAGAGGCAGCAACATGCAAAAAATATGGACAGATTCCTGTATCACACACAGACACATAAAAAAAACCCAACCAGTACAACATGTTTCAGTACACTTTGTATTCAAAACTGACAGTATTCAAATATGAAATGAAATAACTAGGTCAGGTAAGCCTTTCATATGTAAATAAAAACATTTTGAACCTTCTAGAGCAGAGCCTTCCAAACTTTTCATGTTGGTGACAAACTTTTTAGACATGCATTGTTTTGCGACACAGCAATTCAGTAAGTAATTCAGTAAGTGGAAGCAGCCTTTCCGCTAAAGCCTGGCCTGCTGCCATCCTTGCCAGGATCTTCCTCGGCCAGGGTGGCAGCAGGAGAGGCAGGCCCTCCACCCAGGCCTCCTTGGTCTGGGGTGGCGGTGATGGGAAAGGCAGCCTCTCCACTAGTTACATTCATGTGACACACCAACACACTACAGCCAACACACTAACATGTTCTGATACACAGTCTGGAAAGCTCTGTTCTAGAGACCATTCGATAGCTTCTTCCATAATGTATCCAAGGATGACTGTTTCTTTCACCAGCTTCCACTTTTATTTTACTTCTATTTTGGTGGCCAAACTTATGGTCTATACTTCTTCAAAATACGCTAGGGGTCATTGCTGAAACAGGTTTACCTCTTTTCTCCTTTCTCTCCATTTTGCTATTCATGTATGTTCAATAAGAGATTCTGGAGGCAGCTGTTTACTGTACCTGTTGTAGACAGGCACATGCAGCTACATTAATATCTATTAAAACAGAATTCTATTCTTTCTCAGTTTAAAATGTTATTGTGTTGTTTACTATACATTTGCTGCTGCAACTGGATACAGAAACTGGGTTTCTCCAGCCTTCCATCATCCTCCCAAGACTGACACTGCTAATATTTTCCTATTAAACAGAGAGCAAAGAAGAAAAGAGGGGAGGTTATAAAAAGACTTTGTCAGAGGCTTTGTTAACTGAGTAATGCCTTTATTAAAAACTCAAGTGATTAACCCTGAATTAAAAAAGAAACATTCAATATTTCCTTTTTTAAAAAGGCTGCATGTCAAGATATATTTTTAAAAAAGACAATGGAAATGTCTAATACATTTAAGAAACTCTTGTATCGCTCATTTATTCTTTTTAAAATAATGCCTGGAAAAGGCATTAAAGCAATTCATTGGTTGATATGCATTGGGTAATTTTTAGAAAGTCTCTTTTTCCATCAGTTGTACAATACTGATGCAAGTTCTTCAGCATCTGGCATTTAAAGGGTTGAGTAGCCTACAGATTTTATTAGTTATTCAATATACAAAGGGAATAGAGATTACATTTGTTTTGCAGAATACAGACATCATTTTAGTGATAAGAAGGTCCCACCTTTTGACAGGCTGTTATCTGACAACTCGCTCTTTTCCAAACAGAGGCCAAGTTCCATTAATCTGACAAGGGTTCCACTCTTTCATCAGTTCTTTTTTCTGTGAAGGCTTGCTTAGAACTGCTCACATAAATCTTGCTGCTTGCAAAGCAAGGTGAGGGTCGGAGGTAAGTGCTAAGCCAGCTGAGGGACTCTGCAAACGGTGCGTATGTGGTTGGTAACAAGTGAGCCTGCTCAAGTCCTTTATGCTCCTGACAGTACAGTACGTGTTTTGTGCTTTTCAACCAATTCCATTTTCTGACAGTGCTGCAGTCCCTAATCTGTCAAATAAGTGGCAGAAACCTGTAGTTCTTCCTGCCTCCTGTTTACTGCATGATGTGTGCAACTACAGACTCCATTTATTAAACCTATGGACCACATTGTTTGATATGCACAACTATAGTCTTAGCTTTTTACCATCTTTGTAAACAAATGAACTAATTTCCCCTTCCTCTATGGAAGTCAGAGACTTAAAAAACGTAACAGCACCTGTTGTGGTGTGCCAGTTTATGTAAGCCTGGCTTCATATACTATCTTTGATTTCAAATTACACTGATCTCACATGGCCAGCTCTTGGATAAATTAATAAATGTTATTCATTATCAATAACATTATTCTTGAAAGTCCAATGATAATGAACTTCACAAAAGTTTAACTTTGGAGCTGAGATATCAAAAAGAGTGATAAGATTGTGAGAAATCTGTACGCTTTTTGAGGAATTACATGCACTGGCCTGTCTCTTTTAAAGGAAGTATGAAATAAAAATTAAATAATTCAAATAAGAAATTATTAAATGAAAACAGAACTCCTGTGAAACAGACAGCAAGCTAAACATAAAATAAATGAACGACACAGAAAGGAGTTAAAAAGAAATAGCAGTCTCATGACTTTTGCATATCTTCACAGGATTATTTAGTTTCTTCTGAACAAACCTCTTCATTGCTCAGAAGCCCATTGTAAATAAGGAAGAATGCTGTTTTAGGCACACTCTAAAGGAGAACGGTGACTCTTTGCTCTCTACCAAATCAGTTTAAAAGTGGAGAAGAGAGCTACTTTCCTCTTCTGAAAATTCTAGTGTACTGCTGATGTGATGGGGGGGCAGGGGCATATGGTCAGTGTACAACCCTCCAATGTCTCTGGGTCGGTGGGCTAATGCAGCCCCCTAGCCTTCACAGTTGCCATTTCTGATCTAAAGAAAAGGTCTTTTTCATTAAAGCAATGCAATCCTAATTCAAAGATAAACAATCTACTGTATATGCAAAAGTCTCTTGTTGCTGCTCAACTGCCCTTATGCCAGCGTAATCCCCTTCTGTCAACAATCTCAGATATCATAAATGCTCTGCTGGCTATGACTGGCTGGCAGACAAGCCAAAAGGGGACAGAAAAGGATTGGAGTGAGAGAGGTGAGTTATGCCAAATCCAAACTTCCTCCAGGCATTATACTGACACAAATTTAAGCCAGTGTGAGGATAGTTCTCAGTAATTTATACACATTAACCCAATCTCCTTGCAGCCAATTAAACACAGCTTTAGCTGGCCTATTGACAACCATCTTGGTAAGTCAGGATTTCACTCTAACACAATGGTTCTCAGCCTGCTGGGTCCCCAGATGTTTTTGGACTTCAGCTCCCAGAAGCCCTGAGCATTGACCATAGTGGCTGGGGCTTCTGGAAGCTGCAGTCCACAAACATCTGGGGACCCACAGGTTGAGAACCACTGCTCTAACAGATCACAGTGGACAAACCTGCCTGTAATGTCCAAAGAATTTTTGGTTTTTGTTCCACTTAAACTCATCTTTCAAAGAAGAAGTTCTCAATCCTCAAACCTACTATTAGTGATCATCTTTTTCATTATTATTACCTTAAAAACTCTAAAGGTATTTAAAAATTATTTGATATTATTTTAAATGAACAGCAGTCAGTATTGACATTATTTCATCCAACAGATCAGTAACCACTATTACCTAAGAGTAGGAGCAAACCTATCTGCAAAGTATGGCCATTTCCGCACTAGACTGTTATAGTGCTATTATTCTACTTTCAAATTCCTATGGAATCCTGGGGTTTGCAATTTAGGGCTGCAAACTGCAAAGCCCAGAATTCCATAGGATGTTTAAAGAGGAATAATAGCACTATAACCGTCTAGTGTGCAAACGGCCTACGATAACAACACCTGCCCTATCACCAATTAACTTCTAGTGTACTGTCAAGGTACAAGTGAGAGGTATAGAATATTAGTTAGTTGATGATATCTGTTCACAAGAGTAGAAACAACTCCAAGTTCTTTACATTCCATATAAATCATGGGGGGGGGGAACACTTCTAATTGGAACACGTAGAGAAAGAAAAAAAACAACCTAAACTTGATCAGCATCAAGTTAAAGTTTACTTTACATTTGGAGGTACAGGTTCTAAAGGTCTAGTTGTCTAAAATCCTCCAAGGCCTTATTATAGGTCACAGTCCCTCTAATAATGTGTGATTTCTACTTTTTCAAAATGAGAGGCAACCGGAAATTCAGTTCCATCTTTGAACACAAAGCACTAGACAAAGCTTCAGGGAACACTAAAGCAAAGTATGCCTGTTCTAGGCCATTTCCACACTAGAGTGTTATAGCGCTATGATTCCGCTTTCAACATCCTATGGAATCCTGGGGTTTGGCCCCTCCCGAAACTGCAAACCCCAGGATTCCATAGGATGTTGAAAGTGGAATCATAGCGCTATAACACTCTAGTGCGGAAATGGCCCTAGAGGAGAGGTTAGGTAAGGGCCTACTGGTCAATCCTTTGGGGATTTGCAGCAAATCAACAAGGATTTTTTTTCTATGTTAATAAAAAAAAAATGCTGTTCCACCCCAAATAAATTAGGATGATGAAACAAGGCAGGGGGAACAAAGAGGTTTAAAAAAACATAAAAGGAAAGGATCATAAATTCAGTTCTGCTACTGAAACTATTCCTTGGACTAAGCATACACTCAGGGGCACCCTAGGACATGCTACTCTTTCATTCTATGCCCATCACCTCCACTTCAGGGCCATTCTTTCATCTATTAGAAACCAGGGCTTTAGTAAGTTGTTATTGCTTATGTGTAACTCTAACTCATTTCCAACTTACAAGGACCCTAAGGCAAACCTAT
The DNA here is from genome assembly GCA_948472985.1 of Iguana delicatissima. NCBI lineage: Eukaryota > Metazoa > Chordata > Lepidosauria > Squamata > Iguanidae > Iguana > Iguana delicatissima. The sequence continues at coordinate 771,724 of CAOKZL010000308.1, forward strand.
CACAAGGATTTCTGATACAGTAAATCCCTCAAGATGGAAACCTCCCTCCACTTCCTGAATTACATTTGCTACGCTGACTGGAAGTTTTTCAAGTTATCAGACAGCAATCTTTTTTGTACCTATAGGGAGATGCAGCAGTCAAACTTGGCACTGTTTGCATACAATGTATTCGGCTTACCAGTTCTCCTCCTCACATTTTTCAAGCAATACGCTGGTATGGCAGCCACCATTTCTTTTAGCAACACCATATGCCTTTAAAAGCAGCCTTATGTTCGAACAGTCAATGTGATATAGTTGTTTGAACACTGGACTATGACTCTAGAGAACAGAGTTCGAACCTCTGCTAAGCCACGGAAACCCACTGGGTAAACCTGGGTTAAGTCATACTCTCTCAGCCTCAGAAGAAGGCAAAGGCAAACCCCCTCTGGAGAAACCTTGCCAAGACAACCCCACAATAGGTTCACTTAAGATTGCCACAAGCTGGAAACAACTCAAAGGCACACAGGCAACACGCAGACATTAGCTGACATCCTCTTCTCCTCCATATACTGGGGAGCAGGAGGGTAAATTGCACTGGCTGAATTTTGGCAGGTCTATTAAAGATCTATTAAAGCAAGAACAGGGAATGTGTGACTTTCCAGTTGTTGCTGAACTGCAACTTCCATCAGCCACAGTCAGCACGGCTAATAGTCTATTTGGGAGCTATTGCCCAACAACATCTGGGGGAATCCCACACTTCCCAACCCTATGTTAAAGGACCAATGTTCCTTGCCAAATTGTTTATTTTAAAAACGCCAATAAGGAAAGGAAAAAATTAGCAGCCTTATATTCTTGTCTCCCACAACTCCCAAGTGCTGGAGCTCAACCCTCATTCAAAAGCAGATTAGGTATCAAGAACTGGACAGACATTGTTCAAAACAGAACACTATGACACACTTTCTCCCAGCCAAATCCAAAGAAAAAAGTAACTGCTCCAAGCTACCTCGCAGGTTGGCCACACGCCTCAAAGGCCCCTCCCTAGACTGCAAACCCGAGGATTCCACAGGATGTTGAAAGCGGAATAATAGCACTGTAACAGTCTAGTGCGGAAACAGCCCTAGTGATGTAAGCCTCTTTTTCTTGAGGCTGTGAACATGTCCACCTCAGATGCGCAGAAAATTGAATCGGGACGGGAAGGAAAGAAACGAGAATTATCTTCCACAAAAAATCATTTTTAAAAAATAGTAGTAGCCGCAGCAAAGGCGTTCAAGGCTCCCTCGTCCTGTATTATACCATCTACGTATTGCCACCCAGCTGGTCCCCGCCGTAGAAAAAGGCTTCGACTATGGCCATTTCCGCACTCGCCTGTTCTAGCGCGATGAGTCCACTTTCAACATCCTCTGGAATCCTGGGGTTTGGGGTTTGCAGTTTCGGGAGGGGCCCCAGGATTCCAGAGGATGTTGAAAGTGGACTCATCGCGCTAGAACAGGCGAGTGCGGAAATGGCCTATTTCACCCCCGCCACTAATTCAGCCGCCTCCTCCTCCTCCTCCTCCCCCCCAGCTTCCATTTTCTTCTTTCCCGCTCCCACCGGACCGCCCCCGTCAGCACTTCCCCCGCAGTCCCCTACCAGGCCGCCGCCTCCCCGCGGAAACTCCCGGCTCCGCCTTTTCCTCCGCTCCGTCATGGCCGCCGCTCGTCGCTTCCGGTGGTCGCCAAAGAGAGCGAAGAAGCGAGCAAGCGCGCCTTGCCGGTGCCTCCGGGAGGAAGCGCGGCGCTTTCCAGCGCTGATTGCGGGCGCCCTTTGTCTTCGTCGCGGGATGACCTCGCTTGGCGGGAAGACGAGAAGATCCCCTACGGGGTTTCCTTGCCAGTGTCTCTCCTGAGGTAAAAAAGCAGGGCTGGGAAGGGGGCTTTTTCCGTCTGTAGTAAGAAGTGGTGGGCGACTCCGCCTCTTCCACATCATTGCTCCCCTTTCCCCCCCCAATTTCTTTGTAATTAAAGAACCATTTCTGCCACTCTGATCACACAGTGTTATTATATTGCTAATTGTTTCAGCCACGATGAATAGTAATATTTACTGTTTTGTATCTATGTGCCTTCGGCTGTAGACTTGTGGTGACCCCATGGATTTTTTTTAATAGGGTTTTCTTAGACAAGGAATGACTCAGAGGTGGTTTTGATAGCTCTTTCCTCTGAAATAGAGCACCTGCTATTCGTTGGCGGTCTCCCATCCAAGTACTAACCGAGGGCTGACCCTGTTTAGCTTCTGAGGTCAGGCAGGATCTGGGGCTTTTAGGGTGGATGTTGAGAGGCAGTGTTAAGTTTTACTGAACAAATTATTTGTAGCGTTTGGATAGGACTTTTACTGTGTAAGGCTATGTTTTTAGTGACCACAAAAATAATCTAATCCTACATTTAGCAATAAGGCAAAAGCACTAGCTATGTGGTCCCTCCAAAGAGATTACAAACCTCCAGTGAGGAAGAAGGCTGAATATTATCTGGTGGCACCTTAATAAATCTTTATTACGAGATACAGGACTATTTGTTGCTGCAAGACACCAGCACAGCCACTGATTTGGAATATGTTAATTTGTAATAGTTTACAGCAACCTGGAACCTTTATACACATATTTCAAGTTAGAAACAGAAAAAGAGGCTTGCATAAGACCATCTAATGAATTAGTGTCGTTTTTAATTGCTGTCAAATTGATTTCGACATATTGTGATTCTGTGAACGATCAACTTCCAAGGCACTCTGTTATAAACTAAGAAATGTGGGATAATTTAACAAAAATCCATTTTTGGTAAGTATAAATACCCTATCTGCAATTGTTTGTTTATTCTTGTGGTTTAATAAGCCAATTCTTTCAGATACCTGACCACAATTTGACAATCTTATTTTGATACATGAAACGTTCAGCTCTAATATTGTCCTATGGGAGGCAAGTGTATGCCTTCAATCTAATGTGTACATGTGCTCACTCAATAGTGCTGTTAGAAGAAGTTGTAGGTTAAGCCTCTATGCCTTTATAATTGTCTAGAAGAATTTTGGCCAGGGTAGCTTTGTCCCTTAAAAAAAACAAAAACATGTCTTTTCCACAGTGTTCCTAGCTCTGTAAAATTTTGAAAGTCATATTGTGTATCTGCTCTTTCTTGAATCAGATGTTTTATTATGGGATTGTGCCAGAACTGGAATGCAGGAGCCTTGCAACCTATATTATAAATCAGTCATAAGTCACCTCCCAAGTATTGTTGGAGAGCATCTCCTAATGTTCTTGTCTACCATAACCAATAGTAGAGAATCACTGAAGCTGCAGTTGAACATCTGGTAGCCATATATTTCCACCCTTGATCTGAGTGCATGGAAATAAGCCATGGGTATTTAATTTCTAGAAATGTTTGTGCTAGCCAAGGATTAGCTGATAAATGAAACATATATTTAAACTTCTGCCTTCTTGTTATTTCCTTTTTCATTTAAAGATGCTACTATGGCTGCTACTATGAACTTGGAGCTTGACCCCATATTCTTGAAAGCTCTGGGTTTTCTGCATTCAAAAAGCAAAGATTCTGCTGAAAAACTCAAAGCGCTGCTTGATGAATCTTTGTCTAGAGGGATAGACTCAAGCTATCGTCCATCACAGAAGGTACTAGCCTTAATAAATGAATATCTATGGTATTTTGTGCTATGTGTACATCCTAAAACTGAGGTTTGTTTGTTTAATCCCATAAATAGTGTCGCATTCAGGAGCGTACAATGCTCATTTGCAGCTTCTGGACAGTAACAGGATTGCCAGTCAATGGGCATACAGAGACTACTGAGACTGTCTTCTATGAGCAGATATTTAGGAATGGGTTGCAAATGGCCTACACCAGTGCTAATCAGAGTGATAGTCCATAGACTATTGCCGGTCCCTAGTGAGTTTCCAGGAAAGAGAGAAATCATTATCGCCAATAGTCATCAATGGGAAAAAAATGATTGTCAGTTCCCCATATCAGATAGCTTGAGATGCGCTGGCCTGTACTGACCTCTAGGTGGATCTCACCTTTCCTTCCTTTGTTTCTCCGTATAGGAAGAGGACGTTTTTTAAGTTGTGTGTTGTTTATTTATCATCTCAGAGCAGCAGTTTCTAGCAGTACCTTTAATGTAACATTTTTGTTCTGTTTTAATCAGGAAGTAGATCAACCTAAAGTATCTATTGCAAAACCAATTTCTGTTAAACAAGAGATTAAGGCTTCCTCAGGCCTTCCTCCAGGTAGCAATAATGGCAAACCCATTGCAGCTGAAAAGGTGAAAAAGGAAGTGGAAAAGCGATCAGCTGATAAAGTAAGTTTTATTGTTATTTTGAAAACATTATTAGGATAACTTAAAATGTAACATTTTTTTTAAAGAAGTTTTTATTGTTTGCTTCTGGAGTGATATTAATCTGCTTTGGTAGCTGTGTTTTTACCATATATTATTTAGTTAATTGCTGTCTCCTTTCAGAACTATGTGCTGTACACTTTTTTCTCTGCACAGATCATTTAGTTTCAAAAGGTGCCCTTTTCCTTGTCTGCAAGTTACTTAGCTGCTTCTTGGTACTGCATGCTAAACGAGCATGTTAATTTTGCTTAGTCTGTTTATTTCATCTCCCTTCCCAATTGACTGCAGGGCTTCTATTTAATGCAAAGCTCTAGTTAAATCTTGCTGTTGCTAGAGTGGAAGAGTGATAGGCCCGGAAGGGCTGGTTCAAATCATAACTCAGTCAGTGAAGTCACTTGGGTGACCTTAGACTGCAGTGTGAAACATATGGACCATAGGCATTGATTTTTTCACCTCTCCCAATGTTCTGCTTCTGCCAAATAGCACTTAGAATATCAGCATTCAAAGTACTGGTTATGAGCTTTAAAGCCCTACACAGCTTTCAACCTTTTTAGTATGGCTATTAATCTTCTTCTGCTCTAGAATAAAAGAAAAGTATACCTAGCCCTTATTAAAAAAAACAAAACAACCTTGAATAAGTCCAGAAGTGTATTCATTATTATTCAAGATAATACATCTGAAAACTTGAGATATTTAGTGCAGAAAATTATTTTACAAGTTACAGTTGCAAAACATCTAGTCTTTAGATCTTAAGATCTATAATGAGTACAGATATTAAACAAATTGGAATTTGTTAGAAGAAAACCCCTGAAGCACTTCTTTCAGATGCGTTAAGCAACAGAAACAAATGTTTTTAATTTTAATTTGTCAGTACATTTCTGTTCCCATCAAAATGGTTGTAAGTTGGTTTTCCATTATTATTGAACTGTAATATTCAGAATTTTCACATTCTGCATAATCAGAGAGGGTATTTATTTGAATATATTAATGACTATAGAGTATATAACATTTATTAATGATATTTCAGTATGCCGGCTAGCATTTATTATCTTTCGTTATCAAACTTCTTTCCTATTTACATTCTCAAAGCTCCAGTATTTTTCCCAATAATGTGTTCATATTATTTAATAGATGAAACTGGAAATCAGTGAAGGGACTGAAATCCCAAAGAAACCACGACTAGAAAAACAAGAGACACGTTCTTCCCCAGTCACAGTGCAGACTAGTAAGGATTTGGCCATGGCAGACCTGTCTAGTTTTGAAGAAACCAGTGCTGATGATTTTGCCATGGAGATGGGTCTGGCTTGTGTTGTTTGCCGGTGAGTTGTGTAAAATGTTCTGCAACAGATTTGAAGATTGCAGCTGATTATTTTGTTGCCACTTCTAGATATCATTGAATTCTCCTTATTGCACATATCTTCATCCCTTAGATTTCTTTCTTGCTAATCTTTTCCCCATGATCAATGAGATCAAAGAGCTTTGCTTTTAAGCTGCAAATTATGTGTTGCACAAATGAAAGTAAGTAAGAAAGAATGAGTATAAAATTTCAGCCTTAATTAAGCTTTTTCAAATTAAGTTTCACTCTGAGAAACAAGTTCACATTACATCACATTTTTCTACAGATTTCCTACTTTCAGAATGTATAGGGAGGCAAGAAAAGTGCAGTCCATGAAATGCATTCCATGGGTCCCTGTTTTGCAGCTCTCAAAGCAACTAAGCCCCGATTTTTTAAAAACTGTCTGTCTCTCTCAGACAAAATATGCCACAAAAGTGCCCAAACTGCCACAAAAGGCACGGTCATTTGGGTCTACTTACTACCCCCTCAAGCTTGCAAAACCTCTCAAACTGAAGAATAACAGCCTTTTTAAAGGAGAAACTAGAAATCCCTGCCCCCTTCACAATTGCACATCCCTACTTTATAATACTGTGAAACATATGCTTCGTTTAGATCAAAATTCTATCTCCTCTAACTTCAAATATTATGGTGCCTTAGATTTATATATATGTATAATGTACTTCATACCTTTATCACTTAATTTTTAAAAAATCTTTTCAATTTTTCCTTCATGGTTTCTGTAACTTGCATACTTGGTTCACATTGTACATGCACAAACCATCTTCAGAAATTTGTAGACTGGAGAGATTGTTTTGGTAAGAACTCTCACTGCACAAGGTCTAGTGCAGTTCCTGCACAAATCCTCAGTTTTTGTTGTTATCTGTCTGCTGCTGCAGCAGAAGAAACAACATTGAGACCTCTTCATTTTGGAGATCGAGTTAAGTATTTAAAAATCTTTTGTGGGAGGGAGTCTCTTTATTGTTCTCTCCCCCCCCCGTCTCTTTCTTTCTCCTTCTCTGTCTCTCTCTCTCTTCTGCCTACCTTTCCCCCGTTTCTTTTCACCATGTCTTGGAGGTTTGAGAAGCCTTTTTTCCTTACTAGTACATGCACATAAGTTATCACATGCTGACAGACATATCCAATGCAGGACATAGACTGACCATCTCCATAGTGAGATGGTCAGTCCTCTGCCCAAAGAGGCAGGTCTCTTTATGTCTGCCTGCCCTGACGGGACAGACATTCTCACACACTTTCTGAGAGGCTGGGATCAAGAACAATCCTATTATCCTTGTTTATGTTCACCCAAAATATATTTCCAAAAGAGGAATTATGAACTTTGATGATACTGGAGACTATGACGCATGCCCCCCAAAAGATCCTCATAATCCAGAAATTAGCAGTCCCAGTACCACTAACTTTCAGGCAAGCAACCTTCCTCTTTGCTAAAAATGTTGATGATTGAAAACATTGTCTCAGAGCTCTTCATTCTTGAAGAAATGCCTCCAGGAAGTATCATACTCCATTTAACAAAAAGACAGATTCTAACAAACAGTGTTTTCCGCAGCCTCTCCACAACCTCCGTGGTGCAACTGTACCCTTTGACAAGAGGTTAAGTGTGACAGCTTGACATTTTATAACATCAGAGGTGTGGGTCTTTAATATTAGGTACAGAAAATATGTGATCAAGTTCATTATTTTTCCACTGGTGGGAGGCATTTGCTTTACATTACACTTGGACTCTCTTCAAGAAGGAAAACCTACCATCTTTTCCAAAGAGTCATAGAACCTGTACCAGAAAAAGTATTAAAAACTGTAGCTTTGTTGCACCTGTTAAACACTCTAATTGGGTTCAATTTTCAAACTGCATACTTCAGAAGTTCTCTCTACATTTCATTGACTTTAGGGAGTCCATGCTAACTAGAGGCATCATATTACCAGCAACAGAATAAATAGAAAAATGAATCACCATAGCTTTCAGCAGGAAGATACTTGAAAAATTTGTTGCGTTTAACCAGTGTTTAGTTTCAAATCTAAATACTGAAAAAGCAAAAAGACATTGGACATTGCAAGTGGTGCATAATCATATCAAAATGAAAGATTAATGGGGAACTTGCACATCTTCCAAAAATTTCTGCTAAATTGTATCCATTTTCTTTCTTTTTTAACGAAGCCATAAACCTACATTTGCTATTTCTATTTTTAAAACAACTTAGCTTGAAATTAGGCTCTGGCTGTTTTTGCTTATATATTCCATTTAGATTCTAGCCACAATCATATTTCATAGTATTTAAAATATAAAAATTATACTATTTCCTTGTGTCACATCATTGGAAGATTTTTACTTTTTCTGATCCAGTTTTTTTAAAAAAAAAAAATGAAATATATTTTGGATTTAAGGCTGTAATCCATGAATTTACTTGAGACTGCGGTTGATTGAAATCAGTGGTGTTTTCTCCTGAAGAAATCTGCTTGGAATTATATACCACATGGTCCAGGATTTCTGATTTTTTCTTTTTTTTAATTAGTCTTTTTTTTAAAAAAAAAATCAGCTGTTCTTGAAGCCATCTGGTCAATACTTTCAATCTCTATTTTTCTATTAAGTAAAAGAACTGCATATTTCTTTTCCCCACCCATTTGCAAATAAAGTTTCCATGGTTACCTGCATACCTGTACCATGAGGCTGTGTGAAAGAGCAGACTAGGCAATTACATAAACCTGATTTATCATTTCAAAGAAGAGGTCATTAAGTAAATGGTGTTTGGCTAATGTGAAAACATATTTCTATTATTTATTTAATTATTGAATTTATATATGAATAAATAAATGAACTATTCACATATAGGCACTAAATTTTCATTTATGCATTTTTCCAGCAGAAGCCCAAACATTCTTATTGTTACTTTCATGTTTATTCCTTTGATGTGTAATTGCAGGAATAGCATTTTTTGCTGCTTTTGCTGTATAATATAGTTTACTTCCAAACTATATTATACCGTTTGTTGTTGAAAGTAAAGGAAGCAACATGGTCAGCATCAACTGCAAAACATTTTGTAACTTTTCACAGTTGTGCCTTAATTGCACAGTCTTAAACCTGGATTACCTTTTTGCTAGAATTATCTTTTTGTATATTATATTGCTATTGTACTTCTTTTTAGTTTTGTAGAGCCAGTATTGTGTAATTGTTTGAGCATTGAAATATGACCCTGGAGACCAGGGTTTGATTCCCCACTTCTCCATGGAGACCCACTGGATGTCCTTGGGTCCTTGGTTAGCTTTGAAGGTTTGGTTGGACGGGTGTCACATGGATAGGCTCTGTAGAGACATTTACAGTCAAACTTTCAGTGATCTAAACTATTTCAAGAGATGATACTAATTTGAGATGAACACAATTTGCTTTGCAGACAAATGACTGTTACTTCTGGGAATCCATTAGTTGAGTGTCAAGAATGTCATAATCTCTATCACCAAGATTGCCACAAACCTCAGGTGACAGACAAGGAGATGAATGATCCGCGCCTTGTTTGGTATTGTGCTCGATGTACCAGGCAGATGAAAAAAATGGTAAGTTCTTCTTCTAGAATCATTGCCAGGTTAAGAGAAATATAATTAGGCCTAGCTAAGGAAGGGGTTTGAGAACTAATATAAAAATAGGAATTGGAAATGTGTAGATTCTGTGATAGAGAAGAGGGGGCTAATGGTATATTTTTCTTGTATTTATTGTGAAGCAAAACAATGCCTTGATTAATAGCTGCATTTATATCAACATCATAATATGTTATCTATCAAAGATGAAGTATTCAGCTTTTTAAAAATATTAACATTTGAGCAAGATCATCACAGCATAGGAAGTGTCAATTTGGATAATAAATATATGATCAATTATACCCTGATCTACGCACTTAAATCATGAATGAATTGTTTTCTGAAGGTTATTGTATAAATAAGAGTGACAAATACTGGGCCAGATTAAGCACCTTTAAATGCCTATAAAAGATGAGATTCCTCTTGCATCACTTCTCTCTCAGGGACATTCTTTTATTTTTATTTGAGCTGCTTGTTGATTTCACAAGTGAACGGATTTGCAGTTCCTGTAATAATAAAAATTTGGTTAGTAGAACAAACATTTCAGTATTAGAAACATACGAGGTCTTAAAATAACTTTTTTAAAAAAAATTATGAAAGAATCATTCAAAGCAAAGTTTTATCTTTACATTGCCTATTTAAAACTGTACTACTTAACTTAGAAAATAATGTGTAGTAAAACACCTTTGTTGGCAGAAACACAAAAAACTAACTTTCCCCCATAGGTTGTACTTCAAACAGTAATATTTTTATCATATCCAGTATTTTAAGGTAGTGGGATGCAAGGTTGGCTTTATAAATAATAGTTTTTTCCCATTTATTGCATTTGTTTTCCACATGTGGAATTGATTCTTTCTACATGGTAACTTTTGCAGTCAGTACCAAAAGTAAATATCAGAATTCACCACATGGAAAATTCTTGTTTCCAGTGTCCTTTGGCTAAAAGTTTTCACCATCCCACTTGTTCTTTCCCTTTCTTTTTTAGCATTCTTTCTGCTTTCATCAAACTTGAACTGTTTATGCAATATTTTTTCCACACAGCTTCAAATTCCACACATACCTTTATTTTTACTTCCGTTGTATTGACTCTCCTTCAAACTCATTTCTAGGTGCTGCCTGTTTATAGGTTTAGTAAATAGATTTTTGGTTGGACATCGGTAAGATTTTTAGATTTGATTTCACTTCGTTTAAAATAATAATGTGGAAGTGTGTATATAATTCACACAGGCTCAGAAAACACAGAAGCCTTCCCAGAAGCCAGCCCCTGCTGTAGTTTCAGTAGCTCCAGCTGTGAAAGATCCACTCATAAAGAAACCAGAAATTAAGCAAAAGTTGGAGACCACAACAGCCTTCCTAGCATTTAAGAGGACAGAGGTCAAGGTGCTGTACATAAAATGTTTTGTGGAAACTTTGTTTTGTCATATTTTATACAGGTCTTTACCATTCTGCTAAATACAATTTTATTCCACTCTTCTTTTTCTTTCATATTTTGTTAGATACCAGTCCTCAGTACAAGGTTAATTTATTGTAGAAAAATAATTTTCTTTTTAAATGTCTAAATTGTCTGCTGGTTTTCTGGTAATTTGTCACAGAATACATCTGCATTCTTTCTGGCACTAGATAAAGTATAAGAATATTTTTGTGACTATAAGCTTTTGGGTGTTTCTTCCATTTACACAGAACATGCAAGTATCAGGTAAGAAGTGTACCAGTACTGGGATTCGTAACTAACTCTACCATGGAGTGGTATATCATAACAATTGATCACAGTTTTGAAATAAATAGTTTATATTTTTCTTCTTTATTTCCTGCTCAAAGCAAGATCAGTGAATAAAAGGGTAGCTAAGGGAAGAGCTAGTCTGTAATAAGAGATACTGCTTCTAATAATGGCTGCCTATGTTAGGAAGCCTTCCAGAATTAAGATAGTTGAATGCCAAGGTTACAAAGCTTCATTTTTTTTATTTTTTGAGGAGGAGGGACAGAAGCATTGTTTCGTTTGCCCATCAGTAATAAAGACCTTAAATGTCTGTCTTTGACCTAAAATTAGTATTCTAATATTGGTAATTGCTGGCTGTTTTCTGAATCAGTCTGAATAGAGTTTGCTAGGTTTACAAGCAAACTAAGAGAAAATAAAGAGTATGGTTCATCAAGCTCATCTTTACTATTAGCTTTTGAAATGAATGAGAACTGAAAAAAATATTTTCTGTTTTTTTGGTTATTTATTTATATGTCCTGCCTTTCTCTTGAGTGAGACCCAAGGCTGCTCACAACATGAATTAAAGCAAGGTAAAAAAAAAAAATACAAAGAATCACACCAGCATGGTATAATGGTTTGAAAGTTGGACTATGACTTTGAAGATCAGGATTCAAATCCCCACTTGGCCATGGAAACCCACTAGGTGACCTTGGGCAAGTCATACTCTCCAAGCCTCAGGGAAAAGCAATGGCAAACTCCCTCTGAAGAAATCTTGCCAAGAAAACCCTATGACAGCTTTATCTTAGGGCGACCTTATGGCAGAATAGACTTGAAGGTACATAACAATTAAATAAGCTACCGTATTAAAATACCAGAAATGACTATTATTTCTTTTTATTTTATTCATCCAATTTCTATCCCATCCTTCTCCCAGTATTGGACCCAACACAGCTCAAAATAGCAATATCATTTATCTTTCACAGCCTGTGCTGATTTTACTCTGTGGTACAGGTGATGTAAGCTGCAGTGCAGTTGAGTTGTTTTAGATCTTTCCTTACTGTCTACTGAACACCATATGAGATTAAGGAAAGCCAGTCACCTGTACTTATCTGTTAAGCTTAATTGAAAACATTCTTTTCAAACCACTAAAAGATGAGTGTGACTTGAATGAAAAAGGTCTGTTCCTAGGATTCATCTGTTGTCCTGCTAGAAGCATCTCCAAGTTAATTAAAACAAGAACAATAGTGGATTCTGCTAGGTTTCTTTTTTATTTCCAGTAGTGCTGAAATTCCTTGTAATTAGCCTAGAATGTCTACCATTTCTAGATGTGACCATGGGATAATTATTGCTTATTATATTTATTTAGTTCTTAGGACACTTCTTAGTAAAGAATTTTTTAAAAATATTGTCTTAGGTGGTGAATTAAAAGATACAGGTATCTCTATATACACTGTTTAGTTTTCTATTGTGGCAACTTGGGTAAAATGCTAATTTCTACTGAGTTAAGAATGTGAAACACGTGATCAGCCCATTATTCATGCTACTTTGTGCCTGTGTAAGGATCACTTGTACCTAATGTGAGGCTTGTCTCTGTTTTGTTTTAGACTTCAGCAGCTATTTCTGGTAATTCAAGCAATGCCAGTGTCTCTTCCTCCTCCACAAGTGGCCTTACTGGGTGGGCAGCTTTTGCAGCAAAAACTTCCTCTGCAGGTCCATCAGCCACCAAGCTTGGATCTACAACCCAGAGCACCAGTGGCAAGCCTGCTTCAGCCTCAAGTAATCAGAAACCTGTGGGTTTGTCAGGGCTGGCAACAGCTAAGGCAGGGCTAGGATCAAAAATGGCATCTCCTAACAGTAGCACAAGTCCTGTTCAGTTGAAGCCCCTTCCACCCCTTACACTGGGGAAAACAGGTCTTTGTCGTTCAGTAAGCAGTGACAATGTAAGCAAAGTAGGGCTTCCTAGTCCAAGCAGTTCAGCCCCAGGCAGCAGCCAAGCTGCTGGTGGAAATGGAAGTGGTGGAACAGCAGGCAGCAGTGGGAGCAAATCAAGTACAGAATCTGGTAATCAGTCCCCATCTCTGAAAGGCCCTACTTCTCAAGAATCACAGCTCAATGCTATGAAAAGATTACAGATGGTCAAAAAGAAAGCTGCTCAAAAGAAGTTAAAGAAGTAATAGATGACACAATGTAACAGAACTATCTAATGAACTCTTTTGCCTCTGAAGCACAAACGTGTCTTTAAATTCTAGCCTCGGTTGAAAACATAATAAAATCATTCAATTAACTTATAAATAAATGTCTTTATTTAGTGATACTATCGGGGAAAGTTGTTCTGTTGGATTTTCAAATACTGTATTCAGAACATATTTTAGACCTACAGGTTTATATCAAAGATGTCATTTGGATATGACCCTGCTGAAATCTTTATACTTGTGGAAACTCCATTTTCTATATTGTACAAGAGTCAAATTCAGTTCTTTGATTCTTCTTACACAAGCAGTTTCACAACTCGCTGAAGATTCATTACACTGGTTGTTGCACTCTCTCTTAACTCTTGCACAGTTGCCAGCAAAACATGTTTGTCTTTTTCCTGCTTGCGTTATGTTGGATACAAGTAACTTGAAGCCTAAACAAGATATGTATATTACTACAAACATGGAGTGTGGCAAAGTGGATGCAACGAGCTATGGACTTCACATCTAATTAATATTCTTTTACATTCACTATCAGCTATGAACTAAAATGAGAAAACAGTTTTTCTTACAAAAAACATAAGGGTGACTTTGCCCTCTTCAAACATACTGTTGGGGAATATCCATCCCCAGAAGGGGAGACGCTGCAATAGCTACGAGCTGAGCGTGGAGATAAAAATATGTATAGTTGCTCTGAGGAGGGAAGGAGTTCCTATTTCAGTTACCGTTGTACTTAAGAATTCAAACACAGAAGAAGCTGCACGGGTGCAACTTGAAATTTGAGAATACAGGCAGCTTCAAAGGTTTCTGGTTATTTTTCACCATCACAAGGCAAATATATTTTCCTGTGATGTGTAATGACATGATGAAACTCTGATACTACAGGGGACAGGCAATAATTTGTATAGTACTGTTAAACAGTGAGCTCTAATTTTTCTGAATTTAGTTTCTTTGTTGTATGTGGGTTCCTCGCTGAGGATTATTTTATTTTTGCATTCAGAAGGGCTCTCAGTTACATACAATAATGTTCCAATATAACAAAAGCAGGAAAATAAAAACACAGAAGGAAAAATAAGTACATTGGTCATCGGTTTCTATAAACCAAATGTTCCCATATGAGTCCACTTGTAAATTTCATCTATATAGTACATCACTCTTTCAAATGTTGCAAATGTTACTAAATGTATCCATTGAATCATAGGGAAAGTTCTCTTTCCAGTAACAAAGTATCAATCTGAGTAGTCAAAAGGGTGCAAAAATTCCACTTCTATTGGCCATTTGTTAATTTCCGAAAAAACAGGGAAATAGTTTAAAAGAACATACACCCTGAATATCATATGACTTTCTAACACCAAATTTATTTCTGTGATCCCTTCCTCCCAAAATGCGGATACAATGTGACAGCTCCCAAACTTATGTGTTAAGGAAACATTAGCAGTATTACTTCTCCAACAATTTGCTGTGTAGATGTTGTGGCAACCAATATCCAAAAGAGCAATTTCTGCTGTATGAAGTAGTTGGAGATCTGTAGCCACATTAGTTATAACTGTAAAAACCAATGACCAGTGATTAGCCAGGACAGGATATTCCAAATCTTTATTCTTTTCTTGCTGTAGACCTCGAATGTCATGTTTATGTTCATATATATAAATTATTGGTTTGAATATTTGGTTGGCCTCAATTAATGTCGCTAATAGTAAGGGAACTTTGGATGCATCTGCAGCTGAAAGGCGAAATCTGGATTGTAACAAATGTTTCAGTTGTAGATACTGTCATTTAGCTTATAGGTGGTTTAAACTACTCTTGCAAAATTGAAAAAGGCAAAAACTGATCATCAACACTAAGTATCTGGTATAAAGTAACTGTCCCGTAATCAGATCATATCTTCCACAGAAATGGTTCCTTACCAGTTCTCAAATCTAGGTTCGAGGCAATATTTGTTACACAGTTCTAATCCACTGAAATTGTTCATAAAACACTGCCCTTTTTATAAAATGAGTACAGTCCATTTAAACAGAGGTATGAGAAATAAAAACTCCATGGGTAACTATGGCTGATTACTTACTTTAAGTGGTTATGTCCAAAAATTAATACAAGGTAACAGATGTACCTGAGGATCTGGAAGGCTTTCATTGGAATTTGCATCCTTTTCATTGAAATTCTGGGAGGAGATGAGCCTCCCCTCCAAATCTCCTAAGTAATACTTGGAAGGTATAAGTAGAGGAATTCCACATATAAGCCATTCTAGGTATAATACTCATTTTAATTGCATTTACCTTACCCCAAAGACTCGACTGTAAGCCTGCCCATCTCTCTAAATCTTGTGCAATATCTTTTATAAGCTTTCTTATATTAAGATTAATCATATGAGATAAGTCCCTAGGGAGATAATTATGCCAAAAAAGTAATAGAATTTGGGCAATTTGAAACTGCCATACTTTAAATAAGGACTGGATGTAGGTGAGGATGTTGCTGAGGCTTAATACAGACAAAACAGAAGAGCTGTTGGTCAATAGGAAAACTAATTTAGGATGGAGATTGCAGCCTGTTATGGATGGGGTTACACTCCCTCTGAAATATCAGTTTCGTAGGGTGGTGGGGTGCTCTAGGACGCAGCGCTGCTCTTGAAAAGCCAGGTTGCTGTGGGGCCCAGAATGCTTTTGCCAAGCTTTGGCAAGCGTGCTAGCTGCATCCTTACTTGGGATGGGCAGATCTGCCCACAGTGCTTCATGTCATAGTTACCTCTCAATTAGACTACTGTAATGCACTCTGTATGTGGCTGCCCTTGAAAAGTGTTCAGAAGATGTAGCTACTACAAAACAGAACAGCCAGAC
This sequence comes from Iguana delicatissima, assembly GCA_948472985.1. NCBI lineage: Eukaryota > Metazoa > Chordata > Lepidosauria > Squamata > Iguanidae > Iguana > Iguana delicatissima. The sequence continues at coordinate 787,705 of CAOKZL010000308.1, forward strand.
TGGTGCTAGGTGTGCATTTTAGAAACCATATAATACCAGTCTTGAAAGAACTGCACTAGCTTCCATTGTGCTTCAGAGTTCAATTTAAGCTGTTAGTGTTGACTTACAAAGCTCTAAACAAATTGGGGTCAAGATATCTGAAAGACTACTTCCTTCAGAATGAGCCTGCAAGAAATCTGAGATCTTCAGAGCAGGTCTTGTTGCATGTCCCAACACTTCATGAAGTTAGGCTGGTGGGTACACATAACAGGGTTTTCTCTGAAGCAGTGCCTCAACTGTGGAACTCTCTACCCAAGGAAATTAGGCTGGGTTCATGTCTTCTAAGCTTCTGTCAGGCAGCCACAAGAGTGCTGTTGTACATGGCATTGAATGTTTGAAATTGCTGTTTTAATTGTTTTAAAACCAGATTCTAGGATTGTTTTTTCAGACTGCTTTTAGGAGTTTTTAAAGAGTATTTTAATGTGTTTTTAAAATGTTTTTATCTTTGTATTAATTGTCTTGTTACTTGTTTCATCATTTTGGGAGCCCTAATGGGCTGGGAGGTGATACAAAAATACTTTAAAAAGATAATAGATTCTGTCATGTCTCCTACCAGCCATGTATTTCTAACTTAGATGAGTTAATGAATACCTGGATATTTTACACTTCCTAGGAATATTATTGGAAGATAATCTTGAATTTTATTTATTTTATTTTTATTTATTTAAATCAGATTCATTCTGCACCAAATGATGGTGCAGAGATGGATGGGGTGTTTGGAAAGTAATTGCTCCAGAAAAGAGAAGTATGAAAATATAAAAATGTTAAAGAACTTTGTTAAAAATTCCTCTCCTTTCATTTCAGTCTTTTGCTTACATTTTTATACTGTTATGACAAGATTTGGAAAGCTGAGTTATTTTGACTGAAGTGGCAACTGGATGATTTTAAGACAAACAACGTTTAGATAATATTTGTGAAAATATATATTTATTAGGTAATTTAAAAACAAATATCTTCAAGTCACTGATACTTCTGTAGCTGCAATTCACAATAATAAATCTTTAGTCAAACAGCTTTGTACCTACAATATGCACAGTTGTAACAATTAAGTCTTTTATTTGTGTTCTATAAAGGCATTCTTTTTGGTTGAAAGTGAGACCACACAGAGGTGGAAATACAAACTGCAGAAGGAATTTAATCTGTGCTGAGCCTAGATTCTTCATGAGTCATCAGAATATGAAAATGTGTGTGTATATATGCTTGTGTGTGTGTGTGTGTGTGTGTGTATTATTTTGTCAAAGTCAAAAGTGAATGTGGTTCTTAATATTTTGATGGCAGCATTTGAAATTATTCTGTGGCACATAATGCAGTCTTGAGAGTAGCTGCTGCAGTCCTGCTGGATCAGACTTACATAGGAATAACATTCATTGCTATTATTCACTTCAGTAGGACTCCATTTTGTTCAACTAAATGGAATGTAATTGAACAGTTCTCCAAAATAAGCAAGTACTATAACCCCTCAAAGGTAACCTTCAGTACAAAGTGACCTCACATGATCCCATTTGCTGTGAATGTTGGTACTATTTTTTTTAACCAGGTTCTGAAAAGGCTTCTATGTATTTTTATAAGATAAAAAGCAGTACTTTGTTCAGACTTTCCCATACTTTGTCATTTGCTGCAGTGATAAAGAAACTACAAATTTTGGAATTTGCCTGCTACAGCTTCTAAAGTAATAGGTAGTCCCACACTCTCACAATTAACAATTCATTTTGCTACATTTCTTATGTTTTTATTGTATATAAATACATATGATCAACTACTTTTCTCTTCTGACTTGCTCAATGGAAACCCATCATAAGAATGAATACTGAGAAAATAAACTTCATTTTGCATTGTATTAATAGCTGGGAATCAAGTCTTAAAAATTATAGACTGGTATATTTTCATTACAAAACTTTTTTAAAAATTAGTTTGAAGAAATCTAAGTGAATTTTGTAACTTAAAGACATCTAAGAGGCAAAGTTGCATCAAAGTTGCTAATAGCATCAAAGTTGCTAATAGATATTTGTTATCAGTTTGAGCTAAATACTTTAAATATGGCAAGTACTCTGAAAATCAGAAATTTTGAAGATTATTACTTAACCAAGTAATCTCTCCTGACAGAAACATTCACCCATGCTCTGATCCTCCAGTAGAATGGTACTTCTCCTTACGCAGCTGTTGATGGGTAAAGTAGGTTGGGGAGAAGTTAATATAGCGGCAATAGTGTCACAATCGTGACTAAGTAGTGATCGTGAATACAGAACAGTTACCTAGATTTACCCAGCTGTAACTGATCTGTAACTCAGCTGTATTCATGATCCCTACTGAGTTTTGACACTATCGCCATGATAGTATCCCACTCCTAACTTTCTTTAGCTATATGGGGAGAAGGAAGTCCATTCTTCTGGCAATCAGAGCAGCACTGAATGACATTTCCATCATGTTTGGGGCAGTGGAAGTGGAGGGGGGGTCAGACCAGGAGATGATAGATAAGAATACTTAACTAAGTAGCTGATATAGAGTACTGGCCATGGCATCAGACACCTCAAGACAGATCCTGAAAATCATTGGTGTCCTGGATATGCCTTTAAAGTTATAAATGCTTCCAAGGAAGCCATTCTCTCTTACACACCTCACAACACAATAATAAATACAACTAAAACGATAATCAAAAATTTGTTTCATTTGGTTTTCTAGGCCTCTCTATTCTAATGTGACAGAGCTTCATCATATGTGTTTTCCATATAATTCAGCTACTACTGGAGAAGAGACCTGTTTTAACAGTTTTAATACAAAGCATAGCAAAAGGGGAGGGGGTGAGAAACCTTTCCATTAAAGGATTTTTTCCTTCATTACAAACTGTTTATATAAATTAAAGGTTGTGCAATGTATGAGAGTAGTCAACTCAACACATGATCACCCTTAACCTACGTGAACTCCATAAGGTCTAAGAAAAGTGTTAAGATTGCATTTGATTCTATGCCTGTTTCGTAATTTGAAAGACAGGCAATATTATTTACAATGTCACTGTGATCTCTATTGTCACAAGAGGAACACTGTTGTTAGCATTTTAGTGACAGAAAAAGCAAAAACTAAAAATGCATGCTATACATCTGCAAGCGAAACTTGGGGTGTGCACATGAGCGGACACAGTTCAGTGATAAGAGAGAAAGGGAAGGACTGATGTTCAGTTACTTTTGTGACCTGTGTATGCCTTATTTTGTGATACAGTCAAATGTGGTTTATTCATTTTGGATGATTGCTGAATAGCTTTTCCAGCAGAAGTAACAGGAATGCATTATTGGCCTGATCTTTGTCTGACAATCTGTATCTTGCAAGACATATCTTGGAGAATAGCTGCAAACTATTCCTAGTGCTCTGTTTCTACTTTGCTAGCTCTCAATATTTTAGCTATAAAATCAGTGAGTTGTTTTTGTTTCTTCTACAAAATGTACAAAGGTTTTGAAACTGTCAAAGAGAACTACTTAGTTGTGCATTTCTCTCCCCCTTTTATAATCAATGGATGTTATGTTCCATAATTCCAAAATTCTCTGGTTTCTCTTCAAATCATATAAATCTTTCACATTTTACCATAATTCCAAAATTCTGAAATACTAGCCAGAATCCTCAATCATGTGTACATTTATGTATATAAATTGCATAACTTTATGTATACTTTGCATGTGTATACATTGCGTAATTTTATGTATGCTTTGCAGAAGCACTAAGAAACCCTGTGAGTGAATTACAAAGATGCTTAACAGGATATCAGCACGAGTGTCCCAGTGTGCATCAGGCTCTTACCAATGCACATAGCACTCTGTATTTGGTTTCCCAAAGCACAACGAGATGAATGTGCATTGGTCACTTTGCTGGCTCCCCTATATAGTAACTATATAGTACCAGCAGCCCCTGACTGCGTACAGATGTTATGGAGCTGCCCTCAGATGTACCTACAAAGTCTCCAACAGGATTCTGGCCATTATTTGTGAAATATGCTGTGGCATTTATTCCTGGAGGGCATTTAGATCACTTAATTACTGCAGCACCAACAGTGCATGTCCTCTGTCCTGTTATAATACATATAACAAAGTGTAGGTATTTTTACAGCACAGTCTTAACTATGTTTATTTTGGAATAAGTCCTATTGGTTTCAATTTTGACTCTTGTGTACGTGTTCTGGGGAATGAAACCTTACAGTGCAATTTTTTACATGCCTATTCAGAAATATCTTCTATGGAATTCAGTGGGGTTCAATGGAATGTATGTGAGTACAAGACTGCATCCTTACTGTCCATTGATAATAACAGTTGTAACAAAAGGGATAGGTTTATTTCCACCTGGAAATGGTTCAAAAATAATTCTGCAGACTAATTTGTATTTGACTATGGACACAAAATACTCCAAAAGACCCTCATCCACAGAATAAAGCCAGCTCAAAGTCTATGAAAGTGGTTATACTTAAATGGATATAGAGATGTCTGGCACAAACAAAAGGATACTTCATGAGCTAGGACTATTTCACCTGAATTCTCCATTTCAATGAAGCACCCCTTCATAATCCTTAAGTTTGCTCCTTCAGGGGCCTGGGATAGACAGAAGACAAGAATGCCGCATTGCACAAGAATTAATCCACTCACCTATCACTGAATCCATCCCTAACATGCCAAGATCATTGGATTTGTAAAGGTTAGTGGATGTAAAGGCTCAGTTAGTCCTTTTAACTCCCTAGAAAAGGGATGCAGAAAGTGTGGTTCATAGGCTGGTTACTCCTCAAGGCTGTTTTTTCATGCCAACCCAAAAGCCACCCACATCCTTAATTTTTTTCTTAATCTTTTTCCAACAAAAAATATGGCCAACTGTACCCACCAAAATATTTGGGAGATAACAACCTGCCCTTTGGAGAACCTTTGAGGGCTGTTTTAGCCCTTTGGGGCCCTTCTCCCCACACAGCCGCCTGGAAGTTATGGAGAGAATTACTGGCCACTTTTTGTGAAGGGGGGAATGGGAGTGTAGCCTGCTGGGGTCTGGGCATGGATGCAGCCCCTCCAAGGCTGCAAGTTGCCTCCCCCTTTCCCCGCCGACCTAGAACTATGCGCATTTTGACCTGAATATGACAGAGATCTCCTCTGTGTGCTAGGGGAGATCCCTGCCAGCCCAACACATCAAAGTTTAAGAATAAAGAAAATGCAGGAGCATTCATAGTTGTTGCTCCTATCTTCTGAAAAATGAGGTCCTGTAAGTGTTTCTGATACTCATGCATATGTCATCCTCCCCAGGTAATTAGCTGGCACATATCCTTTTTGTCCTTTCGCTTCAGCTAACCACCATTCTTTATTGCCACTCAGATCAGAAAAACGAAGTATTCGAACTCGCTGGTATTCTTGAAGACTCAGTTCCTGCTGACTTCTTGCTTGAAATGCATGAACTGCATAGAAAGTCTAGTGAAGGGGAGAGAATACAAAATAAATTTTTGGTCCTGGTCATCCATTTGGTATGCAAGGTTGTCCCAAATTCATCCAAAACACTGAACATCGAAATAAAAATTATAATTAAAACCTTGAACTTAAAAATTGAATCCAACTGCTATACTGTTAATTCACGCCTCAATACAAGGTAAAGGTAACTTACATGCTGATGGATGCTTAAATCCCCATGGCAAAATTTGAGGAGTCAGTATATCTATCAACAGTTGCTCATTGGGAACAGAAAGCACTCTACAGATGGCTAAGTTTATGAGCAAAAAATAATTTCTTTTAAGCAGCTCTAGATAGGATGAATGCATCTGATCCATTCCAATCTTTTTAGAAAAATGGAAACCTTTCCTTAATTATTGGAATTGGCTCCACCCCTCTGGTCTCATTAGACATTTTGAGTATTAAATAATCTTCACTGTATCTTAGACTTGTGAGAGCCAGCATGATGTATTGGTTTGAGCACTGGACTACTTCCCTAAAGACCAGAGTCCGATTCCCCACTCAGCCACCTGGTCGGTATCTGTAATACTCTGAAATGATTTACCATTTGCATTCTGATTATTTTGAAACCTTTGTATATGGAATCATGTAACATAATGATAATTTTTTGAAAATGCAAAACTGCGCCCCCCCCCCGGATTCTTAAATTTCAAAATGAAAAGTTTTAGATACAGGTTTTTCAGTAACACTAGGCTACTGAATAGGGTGTATGGAAGAGCTCCTGAGTGCAGTTACAGTGAGGAGGAGGTGGCAAGGGACTTGAGGATGATTAGGGGGTCCTTGCTTGGTCTATGGGATTCAGCAGTTGTCAGATGCCACCAACTATGGGTACAGCTCTCCCCTTTTTTAATATGAGATGAGAAATCATACTTACTTGTTGGTCATCTTCACAAAAGGTATCCACTTCTGTTCCATTAACTGAAGTCTTTTCGCAGAGGCTGCTGTAAGAAGAGCTGCTGCCACTTCTTTTGTGTCCAGCAGGTTTGATGCTGTTGTCATCCAGGTTTCGCGAAGAGACGAAAAGGCTGATGTTATCAAAATCGCCATCACAAAAACCAGTTTCCCCAGCATCTTTCTGTGCTTTTGCTGGTTTGTAGGGTTTCAGAAAGGAGGAATAAACATATCCTTTCAAAACTGCATGTGAAGAAACATGTCAAATTAGAAAGACTGTTCAAGAATTAGATTTTATTTTTTTATATATTATGTATTATAGTCTTCTACAAAATATTACTACAGGTGAAGAAAAATCAGAACTCCCCAAGGCAGAAAGCCGTAGAAGCAGGATAAATTAGAAATATAACATTAATTAATCGAGCATAAAGTATGTGATTTAGTAAAATCCATCATAGTGGAAATCATTTTGCCCTGCACTCTCAGTGGCAAATCCTCACTCATGTTGATGGCATCCATGACAGGACAGATTACAATGTGAGCCATCAACTGCTCACTGAACCAACCAGAATATTTACAAGCTCCGTAGGACCCTGCCAGAATAATGGCGAGAAAACAACCAAATATGGTGGATAAAGAGCTTCTGTCATGATTGTGTGGTACTAGCCTAGCCCACAATGGCTGCCTTCTGGGTTAGGTAAGAAAGTCTACATAGAATCTCAGCAAAGGCTACACTTTCTTTTTCTTCTCTTTTTTCTTCTTTCTTTTCTTTTCTTTTCTTTCTTTCTTTTTTTTTTTTGGTAGAAGATGTCTCTGAGCGTGTTATGGAGGCAGAACAAGCTGAGTTAGGGCCATGAAAAATTGATTGTATACTATTTGGTAAGGGTTGGAATTAGCTAGGCTGCTGGACACAAGCCAGTCTCCATACTCATGAAGGGAAATCCCTTATCAAATGACACAGAAGCTCCAAAGGTGACCACAACCTAAAAAGAGAGGACACAACATAATATCGGAATGTTATTGTTGGACTATGTGAACAATATTGTTCTAGCTTCATCCAAAAAAAAAAAAAAAGCACAACTGCCATGTTGAGGAATGAGAAGGATAGGACTTGTGGATCCATTAGCAGACTTGGGACAGTCTGACTAGAATCCAGGGCAAAGAGTTGTGAAGAATGAACAAGAATGCTTTACTTAGTCACTGAAATTCCCAGGTAGAATCCTATTCTAGCTTTTCAGCTCATGCCGAATATGCTGCTTGCAACTTTTCTCCATTATGAACGTTTCTCTCCAGTAGCTTTAATTATGACAAAATGCACCTGATGTTTACGAAATAGAACCTGCCACAGTGTATGTAGGTATACACACAGTAATTGGTCATCAGTAACGTTTTCCCACATAGTTAAGATAACATATCTCTGCTTCTTTGGATTTCTGATCAGTTGTAGAACTTTACAGACAGACAGCTAACCAAATGATTGCAGACACAGCATAATAATTACTTATCACAGCCATAGTTAGGGTCACCACAGCCATTAAACCAATGTCATGCCATGCATTTATCTTTAAAAAGAAGATGATGAATGGGAGAGACCATGTTCATTTGTCACAGGAGTGACTACAGGCACATTTCAGGTAAAGTATCTAACAAAGAAAGTCTTTTACATGCTTAGGGGCAAGGATGGATGCTATACAAAAGACCACAATCGACTGTGACTTGCAGAAAGATACAGGCCACGGTTTTATTTGGTTGCAGGTGTTACAAGGTTGGCATGTGCATGGGTCCAGATCCAGATATCAGCCAAACTGCCTATTGGCTGATGAGCCCAAACTTCCAGCTCACATCCCATGCTGACTGGCATGGGATCCACATGGTTAGCAATGAGCACAGGGAACACAAGCCCTTCTATGCTGTGCACACCTGTTACCAACCCTGTACCCATCACTTCCAAAAGGGGAACACCAGAATATCCCATGCCCTAAGGCACTGGCAATCACATCCTGGATCCAGGGCCCATGTCAACCACCCAAAAGTTGTGACAAATGAACAAATTGTACAAAGAAGCAAAAGTGGAAGCTGGTAAAAGAAAAAGTAGGATTCATTTTTTTTTAAAAAATACTTTGGTGCATCTTGTGATGAGAAGAGCTATCTTTGTAACTATGTGTCCAATTTTGAATGCATGTATGATGGACACCTATACGCGAAGGTGGTTTTTATAAAACTCACAGCGCCACCCTCACGGCTGCGCTAGAGCAGTTTGAGGTCTAGAACCTCACTTTTTTTAACTGCTCTAGCGCAGACCCCGGTGAAGAAGACCTCCAGGAGAGGTCGCTCTAGCGTGGGCAATATGCCCTTGTGGAAATGGCCAATGTATCACTTTCTGGTTCTCGGAGAATGATAGTCCTTGAAATCACTAGGATGCAGGCTATTAGGGCTTTCAGTGCATTGCCAGCTAGGGCAGATATTTCAAGAGGTATGACATACAAGCCTGCTAACTTGAATCTGTCAACAGGTAAGCAGCAGCATGTACAAGGTGGATTTTCTGAAAAGCCCCACATAAAGCACATTGCAGAAATGCAGCTTAGAGATCACTATATTGCAGTGTTTGGGGCACGACTGCATGCCATCAGCAAAATGTGAACTGACTGCCTGCCACCGCCTCCCTGAATACTCAAGATTCAAGCTGTCTAAAGTATTTCAGGTGTTCTCAGGAAGTGACTCATTGCTCCAAATTCAAAGGAAGGGAGGAAGGGCGAGTGAGCTGAGGCCACAGATTGGCAAAGATTACGCGCACCTAGATTTTATAATCTGTACAACCAAAGCATGACAGCTGTTCTGATGTCTGTGCCATGAACTTACTTCCAGTGTCAACAAGCCATCTGCTGGTACTTCCAAAAGGATCCTTTGGTTCTACCACTGCTACTATTTCTCCTTCATACAGATCAATATCCAGTTCCTGTGTAGCGTTGCATTTGCGCTTGGCTTGATAAAGCAAGTCCGAGTTATAAGTAGACAATAACACTGACCTGTGGCTTTCAGTCTGACGTGGAAATTCAGGCTAGAAGCAAAATGACAAAAAAGTTGTCTGAGATAGACTTTCAGCTACAGTGCCACAGAAGGGTATATTCAGTTATTGTCAGGCTTATTAATCCTTTCTGCAAGCCCTGTCTCATTCAAACTGCCTTGGGTAAATGTGAATGGTATTTCAACTGGGATTTAAACCCAAACGGCCTATGTCCAAATTTACAATCCCTTTAATTAAATGTGTTCTAGTAGCTAACACAGAGCTAGGGTTAATGTCAAAATGACATCAAATATTTTAGGGCATTTCACTTGCCCATTTGCTAAAAATGAAAATAGCCGCTCCTGTTCTGTGTATGTTTTAGGGTGTACGCTGATACCTAGCAAGATCACAACAGGCAGTCAGCATAAGCTAAACCCTTTTTTTTTCTCTCTCTCACCTGTTGTGGGCCTCAAAGGAAGATGTCTAAGCGCCAGGGAAGAAATAGTTAAACTCTCTCTCCTCACCTGCTGTAATACTGATAATTATTGCTCCCACTTCAAGGGGACCATTATTTTTAAAAAACAAGCATGTTAAGTTCAGATACATTACCATCACTGGTTTGGCCTGCTGACAATGAGAAGATGTGATCTCATCTGAGTGTCATGTTCCAACATTAACACTCCTGGATTAACCCACTTGTGGAAGCAAGCTTTTTGAAAAAATCAACTGCTAATTTGGTCAGAAAGGAATATTTTGATAAAGAGGAATCTCTGTCCCAAGAGCTGGATGCAGTCTGCTGGTCTTCCCCCATCTGCCTGTGACCTCTTTTGCTCTTTTCTCTGATCAGTGGTCAGATATATGTATGTATGTGCCTTCAAGCTGCTTATGAATTTCATAGGATTTTCTTAGGCAAGGAATACTCAAAGGTGGTTTTTCCAGTTCCTTCCTCTGAAATATAGCCTACAGCAACTGGTATTCATTGGCCAGATACAGGAGGCTATTTAACTGAGAGTAGGTTTGCAGCCCAAGAAAGTGTTGCATGGAACTGTGCTCTAGTTTGTACTCCAGGACAATACTCCATGGAAAAGAGTTCTGATTTGCAGACCACTATTTGATAAGAGTACAGTGCCACACTGCATACAGTGTAAAGCTGTATACAAAATACCAAATTCACTGAGACTTATTATTGCATATAGCAGATAGGCTAATGTCCCTGTGCTTGTTCTTTTTCCTTTGGAGGCTATAAGATTAGTCTCCCATGAATAGTTATGTAAAGGAAATTTGCCTGCTTCTGCCATCTTAATGCACTTATCTTTCCAGTGTCAATTAAAGGAAACCATTTTGAAGTCATCTCCCAACCCGACAAGGATACATTACAGCCCCCATCAGCAGACCAGATATAAGAAACCAGTAATCCATGGATTATACTATTTTATATATGTAGTGACAAGTTACAGATACGGGACAAGCAGGGCTTCTAAATGGCTCTGGTCCTCAAAGCTACATTTTTACCAGACATGTCTAAATCTGAGCTTGGTCTCTAAAAAAATAAAAATTTCATGCTATTGCTATGAAACACATTTAGAGTTTTCCTGTGCATTAAAAAAATGGAAGATTAGTTAAGCACTACACAGATGTTGAGTGGAAAATATATTGGCAGATTGCATATTCACAATTTGAACCAGAGCTTACAACATAAACCAAGGGATGTGGAAAGATGTTATCAGGTACACCAGAAAAGAAATAGCATGGGATTTCCCTTGCTTTCTTGAGGATCGAGGATTACAGTCCTATGCACATTTCTTTAAGAGTAAGAACCAAACTGCAGGAACAGTGTACTTTTTGGCACACTTTATATATTTAAGTCAGAAATAGGTGACAGCTTAGGCTAACCAATTCGTACTAGGACTACGGTGCTGACTGAGGTATGAGGAAGTTTAATGCCTTACTGTTGTCCCCTTTTCTCTGATTACCTAACTCCTCCTTATGTTATCTGCCCCATGAAGGAAAACTTAATAGGTACCCTCATATTTTCTCTTTCCACAAAGTTCATCCCAGTGTGAATCAGCAGTTTCCTGTGTTGCTATGTAATCTTTCTTTTTAAATGTAAGAGAAAATGTTTATGGATCTCTTGTGTCACACCAGGTTTGGTCCTACGCCTCACTAAATTCTGTGAGAATTGTTTCCAAGAAAATGTGCATAGAATCAGATAGATGTGGCTTACCACATGAGCCTGTGTGTTAGAATTGAAAACAAACTCTATTCAACTGGACCAAAAGTGTTTTCAGGCCAATCTCCCATTCCCACAGGAACGAACCAGACGTGACTGGGAAAACTGTAAGCAAGTTATACGAGGCAATAGTGTTCCTCACTCCACTAATTGATATTGAGAAACACAATAACCCTGCACTCTGAGGTTCAATGTAACCAAAATAGTTTGCAATCACTGAATCTGAATGTACGCTCTTGCCTCAGTGAGAGAAAAGCATTACTTTTTCTTTTAAAAAATCTCCCCATACCTGGTTTACAAGCAGAATCACACATCCCAGAAGCTTCCTGGTTTAAAGGAAATGTGGTAGTATTTTGTTGCTGGCAAAGCAACATATTTAATAGCAGCAGGAGCAGTGGTGGCAAGGATATGTGGCCCTGATTGTTTCCAAAGCTGCCAATACATCCCCCTCAATCCCTAGACATGGCCTTCCCTTGACTTAGAGGAAGATTTTGTACCAGCTTGGAAGTAAGTCCTGGTACAAATAGTGGTATTTACACTGGGCTAAACTTGTTTAGAATCTCTCTCTCTCTCCCTCCCTCTCTGTAAGTTTAGCATTTCAGTAGGTTTACCGTTACATTCTGACTGAAATCAAGAAGACCATTGCAGGGAATAACTCGCTTAAGAGTCTACATTCTGTGAAATTTCTCCACAACATCTGATTCTCTACCCACAATTTCATATCAAGTCATTTTGTAGACTCAGCTCCATGCACCGTGTGAGAATCATACCCCAAGTTTATAATATAGGATTAATTTTTTCTTTTGAAAACAATTGCTATCAAATGCACAACTATAATAGATCTATTCATATTAGACAATTGATTACTAAATACAAAGAGAGCTATACACAGAAGATTAACAAAGCTGAAATCAACCTGATCCTTGCAGGATCAATGTTGTTGTTGTGTGTCTTCAAGTTCTTTCTGACTTATGGTGACTCTAATGCAAACTTATCATGGAGTTTTCTGGGGGTTGAGAGTGTGTTACACACCCAAGGCCACCCAATGGGTTTCCATGATTGAACAGGGAACTGAATCCTGGTCTCTAGGATCATAGTCCAATATTCAAACTACTACCCAATGCTGTTTTCTCTTACTATGGTAGGATGTGCATGGTAGGATTCTGACTTTACATTGTACAGCTAAATGAATGAGATTTCAAGAGAAGTTAAAGACAGTTAGTTTTCAAAGAAGAAGCTGTGTTAGTCTCTTGCAGCATAACAAGGAGGAAAGGAGGAAGAGGAAAAAAATAAATGAGGCAGCAGCTTAAGACTTCTTTTTTATTATTTTTTAGAATGAGCTTTCATCGATATAAATCTACTTCTTCAGTGCTATTAAGGCCTCAGGTATAAAGCATATTTATATAGTTGTGGAAAGGGGCAGAATGTAATTGAATCTAGAAAAATGCAAATCATATCCCTTGCCCTAAATTTTCAAAGGACTGGGTGAAATGATACAGGTCTTTCAGATCTTTATAATGGTCAGTTAGTGTTGGTGTACGAAAGGAATAAATCTGCTTACCAAAAGTCAATTTCCCTGGGTTCAAACTGACTTTGAAAAGATTTCTTTTGTTATATGGGCAGTAGCAAGGACTCTTTTATTAATATACATAGCATGCTATGAAGCCATTGTCTTTACTAATGAACTGTTTATACATCTGCAAAGTCAAACCCATCTGAACAAACCTTGCCAAGAAAACCCAATGATAGGTTTGTCTTAGTGTTGCTGTAGGTCAGAAACAACTTGAAGACACACATCAACATCAGCCCGTATCTATACTTGCTGTAAAAATGAAACTTCTTTCTACTGGTATTTCATTGCCAATGGCATGGTACAAACCTGGAAAGGCGTGCACTTCTTTTTTTCAAAGCTTAGCTTTCTCTCAATGAAAGTTATGCTGTTGTTTTCCTTGACAAAATTAAGGTTGTATACCTCTTCAAGCACCTGATGCTGAACTTCACTCATACTAGAAGACAGCTGCAAATGCAGAAGACATTTGAGATTTCATAATTAGTCACATACTACAAGAGTACAGATAGAAAGATGGACATGCACATAGGCATATACAAGCAGATGCACACACACACACACACACACACACATTTCTGTATTATTCTGATAAGGAAGTTGACAGATCTTGAAATGAAACGGCCACTTCTTCTCTTGTGGAAGCTAACTCAGATTAATATCTTTCTCTTTGCAGCTTCTTCGTGCTGATGAAAGTCATGGCCTACATAATTTCTACAGATGCAGTGAAATAATGCATTGAAATGATGCAGTCAAGAAATGGTGTTGAATTCCTGGTGTTAATAATATACCAACGCTGCTAAACCTGGTCGGGATTACAGTGTATTTCTAGAATTCCCATTGACTATGGTTTAGCAAGATATGAATGACCCTAACTTCCTTCTGTTTTCACATCCTTCCTGTCTGAATGGACAAAATGAGAAGCCTGGAAGTTTTTGCTTTTGATTAGCCACATCTTGGTGTATTGCATGAACCTGGAACTTCTTCTGCCATCAGCCATGGAACCTAAGGGTTCAGTGACAACCATGTGTTGTCTCCCAGGAAGGCTATCAGGTCAGCCTAGCCCATCCATCATGCAGAGGAAAAGAAGATGCAAGGAGTTCACTTTCCTACTTCCTTCCAGAACACCCAGCTTCCAACTGCATGCAGCCATCAGACTGCAAGATGGAGTTCTGTGGTCCCATCAAAGGGCCAAAAGAAGAAGAGCCACCAATTGCTGTTTGAGAAAGAAAACCACTAAGGGAAGATCAGCCTGGCCTGAACTGGATTTGGGTATCCACGTAACATTCACCACCTTCTTTTCTATTGTGTGTCTTGTACTTTTAGTTTGTATTCTTGATGGCAGGACTTCTCTCTACCCTGAACTCCAATTTTATCAATGTGAGTTGTTGGGAACTACAATAAACATCTGAAAAATGAGCTAAAATACAGTTGATTAAAAAACACATGGTAAATCAATCTCAGAGCCTTGAGGTATCATTAAAGTTAAATGTAAAGTTAAATGTAACTAGTTACTTTTGTAGTAAGAAGATATACTAAACCTTACATTTCAAAGGTAATGTAAAAATAATATAACTAGAAAGGCATTTTTAAAGGTATTTTGACAAGATTTATTCAATTTTATGTCATTCTCCTATCGGTCCTAAGGCTTTTTCCTCTCAAGAAAACTAAAAAGAGGTAATACAAAAGTAATGTCCAGCACAACACAAAATGTAAAGTCTTACTTAATGTAAGCAGTTACTATAAGGAGTAACGGCAAATTTCCAAAGACTGTAACAAGTAACAGGAACAAATTACTTATAATAAGTAATTTATAGAAGCTATGATCAACCTCAATTTGAGCAAACCAGTTTTGTGACCATTCTTTGAACCTGGCTTGTTTGAAATAGCCGTGCTTAGAATTAGCCACAGTTTTCTGGCTTCAAACACAGCTAATGTTGCCTAACTGAAAGCAGAGGTGAAAAATTTTACACTCCTTCTCACAAACAAACAAACAAACAAACAGTGATGTATTTAAGTCTTTTACTCCAAGTCTCAAGTCAAGTCTCAAGTCTCTACCTTCAGGTCTCAAGTTAAGTCTCAAGTCCTTGAAAGATACTTTCAAGTCAAGTCTTAAGTCTGGGAGCCAACTTTATACCCAAACCTATATTCCAGAAGATTTGGACAAAGTCGAATAAAGTCAGTTTTAACAATTTAAACAGAGCAGGCCCTCCAAATTTGTGATTTTGCCATCTGCAGCTTTGGATATGGGGAACAGGATCCTTTTTACTTCCCATTTTGGAAGCTGGAGGATTTTTCAGAAGTGGGGAATACAATCCTTTTTACTCCCCGTTACTGAAGCTTCAAAAGCTTTAGAAGGAAGGATCCTTCCTCTTCAAGCCTGTTGCCTAACTCATTTGCTGTTCCTCTCTGAGAAATGCACCCTGTACTCTGGGGGTGAGTCTTGCCTTCTGCTCTTAGGAAAAGTTTTAGAAGACTCCTCCAATATGCAACAGGGACAGGCTGCTGAGCAGACCTCAAGACCCCCTCCATTGCCTAACCCATTTGAGAAATGCACCCACACTTTGGGCTTGAGAAAAGTTGTCATGTGACCAGCAGGCAAAAAAGAGATGGAAGTGTTCTTCAAAGTTGCAAGGCTTCTGGATGAATGTGTTATGTTACTGAACCAAGGGCAGTCAGTCACTAAAAATACAGAAGTCTCAAGTCAAGTCAAGTCAGTGCATCATTTATTGCCAAGTCAAGTTTGAGTCAAGTCACTGGAGTAACTTACGGCCCACCTGAGTCCGAGTCAGTTGACTCAAGTCTACATCACTGCAAACTAAAGGAAGTGAGTAGAGCCAGGACTCAGGAGGAAACCTTTCATTAAACTAATCTTCCCCAAACTGGGGCCCTCCCTATGTACTTGCCATGGTGGCTGGAGTTTGTGGATAATATATTCCAACAAACAAAAAAGTTGTCAGATTAGGGAAAGCTATACTGGACCACACTCCAGCACGACATCTGAATGTCTGTTGTCTTGAATGCACAGGTTGAAGTAAAATTCTATGGCATCCATATGACTCAATTATATTCTCAGATAAATACTCCTTTCACTGTTTTCCTTTTTTTAGAAACATCTGCTAAGATCCTGCACTGGAATACATAGCTATAGCAACAGTGCTCTGTCATCATGGCTTTCTTTCAATGCTACTTCTCAAAACCAACATTTTCAAAAATACTGCCCCATCAATGGAAGGATTTCTAAGGAACTGGAAAGAGGGGTAGCATGTGATGATAATTCCACCATCTAAAGGTGCTTTGTGACAGGTAGTTGTGATAGGACCTCCCTAGAGTCCCTGCCATTGCCTTTTGCAAAGCATCTAATGGCCAGGAGCAAGCTGGAGGTATCATTGCATACTGCTCTGCTCTCCTACTGGCAGGGCTGTGCTCCTGAAAAGGTGGGCTTTTTGGGAGCCCTTTTGGTCTTTGCAGTGGTGTAATAACCATAAATATGAATTCCAAAATTTACAATGTTGTATGTTGGGCTGATGACATTGTAAATACCAAACAGTCATCATCGCACATGAGAGGCTGTTCAGCTGCATATATTAATTCCTTTTAACACATGTGCATTATGGCATACTACCTAGCAACAATACTGACTCAGAGAAGATGAAAAGCCACTCGTCTGAATAGTACAAAACTCGATTGATACAGTTTAAAAATGATGCCACTAGAGAGCACTGTCCACACACTGGCAGAACTGTGCTATAAGAAAGAAAGAACAGGCTAAGAGCTATGATAGTTTCTGGGACAGGGTGGCTGGGGCAATCTTCCACAAACACGGCATATTAACAACTCCTGCAGCCCATTTCTGTGTGTGTTTAATTGAATATATATTGAATACATCTATTTGCTTGGAGAACGACAATAGAAAATTTTGAGGTGTGGAAATATTGCAGGATAACTTTTCCATTATAGATTGTACAGTCATTCAGCAAACATGAACTTTCTTATCTAAGTACAAACTGGATGAAATTCTCCACCCCTCCTAACAGACTGTTATTGTTCTAGTTCTGTCATTTTTTAGATGGCTACAGGTAAAGTTATGTCCCTTTTAAATACTGTACAGAACAATAGTGCATAATTATCACCACCAACAACAATTCGGTGATTATGGATGTATCCGTACTCACTGTTACAAGGGATTCTCTCGTGGAAAAAGACTGCAGTGAAGACAACATCATATTCCTCAAGAGAGTGATGAGGCAACACAGGCAATTTATCACAATTCTCTTTGCTGCCCTGTTGAATATTTGCAGCTCCTCCACAAGCTGAGCATTGAGAGCCTCATATTCTCTTCTGACAAGATCTCTCTCATCCCCTGGTGCCTTTGGGTGGCAGCTGTTATAATCCAGCAGTTTGTCATAACGCTTCTGGATTAGCTTCTGAGGCCCCAGGAACAGGGCCTGTAATGCAGACAGTGGGCTCAGTACCATCTTGTTTACTTGATTTGTCTTGAGGTGTACAGGATGAAAAGAAGGAAGCAGAAATCGGAACAAATGATATTTCACACCAAAGAAGCATCATCCAGTACTCACTCATGCAAGCTAAAAACTGCTCACTATCCCCAGTTAGATGCGTGAGAAATGAAGAATGCAGAAATAATAGGATTTAGCTTTCTTCTAACACAAGAACTACCAACAGTGCACCAAATTGTGTTAAATAAGTGTTTAAAAGAACTGCAGAAAAAAAAACTTCTCATGGGTTCTAGAAAATGACTATCTGGTAAATACTTAAACCAAGAAGAAAGCTAGGATTCAAATTTCTGCCTAGACACAGAGATAATTTGATTAGTCATTTTTTTCTCAGTCTGGCAGGTTTATTGTAAAAAGGGGTGGAGGCAGACATATGCAGACTTCTTTTTCATCCTGTCCTTCCACCAAAGATCACAATATGGCATGACTTACGTCAAAAGAACCCTGTGATAAGTTTGGCTGAAAGACATGATAGAGTCAATGTTAGGCAGGAAGCATTGTGACTATGCAGAAATATTAACCAAGGCCTTTCTAGCTTGAGACCAAAACTTTAACTGCTACATTATACTTCCCCTTCTTTTCTCCTTCTGGTGTGTTGGGCAAGATTTTTGATATGCAGTGAAATCAGGACCCTTGGTAATTGGGCTAAAACCCTAATTACCTCTACTACATTTGTTATGAAACTTTAGCAATATGTAATGAAACACAATTTCTTTGAACTCTGTATTTCTAGCTTTTTGAATCAGTAAATTTCAAGAACGTACAAATCCTTCACTAGGGCTTTCAGCATTAATCAGTGCATCTGAAGAGCCAGTTTCCTCATTTTCACTCTCATGTAGAAGATTGTGAAGTTCAGTTATGTTTGCTGTAGCCAAACGTGAAGAATCCTAAAAAGAACGTAATGAGAAAAAGCGGAAAACATTAAGCACACTCACAAAATAGCACAACTTGATCAGCCACTGTTCATGCTACTGACAGTTTGTTGCTTAAGCTACAAACTGCACGAAAAATGGGGGGAAAAGCCTTGTGGTTGGTCTTAGCTGTTTCTGGTTTGCTTCTTTCTCGACTCTTTTGTCAGCTCCTATTTCAAGAAAGGCAGGTGGGGAAACAAGCCATGACAATAATTTTGGATGTCACAACAAGCCATGGTTTAAATAGGCCAGAATTCATAGGCTTAAAAATATGGTTTCAGATTGACGCTGGTTAACAAACTACAACCTGATTTCAACAAACAGAACTACGGGTTGTTGTAACATGTGAACAGTGTTTTTTGTTTGTTTTTGTAGGAGATCTATTTCTTAGGCCTTTTCCACATGGGGTTTTTGAAACGGTGCAGTCCGTCCTCCAAGGAGGAGGTCTGCACCTCAGACTGGACTGGGTCGGACCTATTTAATATAGATCCGCACCTCAGTCCAGTCCGGAACGACCCCATATGGTCCTCCAGCATGCTTTTGCAAGACCTGATTTTTCTGGTCTTGTAAAAGCATGGAGCGCGCCACTGCGAGCCTGCTCCCTTATGCAGATTTACAGGCTCGCACCAATGCCTGGGGGTGGGCTTTAGGCTGGTGAGCTTCAGTGGTTGGTCAAGACCCTTGACCAACTGGAAGCCACCATTTGGGACGCCGGGGCAGTGCGTATTGACAAGCACGCACTGCTCTGGAGCACCGTGGATTGGACTGGGGAGCCGAATGGTCCGGTGAGTAGCGGTATGGGGCAATTCCCTCGCCCAGTGTGGAAAAGGCCATTGTTAAGCATCGATATGTCTCAAATTGTTTCTGGTGTTCTCACAGCATAATACACATATAGGGCATATAAAACCCTAAATACATCAATTTTCTGTAAGCATCAATCTACTATATGCTGCCTTGAGTGCCCAGTTCTGAGAGGAAGGTGGGATACAAACTGTTATTGTTCTTGTTGTTGTTACTACTACCTAGGAGTTAGACTAACGAATTATGCAGCCTGAGAACTCATAATTGAGTCTAGTTATTTTTTTTCATTTGTATTTTGGTAAAAAGAAAAAAAAATACACTAGATGTAAGGAAGAATTTTAAAATTTCCCAACAAGAGGATTCAGAATAATTTTCATACTTTTTCAGAGGAAGCGAATATTTGTTTGCAACTTGTGAGCAACAAGTGGGAGGGGTGGGGACTTACACTCACCTCCAAGTGTTGCAGCGACAATGAAATATTTTTCACACACAATTTGACTGTCTTTTCTAAACTTCTGAACAACTTCTCTTCCTTATCAAAGGTTTCATCTTTCACCTAAAATACAAGGTAGAATGATATTAGAACGATAGACTTACAGGGTTGGAAGGGACCCTGCAGGCCACTGAGTCCAAACGCCCTGTTCAGTGCTAAGAACTCCAGCTACAGTATCCCCAGCAAGTAGCTGCCTAGACTCTTTTTGAAGATGTCCAGAGAAAGACCCTATCATCTCCACTGCCAAACTGCTCTTAGGTCCCTATCACATTACACTTTTCTAGAGCTATTATTCCACTTTAACTGCCTTGGCTGCATCCTGTGGAATTCTGGGATTTGTAGTTTGATGAGGCACTGAGCTATCTGGCTGAGAATTCTAAATGCCTCTCCCTAAACTGCAGACCCCATGATTGCATGAGATATTGCCATGGCAGATATAATTTTGGATGTCACACCTTTCTTAAAATGTTATACCTTTCTTAAAAGTTTTCTTCAACTGCTGTTTTCAAAATTGCTCTCCTGGTGCCGTGATAACTCTGAACTTGCTTTTTACTGCTGTCTCATCTTAAAGTTTATGAATTCTTATGAGGTTGCAGTACTGTTTTAATTGTTCTTAATGCACTTTTGTTAGCCATCTCGGATATTTTGTATAGAATACATATCTCAACCGCACACAGTCACATAAATATAAGGCTGTGATCACGGAGGAACATGAAACACAAGGAGGGTCATCAGCTGAGAGCTGAAGCAGCACAAAAACCCAGCTCAGAGCAGCCAGGCAAAAAGGTGAACCTCTTTAATGAGATACAAGACTAGACATAAGAAAGTAGGAAGTGAAATGCAAAAAGTGACAGGTTACAGAAAACAGTGTGGACTGCTAGCCCTTTCTCTTTGTATGGAAGGCCCTACGCATACACACACAGCATGCTGGTTTGGACGTATGCTTGGAATACCCTTAAAAACCTTAAGAGAAAAAAAGAACCTCTAAGAAGCCTGACAGGCATTTTTTAATGTGATAGAAAGGCCAACAACATATTAAAGAAGCACGGAATTTATTTTATTATGCTCACATTGGCTTCCATATTTACGATGTTCTCTTAGCTTGCATAAAAATGAATACGAGCAATACATCATTTTATATCATACATTTGTTTGTCCCTATGCTCATTACTTTACATCTGCAGAGTTAATATGTACACCAGGATTTGAGAGGCCGCTGTTATTTCTATAGCTGACCCATACTTGTTCTGATTTGATAAAAGGGATGGGTATTTTTATTCACTCCTGTTTTCTTTCCTTGTGCAAGCGCAACACAAAAGGCAACCTTGGAAATGTCTCATCTGATCTTCTCATCTAATGCTGAAGGAGTTGCTGCAGATGTGAAAGATGAGGAATGTGAGCCACTGTGAACCGCCAATTAAGGTGGAAAAGATGTTCTGGCGTTCACAAAAGCATTGTTTCCCCCACATTCCTCAAGTACTTCTTCAGTATTTGAGTTTGGAAAGCATTTACTGAAAGGAACACTAAAAGAAAGAGGCCCTTCTCTCTGAAAAGAAGTAACTACTCTTCAACATAAAAAAAAGCTTCTCATTCGAATTCTGTGAATGATGCCAACGTCTAGTTAGCACCTGCATTTTGGAGGATGATAAATAATTCATAGATTGTTTGGAACGGAATGGGAAATAACACATGGTTTCTCCACACAGCCCTCATTCTAGGGCTTGGGAGTCTTGTATCACTAGTCCCAGCGTCCACACTCTAGATTGGGATGGGCAATTGTGTGGGGAGGAGGATCCAATTTTCCCCAGACTATCTCTCCAAAGGTTATCCCATCTCAGAGCTAACTCAAATAATTCTGTTTTCTTCTACACTGCCTTTCAAAACAGCAAAGGAAGTGATGTGATGTCACTTTCCAACACTGTTTTGAGAGGGACTGCAGAGAAAAATGGTAGTATTATGGATCAGTTTGGGAGTGCTGAGATGTTTATGTGAGTGGGGTAGGGGTATTTTCTCATATTTCAATGTGTTGTGGAAGACTGCCCAAAAATCATTACACATTTTTTGCTAAAACAGTGGAGGGGGGTTGGAGTCCTTTGGGGACTGGTGGAGGGCTTCAAGGGCCAAAAAAATGGGTCCAAAACTGCCAAAATTACCGTCATTCTGCACAGCTAAGGACTAATATGGAAGAATTATAAGCAGACTTGAGGCTGCCTCTTCAGTAGATCCATCAGGGGATAGCAGTGGGAGTTGGCAAGGGCTTTTAAGATCCATAACTGTAACATCTGTCCATATTTCTCAATTTCAGTGCAAAAAAAAGAAAGCCAAACTGTGCTGAGGAGTAACAATGGATGTTGCATGTTCTGCCCTCAAGCCCCCTCCAACTACAAGGAATCTACTAAAGGCAGAAATTCAAGCCTGAATGGGTACTGTTGAGCGAGCAAGAGCAGGGACAGGATTGTTACCACCACGATCTGGCCTGGCCTTGGTGAGCCAAAGATATCATTTTTGATATCATAATTCGGCCCTCTGCCACCAGCCAAGTATTTGTGAAGCCCCGCCGAACAAGTGCGAATTTATGCATGGATGATACTTGTTGCTCCCGTCAAACACCAGATATTGCCAGATCCGCTTCAGGGGGAGACCTCCCGACATAAACACCTTAATTACAAATGCACGGTAAAACAAAAGGATTCTTTGCCTGAGAGAACACCCTGGCGAGCTAGGCACTTAATGTGTCAGGACCCTGGAACTCCAGGACACCAGCTCTGAGTCTGAGCCAGAGTCCCTGGAGCCTGCTGCACCAGCACAGCCCACTCCCGAGGCTGCCCCAGGCACAGAGCCCTTGGCCCCAGTAGTCCCAGCAGCAGAGCCAGGGGCTGCCCCAGACCCAGCCCAGCCAGAGGAGTTGGATGGTGAGTTTCAAGAGCAGGTGCCTACTTACCAGCAGCATCGGGAGCAAAAGAGTGCTCTCAGGAGGTCAGAACGTTTAAATAGAAAACACCAGGCAATCAGGGCCCAGCTGCGATAACACCTGGAGGAGTGATCTGCCTATAAAAGCAATCACTCAGCCTTGGGTCTTTTGTCGGCTCACAACTGACCATTCTGGGCGAAGTGCTTGTTGTGGATCTCAGCTTGGCCTCCTGAAACGCTGCCTGACCTGCTGGAACGTTGCCACCTCTGGATCCCGGACCAGCTCTGGTAACTTTTTTTGTTCGAACAGACTTTGACTGTGTGCTTGCCTGGCTGTGACGTAACAGCCAGGGAGTCTCCCTGCTGCCGGTATTTACTGCTATTTTTCCTGTTCTGTTCTGCTGAAGTAAAGCCCTTTAATTTATTCCCTGCCTTATCTGCAAGAGACCTGTAGCCAGCTCCCTTGGCTGCTTGCCAGGCCTTGGCGTTGACATAATGGCCGAGCTAGCCGCATCTACATACCAGCCATACTATTGTCAAATCGGCATATAATTCAATCATGCAAATTCTGACCTTTCGGAGGCTTTGTCTCCAGCCCAAAACTTATTGTTCTCACCAGAGTCCAGACTAGCCTGCGGGCGTTCTTTTCCCTATAAAAATCCCCCATTCTGAGAGCTCTTTCGAACTGTCGTCAGACCTTGCTGAAAATCACTTGCTGGAATCACTTGAAGCTCCCGTAGAATCTTCTTCCTCGCCTCGCTGCCACCTGGTCCAGCAGATTCCCCTTGGCCTCCACACCAGGTTTCCTTCTCTTCAATTGGTGTCTCCAGGACTTCAGACAGGTGGTGTATTGCCCATTCCCCTAAATTCTCTTTCTTTCCTTTTCTAGTTAGTAGTGTGCCTGTGTTTTTATTATTTTGTGTTTAATAAATACTATTAGTATTTTGAAACTGCTTGACTCCTCACTGACCTGAACCAGTACACATAGGATAAAAGATCCCGCTGCGTTGCCCTGCCTCTCGTTAGCCAAGAGAGTGCTCCAGCTAATTTCCCCATCTTGTTCGTTGTTGTTTGGTTATTTGGGCACCCCTCCCGGGACCCCCAATTTACAGGGTAACAGGATGACCACAGAACCTGGAACTTACTTTTTGGATTACAACCCCTAACATTTCCCAGCCTTCTTGACTGACTGAGATTACAGTTAAAACAGTAACTTTTCTAAGTCCTGGAACACAGGTCACCATCTCAGCAATGGACTGGGTGTGTGACAGTGAGACTTAGGCACTGCTACATCTATACTGTATGCTGTAGCAACTTATTCTTATACTCCATTTTAGCACTACAACACATCAGGAACTCTGGCTAGAGCAGAACTTTGCACATAAGCACATACTCTCTCCTATCCAATGGCAGCGCCATGTCACAGCAACATAGGTTTTCTTTCTGCTGAGATGCTAGTCAAATTTATTTTCACATTAAAAGCATTTTGCCTCGAAGGGAAACCTCATTGGCCTTAATAATCAGCGTGTCGATATTTATGAAGTCAAGCAGAGTAAATAACATACCATGCTCCACAACTACTGTAACTTGTTCCAGTGCTGTCCATTTCCCCTAAACACTGCTTTTGTGGAACGTTAGTGATCTCTACCAATCTCTTTATGAGAAAAAGTTATGACAGCAAAGTATTTAGATGATATTTTGATCAGTACAATTATTTAAAGGAAAGCAAAGGTCAGGCATGTAAACAATATTCTCATTGAAAGTAAAAGTAAATTGAATCTAACTAAATGTCATTGAAAGTAAAAAGATCATTCCCTAAGTTAAAGGTTATCTCATTATTGTCTGTGCCAGTTAGGGAATACTGGGTGCTGTAATTCCAAAAGTACCTTTTTACTACCATTGTATTTCTCAGGCCATTTCCGCACTACACTGTTCACAGTGCTATTATTCCACTTTCAACCTCTTATGGAATCCTGGGGTTTGTAGTTTTGGGAGTGGGATTTAGAATTCTCAGCCAGAGAGCTCTTTGGCCTCAGTAAACTACAAATCCCAGAATTCCACAGGATATTGAAAGTGGAATAATAGCACTATAACAGAGTAGTGAGGAAATGGCCTCAAAATAGGACTCTGCTAGCACCCAAGCTTTGCCATCAGAATTGACTATACAAAATGTATCTGTTTCCAGCCATTTTTATTTATTTAAATATTTATCTATTTATCTATTTATTTAAATATTTACCTCCCAGCTGACTAGGTGAGATATAGCATATAACAACAAATAAAATCACTAAAAACACTCTTTTAAAAAAGACTAAAACAACTTTTTAAAAAAGTTTTTAAAAGTTTTTAAAAATCCTTAAAACCTACCTAGCTGCATCAGAGGGAGAGATCAAATTCAGAGATGGGGAACACATAATCCTCTAGAAGTTTTTGGGCTTCAGCTCTCACCATCCCTCATCACTGGCTTTTCGCTGAGTCAGATGGCAGCTGAAGTCCAACAACATCTGTAATGCCATACCTTCTTTGGTTTGATGGTGAGAATCTTTCCACTGGCCTGGCTGAGACCAATGGTGTTTTGCTTCTCTCCAAGAACTGTGTCCACCAGCCAGCATCACTGACATCTAGCTGCGGCAGTGATTGAAAGCTGACACAGTGAGACCCTTCCAACAGTGTGACTGTCAACTGGCTGCTCTCCTTTTCCAGAACCATTTTCTGCAACTGCCATTCCATTTTCCTTTTCAAGATACCTGGAACTGATGATCCAGCTTTATGTATGGAGCCAGTCAGCCGTGCACATATGTTCTATGGAACTTGTACATAGATCAAAGTATAGGGCTTATGCCCAAATTCTGCCATGGAATCAACCACATAACACTGCCCTACACAAGTGGGATTTAATGTACTCAGGATGTAATTAGATAACCCACATACAGCTGGTCGCCAGCGTTCCAGGTGTAGGAGAAGAACACATTTTTCAGGGATCATCTAAAATGGCCCTTCATTATATAGTGGGGGGGGGGAACACTGGTACCTGAATTTCTTTATTTTTCTCTTCCCTCCTCATTCCTTTTTCCTTTTGTATCATGTCCCTCATATATTACATGTTTGGAGCAAAATGGAAGCACATTAACATGGTTGGCTAGCTAGCAAACAAGCAAGCAAGCAAGCAAGAGCGTACATACTTACATACATACATGTTACGTTTAGGAAAATCAGTCACTTAATCAGTTTTGAGTACAGAATTTAGTTTTCCATGGATTAAAATGAATGCTGCAGCCATTTCTCAAAACCCTCAGTAAAATCAAACATCACCCAATGCGAATACCTGAAGTTCTCCTCCAGTCAGAATTTTCAGGTGGCCTGTGACTCTCTTGGACTTCTTACTGATTGAGTGAATGTTTAGTCTTGAAAATTTCTCTTTTAGAGATTCATCTTCATCATTTTTCTTATATTTCAGTACTGCAAATTAGACAAGCCACACCACTAATAAGAGTTTGCATTCACAGGGCACCTATTCAGCTCTACTTTTCTTTAATATCACAACAAACCAAAGATTGAGAGAGAGACATGTTGCTATTACTCACTCTACTTACAGAAAGAGCAAAAATGATGAAAATCCTTATAGTCATATAGTTTGAGATCAGAGGTGTTCTGGATTACAGATTTTTCCATATTTTGGAATATCCGCATATAGATAATGGCCATTTCTGTATGACGATGTTCTTCTGCATTGTCATGCTGCAGTTCCAGGGCTTGAAAGGAGTGCATCAACAACGCTCCCTTCTGCATTTGCTTGGTCCCTGTGGAAGGGAGCACAATGGCCCCGCCTGTTCCTTCCACAGCGCAGCCGGGCACTTGCCTTTGCTGTGCTGGGGCTGGAAGTGTCACAACTGCGCTTCCGCAGCTTTTGCACGATGGCAAGTACAGGAGCGCCACACGATGGAGGTACAAAATAGATTGTTTTCCTTTTTTCAAATACCACAAGAGTGTGATGCTTTACGACGGGATGGCAACGGGACAGCAACGATGTCATACAGAAACACTAAACTTGCCATCCTGTCGCAGAAGCGGCACAGCGACATTGTGTGGAAAGGACCAATGAGATTATATAACATTCTTTCAATATGGGGTCTGCTCTTTTGTCAGTTCTTCTCTTCTTGCATTCTTCCAGGAGAACATGAGTGAATTATGGAGGCTTGCTTGGGACTGCATGCACACACTGCTTGCAAAGTCTCTCAGTCGGTTTGGCACGTTTTTCCCCTCTCATCCCATTTTGGACCATGCGTGTGAGCTGTTTACAAAGCTAGGTAGAGAGGAAAAAACACACCAAGCTGGCTGAGAGCCTTTGCAAGCAGCATGCATGTGTATGGTCCACAACAAGCTGAGAGGGAAAAAAATGTGCCAAGCCAACCGAGAGCTTTTGCAAGCAGCATGTGTGCATCGTCCCAAAAGAGCTTCTGTAATTCCATCATGTTCCCTACAGGAAGAAAACTGGTTTCCACTTTTCGAAAGTTTTGGATTTTGGAACACTCCAGATTTTGGCTTTTCAGAAAAGGGATACTTGACCTGTATGAGCTTTAAAAAAATTTATCTCTCTAATTTCTCCTGTTGCTTGCAGTAGCATCAATGATGCCTTTTATTGTGAAACATATAACATTGTGTGCTATAATAATTTCTATGTCTTTGCAGTCTAAATCCCTGGTGAGTCTGCCTGGAAGATGTTCAAACATCACTTACAGATACACACATGCCTTAAGGAAATGTAAGTTCAAATTGTGAACCCCAAAGTTTAATATTCCAGACCACTTCTCACTAGAGAAGACCATCAGACTGAAATCAAGTATTTCATTCCGGCACTTAAAGATTTCTTGGCTGCGAATAAGCTAATGAAATAGCTTGTTGTGCTTCTCAAGAATAACAGTGGTTATCCATGATAGTCAAAAGAAATCAACATATACAAAGGCAGAATGCCTCTGAGAACTAGAATGAAAGGGTGGCCATTATCTTTATAACTTACTTGTGAACTTCTAGATAAGGATGGGAAACCAGGGGGCCAAATGCTGTCCTTCTGATGTCTCATTGCTACAGCTCTTCCACCATGACGCCATCATTGTATGGGGATTGTTCCCATAGAAAAGGTTGAAATTCCTCTTCAAAGGCTTGGTAGCTTAAAGCTAAAATATGCTGATATTTTCAGATCCGCCCACCAATGGAGTTCTTGAGAACTTATTTGCAATCAAATTCAGCCCTTGGACTGACAGAGGTCCCTCACCTTTGCTCTAGAGGTAGCTGGCTAATAACTGCTTAAAACAGGTCAATAAATTTGACAAATCTTGGCAGAGCTTGGAAAAAAATTGAACTATAACTTCCAGAATTCCTGGCCGGACTGGCCATCATGACTGTGGAATGTTAAGAATTGAAGTCCAACAGAAGTAACGTTGCCAATCTCCAGGTGTTAATTCGATCTCAAAAGGCACAAAAGGTGTGATTTGTGCGGTCCTACAAATATTATTGGAATGCAACCTTAGTTAACAAACCCACTTGGAGAAATGCTGGAAGTAGCAGTTCAGCATTATTTGGTAGGCTATACAATTCTCACCACTGCCCTAAGGTTTTTGAATTAAAGATTTCAATTATCAAAGTTTTGTGTTAGGACATCACGATAAATCAATGCCCTGGGCTGATGCATTCCAACCTTATCTTCTCTCCTTGTCCTCAAAAGCAACGTTGGGGAGGAGTATGGAAAATTTAACTTCTGTGGTTTTGATTAACCACAGCTTTTTATGTTATCTGCATCCAACAAACTGTGGTTAATCATAACTATGGTTTGTCTAAAACATGTCAACATGAAACACTAAACTACAACTAACTTGAAATATATCTATAAGCTTTCAGTCACATCAAACCCACACCAGAAGAAAGGAGAGAAATTAGAACACAAGCCCAGAATGATCTAGTTAACTATTCTGTTTAGTTTACTTCAGTAGGTCTAGTCTATGTCTATCTGAATCTAGATCCAATCCAATATGTACAAGTGTTTAAAACAGTCAGTCCTAGTTTCATACAAACAATGCTAACATCCAAACACTTAACACAATTACCTCGCCCTTGAATATACTTATCTTCACCATGTTACATAGTTCCTGTACATCACAATCAGAACAATTTGTACAAACTTTTTCACAATCTATTTAATGAAACAAGCTTCTACAAGCAGAAAACTTCTCTCAGTGTATCTTGGAATTATCCCCTGCTGTTGCTCCATATAGTTAACCTTCTCTTACCTATATCCTTTCTTCTTTTTAGTTCATTGATATTCATATTCATGGCTTTCACAGCAACCAAAGCATCCTGAAGTGCTCGGTGGTCTGGGTGGCACATGGGTGTTGCATTCAAGAGTTCACAGAGTAACAAGGGATATTTCATCACTCGCTGTATCGGCTTGATCATCAGAGATCCCATGTCCAGTAAATTTGGTTTTCCTCTGAAATTCAAACAAAGCTGCGCTAAGTAAACAAATGAGTTCTTGCAAGTTGGAAAGAGGAAGAATTTATTTCCTTCTAACAAGACCTTGTACAACAATACACATTAGATTCTTTTACAATTACAAATTCAGTTGCTGAAAGAATGCATAAGCTTTGAGGGGAGAAATGTTGAATGTTAAAATGCATGAATATTGAGTCATTATAACTGAAGACATAGGCCCTTTCCATACCAGCCTATTAAAACGGTGCAGAGCGACCGCCAACAGAGGTCTTCTGCACCGTGGAGTGGGGCGGACTGCTTTTTGTAGTTCTGCACCCCAGTCCACTCCGGAGTGACTGGAACTGGTTGCGCAGTGTGCTTTTTAAAAACCTCTTTTAAGAGGTTTTTAAAAAGTACAGAGCGTGTGACCCCGTGTCACTCCATCACTGTGCTCCGGTGCAGATTTGCAGGTGCGCACTAGTGTGGTGGAGAGCCTCCACCAACCGGAATCCACCATTTTAGACGCTGGAGCAGTGCAGAGCGATGAGCTCGCACTGCTCCTCATCCCGACGGACTCGCCCAGATCCACCAAAAAGCCGGTGAGTAGCAGCAGGGAGTGTTTCCCTCACCACGTGCGGAAAGGGACATACATGCTATTGGCTAATGCACAACATTCTTTGTCAACTGATGTACTATGTGGCTAATGTCTTCATCCATCTGACGTTATAACCAGAGCTTGGAAAAGTTGCATTGTTGGAATACAACTCCCAGAATTCTCAAAGACAGAGGATTCTGGGAATTACAGTCCAAAGGTAAATCCAATTGATCGTCTTAACTAGGGCAGATCCATTGAAGGAATGGAACTTGCATTCAAGTCAATACTTGAATCCATTGCTTTAGTAGACTAACAGCTGGATTTACCCAACAAAAAGATTACTCCTTGAAGCTCTGGTTATGCAAGTACTTCTACTTACGAGTCCAAGTTGGCCTTGTTATACTTCTGTCCAGTTCTGTTCCACTAACCATTTGATCCCCCTTATTTACCTGAACTATTCAGACCACCTTTGGGTACCACCCTAAATTTATCTGATCCCTAGACTAAATAGCAAGTACTGGCAGCTTTACAATGGACCATTCCAAAGATACTAGGTGTGGCCTTGCTTTTTTTATAGTCTTTAAGTAGTTGTACCAGCAAAAAAATTTAGAAGAGCAGATTGTAAATATAACTGCAGCTGTTATTAGCCTGGTAGAACTAGCATTGCCAAATTTGAGGACACTTCCTGCTCCTGTGCCTTGAACAGAGCAGTGTGATGAATAGGCATGACTAATAGCCCTGATAAAATGTTGCCTACTAATTTATGAAGGTAGTCATTAAAAGTACAAGAACAGGATGGCACAGTCTTCATGCCACTCATCCAGTTTAGGTAGTCCTAAATGGGATTTTTAAAAAACATTTCCAATCAATCTGACAACAATGTGTTTATCAAAGCAGGAGAACACAGGACAATGTGTGTGGATCTAGTCTTATGTGTATATGTGCACTGATAGTAAGGTGCAGTAAAAGTTTAGCATTTTCTACATGCTTAATTCTGTCCACATGTTTCCTACACTATGTGCAACTTCTGCACTACATTGTTACAGTCCTATCATTCCACTTTCAATCTCCTATGGAATCCTGGGGTTTGCAGTTTAGGGAGGGGAATTTAGAATTCTCAGCCAGAAAGCTCTTTGGCCTCAGGAAAGTACAAACCCCAGAATTCCACAGGAGGTTGAAAGCGGAATAATAGCACTATAACAGTCTAATGCAGAAATGGCCATAGTTTGGCTCATTTCCTTGACTTTCCAGCTCCGCTTGAAGGTTGTGGCCTGCCTTCTGACAGGGGCAACATTTTAGCTTGGATGTTGTTGTGCCCAGGAGACACCTGTGATCATGTGTGGGTGGTATTGCTTTGGTTGTTGAAGGAATTTGTGCATAAATATAACCAAGAGCTGTACAAATGGAGGATCTTTTTAAACAAGGGTTCCTTTGACAAACACCACCTGGAAAACACACTTTTAAATCTATTTCAAAGACTGGTGATACTTCACCGTATATAGAATGCTGGTTTTCTCTCAACCTGAAACTGTTATTGTTTTCCACAGAACAACCCAATGGATGTAAAACTTTAATCGGTGTCTTTGTTCCAACAGTTTGGCCTTTGGATAGTTTCCCAAATGATAGACCACCCTCTGCTTGCATTTCTGTGTGACACCATTGAGCAATCTGGCTTGAAAGACAGTAGGTTTGCCAGGAGATAAATGACTCTGCTAGGCATGAAATGCTACTGAGGTCAGCCCATCTCATTCTGTCCAGTCAGATTACCCAGGGATAACTACTCTCTTTAGATTAGTTGTGATTTTAACACATATCCTTTAGAATCACACTGTAGTGAGACAGGGGCCATTTCCGCATTAGGCTGTTATAGTGCTATTATTCCACTTTCAACATCCCATGGAATCCTGGGGTTTGCAGTTCCAAACCACAAACCCCAGGATTCCATAGGATGTTGAAAGTGGAATAATAGCACTATAACAGTCTAGTGCGGAAATGGCTGGAGAGAGAAAAGGAGCAAACGGTCTCACCACAAAGGTTAAAACAGACGTGTAACAACTTGTGACAGCCATTGTAAAGAAAATTAAGTTCATAATTCATTTGTGATGCCTCTTCAGCCGAACATCTTCACATGAATTCCATCAGCTTTCTAAGGCCAAAAGCAACTACTTTAATCTCATCACAAACCATGGCTGCTCCTTGATGCTCAAACTAAAGCATGTGACTTCATTCTCACAGCATCCCATTCTGTCTGCAGATGGCAGGCAACACAATGAAGCCACATGTGAAATACCAACGCGTAGGCTGTCCCTCTTCTTCCACCCAGAAGTGAACATCCTTGTAAGCCCCTCTATGTTGCAACTTGATGGAAGGGCAGGGATAGAAAATGGGATAGGAATAAAAGATAAAAATGATCCATTCATGCAAGACCCAGCTTACTAAGATACCTTTTGAAATCTTCTCTTTATGTACTTCTGTATGTTACACACATACATGTATATGGTGCCCCTATTCACAAGACTGTTATTTTGCAATGTAAATTGAAAGTATGGTGGGCCTCAACTTGATCAGAACCACAGGAGGGTTACAGACCTCCTCTGTCCATGCTAGCATCCCAATATAGCAGAGCTTTCCAAACTTTTAATGTTGGTGACATACTTTTTAGACATGCATCATTTTGTGACACAGTAATTCAGTAAGTAATTCAGTAAGTGGAGACAGCCCCTCCAACCAAGGCTAGCCCACCGCTGCTGCCACCCTTGCCATGGTCTTCTTCAGCCCAGGGCTGCAGCAGCAGAAGCCCCTACACCCAAGCCTGGCCCTACCCTCTCCAGGATCTTTCTGGCCTGGGGCAGCGGCGGCGGCGACACATCTACACACTGCAGCTGACACACTAACATGTCATGATATACAGTTTGGAAAGCTCTGCAGTACAGATGAGGGCCCCTCCACATACATGCAGAGGATATTCTTGGCAAGACTTGTTCAGATGGGGGTTGCCTTCCTCAGAAGCTGAGAGAGTGTGACCTGCCCAAGGTCACCCAATGGGTTTCCACGCTGAATGGGGATTTGAACCTTGATTTCCAGAACTCAGACCACTACACCATTTTGGCTGTCTGTCACCTGTAGACTTTTGGTGACCCTAAGAATTTCATAGTTTTCTTAGGCAAGGAATACTCATATATGGTTTTGCCAGTTCATTCCTCTGAAATATAGCCTACAGCACCTGATATTTGTGGGCAGTCTTCCCTCCAAGTACTAAGCAGGGCTGACCTGGCTTAGCTTTTGAGATCAGACAGGATTTGGTGCCTTTACGATATTAAGGTCCTGTAAGTCACACTGTGCGCACACATGCACACAAACACATGCATACAAACAAATAAAAAGAGGTGGCATCCAGTCACTAAACTTCCACCTGTAGTGATGAATACCTTATACAATACAAGTCTCCCCTAATTTTCATTCTAAATAAGCTGCATTTTAAACCTTTCCCACCACCGTTGCTTCTTTGCTGTTTCATAAGATATTTTATTCATCAACCTATTAGAGGTGAGTCATTTGGAACACAGTAAATGGGAACAGGAAGTGTATCTCCCCAGAGATGAACCTATGTGCAAGGGGGTGGCAAGATAAGGGGATTTTCCCCCAAATAAGAATTCTGTCCCACCAAAATATTTTTCACTCCAGTCCCCAAATATCTAGCATTGCAGAGAGCGAGACACTGAAAACCTTCAGCCTGCTGTATTTGCATTTCTGTGGTCACTTTGCCAGTCCTGTTTCTTTGAATGCCTAAAGCTATTTCTATAGGTTCAAGTGAAGTTCTAAATTGTTGGAGACTAAAGGAAAACTTCATTTAGGGGGTTGGATATTTAGGGGTCTTAATGCTCTTATTTTGCCCTGCCACCATAGCTACACTCCTGTATCTACTTTACTCCAAATGTATTTTCTGGCACACTGGGGAACAAATATCCCTGGGAAAAAGTGCTGCAGAATACTTAGGATAAGGCAGTTTTCATCCTTGAAGCCCTGCTTTGCATGAGGATAGGATTAGCTAGCCAGTCTGACAGCTTGGGGGAGCTGCTACCTCATAATAAAGTATGAGGCATTTCCCTGTTTAAATACAAATCTAAAAATATAGCCAAAAGATTTCTGGTTTTGTTGTTCCTGCCTCTCTGTGTGTATATGCACGTGTGAGTGAGTGAATCAAAATTATTTACAGTATTTCATGGAGGTATTTATTCTGGAAATCACTAACATACTCTCTTTGCTATGGCTCAGCACTGAGCAGAGAGAAAGGGTTAGCGTTAAGCTGAAATGTCTTGCAGCCGTGTGTCACTTGTGCAGGAGTCTACATGCTAAAATGCTCATTAGGATTTCTGCAAAAAATAAAAAATAAAAAAATAAAATAACAGGGGCTATTATTGTTCCTGGATTGTGCCAGCTGGAAAGTTTCATGCATCCCCTCGCTCAGTCACAACAGGGTTGCCCAGAAACTGGCCTCTAAAAGGTAATTGCTTATGAATTATTGACCAATTTACATTCTGAGAGCAACTCAGAGTTTATGGCATCTATTTTTGAAGGTGATAAGTGCACATTAATTTGCAGAAATGCAGTGCAAGCAATTTGTGATGCATCTGTGCTGTTCTGACACACACACTTGGACAAGCTCTCTTTCTCTCCTTTGTACATACAAGAGCACAGATTCCCCCCCCCATTGTTTCTATAAGCACAACTTTCTCACAGACTCTCTGTCTTCCATTTTTAAATTTTATTTAACTGATCCCAGGAACACTTGCCTGCATGATTTATTTCACTCCATCTTCCACCTCTGTACTGATCAGCAGGATATCAGCCTTGAAATCTATAACAATAAATGAGTGTGCATGTCCATCTGACTCTGCCATTGCTCCAAACCTAGAAATGACCCTCAGAAAAAACTTGGTGAGCACGCTGGGAGGGCCCTGGCAGAGTTATAGTAGTTATTTTATTTTTAAAATGGATTAATTTCGATCACATACAAGAAGGGAGGTTTGTAGCTGGTTTTGAGTAGCACAGCCAGTTTTGCAAGCACCAAATGCTTGCAATTGGTTTGGGGTAGCAGAGCAGGGGAGCAAGCTATTATCCTGGCCTTTCTCAGTGCTGGAACAATACAGGCACAACCTCTTTGTAACGCACCTGACAGGTTAATTCGGCCTGTTCCTGGCTCAAAGACTGGAATCCTGTTGGTGACATACCTATGTTTAAACATATGCATACATATGTCCTGTTGTGGACATTGCAAAGATCCAGGAGGGCAACATTAGTTCTCAGCCACGTGCTGACTGGGTGCCCTCCTGCTGTCTTTCCCCAGCCATGAAATGGCCACTGCATCACCCTGGTAAATGGAGACTGCCAAGGCAGGTGGCAAGGATGTGCAATTATCCTGGCTGATGCATTATGTTTCACCCATACAATACAGTGTCTCAGTCCAAGTGTGTTGGTATACATGCATGCACACACTGAAGGAGAAAATGAAAATTCCTGCTCCCTGAAACATGAGGGAAAGAAAGGGCAATGGACATGGAAAAAGGGGGGGGCAGAATGAGACAATAAAGACAGGTGAAGGTAAAGTTGTCATATTTTCCAGTCGCCTGGATTTTATTGGAATTCTAGTCATGCCACCTGGTGCCTGTTTATACCATTTGCTGGCCTGGATTCTCAGATAGCATTTTTAAAAATTCAACATCAATTTCATATCACTTAAATTGTCACAGCTCTATCCTAAGGAATGCTGGGAATTGTAATCTGGCAAGGTACTTTGAAGGTATCAAGGTATTCTGACAAGAGAAAGACTGAGGAATCTCTTCAATTCTTTAGTGAAGCTTTAGAACTAAAGTCAGGGAAATGGACTAGAGTTCTGTGCAAGACAGTTCTATTTTCAATACCTTTCAGCGTATTTAGCTGTTAAATGAAGCCACAGCTGTGCCCGACACCACATTTTGGGAGCTTAAAGATTTAAAACTGTAGAGCGACTCAAAGATCTCTGCACTACTGTGGCCTTGTTAGCTGAAGAATTCTGGCAGCTGTAATCCAAAACAGTAATATTTCCAAGTTGGTTTTTTAAAGTATACAAATCTTTTTTTCTATCTTCATGTCAATATGATTGTTGATATTTTGTAGATAGAACATGGACATGAAGCTGAGCACAGATGCAGCTAGGTAATTACAGAAGTCTAAAGCAGGACTCTAAACTTTGTGGTAAAACTCCAGTTGGAAACCTAGATTCTGGAAGGACAGAATGAAAGAAAACGCCTACAACCCTAAAAATATCTGGTGAAGGGCATACAGAAACGCAGTCACTGAAGACTTTTTGTCTCAATGGTCTTCAGCTGTTGTTCTCCCTTACAATCATGTCAGCAGGGATTTTTGGAGATTCAGACTATTTTAATATCCCTATGGCATTAAATAATATAATCATTAGTTTCTCAATTGAATTAGTCAGCAAGAATAAAAGAAGCTAAAAGTTACGATACCAGATTACAGACAAAACTGGATTCTAGCCAGCCAAAATCTGATTCTGGATACAGTGCCCATTTTGTCATTGCAACAGACTTGATTGTTTTGCTTTGCAAAGGTAACGTTCTGCATTACTAGCATACTAACATTTACTAGCAGCAATGTTAAGGAATTTGTTTTAGTACGTCCCATGTTGCTTTCCATTTCTGAAATACAAGTATAACATGCAAGTGCTATTAGACTTTGACCAGAAAGACCGAGGTTTAAATCTACATCCAGCCATAATGTTTATTGGACAACTTTGAATCATCTAGACACACACTCTCCGTACTTCACAGCATTCTTGTGAGGATAAAATGATGAGAGTGAATGAGAAATTGAATGTAAAACATTACAAATAACAACACTACCTGAAACAAGTTATCCAATAGAATAACATTCTGTCTCACATTACAATGCAAATATGACTTGTTACTCCTAAAATTTTGTTTTTGAAACAATCATGGGAAAAAAGCTGATCTCTTTTCTATTTTTAAGACTTATCAAAAAAAATTAAATAACACATTACTTTCAACATGCTACAAAACAATGAGTAGTGTTAATACTTTATAAATTTCCAGAAGAAATAACTAAGAATAACACATTCAGTTTTTGAATAATATTCCAAACTCTCCAGTAAGCTATATGTGCAGCTCTTCAGATGAAGGGACTGGAGGAAAATATAATAAATAAAAAGAAATATGGCACTTACCCTTCTTCATATATCTTTCTGCCAATAGAAAAAAAATAGAGCTGTTAGCATTCTCCTGAGGAAAACTATATTAACAACCCCAAATCAATCAATCAATCAATCAGTCTTTATTGTACAGACAACTTAAATCTGCTTACACTGAACTTGGTATGCTCATTTACATGTAATGCCAAATTATGCTTTAACATCATAAAGATAAGCCCCAATAAGCTTCAGTTTCTTGCCTACTTCCCCTCTTATTGCCTTTGGTGCTGTGTGCAGCTGCAATAAGATCAAAAATGTCCACTTCTATTATCAGTTTATCACAATTCAGTGATACATCCAAAGCCAAAATGCAATTAATCTTAATCTTGATTGATTGAAACAAGGCAGCTGCTGAAACTATGGTTGAACGAAACTGGGTTGTTTCAACAAATCACAGTTAAGATTAAGCTCAGTTTGCTGTGTTCCTGCATTCCAAAGTGTCCAAGTTGTGGTAATGGATGTTATCATAATTAGGTAGACCAACCAAAAGGACATAAAGATCTCTGAGCAAGATTCTGAAACCAAATATTTTTTCATCAGGCAAAGACAGTTTTCAGAAAGTGTACAGGAGTGAAGATGTTAGATTCACAGAGGCCGTTTCTGCACTACACTGCTACACTGTTATTATTCCACTTTCAACCTCCTGTGGAATCCTGGGGTTTGCAGTTTAGGGAGGGGCCTTTAGAATTCTCAGCCAGAGAGCTCTTTGGTCTCAGTAAACTACAAACCCCAGAATTCCACAGGATGCTGAAAGTGGAGTAATCGCACTGTAACAGTGTGGTGTGGAAATGGCCATTGTCCACATGTTCTCTTCACATAGTACAAGATGAAGAGTCTGCAAATGATCAGGTTAGGTTCATCAGGCCACCCACACAGATCCCAATGGCCCTAGGCCTGCCAGGAACAAGAAAGGTGGTGAAAGCAGAGCTATAAAATTTGGTTCTCCATTTGAGAATGCAAATAAATCCCGCCCATCAGCCCTCAATCCTGTCTCTGTTTGGTTTGAAGTTTGCAGGGGCCCTTCTCAGAAATACAACACTGTAATAACTATTTTGTCAGGGCTGGAGATGAAATTAGGTGTTCTAACAGGCAAAGCAGGCTAATGAGAAGCCAATATAGACCATTCTTCTTTAAGATGGAAACTCCATTAGAAGATAAAGACCCATTTTAAGATTGCTCAATCCTCTCTTACTCCATTGTAAGTCCCTCTACTTTTCAGTAGCAGGGGCATTTATCTATGGCCATTTCTGCACTACACTGTTACAGTGCTATTACTCTACTTTCAACCTCCTGTGGAATTCTGGGGTTTGCAGCTTACTGAGGCCAAAGAGCTCTCTGAGTGAGACTTCTAAACACCCCTCCCTGAACTGCAAACTCCAGTATTCCATAGGATGTTGAAAGTGGAATAATACCACTATAACAGTGTAGGGCAGAAATGGCCTGAGTTAACCATTGATAAATCCCAATTTCCTTAATGCAGTACTATCTTTATTACAGTCAGATTATTACAGGTGAAATTCATCTAAAACTAAAATGGAAGTTCTCAAATTACACACCGAAACAAAAGTACGTGATCTCAAGGCTCACTTGGTCTTGTTCTCATAACACTAAATTGAGGTTTTAACTCTGTGTTCAAAACAGTCCAGTAAGGTTTAGCAGACATGTTTAGTGAGGAAAAAGTGGCAACTTCTTTGCATTGTCCCCTCACAAGACACCAAATGCTTCATCAACAGCATTCTTGAACTACATTCACTATGAGGCAATTTGCCAATAACAGCTGTTGTACACATTCTAGATTCTTATGGGCTATACACAGAAGTCAAAAGGCCTAGATAAATCTCTTCCTATAGCTTCCCCAAAAAAGAAATATATAATGAGAATGACCATAATAAAACAGACTTTAGAAGAAAAGGAGCGGAAAGCTCCACTATTTTTATGTACAGTTTACTGTAAAGAGAGTATGATGTCGGGAATTTAAAACAGATTCAGATATATTAGGAATGTTAATAAGGTGGAATACTTGGGTTTAAGATGGAGACTCCCTGAATCAATCTCCCAAGAAAGCCTGTTTTGATGGCATCTTGTAGATCTTTTTTTTTTTTCCATTTCAGATCTAAATGCAGAAAAATATATTCATGTTTCCAGGAAAGCTGCATAAACATGCAGTCCTGGTAAACCTCATAAAATTCTGGATTTATAGGAGATATTTCATTGACAGCCCTAACAGCTCTTTCATGCTAGGCAATGAACAAATTATCTGAAACAGTCATTTGAAATATTCTTACTTTAAGGACTGCAGGCAATCTCTTATATGTTGCTTTAGTTCTTCATCTTTTTCGTACGATTCCAGTAGGATGTGGGCATCATCATGGTGGTAACAGTAGATTTTATATGCATCTTCTAATAGGTCTTTAATCTGTAAAAACACTTGCCCTGTTAAAATGCAAAGCAAAAAACAAAAGCCAAAAACTGTCAGATAATTTAAGGTTCACTTCAAATATATGAACGTGCCTCATTTCTATGGCTGGTCTCAGATACCCTGCTCTCTTGTTTTATCCCATTTCTGAGATCAAGTGGGCAGGCAGGCAGAGAGAGAAGAGACAGACAGGCAGGCAGAGCCTTCCTGGTGTTCGTGCTAAATGTTGAATACTCTTCTAGGATATGCACTGAGCTCTCTTGAATAGGCCACATATCCTATGTTACAGAGGACAGTCCTCTATTTACAGAGGTGTGAGAACAGTCCTATAAGTTGTTCAGTTGTTCAGTTCAGGCTGGGTTTTACAATAAAAAAGGGAAAGAAGAGATCTTAAAATAGTCCATCCAAGTTAGCACATCAACAGCAGGCTCAGCAAACAGACAAGTTACCTGGTCAGTCTTCCCCACTAAGATGAGGTATATTGTATTTCTACTTAATGTACAAGCTTGCATCTATACCCATAAATCAGCACACACTGACTCTACCGAAATCTTTCTGGGGGAAGCCAGTAAATATTCTATAAAAGACTCTTTGTATATTTAAAGCTTCTATTGCTATTTGTTGGAAGTTTTTGTTTTTCTACTGCTGTCTGCTAATATTTTAATTGTTATCACACCAACTGTGTCATCATTATTGATTTGATTTTCTTTTCATGTTGATATTTTCATTGTGATATTCCTAGAGAAGAACTGCTTGGTATTTGTGGAAACCAAGTAGTTGAGGACATTATACATTACGCGTTGCATTGTAGGTCATATGAAATCCCAGGACACAAATACTTGGTAGATGTTTAGAGCCTGTAGCTAACCTTAATTATAGGATAGCATGACATCCAGTTAAATTAAGCTGCTTAGTTAACGTATCTAGATTTGCTGAGAAAGTAATCCAGCTGAGAATTGCCCATAAGAATAAGAGAGATTGTTTCTTATAATAAACATGGGTTCGGTAAATATATCTGTACATACTGTACTTGTACATTGTATTCTTGAAATTATATATGTTTGTGTGTGTTCGTGTGTGTGTACATCTGTGTGTATATACACACATATATATATATACACACACATACATATAGACACAGATTTTTAAAATCTTGTGAATTTAACCTTTTGTTTGATTTCTTGATTGCTTAGCTGTAACCTATATTTGGTTACCTAATAAGAAAATTATTTGATTGATCCTTGTTGTGAGCTATGTGGGCTGTCTTTTTGAAAAATGGAAATAAACAAGGCTAGTGTGTTTTACCTTTCCTGGGAACATTTTTTCCTTGTAATCTTAGCAAGAAAAAATAAAATAAAGAAGTGGCATACAAAGAGGAAGAAAAGCTGAGAGTCCTGTTCTCTAGATTTTACTGTTAGGAAGTTATATAACATCCATACCTGTCTTATACTTCTGCTTTTTAGAACAGCAGATGATTTTGAACATTCTCATTGTTTGCATGTTATAAGGAAGTGGAAAGGGGTGTATATGTCTGTGAATTGTACTTCCTTTTTTGCACCTCCTTCAATGCCCAACACACAGAAAACACCTGCTTGATTTCTGCTCACAATGCTTCTATTAAAGTCTTAAGAGAAGGAGTGAAATTAAGATGGCAGTCCTGTTTTTGGAATGTGTAAGAAAACCAGCTTCCTGACAGAATGCATCTATTTCCTATTACCTGTGTAGGACTAAACACGGCCTCACATGACACATCAGCTTCACAGATGCTTGTGAAGCATGGACTTTTCTTCTGAGAAGCAGCATATCTTAATAGTGCATTTGCTTAGGCTTTGGATTAATGTGGAGGGAAAAACCCTCCACCTTCTGATTTGCTTTGTGCCTAAGGACTAAGATGAATGCAATGTACATACAGGTGAACTTCATTGATAAGGGTCTAAGGTCATTTCTGCCCTACACTGTTATAGTGCTATTATTCAACTTTCAACATCCTGTGGAATCCTGGGGTTTGCAGTTTAGAGAAGGATATTTAGAACTCTTAGCCAGAGAGCTCTTTGGCCTCAGGAAATGACAAACCCCAGAATTCCACAGGATGTTGAAAGTGGAGTAATAGCACCATAACAGTATAGGACAGAAATGGCCTAATACCCAGCTAGATGGGTTAAACGGAGAACTACTATTTGTCACAGTTGACTAATACAAGGCAATAGACACTAGATGTATATGATTCAGTATAAGGGAGCATTCTGTATTCCTAAATTAATCTAGATTTGCAGCCTAATTTTAATCTCAAGGTTACTGAGTTATAACTGATGCAAAAAAAGTGTCTTTTGTCCAAGTAACCCTAAGGATCCAGGAATGGAGAGTATAAGGACACAAGCTACTGTTCATGTGCATTTGTCATGCTCAAGTCTCCTTCTGGTAAAGCCAGCACTTGGAAAAAGTTGTTTTTTTTTAAACTACAACTCCTGGAATCTACCAGCCAATATGGCCACTAGCCATTTGGGCCATGGAATTCTGAAAATTAGTCCAAAAAAGTAACTTTCTAAACTCTGGGCATGACCATTCCACAGAGTAAACTATAGAGGAAAAAGAATAGTCATTCCTTAGTGACTTGTACTCCTCCAAGATATTACGGATGCGCTTCCTCAAAAACATTTCCAGTAGGCCTCTGTTACAAGTATGACATTCATCTTGTAGAACTATGTAGCTCCAATACTTCTTATATTTAGTGTCAGTTGCCTAGGAAGGAAATCAAAGATACAACCAAAAAAATTTCAGGTAGTGCTTTTCTTCCTTTAGGAAAAAATTATGTATATCAAACTGGAGTATTTTTTAAAAAAACATTTAAAACATGCAGTTGAACACAAAGGTCAGGATCCTATCATGCTTGCTATGTGTAAATCTACACTCACAGTGGTTGCACTGCATCACGCTTCTGCTGAATATTGACAATGGCCATTTCCGCGCTAGCCTGTTATAGCGCTATGATTCCACTTCCAACATCCTATGGAACCTTGGGGTTTGCAGTTTCGGGAGGGGCCAAGTGGCCCCTCCAGAAACTGCAAACCCGAGGATTCCATAGGATATTGCAAGTGGAATCATAGTGCTATAACAGGCTGGTACAGAAATGGCCAATGTGCAACCAGGTAGCCTCTGCCACTGTGCCTATTTATTTTCCCATTGTGTAATGGGGATTGCATTGTGTCTCTTTTTGCAATCCTAGTGAAGAAAGTGATGCACAGAAGGCACTGAGGAACAGTTAAACATCATCTGAGAATGGGAAGCTGCCTGTTTGGAATCCTGTTGGTGACTCTTAATCAGAGTAGACCCATTCGATCAACTCTTCAATGGAGAGTCAACATGTAGGTAAAATCCAATTGATTCAAAGCCGCTACTCTATGGGCCTTTCTGCACTAGACTGTTACAGTGCTATTATTCCACTTTTAACATACTATGAAATCCTAGGGTTTGCAGTTTAGAGAAAGGACTGTAGAATTCTCAGCCAGAGAGCTCTTTGGCCTCAGCAAACTACAACTTTTAATCTGTGAAGTGTTGGATGGTATGGGATTCCCAACAAAAAAATGCCATTGGACAAATGGAGTTGGGTAATCCTTTTATTAGGGTTTACTAAAAGGTCACAAAGAAGTTAAGCTTTTGAGTCCACAGAAACTCTTAATCAGTCTAGATGTTAAGTTAAAAAAGCAGAAAAAGAAGCAGCAAGGAGAAAGAGATGTTACTTGGCAAGATAGGAGAAAAAATCACAAGTTATTAAAATGGATTGTTGGAGATGTTACACATTAAACATGAGGGAAGCTTGATATAAAAAGAAGCCTAGAAGAGAAGAGACGTGTCCTTTGAAAATATAAAAGTCAGAATTTTTTGGTTTTTTTCTTTAGCACTAACTGGAATGTTCACAGCCAAACAACTTCCATTATGTTAGAGGCAGAGAACATATAGTTTCCCAGATGCTGTTGGACTGCAACTCCCATCAGCCCTAAGCAGCACAGTCTATAGTCCTGAGAAGTGATGGGAGTTGAAGTCCCATGCCATTTGGAAGGCTGCACATTTCCCATCCCTGTTTACTTCCTACTCATGAATCCATGGCTGGCATTCCAGTTCTGTTTAGAACTAATCATGTCATTTCCATCATCTGTTCATTCAGTAAAAGAGAAGGCATGGGCTGAGGCAAATAGTCCTTTTATTGCCATTAGTTAGATTCTGTGAGGTTTTGCGGCGCTCAAAGCAGACAGCAAACATACCAATTACTTGCATGGCTGGTTCCACGTCTGTTGTTGCTTCTTCCAATAACGACAGCAGTCTGGTTGATATTTGATGGACAGTTTCAATGTTGCTAAATAAGCCATCCACATCCAACCTAGTAATCTGAGCAAAGACAAACATTGGGCAGCCATTGTCAGTAAAACAAGGGACACTCTTGCTTACCTTTCTCTTGCTTTGTTAGTTTGATCCACAGTGTGCTCTTCACTCAGGGAAAGCAATTCATTTAGAGCAAAATCTGTGTCTCCATTTCTTTTTAAGAATACATTTTGAATACATTTTCATTGCAGGATGCTTAAATCAAGCATGTAAGTCAGCCTTCTGCAACTTTATCATTGTCTCTAGATATACTGGACTACATCCCATCATTGCCAAACAGCATGGTCACCAGATCTATCATTCTCAGACAGCATGCAGGGCAAAATATCTGGACAGCACCAGGTTGGGACAAGGCTGGTATAGATATTCGTTTTGAACTTTACTTTCTAGGAATCATCTAGAAGTAAAATCTCATAATATGTTACAATTATATTTAGCAGCCTGTCAGTTAAAGGGACTTTCTTCATTTTAATTTTGCTACCATTTTCTTATAAATACAAAGATGAAGCCAAAGGGAATAAGTGGTGTGCACACATGATCTGCTTGATTATTCTATTCCTTAAGGGCCATTTCCTTTAGAACACACATCCATTATCCTTTTTACAGTAGACAAATGGATCTATTTTATGAAAATTTAAAATGCACGGACTAAAATCAATACAAAGAGGCAGGTGCAAATTTAAAGAGATTTGTAATGAGAAAAAAAATGCTATAATCTGCAAGACAAATCACAGATACAAAACTGACATAACTCCTACCCCTTAAAATCAGTTCCTTTGGAATCATTTTAAAA
Source organism: Iguana delicatissima (assembly GCA_948472985.1). Classification (NCBI taxonomy): domain Eukaryota; kingdom Metazoa; phylum Chordata; class Lepidosauria; order Squamata; family Iguanidae; genus Iguana; species Iguana delicatissima. The sequence goes on from CAOKZL010000308.1 coordinate 832,440, forward strand.
AACACCTTTTTATTTGGTGTATTTGCTGTTTCCTTATAAGATGAAGGAACAATGAAAGTCTGTGGCAATCTTAGAACACCCAGCAGGGAGTAATGTGTGAAGCTAACAACGGTGTTGATTTTGGCATGTAAGTCACTACCTTCAAACATCCCTATCCATTAGTATTCATTAGTAACAGAACTGTGTATTTACCCAGCCGCTTACAGAAAACAGACCCAAAGAATCAAATTGCATGTTATAGTAACAGGAACGGTATAGTGTAATAATTGCCGGTAGAGGCAATCTTTGATTATAGGGGCCAGTAACATTTTTTGGTCTGTCAGGAATGTGAAAGCACTCACAACTCAATGCTGTTATTCCTTTTAGAAGTAATTGTTGTAGTATTCCAAAGATCAATAAATTCTTTTTAAAAAAAATAATGTGTGTAGGTTGACTTAAGAGAATAGTAACATACAAAGCTATCCAAATAAAATTTGCCCCTTCTCATAGCACAACTTTCTACACAGCAAGATAATAAATATAGAGTTGCAAGCTTCATTACTTTGGGCTCATTCGGAAGGTGAAAAAGTCTTGGGAAATTTTGAGAGTTTCTAGTTCTTTTGCTCTGATTTTATCTCCATATTCCCTGGTTTGCATCCAAACTCTTTCTGGAAATACCCCGATTTCCCTCCTTTATCTCTGACTTGTGTTCTTCCTCTTCCCCCTTCCACTGATACTAATCACTCATGCAACATTTCAGAAACTGACTTCCACCAATTTCTACTGAGCTTTCTTTATTAATTTTCACGAGCTAGAGTGAAAGTGGTAAAGTGCATTAAAAAACATCACACTAGTTAAACATAAGGATCATTTTGTTTTGGTGCACAAACATCTCTCTTTCTCTCGCTTGATCTCTGTTGAATCTGTGTCCTGGAAACAACAGCTGTGTTTGCCAATGGTGGCCATCTTAGCTAAGATAATATAGCAGGTCTCTGGTATCCACTAGAGCAGTATCCATGGATTCACTTACTCACAATCTGCTCCAGGCCTGTGGCTGCTGCTGGTGGCTGGAGTCCTTGCAGTGTGCAGGCAGGCCCCGTGCGCCTCTCTCAACTGAGGAAGGAGTTTCCCTCCCTTCCTAGTCTCAAGAGGCACACATCAAGGCATAGCTAAGATTCCCATGCCTCTCTAAGCCAAGAAGAGCCCCCTCCCCCGGCTAAGAAAGATGCATGGTGAGATGCATCTGGGCTTCCTCTGCTTCTCTTGGCAGGAAGAGAGGGAGACTCCCTGCCTAGACCAAGAGAGATAGGTAGCATCACAGAGCCAGGCTTCCTGTGCCTCTCTTGGCTGAGAAAGGAGTGTCTGTCTCCTTCCTTGGCTGAGACAAGTGCTTAGCTCTGCACAGCTGGGCTTCCCTTGCCTCTCCCGGCTGAGGAAGGAGTTTTCTTTCCTCATCAGCTGAGAGAGGGACACAGCTCCCCCTGCACCTCTCTTTGCTGAGGAAGAAGAAGGACAGTCCTTCCTAGACCAAGAGAAGCATGCAGCCAGGCCTCCCACCAGATTTAGCTCCCAGGGAGGGGGCTGCTAGCCAAGCCCCAGTGGGAAGGAAGGAGAAGCCAGGTGTCGGGGTTGCCTCCCTCCCTCACCATCTCACCTGCCTGGGGGGAAGGTCAAAATACAGCATTTGGTATTACCTGCATTTTTTACCATCAGTGTTAAGTCTGGGAATGTATCTCCTGTGGATACAGGGGACCTACTCTACATACACGCCCAAATAGAAATACATTTCATTTTGGAAAATACCATATTAATTTTAAAAAATCTGGGAAACAGGAATGGAAAATCCTTGGTAATCCTGGGAGTTCACAGGAAATAACTCAGGATAAAAAAAACCTCATGTGTATTTCCAAAATAAAATGGATTTATTAACAAAACTTGTACATTTTTGGACTAAAAGTTCCAGTGTCCATCTTCAGTTTTCTAGTCCAACAAAATTGTTCCAAGGCCAGGAATAGGCATTTCAATTAATGTGGAGTTTGCTGAAAAAAGAAGCTGCATTAAACTCATCTTGATCAGTTAAGATTATTTCAAGGCCAGTACACTACTTTTACACTGGCCCAAGGAAAAGGAATTAAGTGACCAAGGCAGCCTTTCTCAGCATGGTGTCCTCCAATTTTTCTGACTCCAATACTCCTGTTGGCCCATGCTGGGAAGATCTGATGGGAACTGTAGTCCAAAAACTCTCAAGAATATCACATTTGAGAAAGCTACATTATTGGCATTTTAAACAATGCTTCATCTGGTCAAAGAAACTGAGATCAGGTACAATTTTGAAGCCCAGACGAATGGGAAAAAGTTGGGACAAGGAAGAGGTGTGTTTGTCTTGTAACACAGCAGCAGCTACGATCTGCACAAGCTTCAGTATGACATAAGAACACAACTGTGGTGCAGATCACTGCCAAGCTGCAATTTGTGTGCCACACCTGTTGCACACCAACAGGTGAAGGCTGCCGCTGTAGAGCATCCTATGATTCCCAACAGAGTTTTGCCTCTGTGGCTCAGAAGGGGAAAAAAAGAAAAAAGAAACAGCATGCTATCTAAATGGAAACCAGACAGCTTTGAAGCTGAACAGCAGAATGGCAAAGTAAAATCTGCATGAAAAGATATAATTGTAGTAAGCACTTCCATTAGCTTCGCTGTCTAAAACACAATCTCCTGGGACTTGTATTGCTTCTCTGCAAAGTATTTTCTCACAGTTACCATTTGCAGAGCTGCTGTGACTTTATCTGAACAATTCAGCGCTTTTGGAAGATGCTCCTTCTGTCCTGAAAGAGCATATTGTGTGGGGATCAGCTCAAATGTGGGACAAAAACCTGCTGGTATATGACTTGCTGCCCCCTTTGCCAAGCAGCTTGAGACAGAAGAGTGATTAGGAAAAGGAACACATTAGTTCTAACCACAATGGCCCTTTGGTTTTTGCAGACCAAAACTTGTACTCCCCCCACCCCTACAGCTCCCAGAATTCTTCAGCCAGTGGCCATACTGTCCAGGGAATTTCGGCCAAAAAACGTTTGCCCAAAAATTATTTTTTTCCAGATCATATCCCTGACCTAGCCCAATTATAAATATTTCCACCTTCACTATAAATGTTGGCTGGGTAGCTTATTCTATTTGCAGGCCATTTCCTCACTACACTGTTATAGTGCCGTTATTCCACTTTCAACATCCTGTGGAATTCTGGGGTTTGCGGTTTACTGAGGCCAAAGACCTCTGGCTGAAAATTCTAAATGCCCCTCCCTAAACTGCAAACCCCAGGATTCCATAGGTGGAATAGTAGCACTATAACAGTGTAGTGTGGAAATGGCTATAGTCTCTTTCACCTTTTTGGTTACTTCCACATTTCCATCATCTTAGTTATTATTTATTTATTTATATCCTGCCATTCTCCCCAGATGATGATACCTTCACTTTTGTTTGAGCCAATTAAGATCCTTAGTTCCAGGACTAATTCTTTCTAAATCATTCTGCTTCTTAAATCTCAAGATATTTAAGTTTTTCCTCCCCCCCCCCCCCGCTTATAGCTAAGTAACCAAAATCTTGGTAGAGGACTAGTTTGGGAAGTCTAGTAGTATTAGATTAACTCTCTTGGAATATGTGAGATCATGAACAGAAATGCCACACAGGTATGCAAGAGACAGATAGGAAGTGGTAGTGCAAGGAGTGAACATCTGGATACTGTCATGTTTGTATCCATTTCATATGCATTTAGCCATATCATTAATTTTTTCCCTCTACATCAGACACAAGTGTGAATAAATATCCACATTTGACAGATATAATTTATAATCTCTGTACATAATCTGGAAGAAGTCCCATTTAAGTAATCCTGTTAAGTATTGGACTGTTATGCATGATTCACATTTTATGCACTAGCAAGGGCATCTAGGGAACAAAACCAATTCTTTCCAACGTACAAAAACCATTTTGTTCACATAAAATTATAAAAATAAAAGCTACTTGAAAACAGGTCTGTGAAGGCAGAGTAGAGCTTTGGAAAATTTTAAACTGCAGCTCCCAGAATCCCCCTGCCAGAAAGGCCACTTCTGGGAACTGCTATCCAAAAAGTAACTTTTGTAAACTGTGAAGTACAAGCTTAGCGCTCCCTCCCCCGTCCTCCCCTCTCCCTCTGCCCATTCCTGTCTGCTGTGTTTCACTCATGTGAAGCAAAGCTTTTGAAATTCTTCGTGGAAGGAAGATGACTTTCTTTAAGTGGAATCATATTGCCGGTTCTTCCCCTCAGGAATCCTACATGTGGTGATCAAATGAATATCCACACAGAACTAAAACCATGGAAACACAGGAAGTTCTTTCCTGTCAATTTGGCACTCATTTCTGATTTTTGCAAGGCAGAAGGACACAGAGCCAGTATTCTAATCAAAACTTTTCTGACCACCCAGCATTTCCTTACCTGCTTGCTTCTCAAGGGCTCCACAACTATTCTGATGCATAGTTCCAGATCACTGAGATAGTCTCTTTCTGTCTGAACCATTTCTGCGATTATCTTTTGCCTTCGTGCCATCATCCGCTTAGTCAGCTGTTCTTCATTTTCCAGTGGTGAACCAACTGGTCCTGAGGACCCTGCTTGGGGTGCCATTTTTTCTGCCAAAATGTAGAAAGAATTTTGTTTTTTAAAAAAGCAAGCAAGCAAGCAAGCAAAAAGCCCTTATGCTAACATGTTTATGAAAAGAGTGCTGAGGAGATATACATTCACTTGAAAACTGAAACCACTGTGTGTGTGTGTGTGTGTGTGTGTGTGTGTGTGTGTGCGCCCGCAAGTTACCTGGCATCTTACAGTTACCCTATGAATTTCATAGGGTTTTCTTAGGCAAGGAATACTCAGAGATGGTTCTGCCAGTTCTTTCCTCTGAAATATAGCCAACAGCACCTGGGATGCACTTGCAGACTCCCATCCAAATATCAACCAGGGCTGTCCCTGCTTGCTTCCAAGATCAGACAAGGTCTGGTGCCCTTAGGGCATTAGGCATTGTGTTGAGAATCAGTGTGGTATAGTTGTTTGAGCATTGGACTACAACCCTGGAGAGCAGGGTTTGATTCCCTGCTAGGCCATGGAAACTTACTGGGTGACCTTGGGTACATCACACACTCTCAGCCCCTGGAAAACCCCATGATAGGTTCACTTGTCAAAAATGACTTGAAGGCACACAACAACAATAACAACTGAGTAATCAAGAGCTGCAGGAAATTATTTTCCAACTCTTTAATAGTGGAAATAAATAACATTACTAGAAACATAGGCCATTTCCACATTACACTGTTATAGTGCTATTATTCCACTTTCAACATCCTATGGAATTCTGAGGTTTGTAGTTTACTGAGGCCAAAGAGCTCTCTGGCTGAGAATTCTAAAAATCCTTCCCTAAACCCCAGGATTCCATAGGATTTTCAAAGTAGAATAATAGCACTATAACAGTGTAATGCAAAAATGGTCCTAGGAATAGAGTTAGCCCAGGAGAGGGCAACATGTGACCCATGGACTGCAAGTTGCCCTTGAACTCTTTTTTTCCTGGCTGCTAGGCTCTCCCCCTTATTTGCAGCTACCACAAACCACACCACCCAAATTTTGGCCGCCTCAGTGAGCAATCACACTGATCTCTCTTTGCTCAAATGTTTAACTTCTTTTAAAGGCACTCTTCCATTTTTTTTTCTCCTGCAATGGAATAGCAATAACATGTGTATTTCTGTATCCTCTATGAGACATTTGGCTTCAGAGTCCTTCAAGGCTCTATGGTAAAGGAAGAAGCATCAGCAGCTTTTAGTGCCATAGGAGTTGCTGCAAATTTCAGTGGCTGATTTGACCACAGTAGGGAAATTGCCAGAAAGGCATAGTGGTTTGGGTGTTGTACTAGGACTCTGTGACCAGGGTTCAAATCTCCACTCAGTCATGAAAACCCACTGAGTGACCTTGGGCAAGTCACATTCTCCCAACCTCAGATGAAGGCAAAAATCAAGCCTCTTCTGAACAAATCCTGCCAAGAAAACCCCATAACAGGATCTCCTTAGGGCTGCCATAACTGGAAAATGACTTTAAGGCACACAACCACAACAACAACAACAACAGAAGTTATACTCCCAAAGGAGCGTAAGTCACTCAGTCTAAAGAACTTACTCATCTATGTCTTAGTTAAGTAAGTATCTTGTTCCTAATTTACTGTTCCTGTATTCATTTTGCATCAGTCAGTGAAACATCCATCATTTCCCAGGCTAAAAAGTGACAACCATATTCCAGAAAAATAAGTATGAAGACTTTTGGTCCTAGTCAAGCAGTCTAATTTTTTTTTACAGCTGGTTTTGGGTCTGCTAGCCATCAGAACCCATGAAAGCAGCTTATTCCCACACATCTATGAGAAGCTAGACTGGGTTGAATAAAGGGAAGCAATCTGAGGGAAACCAAGACCATTTCCGCACTAGACTGTTATAGCGCTATTATTCCACTTGCAACATCCTATGAAATCCTGAGGTTTGCAGTTTTGGAACGGGCCAATTGGCCCCTCCCGAAACGGCAAACCCCAGGATTCCATGGGATGTTGCAAGTGGAATAATAGCATTATAACAGTCTAGTGCGGAAATAGTCCAAGAGCTGTGAACCAGGAGCTGCAGTAGTAGGAGGAGAGAGGAGCAAATAAAAAGTAGGAAATCAAGATCAAAAGGAGCCTAACACCCTAAGGGGGTATTGATCTTAGAAGCTAAGCAGAGTCAGCCCTTAGTACTTGGATGGGAGACCACTAATGAATACCAGGTGCTGTAGGCTATATCTCAAAAGAAGGAACTGGCAAAACCACCTCTGAGTATTTCTTGCCTAAGAAAACCCTACGAAAAATTCATGGGGTCGCCATAAGTCAACAGGCAGTTTGAAGGTATACAGGCACACAAAATATAAGCAACAGGTACTAAAACGTACCAGAGCTCAGGAAGACCTTTTTGCCTGAGGCAAGGCTCAGTTAAAAGAAGAAGCCTCTACATTCCTTACTGTCCAGAGCCAGCTTGATTCCCCATGTGCGTATTAGCACACATGCTTTTCACTCCAGGAGTACTGGATGCCCCACGCAGTGTTTAGAACAAGTAGGTCAATAGTTAATTACATGGGGCACCTGCACAAAACTCCAGAAACTTCTGATATGAGCTGTGACATAACGACCCACTTCAGGCATACATATTTCAGCTTAATAAGCTGAGATATGCACAAGTTTTCTGCCTGAATATGCCATCCTCACGTCACTCGTTCTTGATGTACTATGACCAAAGACTTCCTATATTAATTAACCATAGTTTCCTCTTACTAAATTTGGAAATTATAAATGCCAGGATTAAACAACTTTGAACTGTTCCTAGATCAGCCTGATGTAAAATCTATTTGTTTTCATTTGTCAAATGTTAGAAAGACATAACAAAAACACAAATGAAACATTATTTATTATTTGTTTATTACTTAATTATTTATAAAACCTGAAGAAACAGGTGAGTAAAACAACACAATATATTACACAATCACAACATCTGTGGTCATTCTTGTCACAAGAGTGAAATTTGTTGCTCGGCAGAGAATCTAGATTAGCAAAGCAACATGAGCAAGGAGTTAAGGGAAGGCAAAGTGTTGTCCTGCAGCAGAAATAGGTCAATACCTTGTGGAGATCCAAAGTGAGGCAAAACACATTTACCTCACCGACCTTATATACACGCATTTAAATGTTCAGAAAACAATTAACACTTAGTTCGAAGCGCATCTTTTCTGTCTGGTATCTATCAACATTAAACGGTCCCAATCTGTTTATCATTTTCAGATAGTGTGCAATAATTCAACAGGAACTTAGGTGTTTGATTTTCTTGGAAAGTCTGTTAGCTTAAACAAGAAATGCAATGAACAATTGCAAATCAAGGAGGAAGCTCCCTTTTCTCACCTATATGTTAAAATACAGGATGGAGCCAAGGCTCATAATCTAGCCTATGTGACCCTTTCGTTTCCAAGGAACTGACACCTCGGGACTTTTGAGTTCAGATTAGAAAAAGGGAATTTCTAGTTTTGAGAGTGAAGGCTTCATCATTATTATTTGTATCACATTTTCAGAATTCTAAATATATAAAGATCCACTTTTTCTAAGGAATTTTGTTTCAAAACAAGATATATATTCTCCAGAAAGGTATGTATAACACACACACCCCTGCACAGGATGCTAAACACCATGAAAATTCACTAAAATAAGTTAGGCTTTTCTACTCATTTATATGCAGTGTCATTGAAATGCCTGCCCAACACATGTCTACTCACTGAATTCAGTGACATTTACTCCTAATGAAACAGGCAAAGGCTGATGCCTGGGCATATCAACCTATCTCTTTGACATACATTTCGGCTTAACCTCTTAGTGCTTAATTCCTGTTGAAATTAAGCCTAAATATGTACACTTTCATTTGCTCATATTTGTCCCTTAAGGTGATACTGAAAGCCAATGTGGTGTAGTGGTTTGAGCATTGTACTATGACTCTGGAGACCAGGGTTCAAACCTCTGCTCAGCCATGGAAACCAACTGGATAATTTGGGCAAGTCACACTCAGGCCCTTTCCACACCTTACCTTCTTCCGGTGCTGGGGTGCGGGGATTGCGCGAGCAGCCTCCGGTGAGAGGCTCTCGCATCCAGGGTCCTTCGGCTCTGCACAAGCTGCCTGCTTGCGTGAGAGCCCTGCCTCTTCCTTCCGCAGTTCAGCCTGGGACCTTCCCAGGCTGTGCTGGGGCAGGAAGCATGACCAGTGCGGCTCCAGAGGCTCCGCATGCCAGGTAAGTGCGCGCAGGGCCCGGAAGCAGTGCGCAATCGTGCACCATTTTCGGCTTCTAGCCGAAAATGAAAAGGTGTGCAATTGGCGCCTGTTGGCCCCTGGAGTGTCGTGCGATTGTGAGTGTGTCATGCAGATCACTCCTCGCAATCATGCGACACTCTTGGCGCCCTTTCGCATGGAAAATGCGATGTGAAAAGGGCCTCAGCTCAGAGGAAGGCAAAGGCAACCTCATCCTGAACAAATCATGCCAAGAAAACCATGGCATAGGTCTGCCTTAGGGAAGAGCTTTCCAAACTTTTCATACTGGTGACACACTTTTTAGACATGCATCATTTCACGACACAGTAATTCAGTAAATATTCAGTAAATGGAGGCAGCCCCTTCGCCAGGGCCTGGTTTGCCACCACCCTCGCTGGAGTCTTCCTTGGCCCAGGGTGCCAGGAGAGGCAGCCCCTCCATCCGTTACACTTGTGTGACACACCTACAAACTACAACCAACACACTAACATGTTGCCACACACAGTTTAGAAAGCTCTGCCTTAGGGTCTCTATAAGTCAGAAATGATTTGAAGGCCAATATCAACAAAGTTGATATTCCTGTACTTCCCCTCCCTCTTCTCCTGGTCCTCCCTATTCTACTGAAGTCTCCCCGATGATCTGCATTTGGAGCAAGTTCCTCAGGGCAAAGACCCATAGTTGTGTTTTTTTTAATATTCTTTTATAAAACACCGTATGCATTTTTTCTGCTCTACTACAGAAGCAATGTAAACAGTAAACAAAAATAAACATAGGTGTGCATTCACAAGTACAGGTTCCAATTTTCTATTACAGAAGTTTCAAGTGCAAAAGTAATCCAATTGCACTCCATTCTTTTGGTTGCAGTACGCTGGCACTGCAGTGGATTAAGACTAGTTAGATATCAATAAAACTATTTTATTGTATTATAATTACAGTCATCCCTCCATATTTGCTAGAGGTACGGGCGCAGGACCCTTGTGAAAGTGAAAAACCCTTGAATAACTCTAGGCCCTCCCAAACCACATTTAACACACAAGAAAGTATGGTTACCATATTCAACCCACCATGGATTCCTTTGAGGCATCAGAAGGCGGAAGCGGGTGGCTGGTGGGGCTTACTGCCACCTCCACTGCTGTCTCTCACCATTTTTAATAAGGACTTACAAGGCTTGTTTGCAGCTTCTCAGTCTCATGAGGCTTGCAGTCCTTATTAAAAATGGCATAGGGAGGCAGCAGAGGTGACAGCAAGTAATCCGTGAACAATCAAATCCGCAAAAGTGAAACTTGCAAATATGGAGGGCTGACTTATTGATTTACAGGACTGCAGAGTGGGGGTGAGGCAACGCTTACTATGTGATTCCTTTAAAGGATAAAAGAAAATCAGAAGTGAAGACAAACAGGTTGAGAAATGCAGATGCCAAGTAACTAACCTATCAGTAACAATCTTTATCTATGAGATATGAATCTTCTCTTTATATCCTATCCTGTCAAATACACAGTTTCACATTTTGACAATAACATTTGTCCAAATGCTCCTTTGTTTTCAGTGAACCTATGACCTGAGAACGCAGCTGACAGTTTGTATGTCCTAAGCCAGGCATTTTATGAGCATTGTTGAAATAGTTATGGCATGAAAGTTGGAAGAATAGCAAATACAGCTTCCAAACCCAAGGAAGCAGCCACTTTTCTGGATGATACATTTGCATCTATAGCCATGTAGAGGTAGGGAGGGGGGAGTATTGCTTTGGCTCTGCGCCACCACACAATACAATCGAAGCTAGCATTGCTTGTCCTTGGAGGTGTCAGATTACATGCCTGCAAGGCTCTCAACAAGGGATGACATTGCCAGGTGAGCTACCTGTCTCCTTTGTAACTACAAAATCTCTGGGGGGGAAATAGAAATGTAATAGTAAAAAAAAGGAACAATTATTCAGCCACAAAGCCAGGAAGCCATAAATCTCAGCACTTACCTCCACAGGTGTAAAGGACTCTCTGACCGAAAGGAGGGTTTAGGAATATATTTTTGTGAGTTTGGAAAGCTCTCAGCAAGCTTTGCTGCTCTAGGGACTGCAGCAACTCCCTGTGAATCACCGTGCAAGAGGTGGGGGACAGTGGAGGGACAGGCTGCAGGGGGAGGGTCCAGAGCCAGGTGTGGATTTTCCAGTCTTTCCGCTGGGAGAATTAGCAAGCTGGAGAAGGATTCTTCCATTCAAGGGGTGGAAGAAGCCTACAAAGTGTGCAGGGTTTCAGAAAAAAGCAATGTACCCTGCTGTGCTGTTTCAATTTTGATCATGAGTGCATAAAGGCATATATTTTAAGTCATTCATTCCCAATGTATTTTGAAAGGAGTATACTGATACCTGTCATGGAAATCTGAAGGGAACTGTTTTAATTGGAGTTTGGAAGTTTTTTTTCAACTAGCACTCCCAGAATCCCCCAAACAGCACGGCTACTGGGCATTCTGACAGTCCAAAAAAGTAACTTAACTTCTTGGTTAATGCTAGGCTACTGAAAGTTTACATACCCGCCGACTGTCCCAATTTGGCAGGGACAGTTCTGATCAATTCTCAATTATCTCGCTTTTCTAGCTGCTTTAAAAATGTCCCAGTTTCTTTTTCTTCCTTCTACTTTCCCCCTTTGTCCTCAGCTTACTTCAATTGCTGCAAACTAAGTTCAAAGTGCAAATGTTGTTTCCACTCAATTAACTCAGCAGGGGGAAGAACAGAAGAGAGGGCAGAATCTTTCCCTTCTCTGTAGGCTTCGGTAAAAGCAAACGTAGGCAGCCTCTCCCAACTTGTCTATTCCTCCTCATTAATAACTGTTGCTATCTTGAGAACATTCTGAGGTTACTTGGCCACACGTCTTGGTTTTCATCTATGAAATGTTGGTGGGTACAAGTTTACCATTCAGTGAGTTGTCATGTCGGTAATTTCTAGCCATAAATTCCGAGGAAGAGAAGAACAGCCAGGCACAGCTCCATTGCGCCTGAGCCCAACAGCTGATGAAAGGCCTTCTCTCCATTCCAACTCCCACTAGGGTGGCCTTGGAGGGAGAGAAGAACGGGCAGTATCTGTTGGAATAATCCCTCCCTCCACTGCCATCACCTTTTCTTTGTGCTTTTTGTCTTTTTAGATTGCATCAAGGAACTGTCAAATCAACAACTTGTAAGCAGCTTTGGGAGACTTCGCTGAAGGGCAGGGTATAAATAAATATCTATATAAATAACTAAATATACAGTTAAGCTCCAGATGATACATGCACTCACTCACACACCTGCTTCTGGAAAGGCAGAGAAGAAATGGGGCCAGACATAAGCACACAATTGGAAATCCTGAACAACGTCATGGCATAGTTACAGACATCATGTTAAGGTTAGATATGACTTAAGAGTCTACAGTATACTTTCATAGTTCTTTCATGATCACTAACTGCCATGGCTCTATCTTCAGAAATCCTGGGATTTATAGTTTAGTGAGTTCCTTCAGATTCTTTTCTAAAGGATTCTAGTGCAGTCCCCTGAACTGTAGTACTTGAGCAGAGAATTCAAGGTACTTCATATGACTTTTGTAGGATGCAGTCTTGGCAACTGAACTAATATTAAACTGCTATATGTGTAGTGTCAACATATTCAAAAAGATCAAGAGTAGCCTTACATGTTCCCTCTCTTTTTATGCACAAATTCCCCTGTCTTCTCCTACAAGGCTCAACTGTGGTTAATCTCTGTATGAACACCATGGTTGATGCTACATAACCAAGGATTTCTTCAAACTAGGGGTTGAAACAGATAGGAAGGGACTTGGGGCCTTTCCGCACTACACTGGTATAGTGCTATTATTCCACTTTCAACATCCTGTGGAATTCTGGAGTTTGTAATTTAGAGAGGGGCATTTAGAATTCTCAGCCAGAGAGCTCTTTGGCTTCAGTAAACTACAAACTCCAGAATTCCACAGGATGTTGAAAGTGGAATAATAGCACTGTAACACTATAGTGCGGAAAGGCCCTTGGTTAGCATTAACTATGATTAGTATAATTACTGATGGAATTCTATTGCTAATTAAGGCTGGTGCTGAGAAATGTAGGGAGGTTGATGCATGAGAGTATGGGGAAGCATATTACCCTATAGCCTACTCTTGTTATCCTAGCCATGTTTCAGAGACTGATCCTGTATAGAAACAATACTAATCCAGTAGTTTGTGTTTGTTTCCATCCATCTGATTGTTCCCAACCATCTGATTTAGCCCTCAGTAAAATGCTAGAGAATACCTGATTTGTGAGTATTTTCCTTAACTTAAATAGCTTAGCTAGATCTGGGGATATCTCTCAATGTTAAGTGCACTTGAACAGAATAAATATTATAGTCTCTGTGACCTTGAAGGAACTGCCAGAAAATCTAAGGCTGCTCTGCTACTATCACATTTAGTGACAGATTTCTGATTAGGTAATCCAAAACTCCAGTCCCCTGATCTGAAATTTCAGTGAACTACTTTCTGCAATAGATATTAAAAAGGCAGCTAACTTCTACAAGAAAGATCTGCTGTCAGTCCCCTGACTTTAGATTCTTTGAGTAGTTATGAGTGTGGAAAGCTCATGAAGGGAGAAAAAGTGAAATAGATAAGAGAAGATTATACTTTCTATGAGTTGTTTCTGATGGACTCGTGTGCATTTTCTCCCTCCAGATTGTGGTGATTTCTAATGTCAATAAACAAAGATTAGACTCTGCACCCATTAGTCTTTCTGAAAGCTATGAGGTGCTTTTTACATTATTTCGAAAGGAAGGTGGCCGCAGAATTTATTCAATGGAAATTCTTCAGTAAAACTCAAACTCTCCAACATTCTGATGCCATGAGGAATGCATCATATGGTGAAAGTGGAAAAACACACCAAGAAAATAAAAAATAACAAACTGTACAAGCATAACCAAACCTCTCATATGGAAGTCTCTTGTTATGTGAATATATACAGACACTTTCATAGAATCACAGGACAATCAGAGATATTGTAAAGTAATCTAATCCAAAATTCCCTTGCAGCAGCCTCCTCCGTATCCAAATTGTCCTTTTAGCGCAGGTCTCAATTAGTTCTGAAGAGCAAACTCATTTCCCAACTTGTAAATATCTGTAAAATTGGTACTAAAAAAATAGATCTACCATTTGCCACATTTGCCACTGCACCATGCTGGTAGATCAAATTTGAGGTCTAAATTACTTATGAATCCACACTAATTAATTGCTGGAGGTCTTGGTTCTTCAGTCTCACAGAAAATCTTCCAACTGAGGATGGTGAGTCAACTGTGGCCTATGCTGGACAGAGATCATCTGGCCACATTATCCATGTCCTGCTGACCTACAGATTGGGCTACTGCAATATTTTGTCTATTGGCTGCCTTTGAGGATGGTCAGGATTCAGAATGTAGTACAAAATGAGGCTGGTACAATGCTAATTCTTCTCTGGGAGCTTTATTTAATTCCTATATTTATTTCTTGCCAGTGACTATCTGTATTTTTCCACTCTTTTGCTAAGTGATTTCTATTTAATTTTTATTGCTGTTTTTATAGTACTGATTGATTGCTGTTTTCTGTTATTATTTCTGTTATTATACCTTTGTGACTGCAGGTTTTAATGCAAACTCTCCTGCACTCATCATTGCACTGAATGGTGCCTGAAAAAATAAATATATAAATGATGCTATTATTCACAGTGGCACCTGATTCAAATTTATCAGTTTGCATAAATGTGTTTAGCTTATATTTCAAAGTCAGTTTGATTAATCACCTCATATGATCTTACAGTCTAATTTTATGACTCTATTACTGATTGGTTCACTAAACCTATTTGATCAATAAGAGATTTACCTAGACATCTCTTAGATATCAGCTGAATAGGCTCATGACGTACTGTAAAAATTGGGCCTGAGACTTTTAGTCCAGGCTATACCAGTCTGAGACCTAATTACCTGCAAAGTACCAGATCCTGTTTGATCTTGAAAGCTAAGCAGGGTCAACCCTATATAGCACTTGGATGGAAGACTGCCAAGGAATCCCAAGTGCTGTTGGATAGGACACATTTCAGAGGAAGACAGTGGCAAACCACCTCTGAGTATTCCTTGCCTAAGAAAACCTTTAAGAATTCATGGGGGTCACCATAAGTGAACAGGCAACACTCATACCTCAACCCGATGCTCTCAAAATGTGTCAGACTCCAACTTTGACCATCCCCATGAGGGCACCAGGTGAAGAAGGCCATTTTTGGCTCTTCAAAATGCAGACTGAGGTTGCAGTCCTCTGGGGTTGGATTAGGCATCACCTCCCAAACTATGACATTAGAGAGGACAGTCTGATCAATTCCTCATCCCTCTCAGTTACTGAGGAGGAACACCGGGAAGAGACACGTGGGAGGTGTAACACTGGATGCAGAGAAAGTGGACATGGATCTACTTGATCCACAACACAACCATAAGCCCAACGTGAAGGAGATTTTAGACCAGTTTAGAAGGCACAAGATGTTATGATTATGCCCGCTGCAACATGTGTGCAACATCAAAAACACACTCAGACACACACACACACATGTATTTTTCTTCTTAAAACTGCTTTTCTCTTAGTTTTCAAAGAAGCAAGTCATGTTAGCCTCTTGCAGCATAAAAAGGAAGAAGGAAGGGGGGAGAAAAAGAAATGAGGCAGTGCTTTAAGACTGATGGTTTTAATTTTCATATGTAATATTGCTCCCAGAGTAGAGTTGGCATCTGAGTTTGTAGCAGGGTCTTGTCCCTGTATTATCATCCACGATAGACATCCTATTATGAGTACTTGTTTAAGATTTGGAGGCTGTCTGTAGGCCAATAAAGGCCTGCCTCCTAGGGCTTGTGAGAGGGCTGTGTTATTTTCCCTAATTGATTGTAGCCCATTAATGATGCTTTTGAGTTGTTTCAGCTGGGGACTGTAGGTGACCACTGAGGTATTCTGCCATTTAATATCTTTGGTTTGTCTAGTAATAAACGGTTCCTGAGTATTAATCTTGCCATGTTAATTTGTTTCTTCATCACCTTAGGTGGGTATTGTAGTTTGAGAAATGCTTGTTGTAAATCCAAGAGGTTTGAGTCTCTGCCTTGTGGGTCTGAGCATGATAGCGTGGAAACTGGAGGCACATAAGTATGTATAGTGATCAGTGGGTTTTTGTTACGAGTGTGGTGCTTAAAAGTCTATTCTGTAACTGCATAGCGGTGTCAAGAAACTGTATTTGTTATGTGAATTTTCCAGGCTCAGGCTGATGGTTGGTGGAAGTTGTTGAAATCCTGGTGGAACTTCTCAAGTGACAGCTTTCCATGTGGCCAAAATACAAAGATATAATCAAGAAACTGTAGGTAAAGGAGAGGTTTTTGGGTGCATGTGCCGAAGAAGTGTTGTTCCAGGTCAGCCATAAAGATGTTTGCATACTGTGGTGCCATACAGGTGGCTGTGGCAGTGCCATTGACTCTTGGTTACTCTGGTTACTGCAATCACTGGTGTCTCCTTTCTTGGTGACTGGAATTATATTGAGTGCTTCCAGTCTCTGGGACCAGTAACTATTTGGAACATTTTGGCCATTTCACTAGACTGCTATAGTGCTGTTATTCCACTTTCAGCATCCTATGGAATCCTGGGCCTTGCAGTTCAGGGAGGGGCCTGGGATGTTGAAAGTGGAATAATAGCATAACAACAATCTACTGCGGAAATGGCCTTAGCCTGGCTCCTCACCAAAAGCCTGTCTGTCATGAGATACTCTACCAGCAGCACTGCTGCCATCAGCACAGCCTCTTGCCTCAGAGGAGCACACACTCCCACCACCGCAGAAGGGTAGTGCCATTGGTAGGATGAACACTATTAGATATGAGAAAATTCAGTAGTATGCTAGGAAAAACGGTAAACTCCAGTTCTGGTGCAACTGGAACTAAGTCAAACTAGCAAGTAAGCTCTGGTGCACCAGGAACTACATCCTATTATAAGAAAGCAAGGTGTATAACTGTTGAATAAGACATAGGGTAGGAAAGGACATAATACACATCTAGCAGAGTTGGTCCTGTACATAGCCCTGACACAGCTATCTATTCACATGGTGTTTGCCTGTCTGATACAGGTATGTTCTGTACAACTAAAGCATTCTGCCAGATAGCCTTTACATATAAGGAAATGCAATATTTACTCTACACTACAGTGTCCTTTAGAAAGCAGCGGGGGGGGGCAGAAGAGATTGGAGAGAACAAAACACACTATTGTTTGTCAGAATGATATACTTTTCACTGGAGGAAGAGAGCGTATAAAATATGGCTTTAGGGCAGCAGAACTAGGTCGGTTCAGTATTACACTGCAGTGTTACAGAGTGGATTCCTCCAGCAAGGCAAACAGAAATCACATAGTGCGTGTAGTTACTGAAGCTGCAGCCCAGTGCACATTTACTTGAGGATATGGTATTGAAGTCAGTGGGACTTACATTGAAGTAAACATGCAAAGAATCAGATTATTGTATAATCTGCCCATTTCCAGATGATTCTTGTTCTAGAAAGTCAACTTAGTGATATATGTGTACATATACACATACCCCATAGATACAGCGTGGCATATCTGCAAAAGCAGATTTCTGAGAAATAATTGGGATGACTTTAGAATAAAGTAGCATCAGGGACTGTAACTTATACAAGAGGTGAAACGATTCTTCCCAGAGGGGAATATACACAAGACAAAATGTCATTATACTCATTTCTGGTCTCAAGGGCATGGAGGTGGGAAAATTAATGCTGCCTTAGAGCCTTTGTTTGAGATCAAAACAAGAAGATCCAAAACAAAAGCAAAGCAAGGATTTCTGAAGACAATCATTCCTGAATTCACTTATTATTTAATTTTGTATGATCTTAAAAGGTTTGTATATTTCAGTATTACCTTTGAAATACATTTAAGCATAGAACTTTACTTCCACTAAAGTATTATACTCAGTATAGCATTACAGGTAGTGTAAAATTGTATTTAATTACATATAGCATGAAGAGATAGACTAAATGTCACTCCAGGTCCCATTTGTCTTAGTGGTGCTACAATTAGAGAGCTCTTTGAAAAATACCAACTGGATATCGTTGTTGTTGTATGCCTTCAAGTTATTTGTGACGTATGGAGAACCTCAGGCAAGCCTATCACAGGGTTTTCTTGGCCAGATTTGTTCAGAGGTTAGCCTTTGCCTTTTTCTGAGGCTGAGACAGTGTGGCTTGCCCGAGGTCACCCAGTGGATTTTCATGGCTGAGAAGGAATTTAAACTCTGGTTTCCGGAGTAATAGTCTAGTGCTCAAACCACTACATCACACTGGCTCTCTCAAGTGAATAAACTAAATAGGTATTTACTAGAAAATGTTCCTCTTGCCCCTCCCAACCCCCACAATCACATACGGGCTTCTGACAATTGCCCAACTTCTACCACCACCTAAGTTAACAGCTGCTACTACCATGCAAGGTGTTCATATAGTAGAATTGTTGGGAAACACTATACCATTCAGAAATGCAGCTGACAGTCCTTCCCGCCTCCCCATTTGCCCGTCTCATTTTACCTTGCAATTTCTGGCTGTATTCACTTCTGTCAGACTGACTCCTCCTCAAAGTCCCAGAGTTGTTGTGGTCCCCAGAAGTATCACTCTCCACCACTGTGTCCGTCTTCCTTCTCTCCAGCATGTACAGCCTGTGCCTTAAGAAGGTCAGGTTCTTTTTCTTGGCTCCCCCGCTTTCTTTTCCAAGAGGAGGATCTTTGGTTTCCATATCCAGGCAAGAGCTGCTAGTGAGGAGATTTTGTTCCTCACCCCCACTTGGTTGGAAGTTAAACTGGTCCCCTTTGGGCTGGTGGTGTGCTGTGCCTGCCCGTTGCTTGGGCGAAGGAAACCGCTTCTTGCATTTGGCACCTGTCTCCTTCAAAGACCTGCCAAAGTTCACTTCTTACCTGGCTCACCTGACTGCCACCTCTGCAGCCTAGCAGGACTCCACCCCTATGAAGTCATTCTTTAGAACACTGAACCAGACACCTGTTACCTGAGAGACTTGCAGCACAGGGCATGGCACAGCAGCCAGGGAAGCTCTTCCTCACCAGCCCCTTTTCCAATCATAGGGCCTTTTGCTCTTGCATTTTTGCAAAGAAAAACACACATCCTTGTTTTAAAACTTATGCCATGAAATAAAAGAGCCTAGTGTTTTATGCCTGTTTGCTTAACCCAATACCCTTTATCCCATCCCCTTAGGTAAAGGTGATGGGAAGTCCACAGATATTTCCACTTAACCTTTAGTGGGCATCTGAGTCATTGTTATGCAAGAGAAGGTACGAGGATCTCCATTCTCGTGCTTAAGAACTTTAGGGCCAGCCTAACAGAACTTTGTTGCCTGAACTGGAACAGCAAATTTTTTCCCACTCCCCAGGTCAAGACAAATAATAAGACCAGACAAATTACTTTTTTTTTCTTTTTCTGGCAAGCGAGGCAGAAATTCCCACAATCTCCTTTTGACTTCCTTGCAGTAAAAGTAAAATAATTATATATGCAGTTACTAACAGGTCGCTGCCTTTCTGTGACACCCAAAATCAGTTGCCTGAAGCAACTGACTCATCCCATTTAATAGAAGGGCCAACCCTATTCTTAATTATAAGAGCCAAACTATATGCTTCATTTTTTCCTTTTTTAAAAATTCTAACTCTTCCTTAAAGATGATTTCCCAGCCATAGTATCCTCACAAGACCCCTGCGAGGCTCAGACACAGTCATGGCCTTAAGGCCTCTCAATGAACTTCATAGCTGATTTGAACCTGATCCTTCAGTATGACATAAACAACCGTTGCGCTGCAAACCTGACTGTTCTGTAGTCACATGGGGAGAATTAAGTCTGTGGAAGTCTGTGCAGCATGAATGAGTGCGTAGAGGGGAAGGAAATGAACCCACTCTGCTCTCTGCCCTAAACTTTTGCTCCAGCGTCAACATTATTATAATCGTAGCAGTTTCTCTCACTGGGGCTTTGTAACCAGAATTGTAATCAGAGTGTGAAAACCTCTATCCTGTTACACAAGTGTGTCTTGGCTTGTTTCAGCTCCTTCCTCTCACACCTCAATTAACAAAGTGTCGTCACCCCCACCACCACCCCGCCACATCTGCAGATTTGACATTCATAGGTTTGTCAGTTTCTCCAACCCCTGTGCCTTTCCACTTCAGGGCTTTTTTCCCCAGGCGAATCTTCCCCCTTGGCTGCTCCAATTAGGCTGTGCAGCCCTTTACAAACCCACCTCCTCCTCCACTACCACCAGCTGAGGACAGTTTGCAGCCTGATTTATCAGAACTACAAACCCAGTGCCACCCCCCCATATTCAAGGAAGGAGATGAGTGAGACACAGGAATTATAGGGCCACTGTGCTGACCCACCCTTTCCTTCTTCTTTCCCTGACCTGGTTTGGACCCTAGGTGCCCATTCTCACTCAGAAGCATATCGCCCTGTATTCAACAGGGCTTGCTGCAAATAAATGCTTACGCAGAGGTTCTCAACCTGTGGGTCCCCAGATGTTTGTGGACTCCAGCTCCCAGAAGCCCCAGCCACTATGGTCAATGCTCAGGGCTTCTGGGAGCTGAAGTCCAAAAACATCTGGGGACCCACAGGTTGAGAACCACTGGCTTACAGGATAGTGGTTAGACTGGACAATCCTATACATATCTGTTGCTGTTGCATGCTTTTAAGTTGTGTCGGACTTATGGCAACTCTCAGGTGAACTTACCCTAGGGTTTTCTTGGCAAGAAGGGTTCTGAGGAGGTTTGCCTTCCTCTTAGACGGAGAGAGTGTGACTTCCCAAGGTAACTCAGTGGGCTTCCATAGTTGAGTGGGGATTTGAACCTGGCTTTCCTGGAACTGTTGCCTGGCTCTCAAAACACTACATCATGGTTATATATGTCTGCTCATAATAACCCTCATTTAGTTTAATGGGAAGAGCCAGGCTTGTGTGGTTTGAGCGTTAGACTACAACTCTGGAGATCAGAGTTCAATTCCCCACTTGGCCATGGAAACCCACTGGGCGACCTTGGGTGCTTAACATACTCTAAGCCCCCAGAAAACCCCATGATAGGTTCGCCTTAGTGTTGCCCTAAGTTGGAAATGGCTTAAAGGCACACCACAACAAAAGCAAGTTTAATGGGACTTGTTCTCACTCAGTGTGTAAAGGGCTGTGGCTCTAGAGATATTAACTGCACCCCCTGCTAGTTTGAAATGGAGGGGGGGCAGATAAATGTAGATGTTGGAGAAGAAGTGCACTACCTAGTCATTTTCATACACTAATAAATTTGCCTTTTTTGCAAATTTGAACACTGGACAGTGCTTGCCATTTGTTGGCCTGGTTTCAGCAACTGCAGCTTGGGCACATCTGCAAACCCACACAGCATCTGCAGAGGATAGTAGGAGGTAGGATATGTGCAGAATGTCATGTTCTGTCATCCTTCCTCTCCTTCATAGTAGAAGCTTTATTCTGCATCTTAATGGTCTTCTTTAGCCTTGAACAATTACAGTTTTATGGCCTCCTTTATTTTTGCCAGGAATTATCAAAGACACAGGAAGAATCTTGAGTATGTCCTCAGAACAAGTAGCTAGTATGTGTCTTGTCTGGACTTGGTTTAGGGACAAATGTGAAAAACCTGGCTTTGCCCAACAGTGCTATGATTTAATTAGGTTAGTTTTGATTTAGCCTGTATTTTTTAAATCTTGTTATAGCACCTGTTCCTCCAACACTCAAGAAAATAGTTCTGAGCAAGGACAAATGAAGAGGCCACCTTGCTGAAGTTAAACGGACCTGTTAAATATATGTTATTTCAATATTGTGTTCATAAATATTCTAATGCTTACATGTTGCATGCGAGGTTATTGCTGTATAAAATTTGCAATGTTCATCTGGGTCTTTTAAATATGTTTTATGAACAAACTGTAGTGAGCCTTGGTTTGGGTTCAGTGCATTTCACTCTGTTTCCCAGAGACAGGACAATTACAATGGAATCCTTGTTGCTGTTTGCTTTCAAGTCGCTTCTGACTTATGGCGACCCTAAGGTGAACTTATCCTCGAGCTTTCTGGAGCTGAGAGTGTGTGACACATCCAAGGTCACCCAGTGGGTTTCCATGGCTGACCAGGGAGTCAAACTCTGCTAACACTCAAACCACTGCACCATGCTGGGTCTCCGAATGTAGAATGCATTAGTTAATGTAGAATTAGAATGTAGAATGCATTAGCTTTAAAATTTTAATTCTATTACATTACATTAAGGCCATTTCCACACTAGACAGTTATAGCACTACGATTCCACTTTCAACATCCTCTGGAATCCTGGGGTTTGCAGTTTCGGGAGGGGCCACCTGGCCCCTCCTGAAACTGCAAACCCCAGGATTCCAGAGGATGCTGAAAGTGGAATTGTAGTGCTATAACACTCTAGTGTGGAAATGGCCTAAGAGGAGAAAATAAGGATTACATTCATGTTAAAATTTAAGTTAAATGACTGCATTAAAAATTGGATGAAGATGGATAATGCCGTCAATTATTTTATTTTCCCAACTCCACTTGTCCTTGTTTTGATCTTGGCTAGAAACAAATTACTGCATAATTTTTGGGAAACCCTATTTTTCATTCATCATTGACAATACCTCTTTTGTTTTCTCTTTTATTTTGTTTCTCCCTCTCTTAAAATCTCACATCTTTCCCTTCCCTTTCTCTATGCCTGATTCCCACAAGGGTTGGCTGCTACATGGATCCCGGCAAAAATCTCAAAATTAGGAGTCTGAACACTCATTTTCATGAAAAAGGAACCTCAATGTCAAAGGCAGGCAAAGTGCAACCTCCCCAAAGCTAATCTTATGGCCCTCAGCCCTTCCGGACTCCCTGGACTGGTGTTTTTGGCCAAACAAAGAGGCTGAACTAAAATAAACAAAGGTTTTTATAGCCATTTGTATTTATTAAACCATCTGAAGAAATTAATAATAAGGCACACATATATATATGATTTATAAACTGGATCTATACTGTTTTTAATACCAATTTAAACTGAGTAGGATATATTTTCAATTATTACTGCACTTAGGTTCTCCTTAAGTTGCTTTGTGTGAGAAATGTCTTTCTTTGGATTAAAATGCTCATTGACTTAGTTATTCATTTATACCCCACCTTTCCTCCAGGGAGCTCAAGGTAGTTCTAGGGTAACTGAGCAAGTTAAATGAGTATTTACTTCAAAATTTGAAACATTCTTCTATTTCTTGAGGTGCGACAGAAGAAAGGAAAGTCAAATTTTCATTACTGCCTATGTAGCAATCTAAAGATTAATCCTATGTATGCATATGTGTCTCAAAGTCACCTGACTACGTATGGCTACCCTATGAATTTCATAGGATTTTCTCAGGCAAGGAATATTTAGAGGTGATTTTGCTAGTCTCTTCCTCTGACATACAGCCTACAGCACTTGGTATTTGTTGGTAGTCTCCATGCAAGTGCTAACCATGGCTGACCCTGCTTAGCCTTCAAGATGAAAGGGGATCTGGGCCCTTTAGGCCTCCCAAAGATTAAGTGTTTCATTTGCACAAAGAGCAGTTTAGGGGTCACAGATGAGAAGTGTCTGATGGGATGTTTAAAAAGCACCAGATATTTGCCTTTGGAGCAGTGATACTAAAATGGCTGGCATGCCCCTTAACTAAACAGATTATCTGAAATCTAAGACATAATGAGATATACTGAAAGATGTGTCAACCGTTTTAACCTAATGCATTTATCTTTAGGAGTGGAAATACAAGCCATGTATTTCCCCCTACAGTTTACAAGCATGCATTATCCTCATGTTAATTGCAACCTTACTGATATTAATGTCCATATGAATTTTCCATATGTATATCAGATAGCTTTTTTCCTGATCAAGAGAACAGGTGCTAATCTCCACATAGAAAATATTGGTTCTGGGTTTCCAAGCAACAATATTAGAAGCATATCAGAGATTATTGTTATGCAGCCAATGCTAATCTTTGTCTTGCGTCTCCAGTGATGACTGTACCAAAGGCATTATCATGGCTCTGGAAGCTGCTAAGTAAACACGTTGTTCCTTGTCACTGGCTCCTTGTCACTGGAGCATGGCGTTTCTTCATAACCTATTGCTAATAATATTTGGATAGGTCATACAAGCATTTAATCTCCCTTTTTAAAATAATTCCAGTTTGGTCACTCCATTTGCAAAATGAGATGCTGTCACGAAGTAAGAGAGAGTGAGGCTGGTGTAGTGTTAGGTCTGGACTAGGGCTCCGAAGAATGGTTTGACTTTTTGCTTGGCCATGGAGATGCACTGGGTGACACTGGGCAAGTCACTGGGCAGCGTCATAGAAGGACAATGACAAATCCTCTCTGTACCCAAATAACTTTTATTGGTTTTATATATTATTCCAAATGTCATATATATAAATATAATCAACCATCAGCAGTATTCATTAAGTATATAATGTCTCTACATTTATTTAATCCACTGTAATATAAGAAAGCTCATTTAAGTTAATTCATATAAAGAAGAGATCTTCTATTTATGTTATTATTATTCAATCATACATACTTTGTGTCAAACTTACATTACTTTGACCAACCTATATTCCATTATATATTTTGTATATTTTAGCATAATATGAAATTAATTAATTCTTCTTTTAAGAGATTCTAAATCTAAAATCTAACCTCTTGATATCTTCTCCTTGAGTTCCACTATACTTAAACACGGTAGTCTATCTTAAATGGTATATAATATAATATGTATGTGTATATATATACTTGTATTATTTATGTTGTCACCCTCCTTCTCTTACCTCTCATTCAAGCTTAAATATATATCATAGTTAATATAAAATATAATATAAATTTTTAATTTATCTTATATTTTTCATAGATTTGATATTATTATTAATTTCCACCATTTTCCTTAGTTTTAAATTGATTTTTTCCTCTTTCACTAGCTTCTATTTAGACATTTAATAATTATTTCAGTCTTAACTCAAAAATCCTCCCAGCATTGTAATTTCTTCTTCCTTCTGCAAAAAATTTAGTAAAGGTTTCCAGTCTTCTTGAAATTGATCAATTGTTTTCCAGATCCTCTCTAAACATGCCAAGAAAACCATGCCAAATGCTAGTTTCATCTTAGGGTCTCCGTAAGTCCGAAACAACTTGAAGGCACACAACAAGAAGTGTAATTTACAAACATCTCTCCTTCTCTCACTCCGATCCCCATAAAACCACAGAATGTATGAAGAAGAAACATGGGCTTGGCTGGGCTAGATGACTGAAGGACAATTCTCATTTCTATTTCATCATGGACGTGTTTGATCTGAAATCATAGCTCACAGGATCCAATTACAATAATGTTTCCCAACAACTTCCTCAAATTCTATGGTGGAACTGGTTTTCAAAATGAATGGCATAGGCAAGTGGGGGGAGGGGGTTAAACATGTAACCAGCAGTGCCATTTTAAGGATTAGTTGGAGGGGCACAAAGAAACTGGGAAGGGGGTTCAAAGCAAGTTTCAAACTGTTAACTGCAAAAAAGCAATGGGAAAATAATTACAAGCTTCCTCCACTTATCTGACAGGTTAGGGAAGGAAGCTGTCAAAAAACACAATTGGTTGAAAAGTGGAAGCCATGGACTGTACTGTAAGGAGCATGAAGGACTTATGCAGGCTCACTTGGGATCAACTACGCACATGCTGCTTTCTTAACTCCCTTTTACCCTCCTCTCAGCTTGCTTTGCAAGCAGTGCATGAGAGAGAGAGAGAGGTCCCAAGTGAGCCTCCATCGGCAAGAAAAAATGTTGAAAGAGCAGAACCCCCATTGATTTAATGGAACTTGTCCTTAATTCGGAAATGTCAAAAGAGCAAGTTGTCAGATAATGGGGCCTCAAAAGGTGTGGGCTTCCAATAAAGAAATATTGTTTGTTACATCTATAACTATGATGGACATCAAAGCAGCATGGTGTAGGGTTCCCACATGCCATTTAGCCATGGATCTGACTGAACAAAGCAAATCTTGGTGAATTTTATGTCTGTACGGAGGCCACCATGAAGAGACACTTGACTGCATAATTGTGTACCTTTTTTGACCGTACCTTGGGATAATCTACATAAGTTATGCTGGGGGAGGGGAGGAAGGCAAGGAGATACACACCTTCAGCATGCAAACTTAATACGTAACACTGATTATTAGTGCTGCCAAGGAATAATTGCCAAGACTTACAAAGAGTCGGTCTGTTGTATTGGATCAAAAGTCAGAGAGACAGCCTAGTACTTCTAAGACTGATTGCGAGCTGAATTTGTGTGAAACAGATAAAAAAAGAGCATGGAAAATGATCAAGGGACAGGATTGACTCCCTTGTAACTGAGTGGTTGCAACAGTGGCTTGGACAGGACCCTTCTAATTTAGAGGGAAAAGAGTGGGGGATGTCCATTAAAGTGTACCTTACATGAAAGAAGTGAAGAAAGGGAGACATTTTTCTTTTGCATAGTATTAAAAACGAGAATCATCCCCTGAACATGAACCATAGGACTTTCAAATCAGACAAAAAGAAGTAACATTTTGCACAGTGTGCAACTGAACTACGAAATTTTGTACTTCAGCTTAGTTTTAAAAGGTGATAAGATGCATCCATGAAGGCTATCAGTGATTCCTTTTATGCCTCTGACTGTATGGCACTGGGGCACAAGGTAGAAAACTGGATATGGACTATTTAGTAAGACTGGACAGAGCTTTGCCTGATCTCTGAGTGCTCTTCTTACAGTCTTCCCTCTGGAGTCTCAGACGGCCTAAGGAGAAATGTCCAAGATGAGGTCTGGAACCATATATAAAGGATTTACCATATTTTCCCCAGTTGCTGTACTGCTGTATTGCAAGTTCTTCAATGATTAATTGCAATTTTACACAATGGCAATAAATGGCAATAAATGGCTAATGGATGGATAAGAAGTAAACACTTCCAGTGCTCTGCAGAAGATTCTTGCTATAGACATTTAACATGAGGGTCCTATCTGAGTAGCCACTGGCTGCAATAAAGTTCCACTGGGTGGGATCACTGAACTGGAAACAAGTGATTTGAAAAATAATGACTATATTTCAGAGGACTTTGAACATTGCCCCTATGAACTGTTTCATCATTTTCCCCTTAGAACAAAAGAGTAGACCCAAGATGAAAACAGTAACAATAAAAATACAGATAACTGCAGGAGTCGGAGTCACTACTCTTTAGAAGTACTTTCTAGTAGTCAGTGCTGAAAGTCTCTGTTATGCATCAAGGAGGAAAGAGTGTTACAAAGTAGCTTCTCACATTGGGGCACTGCTTCAGTAGAATGAACAAATAACCTTTGTACATTTTTTTTTGCCTATTTTGATAATATTAGAAATCTTAAGTTTGCTCAGGTTTTGTGTATGTTCCACAATGCCATCCAAACCTAGTACCAAATATTTTAATGTATAAAATTTCCAAAAACTTGCTATATGTTAGATAGGGTTGCCAGTTTAGGATTAGCCCAGGTCCTGAGATTTCCAGGCCAAAATCTGACAAGGAGAAAGATAAGGAAATTTAAAAAATAATAAAAATTGGACAGTCTTTGCCACCTGCGCAACAAACAGACATTGCAAATTATAACAAGCTGCTGCGTTCCTAGCTGAGCTGGAGATTTGCACCCAGCCTTTTCCTCTTGCCTGGTGCTAAGCCTATCAAAACTTGAGAATGTGTGCTGTTGCCTCTCCCGGGAGATGACTAAATACTGGAGACTCAGGGCTGGGCTCTGAGATCTGGTAACTCTAATGTTAACAGAGCTGTGGGGAAAATGTTGGCCCATCCCATGTTTTGAGATAACGTGTGATCGAGGTTACCAGCTGGACAGAAAGAAGGTGGGTGCGGGAGGCTTTGGTCTTGGTTTCATCCTTCCAACTAGGGTACAATTTATGCTGATATCAGCAGGTGAGACTACTTAAGGCACAGAACTACAGTTATGAACTGTCAATCAGTGGGCAGGAAAGTGCTGTGAAAGAGACAGTAGTGACGACAACGGGGTTCCAAAATCTGACAACCCTGGAATTTTGATCTGTGTTCAATTTGTTGGCCATCCTAGATAGCAGAGCAAAAGCAGATTTGATATACTAGTAGCTATGCTGATGTGCAAGGTTGGTACTTGTCAGCAAGGGCTCTCTGAAATGATAATAATGAATATACCTAGTCAGTATGCCAAAACACATGACAAAGTATACTGTGAAAGTAAATTCTACCAGATAAAGGAAAAAAACCAGCCAATATGTGGGTAGAGTACACAGTAACTAAGGCCTAAATACTGTAAAAGCACCAGATTCTGTCTGATCTTGGAAGCTAAGGGGGGGTCAGTCCTGGTTAATACTTGGATGGAAGACCGCCAATGAATACTGGTAAGGTAGGGCTTTCCAAATGGTGTGTCGCGACATGTCAGTGTGTTGCCTGAAGTGTGTAGGTGTGTCGCCTTCCTGGCCTGAGAAAGATCCCCCTCACCCGAGGCATTCCTGCTGCCACTGCTCTCACTGGGGTCTTTTCTTGCCAAGGGAAATGGCAAGGGGCCAGGATCAGGTAGGGGGGCTGCCTTTCCCGCTGCCAGCACCCTCTCCAGGATCTTTCCTGGCGAGGGTAACAGCAGCTGGGCAGGATGGAGGGGCTGCCTTTCCCCACCCTAGATACACCTCTGGATACTGCACATGCGTAATCGGTTAGTTTAACCTCTGGTTTGCTAGTACAACTGAATTACGGTGTCGCGAAATGACGCATGTCTAAAAAGTATGTCGCCAACATGAAAAATTTGAAAAGAGCTGCTGTAGGCTATATTTCAAGAGAAAGGAACTGACAAAACCACCTCTGAGTATTCTTTGCCCACGAAAACCCTGTGAAATTCATGAGGTCACCATAAATCAACAGGTAACTTGAAGGCCCATACACACAAAGCAACTCTTGGGAGAAAGAGGAAATGCACGTGGTATATATATCCTAGCAGATTGCCACTGATCCGGCATTTCAGTGTTTTGAGTAGACAAAACACCATTGCTGGTGGATAGATTGTTTGAAGCAACCACTCCAGCATTTTATGGCTGAAAGGTTTATGTGAAAAATTGATTTAATTAAGTTATACGGCCTTCATGATCCTTAGAGACTTTGCAGAAGGGAGAATTCAAGCAAGGAGGATCAGCAATCCCAGCAAGTCATACCTGATTTTCTTGTTTCAGCAAAAATGAAGCATCTGAATTTATACATACACACAAAAAATGAGCATGTTATGTATATACAGGAAGGTGACTAGATTTTCACAATAAACAGTCAAGAAAGGAAAGGGATGACTTTTATGTTTTTGAGAAAGTGCCAAATGTCCTCAAGAAATTAATGGTGCATTTTATTAGCAGAGCTTGCAAAAACACATTTTGGCTTTATGACTTTGAGGAGGGGGTCACTGTGTAAAAAGCAAGGTCAGTATCAAGAAACTATAGCACTATAAATCTCCACCTAAGAAAATGTACACAACATGTAATTCTCTAGATTGGGAAAAGGATTCCTTTGTGCTGTACCCACTGGAAGAAATGGGACTTAAAAATGTTTATTTACAACCAGATCATGCCTCAGGACCTGTCAAGTCAGTCACACAAATACAAAATGAAATGAATCAAGGTTTAAATTCTGACACGAGTCCAGCCTCTTCTCCACTTTGAATTCTGACAGACTCCTGCTTCTTCTCCACTTTAACTCTACTTTAAGTTCCCTGCACCACAGTTAATCACATTGCTGTGTGCTGTTTCATGAAAATCACACAATACTATCTGGCAAACCTTTTCCTTCTAGTATAATTGTAATCTTCATTTTTGCATCTAACCCCTGTGTTTCAAAGTCTGATTAGTTGCAGAGAACAGAATGTAACCCTGAACTGCATCACCTGGCCATCAACCTAATACTTCCCATCAAGGAAGCATTTCATCTGTTCCATTCAGATTTCACAAGCTTGCTAGTGCCTTCTGAGAAGAAACAGATGGGTCCCATAAAAGGGTTTTTGTAACTCACAAGTTTTTTGACAAATGAAGATTTTGGCCAAGAATAATGGACTCGTTTTAAACTGGTCCCCTTTTAGCCTCCTATTTCATTTGTTTTTTAGTAACAATAATAATGTTTGTAAGCGTAAACTAAGCCAGCATGGTATAGTGGAATACAATACTAGGATTCTGGTTTGAATCCCTGCTCAGCCATGAAAATCCACTGGGTGACCCCGGGCAAGTCACACTCTCTCAGCCTTTGATGAAGGGAATGGCAAACACCCTCTTAAGAAACTGTTACTGTAGTTTCTAGCCCGAACTTGTGGTATATTAGATATCATTTGACATCAAGAATTTGGCCTTCACTACCCATTCCTCTCCATGTGCTTGCGAGGCCCCTGGACAAACACGCACGCCAGCATGGCTGAAAATAGCTGAACTATTCAAAACTAATCCAGGCAGGCCAGTATTTGCCGGACTGCAGCTTCAGGAGATCTCCAGGCAAGTACCTCCTTAAGATCACACCATGTATGCACGCTGTTTACAAAAGACTCCCTGCCCCGAGCAGGTAGCTTGACGAGCCGAATACTCAACTGTCAAGCACTCTGCGTTTGCATACCAGCCACACTATTGACAATGCTGTCATAATTCAATAGTGCAAAGTACTGACCTTTCAGAGGCTTTGTCTCCAGCCCGAAACCCATTGTTTTCCCTGGGAATAGACTAGCCTACAGGCACATTTTCCCCTATAAGACCCCCTGATTTTGTGCGCTTCTTCGGATCACTCTGACTTCCACCCTGCCTTGCTGTCACTCAGTTCAACAAGCCTTCCCCTCAGCTCCACGTGCTGAGAATCTCCTCTTCTACAGACTTTTCTTCAGACTACCCGGGCTTCAGGACAGGTGTAGTATTTTCCATGCAAAAACCCCTCTTAAAACCCTCTATCCAACTCCTACCTTTCTTAGGTCTGTGTTTGCATACATACGTTTTGACTGTGTTTATCAAAATAAAGGAAAAACAATTTTAATTTACTTCTCTTTGCTCATTGACTTGGCCTGACCCCCTAGACATTGGGTTCAAAGATCTTGCTACGTTGCCCTGCCTCTCGTATTGCTTAGCTTGTGCTCTGCTAATTCCCATTCCCCATTATGAGCACATTGAGGTGTCCCTCCCGGGACCCCAGAAATCAGGGTAACAAAACCATGCCAAGAAAAGCCACAGTGATAGGTTTGCCTGAGTCACCATAAGTTGGGAAATGACTTGAAGGCATCCAACAAGGTGTAAACTATATCACATTGATAGAAAGCAAAGGGAACAATCTACTTTCCTCCTGAAAAGGTATTAATTAAATCTATGTCTTTCTACTGGGTCAGGTTGTCAGTTTTTCTACTGTCTTATACACTGACCTATGTATTTTAATCTGTAGCACACAGCTGCTAACAACATTTATCCAGATGCTGTGCACAATTCCAGTGGAGTTTACTCTCAAACAAATGTGTCCAGGGTTGATTGCAGGGCATACTGCAGCCAGTGGAA
This sequence comes from Iguana delicatissima, assembly GCA_948472985.1. Classification (NCBI taxonomy): domain Eukaryota; kingdom Metazoa; phylum Chordata; class Lepidosauria; order Squamata; family Iguanidae; genus Iguana; species Iguana delicatissima. The sequence goes on from CAOKZL010000308.1 coordinate 863,874, forward strand.
ATTCTGCAAATTAAAAATCAATGGCTACTCATCATGATGGCTATCACTACCTCCATTATCAAAAGCAGCATGGCCTTGAATACTAGTTGCTGGAAGATTATAGCAAGATAAAACTAGTGTGCTCACATTCTCTCTGTCCCTTGTTGCATCCATTTGGCCACTATGAAGAAACAGGGATGTCAGACAAGGCCAGTTTTCCATCTGATCCAGCAAGCCTGTTCTTATGAAATTCTTAAGATCTCTCAAACTTGCAAGTTGCTACTTAGCTCGTTTGACAATGTCTACAATCTTGCCTACCATTGGACATCTGTATTATTTTTTATATTCTTTCCCCTGCATGAAACAGGGAACTTGCATTAATTACTGCATGTTTACCCTCACCTTCCAGAAGTAGCAAAGCTGGTTCAAGCAAGCATTAAAAAAAATAAACCTATGAAGCAGAAATAACTGAGACAGCAAAGGTACGTTTTCTGCCTGTTTTGACACGGACTCGTTAAGGACCATGCTGCGGAAGTGGGAGGTCATGGGAATAGAGGAACAGCACGTTACGGCTGCACAGATTTAATTGAGGAACCACAGCCCAGCCTTTGCAAGATCTGAGCAGAGCAATTGATAACAGGGTGTCTTGGAGATTTCTCATGTGCTGTTGTTGCTGTCTGCCTTAAAGTCATTTCCAACTTATGACAACCCTACGGTAAGCCTTCCATGGGGTTTTCTTAGCAAGATTGGTTCAGGGGTGGGGATTGCCACCACCCTCTTCTGAGGCTGGGAGTGTCAGTAAGTCAAAACCGATAATAAATAAAGAGCAATAAATAAAATATCTTCTGGTGAAAACTTTTTTAGTCTGCAGTGCATGAATGTGTTCACAGAACACGGTATTGTCTACTCAGGTAGCTGGGTTTATTCCCCAGAATACATGCCTGTTGACTTATGGCGATCTCACGTATTTCATAGGGTTTCCTTAGGTAAACAATGGCCAGTGGTTGTTTTGCTAGCTTCTTCCTCTGAAATATAGCCTGCAGTGCCTGGTATTCCTTGATGGCCTCCCATCCAAGTACTAACCAGAGGCGGCCCAGCTTAGCGCCCAAGAGCAGATGTAATCTGGTGCCCCTCAAGGAATTTGGGCATACTTCCAGAAGGCAGGCTGTATAACCTCTTCCTCCACTTGCTTACGTAAAAGTCTCCCTTGCATTCAGGAGGAACCTGTTTCATCAGAGCGCTCGACAGCAGCATTAAACAGCACCTTGGGTACTGGGTGCGAAGGGAGCGCGCCCTGATGGGTTTTGCCCACAGCCGTGACGGAAGGGGAGCCTGAGAGTTGTAGTCCGGACAGACTCCTCCTCAGCTCTGTTTTAATAGCTGCTTAGAAAACAGGATTTCAACATTTCTAGATGGCTACCGCAACGGAGCCAGCTTCATTTACACAGGCACAGAAACGCATTACAACGTCAGGGGCCCTGCCCTCCTCTTCAAGGGGATTTACACGCGACCGTACCCCTGACCCACAGGAACACCAGCTGCGGTTTCCGCACTAGGCTTCGTTGCAGCGCTACTGCAGTTTAGGGAGGGGCCTCAAAGGCAGGCGCTATTATCTACAACCTCAAAGGCCCCTCCCTAGACTGCCAATCCCAGGACTCCGTAGCAGGTCGAGAGTGGAATAACAGCGCCATAGCGCTCTCGTGCGGAAGTGGCCCTCGCCGCCCCGCTCCTTTCTCGCGTTTGCACCGCCGAGGACGCAGGGCTCGGGGCCCGGGAGCGGCGAGCTGAGCATGCTCCAGCTCCAGCTCCAGCTCCGCCCGCCCGCCCGCCCGCCGCGCCGGGGGAGGGGCCGCCCGCCCGCTCGGGACCGGAGGCCGCCCGCCCGCCCGCCATGCGCGCAGGCTCCGCTCCGGCCCGGCTGCTGGGGCTGCTGCCCGCGGCGGCTCAGCGCGGCGGCGGCTGCTGCTGCTGCTCCTCCTCCTCCTCGCGCGCCCGGGCGCCGGCGCGGCTTCTGCAGCGGCAGCCGCGGCCGGGGGCCGGCTGCTCCTGGCAGAGCGCCCGCATGGCCCGCTACAGCACCGAACGGCGCGGGCCGCTCCACTCCCCCGACTACCGCCTGTACTTCAGTAAGTAGCCGCCCCGCCGCCGGGAGCAGCCACGGCGCCGCGCCTCCAGCCGAGTGGATCGGCTTTGGGGCGACGCTGCTCAATGGCTTCCCGCGGGCGGGGCCCGCGCGCGGAGCAAAGAGGCGTCTGGGGCGTCTTCTTTTAAAAAAATGGTTACACGGCGTTCCGGGGCGGGGCTTAGGCAGGACCCGCCCCCTGTAGTAGAATGAGAGAGCGCCGAGGACGAGCTACCTTGCTGGAGCGGAGTGGGAGTCAGATTTTGGGTCTCTGGCCGTTTCCCCCTAGAACAGTGGTTCTCAACCTGTGGGTCCCCAGATGTTTGTGGACTTCAGCTCCCAGAAGCCCCAGCCACTATGGTCAATGCTCAGGGCTTCTGGGAGCTGAAGGCCATGAACATCTGGGGACCCACGGGTTGAGAACCACTGCCCTAGAATGTTATAGCGCTGTTACTCCACTTTCGGCGTCCCATGGAATCCGGAAGGGGGACTCAAACGCCCCTCCCTAGACTGCAAATCCCAGGATTCCATAGGGTGTTTGAAGTGGAATAATAGCGCTATACCAGTCTAGTGCGGAAGTGGCCTTTATGCTCTTAGCAGTGGCCCAGCTGAGGAATCCCTCACTTCTCGAAATTCTGTAAGAATGATAGTTGTAGGGAACAAGGATCAAGACTTTCTTGGAACTTTTCTGCGATTTAATTCCAGATCAGATCTGCAGTTAGAGAGCTTTCTGATTAACGTTTTTCACATGGGTAGGCTCTCTGGGCAAGAGTTGCTTCTGCCTAGGTGGACCGGTTTTGATCACTGGGTCAGGAAACCCTTTGAGAATCGGGTGAAAATCCTTCCCCAGAAAGATATACAAAAAGACACAATTTGGCATGGTGTTTCTTTTTACTGCATTGGGAATGCACACAGATTGCTCTGGAGAATGGAAAGTAATAGTTTGGAAAGACTAAAACTTGGCCTTAGAATAGCTGCGACATGGAAAATTCAGCATAGCAGGAAGATAAACTGAAGAAAAAAGGTACTCTTGTACTCAGTTCATCAGTTCCCTGAACCCCAGCTAAGAATCCCTTGATTCTTAACTCGGCATAGGGCCTTCCTGCACCACACTTGTTGTACTGCTATTATTCCACTTTCAAGATCCTGTGGAATTCTGGGGTTTGTAGTTTACTGAGGCCAAAGAACTCCCTGGCTGAGAATTCTAAATGCCCCACCCTGAACTGCAAACTCCAGGATTCCATAGGATGTTCAAAGTGGAATAATAGCACTATAACAGTGTAATGCAGAAAGCCCCGCAGGCTCTGACTTATGGCAACCTTCTCTTGACAGGATTTGTATGGAGGAGCCTTATCATTGCCCTTCCCTTAGGCTGAGAGATTATATCGTGTCAAAAGTTACTCAGTGGGTTTCCTGGCTGAGCAGAATTTCACACCAACAACACCACACTGACCTCTTATGTTACATACCTGTGAATTCAAAGGTCTGGCTCCGAATGTGTGACAAATTTTCCCTAAGTTCAAGGATACCCATTGTGCCATCCAACATCATCATCATCAAGTTTATTACGGCAAATAGCCAGCAATTTGTGCCATCCTGGGATGTGTTCCCACCTTGGTTGCACACATGTTGATTCATAGTTGTGTATATCTGCATAGCAGGTCAGACCGGATGGCCCAACCATCTCTGAAACTGCACAGGGAGCTTAGGTGCAGGGGAAAAGGCTATTCACCATTCCTCTTTCCTCTGCCATGTCCTGCATTCCTTGAACATAGAATCTCCCTTAGGGCCTCGAGGGCCCTTTGGCATTGAGTATAGGGCACAGGGATGCAGATGGGGGAGCAAGCTGTCAGAAGTCTCTTCTCTCTCATATAAACAGAGGAACAATTTATGATCTAAGGCTTAGGAAAAATAACAGGGGGACTGGCTGGGTCTTCAGGGACCACAAAGGGATGCATATGGCTTGTGGCCTGACTTTACTGACCTCTGATCTAAGCTATAGATTTTATACACCTTTTTATTGGACTTTTTGGGTGGAACTTTATGGACAAAGACATAGTCCTTGAGGCTGAAGTGGAAGCACTGTGTTCAGTTTTTGGGGCTGTTTAAGATAGGACTAGCATTTCCTGGAAGATAATAGCTTGGAAGCCCTCTGAAGACTGTAATATTAGCAGGCACTTGGCTGAAAGTGATTGTGCAAGGAAGCTGTAGTCACAGTTCCCAGCATACTTACACCATCTCTCTGTCCCTCCTTCTCACTGTGTGTATACCCCTATTTATAGCTTGATGGGGTGAAACGTACCTCTATAACTCAAGACCAATAATCCATATATAATCAAATCTGCAAATGTTAATCCAGGGGAGGGCTGACTACATTCAGTTGATTGCAAGTGTTAGGGCTTTCTCTCTCCAGATCTACTTGGTCAACAGAGAGAATGGTGATGAGGAGGGCGAGATGCACATCCTCATGTCTTCTTCCACAAAGGGTCACATCCTCTGCAAAATAGTTGCCTTTAGCCTATTGTACAGGCATGAATTACTTCAAAAAAGATTAGCCTCCTTCGAAATTAAGGTGTTAAGATTATTTGTGGGGTAGCAAAGATTCAAGAAAGATCTGAGTTACAGTGTTGACTGCAGAACAGAAAAGTTGTCATGTAAATGTTTATAGTAAGCTGAAACATCTAGTAAACATCAAGTAACATTGTTACTCGAGTTGTCTGTACGTTGATATGGGTTTAATGGAGAGCAGTATCCAGCTTACTACTTGTCTCAGATCTGACTTGTTCCTCATAGCTTCCTGGTTCAAAGAAAACAGGACACAATTGTTAATTAGAAACCTCCTGGCTTGATTGTTTAGAGCAGAGGAGAAAAGAGATTGTGTGTGCTGCTGAAATAATGGGTTGGTTAGACTGACCTGTGATCATTCAAATACAGCAACAATGCATATTTCAGTGAAGGAAGTGTTTATAATGGTGGGGGGGGCCTTTGAGCCACTTGCATCCCACCGTGATAGTTTTTGTGGGCCTGATCTCCCAGTTCCCCAAACCTCCCTTTTTCAGACCAAAAAAGAATGAACTGACTCTATCTGAAAGGTGATTCACCTTTTTGTATAAGTTGCAGGGCCCTTCTGCACTGTTTGACATAACCACTGGTTTTCAAAAACAGAAGTAGATTTCCAGGTGTTTGGGGAGGGGGGGTTGACATTTCTGCCAATCCATCCAGCCCCTGGAGAGGCAACAAATTGACCTCCAGACCCCATGTAGTTGTGCCTGACTTCATACTCCAAGATAATGTGCAAATTTTGTGTGCATATATATATATATATTTGCTTACAACATTTTCTTTAACCTTGTAGAGAATTCAAAAGGAAAATATATTTCTCCATTCCATGACATTCCTCTGTGTGCTGGCTCAAATGAGGTAATTACATGCATAACATTCTTTATTTGTTGAAGTCATTGGAAGATGAAGTCCACTAAGGGTTAAAAAAAGAGATAGTTCTGTTCTTCGCTTTTAGCTTTTGTGTAATATAGTCACAGGTAGTAAAGATTATAAAAGTCAATGTTTGATTTCATCTCCATCTCAGTCCATTCTATCTCATCGAGTTTTGAAAACCAGGTTTAATAACTTCTGAAGTGTAATCTCAAACTTGCAGAGGTCAGGAGATCTTGTTAAATCTGAGTGACCTGTTCAGATTCCACTTTCTAAAGTGCAACTCACAGCAGTATCTGCAGAGTGTATTTTGATTCATTCAAGTAGTGGACTTAAAGGAAGCTTGAGACAGACAATCAGGGGTGCATTCTCAGCTGGTCCTGGTATGTTCCCCCTTTTCTGTGCTACTCTAGGGCAGGGGATACAGTTCTAGTGCTGCTGTTATTTCTGTTAGCATACAACGAGGACAGTTGGAATTGATGAAATCTTCTCCCATGCCCCAGCAGATTGCTTCTGAGACTGGTGTTCACTTACTACAATTGCTAACATATATGATGGCGTGTATGTGTCTGTCACTAGACGTTTATGCACCCCTCTGGTAGAGAGATTTGCCCACAGCTGGATTAATATCAGCCTTGTGTGATCTTTTTAAAAAAATGAAAATTCTTGTCCTCATGATCTGTTGATGTTATTTTATGAATGAATGTTCAGGACATTGACCATTTCTCCTGTCTTGTGGTGCCAAGTATGGACTCTTTCTTGGCTGACCAAGCCAGGAAGAGCCACCTAAACTAACATTACAGTAGAGTCTTGATTATCCGTCCTTCGGTCATCCGACATTCCAGATTATCCGATGTCGCGGGTGCTTGGGGGCGTGGCTGTTGGCATTTCCACGCCCCCAGACACACCCAGACGTGCCTCAGACACGCCCCAGACACGCCCCCAAACATGGCGGCCGCTACAGGCCTCCAGATTATCCGACATTTTCGGCTATCCGACTATCAGCCCGCCCGTTTATGTCGGATAATCGAGACTCTACTGTATTTGCAAGAGTTCTTTTAATCTGCAGCCACTACTTTGCCATTATGAAAAGTGAAGTAAGTGTGCCTTACCCCATTGTTGAACAGTAAGGACCTATAATAATATATAGCAATCAATATTATTTACAAATGCATGTTGAAGACCTCTGTAGCCCATATAGTGCTTTGAAGAATTCACCCCGCCCCATTTGATTTTTCCATGTTTTGTTGTCCTACAACCTACTATTGAAGTGGATATAATTGAGATTGCTGTTTCCAACTCATTGTGACCCTACGGCAAAGCTATCATGAAGTTTTCTTGGCAAGATTTGTTCAGAGAGGGTTTGCTTTTGCCTTTCTCTTAGGCTGAGAGAGTGTGATTTACCTAAGGTCACCCAGTGTTTTTCCATGGCTGAGTAGGGATTTGAAAACTGGTTTCCAGAATCTGTAGTCCAAAGCTTAAGCTGCTACACCCCACTGGTTCTTGTTATGGCTTGATTTTACACAGGCTGCTTAACACTGTGAAGGTGAAAAATATTTTTATTGTGGCTTAAAAGTTATTTATTTTGTCATCATCACCACTCATTTTTTTTAAAAAAGTGGTGTGTTATTTTGCTTGTTATTAAGTCCATTTTTATATAATTTTTTAAAAAATGGAAAACTAAAAATACTCCATATACTCCATTTCCCCACAATATTGAGCTAAAATGATGACAGATACTATCTATTATTTTAAAATATAATGCCATTTTATCACTGAAACTAATAATATTGACACTGATTAAAAAAATTAATAATGAAGGAATAGCATTACTTTAACAAGTTATTTCCAAGTTCTGAGTGAGAAAGAGAGAGATCCCAAGCTGTTTTACTTTCACACAGCTGCTACTTTATTCATCTCCAAGTTCAAATATGACAAACTGTGTATTCTACCATACTGGTCTCCTCTGCATCAGTCTCTGTGATGCAATAGAAATACTGCTAATTGAGGAAACATCCACCAGTCATTAACAACCCCCCGTTTTTGGTAAGAACCCAGACTGTGGTCAGGTGTCACTTGTGGCAGACCCATAGCAATGGACTTGGTCATACACATAATGCTCGTAATATTTCTGAACAAGTTGGACTGCTTACAGGAGGAGCAGTGAAAGGAGCCAGCTTGAATTTGATAGCCACTTTGAGAGGGATAATGTGTGGTAGAGCATTACATGCAAACATTGCCAAGCTCCTCCCGAGCATCTGGAGAGCTTCTGCCAGTCCCAGTGTCCAAATAGTCTGATTCAGTGTAGCTCAGTGTTAAAGAGCACATGCTTTGCATGGACAGGGTGCCAGGTCCAATCTACAACATTGCCATCTAAGGCTGGGAAAGACCCTGGAGAGTCATTGGTGCTCAAAATAAAGAAAGGTGCTGTGGTTCTCCTAAAAAATGGAAGGAAATGATAGGAGGTTAAAAATAGACAGAAGGAAGTACTTTTTCACCCAGCAGTTAATTATAGTGTGGACTTGTCTGCTACAGACTGCAATGATGTCTACCAAGTTGGGTGACTTTAAGGTTGGACAAATTCATAGAGCAGTGGCAGTTAGTGGTTTTGTATCAGCGAGTTTTAGCCTGAAGTTTAAAAGAGCTATTTACAGTGCTGAATCCTCTCCCCAATGTAGGTTTGGCCCTTTAGATAGATCGTTTGAAATTCAAAATAATATCCAAAGCAGATTCACCATGGAAGCCATCACTGTCATAGAGGTTAAAGTTATCAGTGACTACTGCTCATGATAACTATGTATTATCTTCAGTATCAGAGGCAGTATGTCCCTGTTTTCTAGTTGTTGTGGACCATGAGCAGAAGGATGCTGTTGCACTCATGTTCTGCTTATGGCCTTTCCAGAGATGTCTGGCCAGGCATTGAGAAAGCAGAATGCTGGACTACATAGACATTGATCTGATCCAGCATGTCACTGATGTTCTTGGCATAGAAAATGTGCCTTTGGGGATTAGAGAGAATTGTAGTCCAAAAATGTAACTTTTCCAAACTCTAGTTTGCATAAAGCTTCTTAAATTTCAAGAATGGGAGGCTGCTGTTTATTTCTGTTTACAACAGGTTATAAGGAAGCACATGTCTTTGAAAACTATATTCACTTCTTTAATTATAACAATTTTTATATCAGCCTTCAGCCATATTTCCATGGTGTTTAAAAACGATTAAAAAATAAGTCCTGCAACATATATAACTGAGGTACATCTCAGTTAACAAAGTAGATGTTTTCCTGGGCATTACTTCTTTAACAGAAAATTTGGTACCAGAGGCAGAAATAAGATGGAAGATAAGGATATGTTCCTGCACCACAAAAAAGAGCAGTTCAACATGCTTTGGCAAAATTTTCATCCAAAACATATAATAAGCACATGCGAAATGAAGCAACCAGGTCAGGTAAGCCTTGCAAAAGTAAACAGATATGTGTTGAACCTTCTAGAGTCCACTTGAAAGCTTCTTCCAAAATGCATCCAGAGGTTATTTTTTCTTTCACTAGCATCCACTTTTCTCATGTCTTCCATCTTGGTCACCAGACTTATAGATATAGGCTTCTTTAACGGGCCAGGAGGTAGCTGGTAAATTGGGCTTATTTGCTTTCCTCCTTCTTCTCTGTTTTGGTGTCCATGCAGGCCTAGTAAGGGATTCTAAAGGCAGTCGTTACTTACCTTACCTTTTGTAGTAGTCTCAGACAGCTCCAGTAGCATCAACTAGAGCAGAATCCCATTCTTTCCCATCTCAAGTTTTTATTGCATTGTTTCCTACAGATGCACTATTGCAACCTGATGCTGAAAGTTTGTTTCTCCATCCTTCCAGTGTCCATGCTGCTAAAAACAAAACAAAATAAAAAAAAACAACCTTTCAGCTACATGGAGGACAAAGATGGAAACAGTGTGTTTGTGTGGGCATAAAAAGGGTTTGTAAAAAAAAGAGGGGGCATCTTTGTCAAGGGCCTTGTTAACTGAAATAGTCCTGTAACTGTTGGAGCAATGTGGAGAAAATTTCCATTTACAAAGGTTGTGAGTATGCAAGCCAGTTAAAAAGATATGGATCATACGTTACTCAGGGGAAGAAAAGTTCCCTTTTAATCTCAATCCCATGCGTATCATTCCTACCCTGTCTGAGAGTAAGTCTTGTGAAATTCAGTGGTGTGGGTTTTTCCCCCCTATGTTAAACTATATAGCAGGGGTGGGCGATTTTTGGCCTTCCAGATGCTGTTGAACTGTAACACCATTAGTTGTCAGTGTAGACTTGTAATTTAACATCTGGAGACCCAACAACTTGCTTACCTTAGCTATAAAGAATTGGGCTTTATATTTCACCATGTATGGGTGGGATTTGAGGATTAAACCATTTAATTTCAGTTGAAGACTTAAGTGTATATACAACCCAGTCCCATGCAAATTCGTTTGGAAGTGTTCCGTTGGATTTAGTATATGACTTCCGGTGAGCATGAAAAGGACTACCGCCTTAATTCTTCCTGAGTTGAGCTTGATCCCTGTGTTTGATCATTTGTATTATATTATTTTTGATGATACTACTTTGTTAGAAATTGGCTCTTTGTGAATAGACATTATGTATACGGTGTTTTTTTTTCCTCCCACACAGGATAAGGAAATTCCTGCAAAGAGATCAAAGACCACTGGAAATGAAGTATGATCATGGCAAGGTTATGTGCTGTGCAATATTTGATTTGCTAGAGTACAGCGTAGGCAGGAGGACACATTTTTAAAACTCAGAACACCTGGCTGTTGAAGAACTTTGGTCTTTTTAGTTCCTTGTATTGGAGCTTTGGTAGAGGAGAACAAATGTGTGCAAGGAGTAGGGGCCAAAGAGGTTTTTTGGTACTTTCTGTGTCTTGCACCCACAAGATGAGTTCCCAGTTAAAAGTCCAAAAACTTCACCAAAGCCTTCCACTCCCAATCATATTTCAGTAAACAAATGTTTGAATCATATTTCATTAAACTTGAATCATATTTCAGTAAACAAATGTTTAGAATCATAATCATATTTCGGTAAACAGTTGAATCATATTTCAGTAAACAAATTTCAGTAAACAAATGTTTAGACCTTAGAAAAGTTATGTTTTAGGACTAAGGCTTCAGGATCCTGTCACCAGCGTGGCCGTTGGCCATGCTGACCTAGGGCTTCTGGTTTCTGTTGTTTAAGAGAGCAACTTTGCCAGCTCAGCAAAATGCTTCAAAAGTAAGAATTCTAGTGTCTGCAAAATGCTTGAAAACTCTTGAGTGCACTTCTTGTTTCTTTGGATAGCCAAAATACTTAAATACATAAAATTGTAAATACATCAGCTGCCCCTTAATATCTTTCTGAGGGACTAACCACTGCACTTAAATTATTGTTATCTCTGTACATTATGCTAAACATTTCAATATACCAATGTTTATATACCACCTTTCTGCTAGAATGGAATCTAAGACAACTTTCCCATTTTTGTCCCAAACTTGCAAGAGTCTAACTAGTTTTCAAAATATGTTTCAGGCTAAACAAAAAGCAGCTTATTCTTACTGTGTAGGAGAAACCAGTAGGCAGACCTGGTAGGTTTGGTTGGGGGCCTGAGGAAAATAACTTTGCTCTCAGAGCTAAAGGACCCTGTAAGCTATGGTTGTGACAACTCCATAGTAGAGAATCTCACATATACTCTCAGGTCTCCAGATGGAGTGAATGTCTACGGCATTCTTCACCATTGCAGTAGGACCACAAGTCAGATTTCTTTACTTGTATGAGCTATTCAGCTTTGCAAGTTATATGTCATATATCATAAGCTTCCATTTAAAAAGTGGAATTTCCACTGGGACCAGTAACTTCTCATTGGAACCACTTGCTTTTGCCATCCGTTTTACCAAAAGAAGATACAAGGCTAGTACTGTGGGTGTTCCTAATCAGGGATAAACACAAGCAACTAATTTGTAACAGAAAAATTTTTAAGAAAGACAAAAGATGTTCACTGAAATAACTTTCCATAAATAGAATTTGGCCATGCACTTTGTAAGCATGACTTAGAACCAGGCATATTCAGTCTAAATGATTTATATCTGCTGTTCACAATAGCCTCTCCCAGACACTATCTTAGTGGCTTTATCAAAGCCAGTGTTTGTTTTTTGAGTGGAATCAAGCCATCATCTGCAGGGTAGAGGGAGCCAAGTAGAGAAGGAGTATTTTCATTATTCTCAGTGGATTTCTGCTGCCACCACCCTCATGCAGCCAAGATATTTATTTCATAAACACTAACAGGATGGGCAAAATGGAATTATTCAGATGTTCTTGGACAGCATTTCCCACCATTTCTCACTCAGCAGAAATGACTTATCCCTACTTTAGTAAAAGATCATGAGAAGGAGGTCATAGATCTGCTAGAGACCACAAGGACCATAGAGTCCAATCTCCTGCTGTGCATTCCTGACAGATGGCCATCCAGCCTCTGTTTAAAAACCTCCAAAGTAGGAGACTCCACCACACTCTGAGGCAGTGTATTCGACTGTCAAATTGCTCTTACCATCAGGAAGATCTTCCTAGTGATTAGATGAAGTCTCTTTTCCTGAAATTTGAAGCCGTTGCTCCATGTCCTAGTCTCTGGAGCAGCAGAAAACAGGGTTGCTCTATTACCCCAAAACGTGGATGACTCAAGGGTCCGTCCATGATGCCAGTACCTCCACATGACAGAGGGAAATTAATTAGCTCAAAATTAGGAAATCTGCGGAAGGTGGGATAACTTGGCAAGATCTTTCCACTGATGTTTGTGGGATCACACAGGAAAGAACCAGCCAGAGAACCCAACATGTAAACTGAAAATGTGTTTTAAAAGATTCAAACACACACACATGCAAAAGACCCAAATCCTCATGCACTCACACGAAACTTAATAGAAAGAAATGGGAGTAAAGTTGTGGATAGAGGACTGTAGGGTTTGGGAAATAATAATTGCTTCTGGAGAGAAGCAAAGAAAAGTGGCAATGTGGCTTAGGTGGACACCTAAGGACAGTTCTTATTTGGGAATCAAACAGACAGCTTGGTGTCCAGTAAGTCGAATGACTGCACTGAACCACTCAAAACTGAGTGGGCTTATACATGAAAATCTACCTTACGGGTATGGGTGTGAATCGCTCTCCCAGCTGAGTGGACAATGGGAGCTGTAACACAAACAATGAAGTCTTAATGGTCTTAGTGTTTAGGTGACAAAGGGGTAATAGTTGTTGTAATAGCTCTGTATTGTGGAAAGATTGGGAAGACAAAGCAGGGAAACATCCAGGTGTGAGGGATCAGGGTTAGAACTATCACAGTTTGGTGGGAACTTCCCTTTTTTGCTCAGAGATGTCCCACTTTTAGCATAAGCCTATTGTCTCTAGAGTTGCCTAGGAGAGACTGTGGCTGACCTGCCTTACAATCTCATAGAATCATAGAGTTGGAAGAGACCCCCAGGGGCCATCGAGTCCAACCCCCTGCTATTCAGGAACACACATCAAAGCATTCCCAACAGATGGCCATCCAGCCTCTGCTTAAAAACCTCCAGAGAAGGCGACTCTACCACACTCATGTTTATAGTCAGTAATTTTCCTCTTTTCAGTTTGACCTTCCAATCACCTCAGGTCCCATTTTACATCGATGCCAATTAATGTAGTGCCAATTACAATTGTTTTAATCACTATTGTTGTTTAATGTGTGTTTTAACTTTTGTATACTATAGTTTTAACCATGTGCTCTTTTAAGTTTGTAAGCCACATTGAGTCCTCTAAGAGGAAAAAGGTGTAAATAAGATGATGATGATGATGTCAATTACACCGTATCAATCTTGGAAAGTGTGCAGGGCTGTAACAGCTCTATCCTCCATATGACATCTCTTCAAATATTTAAATATGGCTGTCATGTCACCTCTTAACCTTCTCTTCTCCAAGGTAAACATACCCACCTCCCTAAGCTGCTCCTCATAGGACAACATTTCCAGGCCTTCTACCATTTTGGTCACCCTCCCCTGGACACATTTCAGCTTGTCAATATCCTTCCTGAACTAAGGTGGCTAGAACTGGACACAGTATTCCAGGTGGGGTCTGACCAAAGCAGAATAGAGTGGTAATATTACTTCGCTTGACCAAGACATTATACTCCTATTGATGCAGCCCAGAATTGCATTGGCTTTTTCAGCTGTAGTGTTACACTGCTGACTCATGGTTAGCTTGTGGTCAACTAAGACTCCGCTGAGGCCCTCCCTAAACTGCAAAGCCCAGGATTCCATAGGATGTTGAAAGTGGAATAATAGCACCATGACAATCTAGTGTGGAAATGGCCTGTGAAAGACGCCTTAGTGCAATTCTGAACACTTAGTCTGTCACCCCCATCTAGCCATTTTTAGTGACCATTACCCCTCACTTCCCACTCTTACAGCTGCTTCTGACTCAACCCTGCCCCTGGCACTGTAGAAAATCTGGATACCAAAATAGGATCTTTGGGAAGGCCCCACCTCCCCCTCTGTGCAGCAGATTCTACCTTCTTCTGCCATATTTGTAGTCAGATGCAAGCTTTTTCAATTGGTCAACCATTATTAGCTAGGAAACAGCTTGATTTCTCTCATCACTCCTGAAGTGGATCTGTGTCATTTTCACTGTGTATTTAATATGTTTTTGTTTCATCTTCCAATCAGATTTGTTCCTTTTCCCTCCCTTCTTTTAAAGATCATCTTTAACATGATTGTGGAAGTGCCTCGCTGGACAAATGCTAAAATGGAGGTAACACCAAGAAATGTGTAACCAGAACTCTTAAAACAGGGAAGTGCAGCCAAACAACATATCCTCAGCACCTCACAGAAGTCTCCCAACTCAGGTTTCTAGCCAGTCAACTGTACCATCTTCTGAATCTCAGAAAAGTTACTATTTGGGAATGAAACTGAAGGCAGCTTGGGCATTCTAGGCCTTGTAATCCAAAAATACCTTTTTCACGCTTTTTAACAATACTGTGTCATTAGCCTGAGCCCATCTCTTCCTGTGCCTTTCATTTTCCTTGGTTTGTTTTAGGTTCAAAGCCAGAGGTGACCAGTAGATCTTTTGCCATAGGGAGGACAGCATATCCACTCTTGATTTTATAGCCAGTCCTGCCATACCTCTTCCAAATTGTTCAGGGGCCATCCAGGTCCTGGTCTCTGTTTCAAACATGTGTTCAACACCAGGAGCAATTGTCAAAGGAGTGGCTATAATTAAAACTGAGAGCAGATTCACCTCTCAAACAGTATCAGCAACCCCATGCTCATTTGACACATGAATGATCTTTATATCAACTCTCTCACAGACATAGACTTCATAGGAAGACTGTCTAGTTTCTGGTTCTTGTGTATATTTTTTCCTGTTCTTTTCTCCCTGTCCGTAGTCTCCAGGCTTATGTACTATTGTCACTCTATAATGGGATGGGGACCTGTCAAAGGTTAGAGGAATGCATTGGCCTCCTACAGTAGACCTTGGAGACCCACATCCCCTGCTCGTAAAGGTATTCTGTTTTTGTCCCCAAACTCCCCATGTTCTCTAGGTAGCATTTTCTCCATATTGTTGGCCTCTGGGCCTATTTTAAAGAACAGGAAGTGGCCTGTAAGTCAGCTTCAGAGTCATTTCTTAAGACTTCGTATAAAAATGAGGGATCCCAAACAGAGCATTATTGCTCCTATCATACCCTCTAAGAGAATTTTGGGAGACATGGGGAATATTTCCTTTTTTTTTAAAATGGACCTGGGGAGCTGTGCACTGCACTTTCTGCACCTCACTCTGTCAGATGGCAGGTTGCTGCCAGACAGTACATTCAAATGTCCTTTTCTGTAATTTCACAGCCTTAGGAAAATCGGAATATCTCAGCTCCAAGTGTGTCGAAACCTTTCCCTTTTGGAAGGGAGTTAACCCTGTTTCACTTCTAAACTGATGGGCTCATCTGTGTATAACTGAGAATAAGTGAGACTGTAACAAAATCAATGTGGAGCAGTAGCCACAGCTGATTCCAGTGTCTATAGGGCAATGTAGCCATTCCAGGCTTTAGTCTACATTTGAATGAGCTGTCCAAAGTGCTGAACCTGTTTTTAAGGTAGGGCTCAGCATCTTGAATAACTCCTTCAAAATCTGGATTTTTACCCAAAGTGGATTCCATTGGCATCCATCTTTGTATGGATTACATCTGTTCAGCATGCAAACCAATTAAACATGCCTTCTTCTAGGGATGGTCCATTCCATTCCTCCTCTTTCTTTTTCATTTTTTTTTTCAATAGATGCTTAGTGTACAGTTTCCACTTTTCGACTTGGTCCTAATTGAGAGCTTGCTTTGGGTAATGCTATTATTCCAGCTCCCTTAAGTTATTCTGCCCATAGATGTCTTTTCTTCTGTTAACCACACAGTTCCCTTGAACAGGATGAAACCTCTCTTATGCATCTGGAGAGAAGCAATAATCCTGATAAGAAAAGCTTGCCCAAAAAGAATCCTTATAAATACGACAGAGTGGGTCTGCTAGGTTTCTTTAGGAAACATTTCATAAGAAGGGGGCAGTCACTGTGAATGCCCTATTCCTTTTAGCTACCTGCCATGCTTCATAAGGTAGGGATGTCCTTACAGCATGGCCCAGTACATGTTTGTTTGGAAAAGAGAAAATACAACTCAAATAATAGCCGCAAGCAGACAGCCAAGTCCTGGAGGGGGGAAAGGCACATGAGGCCTGTCTTTTCTGCCCCAGTGTTGTTCTGCCATATTCTAATATAAGTGTGTTCAGCGCTATGGTTTGAAAGGGGCAGCTAAATTCTGCAAACCTCTTTCAAAAATTTCCTTGAATGCATAGGGTTAAAGGGACAGAATTCTTTTCCTTGTGTGTATTGTTGCATATATGGAAAGTATCTGTTATGACAAGTGATATCATAGGCACTGTTCAATAGATACTTGTGAAAATTGCACAGCATTGTTGCATACAACAGCCTAAAACAAACAGTGGTGCTACTGATTTTGGATTTTTCTGTTGATTTCCAGTTGCAGTGTGAGTGACAAGCAGCAATATTAATAAGTGTACTTAATACTGAAGGGCATTTGTATAGACTTCTGAGGCCAAATTAGATGTTAAATATGTCTTTGGACTTAATACACACCCTCCCCTTGGAGGACTGCTTGGCACTGAAATTGGCTTCATTTGTCTTGGTGCCAAGTTAAAAATCTCTGCCTGCTTTTAGGGGCTCCTAAACATGGTTTGACTGTTGTCTTTTGGCTCTCTGTCCATTGTTTTAGTCTGTCAAATTACTCTGAACTGTTTTATAATTATTTGAGTTATTTGATTGTCTGTACCCTGCCCTCAGATGTCTAGTTTGGATGGGAGATAAATATTTCAATGAATACATAATTATGTGGTTTTTAAAAAGGTGCAAAGCAGCTGCTGGTGGGACTTAATTATCAGGATCTCATCAAGCAGGATGGAAGAGTTTTTAACTCTTTTCTCTTTTACTGAGGTCCTGATGAAAATCACTACTTTAGAGCTGCTATTTACATTGATTGGTAATCCCACTATGAGCTTCCATATTTATTATGGTCCTCGCAATTGTAAGCCTGTCCTTTTCTTACTACAGCTATCTGTATTTTTTAAAATTGCATGCACCTTTGCACATGTTGTGTTTTGTTGGGCTGCAGTGTCAAGGGAATTTTTTGTTTTCAGGTACACAATGTTTTTGTCATTTGCAAATCTCTTAAGTGTTCTGGATTATTTTCCCCTTTTTCTTCCATCTTTGGAGTTGGGGCAAGTTATAACTCTAAATAAAAAGCATGAAGCTTTGTTGAGTTGTTATTTGTTATGGGAATAATTAGTTGAGCCATTTTATAGTAATCTACTCTCCCCCTGGCCCCCCACTTTCTCTTTTGCAACATGCTCAGATTGCCACGAAGGAGCCATTGAATCCCATTAAGCAAGATGTAAAGAAAGGCAAGCTGCGATACGTGGCAAATATCTTTCCCCACAAGGGCTATATTTGGAATTATGGGGCCTTCCCTCAGGTAACATTGCTTTTGTTTTTGCCTGTCAAAACCGCAAAAGTTTTTCTGTCTCCTCAGCAAAGTCCCCTCATAAATCCTGTCTATTTTATGGGTGCAAAACGGTTATAAGGAAAGCAACAACATTTGGTAGTCTGGTGTGGCGGGGCAGGGGAGACATTAGATAGCAATATTATCCATAAAATTTTAGATGAATCTCTGTTTAAAACTTGAACATATGTTTCTGGGAAAATCATCATGGATGCAGCCTGTTTTTGTGCTATACCAAGCTAAAAGGTCTTGAGTCCAGGCTGAAGGTAGGAGAAGAGATTTTTTTTCTGGTGCAGTATGGTTGTGCTTTTGGTCATTCAGCTGTTGCAGTCATCCAGGAATGTAATAAACCAGAAGCAGACAGCTATGGTCCTCCATCCATCCGTACAGGCATATCTCATTTAACAAAGCTGCTGGCAAAGAGGTTTCTTTTTACAAGGTCTTTTTATCCCCCAGCTTCTCTTTTCCTTCTTGTCCTCTGTCTAAATAGACAGTTTTTAGCAACAATGTCATTGGGAGCATGATGAAGAAGTGTAAGGTTGTCACAGGTGTCTGCAGTAAACAAACCAAAAAAGCTTTGAGCTGGGAAATAATTGGATTCTACTCTTGTCAGTCCTACTGTAGCTGTGTGTGTCTGATTGCAACGGGCATGATAAACAACAGCTGCCTCCACAATCCCTAAGTGAACATGTGTGCACAGCAAAACCGAAAGAAAAGAATAAGACAGCTAAGCCTACCTCATGAGCTACACCCAGGATATTTTTAAAAAACAGGGCTGTCATCTTGCATTGCACTTTGGTGACGCACTGGAGCTCTCTGGCTGTGAATTCTAAATACTCCTTCCTGAACTGCCAATCCCAGGATTCCATAGGTTGGAACTATAGCACCCAACCATAGGATGGATTTCATAGGATGGAATAATTCCATAATGTGGTCTGCAGACCCATGGAGATCCATGATAACCTCACAGGGGATCCAATAAGGCTTGAAGAAATGTTATGAGATTTTACATTTAAGAAAGAAAGAAAGATGAACAGACAGACAAATAGGTGGTCTTTGCAGTGATAGACATTATTTGTACAAAGTTTTATTCCAATATCCCAAACAGTTCCAAATTTATGAAAATAAGTGTTTGATAGCAAAAAAATTATCATATATTTATATACCTTATTAACATTTATTTCTATTTGTTTATGTACTCCACACTTGCTACTTCTGCACATTGTGAGAACATGCAAGTTAATGATGCTGAGTGGCTGGGAGAAAGCACGTGACGTTTCTTGTTGCTGTGCATCCAGCCAGATTATTTGATGCAGTTGAAGATTTTAGATCTTGAGTTATGTCTTGGTGATCTGCAGCAGTAAAAGATATTTAAAGGGGGTCCATGGTAAAGAAAAGGTTAAGAACCTCTGATGCAGAGCATCACTTTGGGAGCCATAGTGAGCTAGGACGGAATATCTATATACAGTACAATACAGTAAAGGGCCCAGGAATGGGGAATGTGTGACTGTCAACTCCAACCAGCATAATCAATGGTTAGGAATAGTTGGTGGTGCAGATAATAACATCTAAAGTCCCCATGATTCCCACACCTCATGTAAAGAAACTGAAAGCCCATTTACAGATTTTCTGTGCATCACTGTGCACTCAAAACTGTGCAATACCATGGTGTTACCAGTGTACTAAGGGGGATTAGTCCAGCGTACTAAGGAGAATTGTAGTCATTAAGAATTCTAGTTCATACAAGGGTTCTTGATCCTCAGACTTTCAGTGATCTGTTCAGATTAATAAGAAGGAAAACAATTATCTTCAATTTTTGTTCTTTTCTTTTTTTTTCTTTTTCCTGCACCAGACCTGGGAAGATCCCGGTCATAAAGATGACAGTACCGGATGCTGTGGGGACAACGATCCCATTGATGTCTGTGAAATTGGTTCCCAGGTCTGTCTTAATAATTACCAAGGCTTATTCTGGACTTTAATGTTTCAACAATTTTCTTTCTAATGTGGAATAGTGAATAGAAAGCATTTAAACAAGAGCTACTGAATGATAGGATACTAGGCAGCAAAAAGTTTGTGGAAAGTCACTTGCTATCTTTTGTCTACTGTTCTTCTGAGAGGTTGGAAACTACACAACAGCAAAGCATCCAGGAGAAGAGGCTCAAAAACTCATTCAATTGGAAAGCAGCTGTCACTATTATTATTATTATTTAATTATGCGTACAGCCAACTGTTCCTACAGTGACCTCACGGTGGTGTACATGGCTCTCTTTCTCGCTTCTATCCTCATCAGTCCTCTGAAGAAGGACTGAAAAAATTTACCTGGTTGAAGGTCACAGTCAGTTTCATGGCTTCACAAGGACTGGAACTGGGATTTCCCATGTCTCAGTCCAGCACTCTGTAATCTCTATATCATGTGGCTTTCATTACCATTGAGAAGAATATAATCTTCCCAAGTATATTTTCTCATTCAGAAATTTTTTGTTCTTTCAGGTTTGTACAATTGGTGATGTTATTCAAGTCAAAGTCCTTGGACTTCTAGGTCTCATTGATGAAGGGGAAACTGATTGGAAGGTCATTGCAATTAGTGTGGATGACCCAGAATCTCAGAAAATCAATGGTAAGCATTTTAAGTTTCTCTTAAATCATCCTTTTTGCCTATACAAGAAACCCATTGGTTTTAACTTGTCACTAGTTTCTCCTTTGAGCACTTTCAGAGGTGTAAGTGCTATTTTGAAAGCACTAAAGATTGCTAATATAGATTGCTCAGCTTTGTTGTGGAAGGGGTTATAGAGAGAAAGAGAGCCCTGGCAATTAAAGAAGTTCAGAACTTGTTTAGGTTTGTTGAATAGATTTTGTCTGGATTTCCCTATGGCGTTTGAATGCTTGTGAATGGGATTAACTAGTCTTTCAATCATGTGACATATATATAATATATATAATAATTATTGTATTTATAACTGAGCGTGGGAAAGTTAGTTTTTGAGACTACAGCTTCCAGAATGCTCCAGCCAGAATGGCCACTGGCCATGCTGCTGGAAAAATTTGGAAGGTGTAGTTCCAAAAAACAGACAAACAAAAACAAACAAACCCAAAAACCTCTTCCAAGCTCAGACTTGCCATATTGTCATTCAGAGCATGCATCCTTTCTCTGTTTTCCCTGAAGATTACTCACTCTAAACCTGGCTGCTGGGCCCCTCTTCAGAATACTGGCAGCCAGGGGCCCACAATGTGAGGATTGGGTTCAACAGGTACAGAGAGGAGCAGAGGGGCAGAAACAACCACAGGGGAGGGAAGGAGAAGAAAGACGCATCGAGAGGGTTTGGGGGGCAGAAAGAGGCACAGAATAATCGAATGCAGAGGCAATTATTTAATATGAAAAAAGGGTAGATACATTTATATAGTCTTACAGATACAACCGACCGTTTGGGGGCAACCACAACGCTGATGTGGCCTGAGATGAAATTGAGTGTGTCGTCCCTTTTATAGAGAAAGTGGATAGAGAAAAGATTTTCATAATATCAAAATCAAAGAAGATGCTGTGAAGCTGATTTAATAGGAGATTCAGGAAAGACAACAGGAATGATGTCTACTTCACCTACAGAATTTGTTTCCATGGGATTTGGAGCTGACAACTCAGCTTGGAATGCTTTGAAAAGGGCATGCACTAGACAAATTGAAGGAGAATAACACTATTGCAAGTTACCAGTAATGGTGGCTATTAGGAGGCTTCAGGTTTCAGAGGCAGTTTTTCACTCAATACAAGTTGCTGAAGAAAGTGAGAGAGAGCTATTGCTCTCATGCCTTGCTAACTTCAGAATTATCCAGCAGGGCCTTCGAATGAGGAGCATTGCAATTCTCCTCCTCCTCCTTTCTTTGCTGCCAAGTTTAACAATGCATGAATTAGGAATTTAGAAATCAACAGTCGGTTTGGAAGGCAGGTGGTTCAAACACCAGTTCTAAATTTTAATTTCACTTCTGGAGTTTTACCCACATCAGGATCTGTTTTTGATGTTGTTAGCGAGCAGAAAAGCACCAAATATTAGAAGAGACTTTGGAAAGAAATATCTGTGTAGTAGAAAAGAATCTGGGCAAACTGTTAAAGAGTAAAGCAAGGCTTTTCAAATGGTGTGCTGCGACACATTAGTGTGTTGCCTGAAGTGTGTAGGTGTGTCACCTACAATTTTGGAAATGTATGTTATTATTTATAAATCATATATTTTTAAAAATTTATGAAAGGTTTTCGTGAGATATGTTGTATCTCCATATATTTTGTTATTACAATTTATGTATGTGTCTGTATCTCTTATCAGGGGTTAGTTTAACTTCCGGTTTGCTAGTAAAACTGAATTACTGTGTTGCGAAATGATGCATGTCTAAAAAATATGTCACCAAAATGAAAAATTTGGAAAGCTCTGGAGTAAAGCATTGCTAACTGAACATATGGAATCATTTGTAGGGAACTTGGTCACTTGAATTCTTTGCAACTCTGAAGCACTTGTGAAATTATTATTATTATTTTTTCAAATTTTAACTCAGACTGATTGCATTCAGCCTGGCTTAAGTGCTAGCTGGGTATAAAGAGAGACAGAATCTCAGCATGTGTAAAGATGAACACATTTTGGCCAGTAAATATTTGTATGAACTTCTAAGGAGGCTGTTATAGAAAGGATGTGAAACGATGTTACACATTAATATTTACATATAAGGCAAAAATTAATGTTTAATTAAACATTATATTACATTATAATCATAGTGACTTGGCAGCAGAGAGGAAGTATGGAGCCTGTGTGAAAATATGAACTTGAAAGCAGAACTCCACATTCTTATTAAGCTGGGTTGGGGAGTGATGAAGTTCCAATCCTCAATACCCAATCCATTTATTTCTTACAAGGATCTTGTAAGACCCAAAACACATCATCTATATATCTATGCCAGTTAACTATGTTCCTTGGAGGAGCTAATAAGTAAATGACATTGTTCTCAAAAGTTTACATATCCAGATTGTTATTTCTGAGGCGAGCACTAGCCAATCAGTTGGAATAACATGTAAAGAAAAAGCCTAAATACCCCAAAGGCACCAGGTCTTGCCTGACCTCAAAAACTAAGGAAGGTCAGTACCTGGATAGGGAACCACCAAGGAATACCAAGCGTAGGCTGCATTTCAGAGGAAGGCAGTGGCAAATCACTTCTGAATATTCATTGCTTCAGAACCCCCTGTGAAATTCATGGAGTTGCCATAAATTGTCCAATGACTTGAAAGCACATACAACTGTTCACAACATATTTGTGTCCTTTTTTGAACTTATACATCACATAGCATGTTCAGATGTATGTAGAATTGAAAGATACTTTGGTAGGCAAAGGTAAAAAACCAATACATGCTTGGAAAATCACATTTTTAGCCTGTAAAAGTAATGCAGTTCCTTTTTTTGAAAAACCCATATCTCATACTAGGATCTCCAAATGTTCCCACTTGGACTCTCTTGCTTTTTTTGTACAAGTGTGGTGGGCTTGCATTGGCTTTTTTCAATTTTTTATTCATGACTTAATTTGTCTTTGAATAAATGTTTGTTTAAATTGGATCGCTGCCTAGTACACTCTTCTGCTTCAAGTGCTGAGAAGGCTGTAGCTCACAGTTGTGCCTGTGTGCCTGTGACTGACAAGAACTTGAACTAGTGCCCAAGGGACACCTAGCATCTTCTAGAGAAGTCTTTGGGCATCCTTAACTCCTCTGTTATTTCAAGAATGATTTAGGTCTAATTTACTTAAAGTGTTTAGCTGAGGAACTCCAGATGACTCTGTCTGTCTCCCTTTCTCCCTCCCTCTTTCTCTGTGTTCACACATACCAGTATCTGCCTTTCTTTTGGTACCCCAAGAATTCCTCACATGAATCCACTGGAAAGACAGGCTGGTTCTCATCTCTGTTGAGCTTCTCACAGCCCATCAAAATTTTAACTGTTTTGCTACATGCTTTTGGCTTTCAAAAACTGTTTTTCCTCTGTTTTAAAATAATGTTTTGATCTTGTTCTGTTTTTGTAGTGTGTTCTCATGGTATATCTCCATGGGGTCCATGGTGGGCTGAAAAGTGCTTTACTAATATTTGAAATACATACATATATACATACATACTAAAATCCACTTTTTCATTCAGGAGGGCACACACTGTATACACTTGTGTCTAAGTCAACTTCATATATAAGTCAAGGGCAGGTTTTGGGTTCCAAAATTAATGGATTTTTATATGACTTATGGATAAGTCGAGAGTCATTCCGTGGAGAGGGGAAAGCTCCAGTACCGCTGCAGGGGGCCAGCCACCCCTGCCCACTGCTGTCTCCATTTTCCTGCCCAGGCATTCAAAAGGGCCTTTTACCATTCCACTCAGAGAAAGAGATGATTCCTTCTTTGATAAAAAGTTAAGGTAGAATATTAACTTCTATCAAAAAAGGAAGCATCCTCTTCTGTGAGCAGAGTGGCAAATCTCTCTCTCTTGCAGTGGTGCTACCATCCTTTTTGAATGCCTGAGTGGGAAAATGGAGTATTTCCTCAAAGGAGCACCAAGAGAGTGTGTGTGAGGGGCAGTATTGGTGTTTCTTTTAGGTTCTCCCAGAACTAACCAAGCTGTCTCCTTTTTCTACTCTATCCAGAGACAGGGATGGTTCCTTTTTTGATAAGAGTTAAAGTATGGTACTTATATTGACCTATGGAAAAATTGACTCAGGTTTTTTGGGTCAAATTTTTTTACTAAAATTTTTAGACTTATACATAAGTATATTTAGTAGTACAATCTTCCCAGGAGGTATGTAGTGGATCCAAAGAGGCTAGGTATCTGCTTCCAAACTTTCCAGTTTGACAAAAATTTTAAAAGTCCAGAAGAAATCTAGGAGTACCAGAAAAGAGAGGAACAGAATATTCTGTGCCCTGTTCTCCTTGTGTCTTTGATGCAGCTATTGGACCAAAGTGAAAATCCTGCTTTTTATGGCAAGGGCTGAGTAATCTGTTAGTAGCTGAATGCTAATGGTGGGCAGGGCCAAAGCTAGTGGTGAGTGCAGCTGGAATCAAAAGTGGGTGGGACCACCCCTTCCCTGTGCCACACCTCCTTTCTTTCTGCCTGATTCAGGAGACTGCCAGGGGAAGAGTCATTTTAAGCTTGCTGAAGGTGTGACCTGGTCTCTAGCAGAAGAGTTTTGAAATTAGGCATGATACTATGTCGCCTACCTATAGACCACAGTATTAAGTCTAGGCTATGGAAACCCATGTTAGAATTCTCACTTAGCCATAAAGTACACTGAGCAACTTTGGGCCAACCACCATTTCTTTGCCCAAACATGGCTCATTTGTATGTTATGAATGTTCTCCATGACATTCTTGCAAAGAAGCTAGTAAAATGTGAGCTGCACGGTGTTACTGTTAGGTGGATTTGTAATTGGTTGACTGACCAAACCCAAAGGGTGCTCACCAGTGGCTGCTCTTCATCCTGGAGAGAAGTGACTAGTGGGGTGCCACAAGGTTCTGTCCTGGGCCCACTGCTATTCAACATCTTCATCAATGACTTGGATGAAGGAATAGAGAGCCTGCTGATCAAATTTGCAGATGATACCAAATTGAGAAGGGTTGTTAATATGCCAGGGGACAGGGTCAAAATTCAAAATGACCTTGACAGATTGGAGAGCTGGGCCAAGCTAACAGAATGAATTTCAACAGAGAGAAATGTAAGGTCCTGCACTTAGGCAGAAAAAATGGAATGCACAAATATAAGATGGGGGCACATGGCTGGATAACAGTACGTGAGAAAGGGATCTAGGACTCTTGGTGGACTACAAGCTGAACATGAGTCAGCAATGTGATGCGGCAGCCAAGAAAACCAACATAATCCTCAGTTGCATCAATAGAAGTATGGTGTCTGGATCAAGGGAGGTAATGGTACCACTCTATTCTGCTTTGGTTAG
This sequence comes from Iguana delicatissima, assembly GCA_948472985.1. NCBI lineage: Eukaryota > Metazoa > Chordata > Lepidosauria > Squamata > Iguanidae > Iguana > Iguana delicatissima. The sequence continues at coordinate 889,432 of CAOKZL010000308.1, forward strand.
ACCTCATCTGGAATATTGTGTCCAGTTCTGGGTACCACAGTTAAAGAAGGATATCAACAAGCTGGAGTGTGTCCAGAGGAGGGTGACCAAAATGGTGAAGAGTCTGGAAGCCATGCCCTATGAGGAGCATCTTAGGGAGCTGAGTATGTTTAGTCTATAGAAGAGAAAGTGAAGAGGGGACATGAGAGCCATGTTTTAAATATTTGAAGGGATGTCATGTCATGTCGAAGAGAGAACAGGCTTGTTTTCTGCTGCTCCAGAAACAAGGGGCAATGGATTCAAGCTGCAGAAAAGGAGATTCCACTTGAACCTCAGGAAGAACTTCTGACAGTCAGAGCTGTTCAGCAGTGGAATATGGAATATGGTTGAATCTCCTTCTTTGGAGGTTTTTAAGCAGAGGCTGGATGTCCATATGTTGGGAGTGCTTTGATGTGTGTTTCTGCATGGCAGGGGGCTGGACTGGATGGCCCTGAGGTCTCTTCCAACTCTATGGTTCTGTGATCAGCCAGTGACTTTCTGTGACCGAATGGGGAATTGAACCCTGGTCTCAAGGGTCATATCAAACTACTACATCACATTGGCTCTCATACTTTTCAGACATCTAACCAGTTTTTCACTTGATAAACCTATGCCAGTAACCTCTCTGTCTTGCCCCTTGGTTTTCCTCCTACAGCCGAATGCAGAACCTGGAAAGTTACTTAAAATGAATTTGTTCCCATTAGCCTGTTTGAAAAGTAACTTGTCTTTATCTTATATGTGAAAAAAGTGTATTCCAAACCCCTTTTCTTGCCCCAGGCTCCCAGTGCCTGCCCCGCAAGCTAATACCCCCACTCTCGCTCCCAATTTTTTTCACAGGCAAATAAACCACACAGCATTACTTATGTTATTTTTTACTTCCAAACTCTGGGGAGGGGATGGATTTTATATGCAGAGTAACAGGGGATATTTCTGAATGCCTTGTAATGATTTGGGAGGAAAAATTTAAAAAATAGTTTTTTTCATGTGTGAGGTCTCTCCTGGCCCCTCTGCCCCCGCTGCAAAAAGACAGCAAATGTCTTTATATGGACTGAGGCTGCTTCTTCCTGTGAATGTTTATAAATTGTCATTAAAAACATGTGTCCTCTTCCCACAGACCTTTTTAGAATGCTTGCCATAAATCGGCTGAGGGAAAGGGGGAAAGAGAGCATGCATCTGTTGTAAGGGGGGAAAAAACTGCTTATGTACATTTTCTTTTTGTGTTGGTACAAGTCCCAGTACAGTTAGGCTTTGTCTTCCAGTGGCTCGGAGCTGCTTCGTGTGTTAATTAGAAACATACAAAGCTATCTCAAACCAGATCAGACGATTGGTCCATGCAGTCCAGTGCTGTCAATTTTAAAGGAGATGAACTTCTGGCCCATGAGCCAGATGTGGCCCACAGCAGTTCCCCATCCGTCCCATGGTAGTTTCCCTTGGGACTCTCTAGATAGGCTGCATAGAGGGTGATCACTGCTTCTTTCTCTCAGATTTGAAGATCCTCCCAGACATCGTACCTAGGGATCTTTTTAGCTGGAGATCCCAGGAACAGAACCTGCTGCTTTCTTCACATGCTTTGTTATGGAATGAAATGTGAGCACTGTCATGTTTGTGGCACTTGTACAATTCCCAGGGAACCATGGAGAATCACAGCTCCCTGCTTCAGGAACACCAGTTACATTAGACTTGTGCCTTTGCTGCCTGTAATATGATAAGGGATGAAGCATCATTTTTTGCAGTCCTGTGTAAAGCATCCCCCATGCTCTTTGGGAGCTGCTGCACAGTCGTTGTCATGAATGTTTGGCACTCAAATTTTTGTTCTAGTGAACTTCCACGCCAAGTTAACAGAACCATCTTGGGCTTCCTGTGGTATAACTGGAAGCTTGTTTCTCTTGCTTGGCTTTACTGTAGTATTGCAAACAGTGATTTCCAGCCCTGTAGCTAGTATGATCCATTTGATTATAGAGCGTACTAGAGAATGTAGCGTGTGCTTTCAGAGAAGTGTCAGTGGAGGCTGATGTCTCCAATGCCAGGGTAGTGGTGGTGAATCTACTCTGTGATTTAGTTTGAATTGCGAAAGGGATACCCAAAATGTTCAACCTTATTTGGGGATGGAGTTCAGTATGTTGGACAATTGCTCTAAAGTTCAGATTAAAACTCAGAGCAGATTCCTTGCTTTACTGACAGTGGAACCACCAGCCTTTAGTGTATTGGACACATAGAATATTTAATTTTGTACAACCCTGAGAGCTCACCTTCTTCCTTTTTTTATATCATCTAGTACCTGGGATGGTGAAGCTTGGCTGTTCAGTTCTGCCCTGCTTGCCTTACTAATTACAATACAGGAAGCCCCCCCCCCTTTGATGCCCCATTATCTAAAGACTCACTCTTTCATCACTTCCAAATTAAGGACAAGTTCCCTTGATTCAACAGAGGTTCCACTCTTTCATCCGTTCTTGCCTATGGTGGCTCACTTGGAACTACTTGCATGTGTATTCTGCTTACAAACTTGAGCTAAAAGGGGAAATAGGTGCCAAGCTGACTGAGAGGCTTTGCATGCAGCATGCGTGCACAGTCGGTCCCAAGTGAGCCTCTGTAGGTTCTTCATGCTCCTTACAGTATAGTACATGGGTTCCACTTTTCAGCCAATTCTGTTTTCTAACAGTGCTCTGGTCCCTAACCTGTCAGATAAATAGGGAAAACCTGTACCACCAGCAGCCATTTTGTTGTAGTTTAAGATACAGATAACTTTGGTAAGTCAGGAGGCCAATTTTAAACCTCTCCCTGCCCGGCTGGAGTGCACAGGGACGGTCACAATAGGTAGAGACACACATTTAGCCGACAAACTGTTCATTGGCCATTCCTTATGGAAGGAGTGACTAGTTTGCATGTGGGTTGATCCCTGTGGATCTCAGGTGGTGGTGGAGGTGATTTGCCTTCAGTGTTGCAAAGAATGGGCCATTTTTACATGATGGAAACACTGTTGTCTGATACAAGGGTCAAATTCCATAAGCTGCTGCTGTTGATCAAAGGACTGGCCAATGAGATAAACAGGGCTGTGTCTCTCAAAATTCAATTCTGTAAGAAATTACTTGTATTCCTAATGCTTAGTCATGAATGAAAATATACACAATTGAGAGTCTTTTAAATGTACTGAACATGGCATAGTAGCTGCAGTAACTCAGTCGGGTCTTTGCTGCTTCCTCATGATGTGAAAGTAACCTAAGGCTAGGGTTGAGTAAAGTGTGGCCCATGGACTGAATGTGGCTTTCCATGGACATATTTGTAGCCACTAGGACTCCCCACGAGTCAAAAATGTCCCAAATGCCCTTAAAATGTCTGTAGAGGGAGTTGAGGGCATTTCCATCATGTTAAGGGGCTCTTGTGGGCCCACTGGGGTCAAAAATTTGTTTTGCCATTCCCCTCATTGGTTTTGCCCTCAGATGCCCTCTAGCAGGTATGAGTGGCATTTCTTCTATGCTTGGGGAGGGGCTGGGCCAATTTAGGCTCAGAAGAAAACAGGGAGTGAACAGGAAGCAACTTTCACCCACTTCCTGTTGTTAAAAATGGCCTCTTCATAGACCTAAAATCACCCTGGGAGTCCTAAAAACATGATTAAACTGGCCTTGTGTACCCTAGATAGTATTTGGGGACATTTGTTTTTAATTTTTTGAGGGGGTTGTGGTAGGGAGGTAGTCTTCCGAGGCCTCAAAGTAAGGAATACAGCCCTCTGTCCTTCCATAATTGCCCACTACTGGCTGGTCTGCTAGCATCTTTGCCAATGGAGTACACACTTTGGTGGATTCTACCAAGCTGATAAGTCTTTACCTATGGTCCTGGTGGTAGACTGCATATCTACCATCTGAAGATCAGGCTACCTAAGAGTGGAGGAACTGGTCACCAGAAGGTTGGCATCAGCCAATGAATTGACCATATCAACTATGAACACAGAAATGAATAAAATCTTTGCTGCTTATGAAATGTGTTTAATTGTGATTTGATTTGATTTCCAAGATTTGCTGTTTTGTGGATAGGTTGGGGTTCTGGCATGAATTTGGGCAAATTGGTTCATAACACTAATTTGTGCATCTGTGTATATTTTTCTAATTCATCACAGATATTGATGACGTCAGAAAGTTCAAGCCAGGTTATCTTGAAGCGACAGTCGATTGGTTCAGATTATATAAAGTCCCAGATGGAAAGCCAGAGAATCAGTTTGCTTTCAATGGCACATTTAAAGACAAGGTGAAGAATTTTTTTGAATTATGCACTCTGAAACAGTAATTTCAACATAGATTGTGTAATTATATTCAAGAAGACAGTAAGTGAGAGACTCTTAAGAGAAGAAGTGTTCTAAAGTCTAATTTATTTTGCTGTGGAGCTAGAAGTATTGAACCTTTTCAGAATCTCCAAATCCACATACTTGGGGGAGAATTTTGTAATTGCATTCATAATGGTAATATTTCTTGCATGAATGTGAAAACACTTGCAGTGCTAGATATACTTTTTAGCCACCCAGTGTATATGGGGACCATAACTGACATCAGTAAGGTAGGTTCAAGATGTGACACTTTATTCAAGGTATCCGAATGTAAATATTATGATACCCTGAACACTCTCTTTTACACACAATTACATAACTATACTATGTTTTGGTTGAGATGATAAAGTGTTACTCATTCAGGTTTACTTTTTAATTTATACCTTGATGAGATTTTGGATTGAAAAGGAATGGGGAAATAAGGAATCAGGTTCTAGAAATCTGGGATTTGCCATAGGAGTTTCCTTTAGTGGTCATTGCAGTCATTAGTTACTTGATAAGATCTTTCTGTCATGGCCATGCTGCCTTGGGGATTTGAGGATGTTGTAGTCTAAAAACGGTATTTTTCCAAGCTCTCATTACACCCTAACACTTCATCAACTTTTTTTCAAAAGGCTACATTAAGGGTTTTATTGCTTGAAACAGATGGAGATGTAGCTAACTCCAATACCAAATTAGTACAGTGTTTGTTGTAAGAGAAGGAAAGTAGTTGTTTCTCTAGTGGTAAAAAACAAAAAAACTGGCTTAGAACTAATAATGTTGTCCTTAGGACTTTATTAGGCAGCAGCTGGTTTTTTCAAAATGTTGTTCTGTGCAAAGCTTCTGTTTTAATTTTAATTTCTCCCCTCTTAGCTGTCCTTTTGTGTGAACAAAAAGTACTTTGGTCAGCCCAGTTTTTGCTGATCCTCCCCTACCCGTAGCAGTCCTCTTGCGATGCATATCATATCTCTGAGGCAATGGTTCCCAAATTTGGGTCCTCTCCAAGTGTTGGACTGCAGCTGTCACAAGCCCCAGCACCATAGCTAATGGCCAGGGCTTCTGGGAGCTGGAATACAAGGGCATCCAGGGACCTGATCTGCTGGACAAATCTATGGTTTTGGAAGAACCACTGTTTTGGAGAGTCATCTGAATGATCCCCATTTGGCTACAAATGCAGGTCTGGGAGGTACATTTTTCTGCTTGGTGTAATGAGCAAGGGCTTCACTTATCTGCAGCCACAGGGGTTGCAAAGAAGACTAATATTTAACACTTTTCAGAGAGAGGTATCAATCTGTGATTCTTACTTTATTTTATTTTATTTTATTTTATTTTATTTTATTTTATTTTATTTGAGTTTTGGTCACTGTTGCACCTGGGTTTTGTGTATTTCATATTTGCAAAGTTCTTCCAGAAACATTCTGCATTGCTGAACTGAAGAGCACATTGTAGTTGTGCTGTAGTCAATCTGTAACATTGCCAAGTGGTCGAACGTTTTTTATTCCCATTGCTCAGTGTAGTGTTTTGAAGAGCAATTTTTAGAACATTGCAGCTTTGTTCCTTTTTTTTGCAACTTCAGTAACTTGGAAGAACTTTTCACCTTAAGCTATGGTGCTCCTGCAGTTCTTTCTAAACAGAAAAGTACAAAGCCACCTTGTGTTATGCTAGCAAGATTTTTTTTTTTAAAGCTTGAGGTTTTGGAGTAAAATATGTAAAGCTGGAGAGAGTCAGCATGGTGTAGTAGCATGAGCACTGGACTACACCTCCAGGAATGTTCAGGCTTGATTTGCTCTAGGCCCCATTCATTTGTCTTTTTAGCAGTCCAAGGTATCCATGGAACTGTTCTCCAGTACCACAGTTCTTCCTATCAGCCTTCTTCACTGCCCAGCTTTTACAACCATACATACAAATTGGAAATACAGTGGCATGACAATCCTAACTTCAGTATTCAATGACATATCTTTGCACTTGAGGATTTTATCTAGTTCCTTTGTAGCTACCTTTCCAAGTCCTATTCTTCTTCGTTTTGTTCTCTGGAAATCATGGGATAAGTTAGTGATTGGTTATCCTGTTGATATGACTGGTCTGTTACTAAAGTGTGACTACATCAATATTACCAGGAGAGCATTTAAAAAAAAAACCATGATTTGGTACACAATTATTTGATACAGCCCTCCTTGTGTGCTTAAATTCTATATCTCTGTTGTCCTTTATTAACAAGTGCCTGATGTACTTTTTAAAGGGTTACCTGTATCGTTCCTTTTATTCTTGACCACCAAACCAATTTGCCACATCTGTTATACTGGTCCAGTGATCATGTGGTTATTAAAGCTAAAGCCATTGTAGCATTTAGGAGGCAGCTGTTTTCTTCAGCCAGACTCAGAAGTGCTTTGGAGTGTGCATAGAATTATTGTTGCCAACTCCATCGCGTGTACCACAATCACATGGGTGTATGACAGGGCTGGGCAACTTAATGCTTCTCTAGATGTTGTTAGACTGTAGCTCCCATTGATTTTAGCCATCACAACTGGGGTAAAGGATGATGGGAATGTTACGCCAATAACATCTAGAGGGCCACAAGTTGCTCACCACTGATCTGTGGTTAAGCAACTAACGTGGACACTTAATGTGTGCTGGCTTCTCTTTGGAAGCAGAAGAAGACCTAGTCTTTGTGGGGCTGCGATTCCCAGATATATTTCTTGTAGAGTCCGATGCAAGCTTTCTTTGCTCCTTTTCCTAAAATTTATCCCTCTAGGAAAACAATGTTCACAGCTGTCACCAACCAACTTACCCACTGACCCCCTGGAAAAATGCTCCTGGCTTCAGCTGCATTCCCACCTCTTCTCTTGACCTTAATTAGATACTTTCCAACTGTTTTAGTGAGAGTTGGAGAGGTTTGTAGCCAAAACAGCTGGCATTTTAAAATTAAGCATATGCTGAAAAGCTTGCCTAAAGCAGAGCCAAACCTTGAATTAAATTCCTCAGCTCTCTGTTCAAACAGACTTGGAAAGGCTTCTCAGAACAGTTATGGGAACACTAAAAAAAACCTCTTCTTTCTCCAAATATGGTTTGGTTCCCATGTCTTACGTGATAGATAGCTCTGCTCAAGGAGTTCCATGGTTCCATTATTAAGAAACATGTATTGTCTCCCCACTCCCACCCTGAAACCCTCTAATTTGGGCTGTGCACGTAAATCCAGTGGCATTTGGAAGCTTCTTGGACTTTTTTTTTTTTAGAACAAGTTTTAGAACAAGTTTTGAAAAATACCTGTTTTATAAAGGCTTGGAGTGGTTAGCAATTGAATTGGATGCTCCGAGCTATTGTTGAAGGTACAGTTTTAACTTTGGTGTTCTGGGAGTTTTTTCAGATGATGACAAGTGATTGTCCTTTTTGAAATGGGGGAAAAATCACATCTCAATTTCACTTCTTAAATAGGCATTTGCATGTGAAATCATTAAATCTACACATGAATGCTGGAAAGCTTTGGTTCACAAAAAGGCTGATGGAGGAGCCATAAAATGGTAGGCATACAGTTTATAGTGTTTTATCTAAATCCCCTGTGAATTAATGCTAAATGGTCTTGGGTGGCTTCTATTGTGATGGGTAGCAGTTTGGTTCCTAAAGATTTCTTATGCTTGCTTGTGTTGGTAATATTGCAGGCACACATATACACACATATATATGTTCATTCTTGACTATGTGAGCCCTGGGGATTACTCAGTAATTAAGTTTTAGTAACAGCTCCAAAAATAAATTGGCCTCTAATCCTCCATTTGTTGTGTGCTCACAAAAATGATAACCTTGACTTTTTTGGAGAGTGCTTTGGTTTTGTTAGCATTGTTCATTCTGTTTAGCTGGCTCAATTTTTTTTAAAAGAACAAGTTAGTATAAGTGAGAGAAAAGGTTATGGAGAATGCTTATGCATGAATATTTAGAAGTAAGCCCCAGTGAGTTGAGTGGAGTTTACTGCCAAGTAGGAAGGTAAAGACTCAAGGGTTAGAAAATGTACTCTTCTGGATTACAGCTCCCAAAATTCTAATGGCCATGATGGCTGTGGGATTTTGTGACTGGTAATCCAGTGTGGTGTAGTCATTTGAGCACTGGACTACAATCCTAGAGAGCAGGGCTCGATTCCCTGCTTGGCCATGGAAACCTGCTGGGTGACCTTGGGCATGTCACACACTCTGAGCCCCAGAAAGCCCTGTAGTAGGTTTGCTTTAGAGTCACCATAAATCAGAAACAACTTGAAGGCACACAATAACAAGTCCAAAAATAGTATTTTTATCCAGATCCAGTAAAGGATTGCAAGTCCTCTTGAACTGTAGATCTGTTTTTTTAGGTAAGCATACCTAGACTGGCACACTTTGCAGTCCTGTGTACCTGGAGTTGGGAATCTCCCATCCTCCAGATGTTGTTGGACTGCAACCCTCACCATCCTTTACCAATGGCTTTTCTGGCAAGGGCTGATGGTAATTGCAGGCCAGCAATATCTGGAAGGCTACAAGTTCCTACCCCACTATATGTGTATGCCTGAGAATGAAATCCCATTGAACGCAGTAACTTTTGAGCAGACATGCATAGAACTGGGATGTGAATCTTGACTACATCCAAGAGCAAAAGCGCTGCTAAACCAAAAATAAAATTAAATTAAAATAAACTTCCCTCCCCTTACTTTTAGTGGCCTTTGACTAGGCGGTAACAATTGATGAAGGAAGGGAAAGTGAAGAAGAAGAAAAGCCAGGGCCAAATCCCAGAGTGGTCAAGTATGAAGAACCAAATGGTCATGTTGGCTAGGGGATTCTGGGAGTTATAGTCCAAAAGAGGAACTTTTCCAAGTTCTGTTCCTCACCATATGGAACATATACCTCACTGAGTAGTCCATGCCTCACCACCTCTGTAGTGTTCCTCCAGACTCATTCAGGTAGTACCAAACCATGATTCAGTTTGGCGGTACCTATGAATAGGACTGCTGATTTCCTGCCTGATCACAAACTATCCAGACTTTAAACAAAACCACAACTGATCTTGTTACCCGCAGCCCTAGGCAAGTATTCATCAACTTGTGTCCATGAGTATCTTGCATGCCTGGTAGCCATTTGATACCTTTCTGAGTCAACCTAGTATTAAGTTCTGAAAAGGCAAGTTACTCTAGAGATGATAATGATAATGATGATGATCATAATAGCATTCACTCCTCAGTATCTCCAAGGAAGGCTGAAAAGGATGTCTGAAACTGGACAATCAGTATAGACTGGGGTTTCCCACATTCTAGTGCCTTCCATACATGTTGGACTCCCAACATCTCTAGGGGAATGTCCAGCATACTTGGAGTGCACTGAGTTGAGGGTGGCTTCCTTTCTTATTCTGTTGCTCCTTCATAAAATTTGTACTAATCTGTTCTCCTTCCGTTGTTGGTAATTTTATTCTGTTTTTAGCACCAACCTGCTAGTAGCTACCAGTCCCTATTGCTGTAATGAAGAGGATATCCAAGCAATTGTGCAATCGGTAAGAGAAAATTTACTCCCCTCAACACACATGTTGTTACTACTGAGGGGAACAACTTGGGGCTCTCTGGATGCTGTTGGACGACAACTCCCATCAGCCATAGCCAATGATGAGGGGTGTTAGGAGTTGCAGTCCAACATCTAGAGAAGCACAAATTGACTGTTTGTATTAATGCAGAGGTGCACAACCTTTCAAAGTCCAGGGGCCGTACATGCACCTGTTAGACCACAGAAGGCTGCAGTTTCCTCTGCTCTCATCTCATTTACCTTTCGTAAAAAAGGAAGGAAAAAAATCTTATGCCCTCTATGGACTGTAGGGAACAATTTGGTAAGGTTCTTGTTACCCTGTTTGCCCCTGAGCTTTTGGTTTTTTTTTTTAAAAGCCTGGGACAGTGGAGTGGGATCATTTTTTGAAACAGGAAGTGGTGGGAAGTGTGAAGCAGTAACAGTTCTTTTTTTTAAAAAAAACAACGGATTGGGATCTCAGAAATGGTTGTTGTGTGTGAGAGGCCCCTGCATTAGTGGATATAGAGACAATCAATAATTATGCAGTTGTAACCTATTGTGTGAAAACGGGTGCAGAATCTTTGGCCTTCAATGAAAGATGTGAAGATCTGGGAGAAAATGAGAAAAATATAGGGGGACAAAAAAGCTGTTTTTCCTTTCTGCTTCCCCCACCAAAGCCTTTTTTACCCTTGAAAAAATGGGGAAAAATGAATTATGAATATTTTCTTTTAGAAATATGAACAAAATATATATGATAAACCATTCATATATTTACCCCCTCACACACATTATTTATAAAAACTTACATTGCAGGTATACTTTTATATAAGAGTATGTATAACACCAAACATTGCTGTAATTCATGGTCTTTATTTCCTTTTGTCATTTCTTTTTTGTGTGGGGCAGGGGAATGAGTGCTTTATGTTTGCTTTGCACTGTAAAGGACTAGAGGAAACCAAATATTTTTTCTTCATTTTTTTTCTCTTTGTTGATGGTTTCTTATTTTTCTTATTGGGGTTTTTTTTTTTTTTTGGCCTGCTCCCCATAAATTGGGAAAGCTAAGAGGTTTCTTATAGTTCAGGTATTCCTTACACTTCATAATCTTGTATCTCTATTGTAACTATAATGTTTCTGAAAGTAAATTTAGTTTGTAATTATGTTACAAATAAACTGTACCTTTAATATATCAGACATGATTTTTTTTACCTAGCTAAGTTACCCATAATCATTTTATGTTCCTAAAGTAACCAAGTGATTTTCAACCTGTGAAAGATGCTGATATTTCATTTTTTTCATTTTTTCCAAAAAATTTCCAAAAATTAATTTCTTCCAAAAATTTGCATCCCTGCTCCTTTTTTCCATGGCTTCAACCTTTTCATATTACATCTCTACCTATAACTCCCGTTAGACAACTCTGTGGGAACTTTTGGCCAAAACATCTGGACTCCAAAGCTTCCCCCAGTGGAAAACAAAAAGGACCTGGCTTTAGAATTAAATGGAGAACCCAGTAGAGTCAGCTTTCCACATTTGCTAGGGTTATGGGAGCAGAACCCTTGCAAAAGGGGAAAACCTACAAATATAAAATAATGTGTGTGTGTGTCTGTGGAAAGGGGCTGAACCATGATAGGGGGAGTGGGCAGCCAGGATCCAAACTAGTTCAGGGAAAGGGAAAGGAAAGAAGGTGGCCCTATATTTCCTTTCTTCCCACTCCTTCCTTGGATGTGTGTGTGAGCCATTGGTAGAGGGTTTGTGGTGCTGAGAAATTGGGTTGTGAGCCATCCGTAGCTATCTAGGCAGCAGCTGATGGAGGAGGAGGAGTAGAGGTGAGATTTTAAAGGGCTGCATGACCTGATAGGAACTGCTTGGGGGGGGGGTCCCCTAGAAAAGAAGCGCTTGAGGCAGGAGGGGCAGAGAAACTCACAAATAAATCCAAGAAAGTGAAATCTGCAAATGTATTCTCATGGGCATGGGCTTTTTTCACCAAAAAGGCTACCACTCAGGAGATAATGGAACCTCAGTGGCAGTCTTTTTGGTGCAATGTAGTTAACTGCATTTCCTCATATTTGATTATTTCACTGAATCTTTGGTCATGCAGGATTCACCTCTTCCCTCATCATCTGGTGCTGAATGATAGTAAAACAAACAGGTTGTATCTAGCCTACCTGCTTTGTGCTCTGTTTTGTTCTTCTCTCTACTTTGTTGCCATGAGTTACCACACAAAATTCATTGACTACCAGTCACGTAATCTAATTGCTAAGAGCATACTTGTATTCATCGCCTTGTCTAATTAAATGCATCTTGCAGGAAAAGAGAACACTGTGCACACAGTCATGGGAAAGAAGGACAAAAGAAACTGAGGCTGGGGGGGGGTTCAAAATATAGCTGCAGAGAAATGTTGCATGTATTCATTGTTCATTCACTCACTCGTTTACGAATCCAAAAAGACTTGAGCAGAGAAACTAAAAATATAGTCGCCTAAACACAAAGCCTTAAATTATAATCAGTTTATAAACTGCTTTGCCAGCTGCATCTATTGCATCAGGTTTGCAGAGGGTTTTTTTTTTTCAAGAGTATTCCCAGCTGTTTAGAAAGCTGGCTTTTTCAACTACTCATGGGATAAAGTGCCTGCTTGATAAGATTGAGTCATGGCAGTTGTACAGCCATAGCTGGCACAAACATAAGATCCTCTTTGGCTTAAAAAGAGGCAAGCTCTCAGTGACTCATACTCCCTTCACATTTATTATAGGAGACTGGATGATGTATTTTCAAAGACTTTTTCAAAATTTGCTTCAGTTTCCTTCAGAACTTGGGAAGATTCCCTTTTTGTTTACTACATTTTCCAAAAACTCCTGGCCAGCACAGCTGCACTAGAAAAGTTACTTGGTCCCTGGTTTGGTATTGCGGTCCAAAAAATAAGATTTCTAAACTCTGGCCATGGGAGTATATGGAAGTAAGTAAGAAAGGGAAATCCATCATTCACTCTGAGTTCCAGCCAGAAAAGCACAAGCTCACAAGCTACCCAGAAGTAGCTCTGATCTTATAATCTTGATAAATCCCTACCAATGATTTTGCTTCTTCAGCTCCACAATCTTCAAGAATCAGATGTTTTCCTTCCTCCTTTCTTGTGCACTGACCATATTTTGGACCATATTTTGTACTTAGGTTGTACCTTTGGCACAATAAAATTCTAATGCTGTATTGCAGTCCTCTCCAGCTCTGGTGTGGGACTACATTTTCCAGCAACCCCAGTGAGTTTGGCCCTTGTTCATGCTGAGAATTGCAGTTTAATGTGCGGGGAAGCCCCTGCTGCAACAAGGCTAAGAATGTCTAACTTCCTCCCCTGCTCATCCCAACTCCCCCTTCTCTCCTTTCTGTATCAGATTTTAGAATGTAAGCTCCTTGGGGCAGAGAGCTCCCCTTTTGTAGTTTATATATCAGTGTGCACATTGCTAGCATGAATTGAATAAATGGCTGCTTTTTCTGTAGGCTCCGCCTCCAGTAGAACGGTGTTCTGTTTCCAAAGAAGGTAAGACTGCTTAAACATATCTTACAAAAGTAAACTGAGTTTGAAAGAATCACAGAAGTAAGCCCATTATATTCTGTGGGATTTATTCACAGTCATGGACAGGAAAGCAGTCTAAGTCACAAAACTCAGATTTGTGCCTCCAGCAAATTGCTTATAATAGTGTGTTCTGGTGTTATGCATAACATCATAAGTAAGAGCTTGTATTGGGTCCTATAGCCCTTCCCAACATAGTGTCAGCCTGCTGGCCAGCAGGGTATGGTAGAATTTGTGGCTGAACAGATTTGTAAGGATGGAGGAGTTGTGAGCTGTCCTGAATTTGGGATTCCAAAGTTCAAAATCTGGCTCACTCATGAAATTCACCTGGTGAACTTAGACCATACTGTTATACTGTCCAGATATGCAACCTCTCAGGGGTGTTGTGAGGATGAAGTGTATGAGGAGGAAAGTGCCTTAGTGGAAAGATGGAATAAAAGTGTATCAAATTACAAAGGGTGCTGATATGGAAAGCAGATCATCCAGGACAGAAATTTAGGAGAAGGGATTTTTTGCTATATGTTGAAACTGATCACTGAGTTTTCAGAGATCCATTCATGTTATAGAGTGATGAACATTATGTAAAGATAGATAATACTGCAAGATAGTATATTTTGTATGTGGCTCTATTGAAAACAAGGTATGACTCTTGAAGTATAGTTTACAGCAAGGCTTTCCAAACGGTGTGCCACATGTTAGTGTGTCACTTGAACCATGTAGGTGTGTCACCTACAATCTTTGAAATGTATGTTATTATTTATAAATCATACATTTTTAAAAATATATGAAAGGTTTTCATGAGATGTTGCATCCCCATACATTTTGTTATTACAACATATGTATGTGTCTGTATCTCTTATCAGGGGTTAGTTTAACCTCCAGTTTGCTAGTAAAACTGAATTACCATGTTGCAAAATGATGCATGTCTAAAGAGTGTGTCACCAACATGACAAGTATGGAAAGCTTTGGTTTACAGGTGTGATTCTCATAGTAGCTTTAAAGAACTCTTTTTTCATTTGAGTGAAAATGCCTTTATTGCTCTTTTCATATTGGCAAGCTTGTGTCTCATTCTAACCCAAAGGTTGTAGTGATCTTAGTTGGACTGGGTAATATATGTCCCACAGTGTAGCTGCAAGATGCCATTTGTATCAGGAGCGAAGTTCCAGTTGCCACTAGCTGGATCACACATGCTTCAAGTAGCAGCTTTGGAGCAGTATGTTTCATGGAGATCACAGCTGAGAGGAAGAATTAAATCCCCTGCCACAGTCCTGTTCTTAATAGCCCTGCTTCCCCCAACCCATGACTGCTAGCTTTTTTTTTTTTTTTTAAGTGCATGAAATGAATCTACATGTTTTAATGCCACATGTAGTTTGGTCCTTAGTCTTAACTGAACATAATGGCTGTGTAATAGTTTGTACCCTTACAGAAATATTTTATGTGATCTGACTGCTCTAAGTAAGATACTCAGAAAATAAAAAGATTCTTCAATATCTTGTATGACGTCCCATATATCTTGTAGCATGTTTTTGACAGCTTTACTTACATTATTGCCTGAGTTTTCTTTTTCTTTGTAAGAGATGGCAACCACTAGGTATGTATTCTTAGGGTTTTTTTCTAGCAGGTCGTTGCAAAATAACTCAGAACAACAATGGCATGTTTACGTATATAGATACTGATTATACACAAAAAGCAACAGTGATCTATGTTCTGGTTTCCTTGCAATGAATAACATTTCTTTTCTTTTCTTCTAGTTGATCAGTGGCATTTTCTTGGCCAGTGGTGACAATCCAATTTGTCTGAAGTGAAGTTGTGAAGTCTTCTGGCTACTTCTTATTTTGCCTCTTTGCTACTCAGACATTTCCCACACTTTTATTATCTGCTCACCCCCTGCATACAGACACACACAAACACTTTTGCTTCTTTGAAGATAGACAAGTGAAGTCACCGATGACTGGATTCTAAGGATGTCAATCTTTGTGCACACTGCAAATTTTCTCTAATATAAATAAAAGTGATTTTTAAGAATTTCCTTTCTGTGCATGTGTGAAATTTTAAATGGGTACCCCAAATAAATTTTCTCCACTGTGCAGTCAGATAAGCCTGATGGCTCTAACTGATAATTGATGGAAGACAGAACTTTTCTGATTCTTTCTTTTGCGACTGAGTGATGGTTGCGGGTTTTGGGGTATGCCAGTGCAAGGACACAAGAGAGGTGGCATCTTTTTGGTTAGTCTCAGCTAGAGGAGTCCTATTCAGTCAATTCAACACATAGGTAAATCTCATTTACTCAATGGGTCTGCTGTAGTCTGGACTAATAGCAATATTTAGGCCAATGTGTGTTTCATTTTAATTATGCTGTCTGGTTATGATCAGCTGGCAAGCTAGTATAAATATAAAAATTATGGTTTGAAAAGCTTTACAAAATAGGGTGTGATGTGATGTCTCAGTTTAAATAAAAGTATTCATGCGGTTATGCCCGTCTGCCTGTTGAGGCCACTACAACCAGAAACCAGAGTGCTGAAAAGATTTTCAAAACCGGGTTTCTGGCATTCCTTAATACTAGATGCTGAGGAATATAAGGACGAGGGTGCTGTTACATGCATGTCCTGCTTCTGGGATTCCCATTGGTGTCAGCTGGCCACTGTGTAAACTAGGGCCATTTCCGCACTAGACTGTTAGAGCGCTATCATTCCACTTGCAACATCCTTTGGAATCCTGGGGTTTGCAGTTTCAGGAGGTGCCGGCCAGCCCCTCCCGAAACTGCAAACCCCAGGATTCCATAGGATGTTGCAAGTGAAATGATAGTGCTGTAACAGTCCAGTGCGGAAATGGCCTAGGACAAGGTGATCTGTTGGTTTGATCCATCTGGGGTGCTTTTTTATTACAGTTTTGAGCCAGTGTGATGCAGTTGTTTGAATGACTAGGACTCTAGGAGGTCTTAATCCCCACTCAGCCGTGGAAACTCGCCAGGTGACCTTGGGTAAGTCACACTCTCTCAGCCTAAGGCCATTTCCACACTATTGTTATAGTGCTATTATTCTACTTTCAACATACTGTGGAATCCTGGGATTTGCAGTTTAGGGGAGGGGCATTTGAATTCTCAGCCAGAGAGCTTTTAGGCCTCAGTAAACTACAAATCCAGAATTCCACAGGAAGTTGATAGTGGAATAAGAGCACTATAACAATCTAGTGCAGAAATGGCCTAAGAGGAAGGCAGTGGCAAATCTCTGAATAAGTATTGCCAAGAAAACTTCATGAGAGGGTCATCATAAATCAAAGCCAACATGAAGAAACATAACAACAACAGAGCTTAGATTCAAACGGAGCAGCCGCTCATCCTCTTGTTTTTGGCCAGAAAAAGGTTGGTCTGGGGATTATGAAGGAGTTGAGAGCCACAGAAACATTCTTGGGCAACTGCATGGTGGCTCAGGACCACACCTGTGTTACAGAAACCACCCAACGAGTAAACAACGATTAGCACAAAACTTGGTTACACAAACCAAACCA
Source organism: Iguana delicatissima (assembly GCA_948472985.1). NCBI lineage: Eukaryota > Metazoa > Chordata > Lepidosauria > Squamata > Iguanidae > Iguana > Iguana delicatissima. Next base: position 906,317 of record CAOKZL010000308.1, read on the forward strand.
AACCCTTTTTCTATGGATAAAGACTGCATTTGTGGTCATGGTAGTCAGTTCCTGCATTTTAGGAAAGTGGCGCTCTCACCAGCTACATACATTCATCATGGTTCTAAACGTTAGAATGTAGATGGTCCCTCCTTTTCTGGAATACAACCTTCTATAATAATGCAAAGGTCCTCGCTACAGCACATATAACAAAAGGAATCAGAGTTTTGAGCCCTGGGAAATGGACTTTTGGTAAGAAGATGTATTGCTTTCACACATCAGCGTTGACGGACCACTATAAAGATCTGAAAGTCCTATTTCACCTTGCTCAGTTTGGGAAATTTGGTGCAAGGAACATGGTTGGTATCTTTCTGAATCCTGTTACCTTTTATCCCACTCCCAGACCTATATAAATATACTTCATGCCTGAGACTTTAACACCACTTGATACGTTATCCAAAGAAGTGGGTTTATACCCATAAAAGTTCATGCAAAAATAAAAACCAATTAGTCTAAATGGTCCTGTCACATTTCCCCCTTCTCTTTGCTTCCTCCTTCTTATTCTTCAAGAGACTAACCTGGCTACTTCTTTGGAAATTACCAACTAATATCAATATTCTGTTACCTCTTGTCCATCAGTAGTGATCCTCCAATGCCAAAAAAACTTGAATACTTTGGGGAAATTAATTCATTCTGAAACAGACGGCAATGTATTTTTCAATACCAAGGATGTGAAAGAGTTGAAATTATACTGAAGTGTGTTACATGGTGAAAAAGTAATTGTAAACCTGCTCCTTCTTGTGATTTTTTGCTACATACGTGAAGGTGAAAAGCAATCTAATCCATTTATTGTTTCTATGTGCCTTTTAAGTTGACTTTGACCCTGTTCAAACAGGTGACCCTGTTCAAGGATTTCTTGGTAAGAATTATTTAGAGGAGGTTTGCCATTGCTGCCAAGAGAGTTGTGACTTGCCCAAGGTCACCTAGTGGGCTTCCATGGCTCAGTGGGGACTTGAACTTGGGTCAACTCTCAGAGTCCTAGTCCGGCATTCAAACCACTATACTGTGCCAACTTCCACTTCAGTCATAACTGGGCACTTTGAAGTCCTACTCAGTTCCATACTTAAATCTATTGCTGGGGAAGCAGTGATACCTAACAGAGGTATATGTGTGCTGCTGGTTAAAACCCCCAAATTTTAAAGTTTTTTTTTTAAAGTTACACCATGGAAAGCAAATAAAATTAAAACAATTTTGTTTCTGTGTGCTGTTTTATTTCCCTGGCCTAAAGTTCAGAAGTATGTTCTTTGCATAGATTTTTGGTTCATCTGAGGTTACAGTGTGATTCCATTAAGGACTTGTTCTAAGAAGGACCTCACCAGTAAAAAACGTTCTTTCCCTCCGCACTGCCTGCCTGCTTGTGTGGTCCTGATGGAAGTAAATGAAATATGTTCTATGTTAAATCAGCACTAAAATCAGGCAGACTTCTCACAAGTAGTGTTCTGTATGTGACAGTTATTTACAGAAACAAACTTTAAACAAGAGAGGAACTAGCAAGGGAGAAATAATTTACCAGTGTTTATGTTTTGTATGGACAAATAATTTAGCTAAACCATACTGAGCAAGTGCTTGAGGAAGAGTTCCAACCACTAGATATCTCATGTCCTGTTTGATTGGTTTGCTGCCATTCTGAGCATCACACAAGTTTTAGGACAAAATATTAGGAGAGAAACTCAGTTCCTTAAGTACTTGCACTTATTAGATCTACCCAGTACGTTTTGGGAGAATTTTGGCCTAAAATCCTGGGTAGAGTGGGCCCATAAAATCATTTCGATTTACTTATTTGTTGACTTATTTGATTTAAAAAGTTTCTTCTAGTTACCCATAATCAGAAAGATTCTGATCATGATCTTTTCTTCAGGAACAATACATGATAAAGATAATTAAAAGTGGATTACTAGAGGCAGGAAATGCTGAGGCCATTGCTAAAAACATGTTACAGATCATAAACATACAGACATGTGAATACATTTCTGTGGGTCTTCCATTTACAGAACAAGGCACAGGCAATCTATGGTCAACATTGATTTGAAAGCAACCTCTCTGGACCATGGACCTGTGGTATTGTAGACGGCCTTAAAAAAGTGTTGCTGCTGCTTTGCATCTAGTTGGCTTTGATATGTGACAATTCTGTGAATGAGAAATCTACAGGAACCCATTATTAACAACCCTGTCAGGTCTCGTAAACTCAGGACTGTGGCTCCCTTTATTGCATCAATCCATCTGTAGTGTGGGCTGCTTCTCCTTCTACTCCTTTCCACTTCAGCAAACATATTTTCCAGTGAATCATGCCATCTCATGATATAGCCAACATCTGATAGTCATCTTGGCTTCCGGTGAGAGTTAGGTTTGATTTGCTTTGATTTCTCACACTCATTTATTTGTCTTGGCAATCTGTGGCAGTCTTGGCAGGCTGTAGAACTCTCCTCCATGTTTCAAATGAGTTGATTTTCTTCCTGTTGGCTTTCTTCACTGTCCAGATTTCATACACAGAAATCAGATACTGTGGCATGAATGGTTCTGACGATATTCAAGGATACATCTTTACAATTAAGGATCTTATCTAGGTCCTTCATAGCTGGCCTTTCAAGTCCTAGTCTTCTTCTGATCTCTTGACTACAATCTCCATTTTGATTAATACCTAAGCCAAGGTATAGAAAATCTTTAACTGCTCCTTTGTCTTCATCGAAAAATGTATTGATCTCAAACATTGTAATATAACATTCTAGCATTCTAACAGCAAAAAGAAACTCCCTTTGGGATCACTTCTACCAGACAGAATCTAAAAGCAAAACATTTCTATTGTACACAAAACATCTTCCTTCCTCTACTGTTAAAAAGGGCAACATGAGGATATATCTGAGGTCAAAACCGAGCCTACTGTCTTCAAAGGCAGAAATGCGTAGGAAAAGTTGCATTCTCCTTGGTAATGTAGAACTATCAAATGGAAAGTACTCAAAGTCAGACCTGGCTCTACTAGTTGATGCTGTGTTGGGTGTGTCACTTCACACAGAGGCACTCATGAGTTGCAAGGGGGCCTACTTGAACTTTGTAGTATGGATGTTTCCTAGAGGAGAAGGGAGGAACATCCTGTTGTGGGTTCATCCTCCACCTTTGTGGTGAGCAAGATGGAAGGGAGCTTGTGGAGGTTTCTGTGACCCAGGCATGTCACAGACGCCCAGTCCAATGCAGTCTAGGGTTGGAGGTCGAAGAGGAAGTCAAGAAGGCTGTGAGTACAGCAGGCCCTGATACTGTAAGGAACCACCCCTCACCAGAGTTTCTGGCTTGCCTGAGGGACTTCATGTCCAGAGAAGCCATAGCATCTCCCCCACACTTATGGGAACCAGGGATGGGGCTTCACCCCAACCCTCCTAAAATGTCTTTAAAGTGCCACAATGTCCACCACAGCCTTGAGTTTGGGTTCCCAATCATGTAGAGAGAAGTTCTCTTGTTTAGACTCATCATTTTTCATGTGACAAAAGCAATGGAAATGAATAAATAGGAGGACTGGCTAGTGCATTCTTTTATTCATATGTCGACTCAGCATGCTTCCTAAATGCTTCAACTAGTATAGACATCTGTAATCTGTCTGGTAGATGGGAGAGACAACCCTGTTACTTAGCAAATTTTTGCACAGGTCATTTTGACACATTTCAACACAATCATCCAAGTGAATCAATAATATTTATGATTTCCTTTTCTTTGTCAGCTTATTTTGGTGTCTGATAGCCTCACTAGGCAGTAGTTGGAGGGAGTTATCAGGATTCTATCACCCAAAATACCAATGTCTAACTTTGTTGTTTAAGATTCAGCAAAAGCTCCTTACTGCTTTACATAGAGATGGATTTTTTGCATCTTAAAATGGTGCCTATCTTAATCCATTGTAGCTATGTAAGGACCTGCAGAATCCAGGGGTCCTTAGGCCTGGCAGGCCTAACCAATTGGTCTTGAGATTGATGTTCACTTTGAACACAGGAAATTATGAAATTTGAAGCCACTTAGAATTATAGATAACAGTTGGAGATACTTTGCTTTTCCCCCTTTCATTTTCTGCTTATGCCAACTGTGTTTTGTAGACTTTACCTTTAATGTTAAAAACAAAACAAAACTGTTGCCTTTTGTAGGAGTCTGTTTTCCTCTTCCTTCTCCACAGAGCAAAGGAAGAAGCTGAACTGTTATTGCATGGCAACCAGGGCCAAAATGGTGAGAAAGCCTGATATCAAAAAAACCTAGACTGATGGGAATCTTCACTGTTGGGGACTAAATTTGTGCAAAATGTGTATGCATTTGTTTTGTGCAGAAAACAGCATTTTTTGCTTAGGAAACAGCATTTTTTATGCAGGAAATAATATTTCTATGTAAAAATATTGCTTTCTGTGCAGAAAAACTGTTTCCTGTGCAGAAAACGCTGAAATTGGGGATCTATCCTCCACAAAATTTGCATGTGGTTGCTTATCACAGAAAACAGCATTTTATTTGTGAGAAACAGCTTTTTCTGAACATTTTTCTGTGCTGAAAATGCTGTTTCCTTTTCCCTCCTTTGTCTATGTGAGGGGGTAATGGATGCCCCCTTCCACAATAACCAAAAAAAGGGGGGATATGGTGGTGTAACATGAGGTTATACCAGCATATGTCACCAATATATCACCTGTTCCATATTTATGATGAGATAAGCTGCACTTACGACATTTAAACTATTGAGATTCATGTTTGTGGTCATTGCACCATTACAATGTCTGAAAGTGCTCCCCAAAAGCCTTCCTTTGAAATCAAGAAGACCCTGACAACAGAAGGATTTATGAGTTGCTGAATGGCAAGGACTGGCCGCTGATTCATCCAGTCCTTTCCTGATAGAAGGGTAGGGATGCCTATGGAACCTGTTGCAGCTCTTTGTTGCATCACACCCCACTAATAGGAGAGGGATGGATATATCACTGACTGGCGTTCCACTCTCCAGAGCCCCGAATTCATTCTATTGGGGGAGTTAATTCACCTGGCTTCAAAGCTAGATTTTGGGGGATAGCATTGGGAGTCATAGTTACAGTGATGGAGCTTGAGGTCATTGCTGCATCTCCCAATGCAAGATCTTGACCTTGGTCTTCTTATGTGCAGTCAAAGATGGTGCAAAGATTGCACATGGGCCATTTCTGTGTATTTCTGTGCATTTGAAGCAGTTGATCATGAGATTTGGTATGGAATTAAAATACAGACTGAGATCTTGCATTACACTGATGAGGTATAAAGTTTTGCCAGGTGTGGGTATGCATCCTCTTTCCATCTTGTGTTTTAAACCTGTTTCAGACTGTAATCTTCATCATAAATGAACCAGAAAGTACATATATAGGTGTAATTGCAAATTATGTTTATGTTAGGTCACCAACAGGAATCCAGTCATAATACAGGCATACTTGTCAGCAAAGCTCCTAAGAACACCTCTTTACAAAGTTGTTTTATGCTCACCCTGACCCCTCTTTTCCTCCTTGTCTTCTGTGTAACTGGAAGAAAGGCTAGGGCTAGGTTACAGCTGAGCTGGGAAAGAATGGGATTCTGCTCCAGCCAATCCTACTACAGGCAAGGTAAACAGAAGCATCTTCCAGAATCCCTTAATGAGAAAAACAGAGATAAAGGGGTAGCGCATATTAGCTTGCCTCACCAGCTACTTCTAGCATGTTATCATCATGTTATTTCTGACAGGGATGTATTTTCATGAGCTGACCCTGCTGCAAGGCAAAGTATTTTGGAGTAGTTTTGTCCTGAATGGGCAGTTGAGTCCCATGAGTACTACTAAAAATCTGCTTCTGTTGGAAATGAACACCAATAGAACTGGGCGTTTATCCATTCTGGATGATTTTAGCAGTTTGATTCCACTTTAATTGTCATGTCTCCTTGTTGTAAAATTATGGGATTTGTAGTCTGGTGAGGTACTTACTGTATATTCTTGTGAATAATTTGATGCCGTGCATAAGTAAAAGGCAGTTTTGGGGCCAAAACTGTGGATTTTGATATGATCTGTGGATAAGTCAAAGGTCATTCCACAGAGGAGGAAAGCACCAGAGCCGCCTGAGGGGGCCAGCTGCTCCAGTTGCCCCCATCACTACCATTTCCCCTTCTTGGCATTCAAAAAGACCTTTCATCACTCTACTTAGATAAGAGGATTTTTTAAATATAAAAGTTAAGGTACAGTATTAACTCTTATCAAAAAAGGACCCATCCCATTTTCTGAGCAGACAGGTAGGAAGCAAGAATTCAGTCCATTCGAGCAGGACCTAAAGAAGCACCAACTTCCTCTACTGTCTCAGTGCTGCTTTGAGGGGAAGTAGCAAAGACCTGTTGGGGAACTGAGATATTTTTAGTAAGTCTCCCAATCAGTAGACTATTTAGTAAATGCACAAATGGAAGTTGAACAGCTTACCAGACCCACTTCATCATCTCCAGCCCAGACACACTTAATCTAGTTCAGAATAAACACAAACAGTTTGGTTAAAAATATGTAAAAAGGATTTACTCACACAACCTTATGCATAGTTTACACAGATTCAAATTCTTGAAGAAAGGTAGGAAGAAATTAAGCAGTCACATGCTTACAAGAAAGCATGTTTGCTGGAGGAGCAAAGACCACTTTCTTGCAGGGTAGCTGAAGAACAAAAGAGGAAGAGGAAGAGAACATGCAAGGGGAAGTGGGTGTTGACCAAACAACAGGAAGTTTACTCTAGGTACTCCTGTCTATGACTACAATAGACATGCAAACTAGCTAGCCAGTTAATTAAGCACGCAAAGGTTGCCACTCCCAACAAGAGCCACCACTGGAAAGAGTTGGGGTGGTGGTGCTTCTTTTAGGCTCTCCCAGGATGGACTAAGCCAGAGCTTTCCAAACTTTTCATGTTCATAACACACTTTTTAGACAGGCATCATTTCATGACATAGTGGTTCAGTAAGTAATTCAGCAAGTGAAGGCAGCCCCTCCACCTGAGCCTGGCCTGCCACTGCCCTCACCTCACTGTCTTCCTCAGCCTCGGCAGCTGTGGTGGCAGCAGGTGAGGCCTCCCTTTCACCCGGGTCTGACCTGCAGGAGCAGCAGGAGAGGCTGCTCCTCCACCTGTTACGTTATGTTTGCGCAACACTCCTACACACTTCAGCCAATGCACTAGCGTGTTGAGACACACAGTTTGGAAAGCTCTGGCCTAAGCTTTCTTCTTTTGTCACTCTACTCAAAGAAGGGGATAGTTCCCCCTTTTTTTTATAAGAGTTAAGGTGCAGGATTTACATTGACCCATGGATAAAGTTGACCCAGATTTTGGGTTTGGATTTTTTTGACAAAATTCTCTAGACATATGCATGAGTATATGCAGTAGAATCCTTTAGTTCACTCATCTGAACTACAGCATTACAGCTGTCTAGTACAGGATTCTAAATATCTCAGTATGGTGCAGTGATTTTTGAGTGTTGGACCCTTTTCGCATGGCATTTTCCATGCAAAAGGGCTCCTTGAGCATCGTGCAAATGTGAGAAGCAGTCCACACGACACACTCACATTTGCGCGATGCTCCAGGGCCTGGCAGGCACCGCTCACACACTTCTTCATTTTCGGCTTTAAGGCGAAAATGGTGCGCAGTCGTGCATAGCTCCGGGGCCCCATGTGCACTTGCCATACGTGTGGAGCCTCAGGAGCTGGGCCGGTCATGCTTCCTGTCTCAGTGCAGCCTGGGAAGGTCCCAGGCTGCACTGCGAAAGGAAGAGGCAGGGCTCTTGAGCAAGCAGGGAGCTCGTGCGGAGCTGAAGAAACCCAGATGCGAGGGCCTCTCAGAAGAGGCTGCTCGCACGAACACCGCACTCCAGTGCCAAGAAAAGGTGAGTTGAGGAAAGGGTCTTGGACTAGGACTCTGAAGACCAGGGTTCAAATCCCACTCAGCCAACGAAACCGACCGGATGACCTTGGGAGAGTCACCTTCTCTCAGGGGCAAACCCCCCTCTGAACAAATCTTGCCAAGAAAACCTTGTGATAGGTTTGCCTTAGGCACATTTGCCTTCCTACCCCCATGGAGGGTGAGTTGTTACTTTCCCAGCCTAGACTCATCTGAATCTGAGGCCCACAGTGGGGCTTATGGAAGAAGGCAAGGTTGCCACTGACATGCATATGTTTGTCAGAAACAACTTGAAGGCTCACAACAACAATAACATGAAATTAAAAACCTAAGGATTCCACGGGATGGAGCAATGGCACTTAAAGTAGTATCAAAGCACCATAATCACACTGTGTGGATATGCCCCTCATTCAGGTGTTTCCAACCTTTGATTGTTCAACTGTTTCAACTTCATTGTTGAAAATACATCCCTGTCAGAAATTGTTCAACTTCAGCTTCCAGAAGCCTCTATCAGCATGGACAATGATGATGGTTCCCATAGTCCCAAACTATGGGAACTATCATGATAAGTGCCAGCATTTTTTAAAAAATTACCACTACAGCACTGATGCTCTAAACCAACAAGTGGTGTCAGTGCTCAAACACTCTGCTCCCAATTTTCTCAGAAATTAGACTTCAATGTTACCTCTATTAGACTTCAATGTTACCTAGACTGTAGAAATCTGGTCTTTTTACACTTATCCCTTTTACTTTTTTGGAATACTTTGTTACACTTCAAGCAAACAAAGCTTTAATTCTTCATCATGAAATTGCTTCATCTGTGTGGCAAGCACATACTTACATCTGTGGTCAAAAATAGAACACAGTTTTGAGGGGACCACATGCTTGCAATCTAAGAAATGACTCAAGTTGGCTGTTGGCTGTTTTGTAGTTGGTGCCCCCCCAGCTGAATTTGCCTGTTGAGTTGGCAAAGAGATCTTAAACAGCCTTTCCTTTTGTACTTCAGTCTCTGGAAGGCATTGTGGAGATGTTTTAATCAAGACAATTAGCTCACGCAGAAGGCCCAGGGATATTTTTTTTTTGGCACAATTGGATATTTTGTTCAGTATCTTCTTTCTTTCCTGAACAGTTAGCTTGAAAGGATGAGGCATTAATTGAATATTCTGTGCTGTGGGTCCATCTCTTTGCCTTAAACCTTATTGCAAAAACAAAAAACCCCTCTGTATTGACTTGCCAGCAAGAAATTAATTCTGGTGAACTCTATGACCAATCAGTCCAATGAAGGATGATAAATAGATGGGCATCATTAGAACTGAGGCACCAACTAATTTGCCATTGAACTTTACTCCTGCCAAGACAGCAAAGGCACACCTTTTTGTCTTCCCTTTTGGAAGACTATTTCCCATGCATATAGGATTTGGCAGGCTGCGACGACAATTTTTTATTGACTACGTTCTAACAAACCAGTTCAAAACTGGCCTGGACTGTCAGCTAGGTGAAATAAAATGGCAGATGTGAGTGGCGATCATTGTGACTGAGAACTGAATACCTTGGGGTGCCCAATTATAACTGCAGCGAGAGGAAATTCAGAAAAGTAATTTTGGCTTCCTCTGTTGCTTTTATGTCAGCCCCCGAATGAGCAGCTACTCTATTCCTTTCAGGTTTCACAGTGGAAAGAGCATTAATGGCAACTCAGAGCAATTTTGGATTCTGATGTCCACGAGGTTGAGAATCAATGCTCCTTTTCCTCGCTGCTTTTTTTTCCCTACTAAAACAAATTCACCGTACATGCTGTGCAGCTGTTCTCATCTACACTTGCTCTGTAATAGAAAAAGATAAACGGCAATAGCTTTATGTACAAGTCTTTCTCTTAGTACCCCCTGGCAATTTCTGAAAAGGGCTTGAGAAATGAACTTTCCTAGGCTCTGGTTCTGAAAGCAGTACAATGGGGACAAGATGGAAAAGCAGAAGCCAGTGGCCCCTGATGTCGATGAAGTAGTGAATCTGCTCTGGGATTTAGTCTGATTTTTTTAAAGGAGCTACACAAGCAGTGAAACCCCTTTTTTCAAAATAGGTTCAGTACCTTGGATAGCTCCTTTTAAATTCAGGCTAAACTTAAACTCGGCTCAATTCACCGCCCCACTGATACCGGAGCCACCAGCTGCCAGTTGGCAGGGCAACTCTCAAGCAGAAGTAGTATTCCATTTTTAATAGTCTTTGAAGTCTATCAGAAACACGCACAAGCATTTCAAATATAGACTTTTCAATTGGCAGCCCCAGTCCCAAATTGCTTGCTTAACATAAAATTGTAGGCTTTCATGGCTGGAATCCATAGGCTGTTGTGGGTTTTCCGGGCTTTTAGGTTGTGTTCTATTAGTATTTTCTCCTGATGTTTCATCTGCATCTGTGGTTGGCATCTTCAGAGGATCTCTTCAGATGTCTGAAGATGTCAGCCACAGATGCAAGTGAAACATCAGGAGAAAATACTAATAGAACATGGCCTCAAAGCCCAAAACCCACAACAACCTGCTTGATTAACATTTATCAGGAAGTTTGGTTCTATTCATGTAGGATCCAATCAAGACCAAGGTTCTTTCTCACACTCACTCAGGCTTGCATCCTGTTTGGGACATACACCTACATAAGTTTCCCTTACATGTGCATATATCCTTTCTTGGATGCTGCAGGGGTTGTATTCACTTCTTCCATTCACAGAGGCCAAAGCTCCTCCCAACTTACTGAACAGCCTCTGAAGCCCTCCCTGCACAGCCATTCTGTTGTTCATGGGGAGTGGCCGTGATCACAGAAGCATCTCCCCACAGCCAGACAGCAACTGATGGCATAGTCTCTGAGATCTGTGGGGGTCCTCCAGAGATCTCAGGGCTTACTGTATTCCAAATGAGACAATGAACCTCCTCCGATTTGGAATAAACAATTGAATTTAGCTCTCAAAGTGCATGGGGATGTAAAAGACTACATCTCTTGCATCTCACAATCTTTTAATCCTACTGCTTGAATCATTCTTCTCTATACATCTCTGCATTGGTGGCTGGCTGGATATCTGGCAATGGAGATAATCCAGCATTTTATAAAATGGATTCTGGCGCATGACACTTATGCCATATGATTCCATGCAGTTTCTTTTTAAAGGAATGTGCTCTATAGCCCTTTCTCAAAACAGCCTTGTAGCACCTTAAAGAATCGGCAGTTTTATTTAGCATAAGCTTTCATGGATTCTATCCCGCCTCATTAGACAGGTGCATTCAGCAAGGGATTACAGCTGCAAACTGCATTAAATTCAAAGAAAGAGCAGCATTACCTTCTACTTTAAGGGTGCTGGACTGAACAAGTGTTCCTAGTGCCAAAACAAAAAAGGAATATCCTGAGAAACAGGTAACTAAACACATATTGAAAATCTTTAGCTATGTCTTTTAGGAGATTAGCAGAGGGATGTAGCCCTTTTGAAAACTGGCACATGGAACTAAGTGACAGTCAGTCACTAAGGAGCCGTTTCATACATGTATAATTCAGTTTATTCTTGTATCCATTAAAACTCTGCTGAGAAATCTCTTGAATGAACCAGGAGCACCCATTAGTTCTGAGTGGTTTTATTTAAAGTTAACCTTTCAGTTGAGGCTTGCCAAATATTATCGTTGTTCCTGAAGGCATTCTACAGGCTTGATTGAGCAGTTTGCAAAATGTGTCCCCTCTAACGTTGCAGGGTCCCAAGTCCTTTAAAAAAAGCACAAACACATACACAAAATAGCAGCACTACAACAAAACTATAGGGCTCAAATAGCCTGAAGGCACCAGATATTGAAAACTAAGCAGGGTCAGCCCTGGTTACTACTTGGATGGGAGACCACCAATCAATACCAGGGGCTGTATGCTGTATTTCAGAGGAAAGAACTGGCAATCTGTCTCTGAGTATGCCTTGCCCAAGAAAGCTCTATGGAATAAATGGGGTTGCCATAAGGCAACAGCTGACTTGAAGGGATACCACATACACACACACACAACTATTTACTATATAGTTATCCAGCAGAGGGAGCTCAAGTTTAATACTGAATTATTCTAATTGGTGTTATATAATGGAGGAACCAGTTTTATCCTGTGTAAACATGTACATGTGTCAGTATACTGTGGGTGGAAAATATTCCTCTTTCTCTTTCAACCTTCTTGCATGTCCACGTGTCTGTTTAGGTAGGATGGGCAACACTCTGCAACAGACTGAGGCCAGGGGAAAGGAAACCCCACTGTGTGAGTGGGAAGTCCATTATAGTAGTAATGAGTGGGACTCTTAACAACCTTTACAATTTCAATATGCCTACAGGAAAACAAAGGCAAAAGGAATGGCATGGATCATTCTGATAGGACTAAGTATTGATCTTGTGCGTGTAAATACTTGCACACATATTCAGACTGTATGAGGGAGAATGCATGCATAACACTAGTGTATACATGAGCATACTGCATATGTATTGCTGGAGGTCAAGGCACTACTATTAGAGTTGTTCCTAAACTCTTGTCTGGATCTCAACTGTTAGCCCCAACTAGAGGAGACCAATTAAATCCATGGGAAGTGAGTTAGTTTCATTGATTCAGTGGATCTACACTAGTTTCAATATGGATTGACATGTCTGTGCTTACTTTTGTACACCTTTGCGTAAGAAGAAGCCATTCACTTTGTTACAGGGATGACCTTGTAGTGTTGTGGTGGGCCATGCCAGCTGTGGCTGAATCCAGTTCTTGAACAGCTCCGATGTTGTCACAGCACTCTCTTCCAAAGTAGCCATGGTGAGCTACGTACATAGCAACTTCCCATGTTCCTTTTTCGGATATGATGGAATGCTGTGAACTACTTTTATGTCCATTATTAATTATGTTCCTTCTCTGGAAATAATATTCCTTCCCTGGGAACTAGTTTTTTTTTGTGCATTATTAATTGTGTAATTAATTATGCTATTTTCTCTTAGGGTTTAATTATGGACCACTTGCTGGCATTGCAGAAGATGAAAACTGAACAACTTGGCCACCTTGCAAAACCCTTAATTGGCAAATGCATGCTCTGGAACTTGAATTTTCTCCATAATTTTCATCATTCTCTTTCTTCCTTTTTGATAGGGAAAGTGCTCTAATCGCTTGACCATTTTGGTTGGCTTTCCAACTTTATAATATCCTATTATCCTATTTCAAACAGGGTAACAAACACTTTATAAATTATTCCGGAGAAAGATATATTATGATGCTCATAATTTTGTTTTCAATCACTTTTTCTAACAAGCTGTAGGAGAAATCTGCCATTTCTATTACCAACACAGTCACTTTCATTTTTTTATCTACTGTTACACAAAAGACTTTTTTTAATTAGTCAAAAATTTAATTAACAAGAATACTGTCTGTTTTGAGTTCTAGAACTAGGCAACATTTTCGTAAATATTTCCTCACTTGCTATCCATATTCAGGATACAAAAAATATTCACAATTATTTATTCCTAAGTCAAAAACCAGGTTTCCCAACAGTTGGGAATCCTGTCAGGAAGACTTTTTAAAGGAAAATTTTGCTCCATATTCTCCTGTACATTATGTCCCCAAGTGTTATGGGTGAATTATTCTGTGGAGAAAAAACTTTTTTTTTTGCTCAAAATTATTTTATTCACAAGAAGAAGAAAAAAACCAGAACCACAGAATCAAAGAGTTGGAAGAGACCACAATGATCATCAAGTCCAATCCTCTGCCATGCATGAACACACACTCAAAGCACCCCCAGCAAATGGCCATCCAATCTCTGTTTAAAAATTCCCAAAGAGGGTGACTGTACCACTCTGAGGCAGCATATTCCACTGTTGAATGGCTCTTACCATCAGGAAGTTCTTCCTCATGTTTAGGTGAAATCTCTTTTCCTGTAGTTTGAATCCATTGCTCCTTGTCCTAGTCTCTGGAGCAGCAGAAAACAAGCTTGCTCCATCTTCAACATGACATCCCTTCAAATATTTAAACACGGCTATCATATCACCTCTTAACTTTCTTTCGTCAGGCTAAACATATCCAGTTCCCTAAGCCGCTTCTCACAAGGCATGCTTTCCAGAGACCCTTCACCATTTTGATCACCCTCCTCTGGACACATTCTAGCTTGTCAACAACCTTCTTGAACTGTGGTGCCCAGAACTGGACACAGTATTCCAGGTGAGGTCTAACCAAAGCAGAATAGATACATAATACATAAATGGGGTATTGTTTTCCACAGAACACTTTTGGATGTTTAGCTATGGGGAACTACTGTGGAGGAATATTCATCTTCTCCTGCAGTGGGAAAAAATTAAATTAATTATTTGTCTTCACTGAGAAAGAGTAAATGATTGATGATTTATATCTCTCTTCCAGATATCATCCCACTCATACTCTTTCTGTCATTTTTTTTGTAGTGCTCAACTATAGGAGCAATGTTTACAAGGCCTACAGAATCTGCAGCGCTCCAAGTGTTGATGAGGTTTTATTCCAATTATCCTTCACCATTGGCCAGACTGGCAAGGGCTAATGGGAACCAAGTCCAACAACATCTAGAGGTCACCTTTTGTTGTCCATCCCTGGTCTAAATAGACAGATAAATAGTCTGAGTTCATAGAAGTCACCTTCCTACATTCACTATGTACCCAATTCTGGGCTTGTAGCTCAAGGTACTGGGAAACACCTGGGATACACCAACCATAGGTCTTGCTGACCTTCAAACAAGGCACTCTCAGTAAACTCCAGCCCTTACATTAAAAGCAGTGGAGTATGTAAGTCATGGTTGCTCTCAAACAGCTTCCTCAGTTGCTTTGTTTAAAGCAAGAATGACAGTGCTATCAGCCACCAACTGGGCTACACAGCAATGTTTGCGATGTTGTGAAAGTGTTTTCTGATAGCTATATGAAACAGAATGGTGGACAAGATCTGATCCAGCAAGGCAGTTCTCCTGTCATTACGTCTTGCTTTGCACACTGTGGCAACGTATATGATCCTTCTTGTACTTAATAGACCAGATCAATCTAGGAATGGCCAGCTTGAGCCTTAATCATATGGGCTTGTTCTTGAACTCAGAGTTGAGTCTTAGACTTGAGTCTTAATCAAATCCCAACTAGAACAGACTTATTGAATCAACTGAAGTTTGACTTAGTAATCAATAACTGATTCAAGTTGTGACAAACAATTAGATTTAGGCCTTGGTACTCTCAAGAAGTTGTGACTACAATTTCTGTCAGTGTCAGCCAGAGCTTATGGCTAATGTTCATGGATTATAAGAGGTGCAGTCCAAACCTTCTAGAGCAGTGGTTCTCAACCTGTGGGTCCCCAGATGTTTTTTGGACTTCAGCTCCCAGAAGCCCTGAGCATTGACCATAGTGGCTGAGGCTTTTGGGAGCTGAAGTCCACAAACATCTGGGGACCTACAGGTTGAGAACAACTATTCTAGAGGGTGCTGGATGGCCTAAACCTGAATTATTATAAGTTCTGAAATCACTGTTAGCAGACAACTGAGCCCAACAGATACATTTTCACAAGACAAGCATAGAATGCATTAAATAAATATAAATTTTATTAAAAACACCCACATTTCAGCGTTATCAGGAATGATATAATAAAACAGCTTTTCAAATAACTTGCATTCATTACATTACAATACTTACAGTATTTATAAGCATTCTTAGATTTTTATGGATAAAATCAAGGAAACCTTTGAAAAATGAAAGTAAAATTAAAACAAACACAACCCAAACAGTAGAACACAAGCTTAGAAAATGCACACATTGCATTAAAAAAAGTTCATTATCTTAGTGTCAAACTGTTAAAGTTTCCTACACAAAAGTTAACCACTAGCTTTAAAAGTGAACTTTAACGTCACTGTGTGCCAGTCAAGATGAAGGAAAAGAATCATTCAAGTAAAGTTGACCCACTCAGAAGTATCTTCAAGTATGGCTATAGTCAACCTGATAATCCTATACAAGAACTTTTCAATGTCTGGTTTCCCTCACTCTTTCATTGTGAGGCAGGGTTCTGTACATCCAAATCACAACTTTTATTTACAAGACAGGTTCCTCCCTCCCACCCCATCTAAACTTTCTTCCATTTGTAAGGTATTTGGCAGTTGACAGTGGGTTGAATACAAAGATGCCTTTCTGCTTCCAGGAGTGGACTCCTACTCAGAGAAGGGCAAACCATAAGCAAAAGAGCTGTGTGAGAAAAATGGAACTAAAGCCGAATATGGCCCTCCACTTCTGCAACTTCCTGCCCAAGCAGAAGTCCCCAAAGCTGCTCTAGAACCTACCAATCATGCACAACTTGCAAAAGTAATTTTTTTGGGAAAGTAATTTTTTGGGATGTAATCTGGGCAATTAGTTACAACCCCAATAGTTACTTCCCCAAGCTTAGCTATTTTGTATGAACTCCCTTGCACAAATGCATGATGAAACAAATTTGCATGTGTCTTAATAAACACCTCCTTTTTTAAAGCCAGGTAAGAAATGGCAAATGTAAAGACTGAATTACTAAATGTTTAATTTGGGTTAATTAACTTGGCACATTAAGTGCCCTGAATCCAGCAGCTCCAATACACCTGTGGAGCTCCTTGCAAGCAGAGACTGCTTGATTCTGTTCTAAGGTCAGGAAGTATTAGGTCTGTGAAGTCTCCCTTAAAACAAAAGAGTAACAACAGCCCTTAATTGTGATGAAGTCTCTGCTCACAGCTAGAAATTCCTTTACCTTTAGGTGAATGCACACAGATGAGAATTGCAGTTATGTCTTAAAATATGAAACTTCAGTTTTAAAACAGAAAACATTTGAAAAGCTTGCATTTTGTCTGAGTGGGGTAGGTTATCAGCAACATCAAAAGACCTCCTTTAACTAAACAGAACTGTTACTGGGTTAAAATTCTTCTTGTTTTTTAAAGGGTACCAAATTAAGGCATTGGTTCTGCAAAAGGTTGTGGGAATGGTTAAGCTATGCTGTAGGGCAATTTATTGTATGAAGCGAAAAGAATTAAAACTAATTTCAGGACAGTGCTTTTGCCTTACAATATATTGCACAGCCATACATTTAGGCATAAGGTTTGTGTGTTTTTTTTTTAAAAGGAAGCCCTCTTAAAAGCAGTCTTATTAGGTCAGATCAAAGACCTGTCTAGTATACCATCCTGTTTTCCACTGAGATCAACCAAATCCCTTTGTGAAACTCAGAAGTGGGGCATGAAGTGGGGCTATGACTCATGCACCTGAGCAACTCCTATTCAGAGGCATATTGCTTCTTCTCCTGGAGAATAACTAGCCCTTGACAGCCTTGTCTTCAATGACTTTGACTAATGTCCTATGAATCTGCTTGCTGTTTTATTTCACTAACTTTCAGTCTCCTATAAAGGCAGGTTTAAAGAGAACACATAAAGAAAACAACTGCACACAACCCTCTAGCAAATGAGTCAATTGCCAAATCTCTACCGTTTCCCTTTTTTTTTTCAGCTCAGTGCATTCTACTTTTTGTTTTGTGTGAAACATACAAACAAAACAAAACAGAAACCAGGCCTGAACAGAGTTTAAATGTTAAAATATTTTCAGTCATATAAAAAAGGAGTAAATGAAGTTACCAACAAAAAAATGTTTTAGTTACCATCAGTACATTTACAAGAAAAAATTAGAAGGATAAAAAAAGAGATTAGATCCTTGAAAACAATAAAATAGAATTTTTTTAAAAAAAAAACCCTCAAAGAGAATATATTCATCAATTTACATAACACAGCCTTACACACAAACACACACACACCTTTCTCTTCCTCACATATACATGGATGATATGTTGGCTTACTATGGAAATCATGAGCTGATATATCCCTGAATTTTTAGGAAAAAAAAATCAAAAGTCAAAGTTCAAGTTATACTTGCTATTGTATCAAGTAGCGAGAAGAAAAAAACCCTATTTTTTTCCCAAAGATTGAAGGGGCAGAGAGTTAGGGGAAGATGGTATAAGAATGTACTTCCACTCTCATTTTAATTTCCTATTGCCAACTAGTGTTGAGGTATATGACAAGTAGGAACATCATTTAAACATTTAAATGTTTTTTTTTTTAGCTCACATTATATTTTAATAGCAGGCTGAGTAGCACCATGTTGTGAATTCAGCTCAAACCCCATATCCCATATATAGATAGATAGATAATATATAATAATATATTTGTACAGTATTAAAATACTAAAGCATTGCATTAAAATTTTTGTTTACAAGTTAAGTTACTATACATCTCTTTTGCTTACACATTTATACAAATCACTAATTTAAAACCCACTACAGCAAGCCAGCTGCCTGTTCTATATCCTTTCTTTCACCAACACAACCATACAGAATAACCCTGTATCTCTTGCCTTGATTCTCTGCAAATCTTCCTAGTAAAAAGGGGCAACTCTCACTAAATAGTAAAGTATGCTGTAACATAAATAATCTATCAAGTATGAAGGTCGTCTGCCCAAATACTTGGAGAACTTTACAGATCCTTAAAAGGTATCAGAAGAACTGAACTACTCAATTGTCAAGTCTAATCTATGCTGCCTATTGACTGTGGCTTTTTTTTTCAAAGTACATAATTTGAGGAATAAGTTTGTCATCATAAATGTACCAAAAAAGAAACAGACAAACCCCACTTACGTTCACAATATTGTTGTGTAAGATAAGCACCAAAATATGGGGCTTGTGTACTAAAAGTATTCCTTTGTATCCAGTGAGCCCCATTTAATTTTGAGCAGCATTACAAAGAGATTTTTCTTTGTCATTTTCTATTCCCAGGGCAGGGAGAAACAAACAGATAGGGAAAGGTTTAAGTGCCCCTTTTATATGTTCTGAGCTCAAAATATTGCCCACTTAAGACACAAAAAAGCGGGGGGGGGAGTTGTTTAAAAAGGTCTCTTTGTAAGATCAAAATGAAATGTTTTAGTATTCCACCCCTATCTGAGCTGCCAAAGTTTAGGTAGGCCAAGAGCTTTTGAAGCACCATTAAAAAGTATGGCCATTTCCGTGCTATACTGTTATAGTGCTATTATTCCACTTGCAACATCCTATGGAATCCTGGGGTTTGCAGTTTCGGAAGGGGCCGGGCAGCCCCTCCCGAAACTGCAAACCCCAGGATTCCATAGGATGTTGCAAGTGGAATAATAGCGCTATAACAGTCCAATGTGGAAATGGCCTATATCTTTCTAGCATATACTATTTTTATTGGATGGATAAACTCTTGAGAAGATCCAACATAGCTTTATGTGGGCATTGGGAAATGGAGGGGGCAGTGCCAACAAAGACCGCCAGTATGTGCAGATGTTTGAGTGCTGGACTATCATCCTGGAGAATAAGGTTAAATCCCTGGTCAGGCATGGCAACCCACCATGTGACATTGGGCAACTCACAAACTCTCAGCATCAGAGGAAGGCAAAAGGTAAATCCCCTCTGAACAAATCTCGCCAAGAAAACCCCATGATAAGTTTATGTTAGGGGCACCATAAGTCAGAAACAACTGGAAGGCACACAACAACAATGTGCCAGCAAAGTAAATGAAAACATGTATACAGCCTCTGGCTTTACTTGGACTTTACAGATTATCACTGACTTTGGTGCTAGAGTTGCATGAACCAATAATATGCTATTCTATTTTTGCCCAATAAATGGAGACAGCTTCACTGAAACTGGGATAGCCAAAGTCTGGCCAACAAGCTAGCTTTAAGAATAAATATGCAGATGATACCCAGTTCAATTACTCCTTTCCACTCCAGTCCAAGGAAGCTGACTTGATTTTAAACCAGTATCTGCAATCAGCAAGGGACTGGATGAAGGTAAACAAATTGAAGCAACCCAGACAAGCAAGAGGTGCTCCTGGCTGTCAAAAGGCAGACAAAGGAATGGTGATTCAGCCTCTGTTGGATGGGGTTTTACTGCCCCTGAGGACAACGTTTGCAGCTTGAGATTTCTCCTGGACTCAGCTTTGAAGCTTGAGGCCCAGGCTTCTGCAGTGGCCAGAAGTGCTTTTGCACATGTAAAGCCAGTGCACCAACTGCACCACTGAGATGCGAGATCTAGCCACAGTGGTATGTGCCCTAGTTACATCCTGTTCAGACAACTGTAACACACTCTGTATGGGGCTGACTTTGAAGAGTGTTCAGAAATTTCAGTCAGTAGAGAGCTGCAACCAGAATGTTAACTGGGGCAGGTTACAAGAACCATGCTACTCCCCTTTGACAACAGTTCCGCCAGCTGCCTGTTTGTTTCTGGGCACAAGTGCTGGTTATTATCTATAAAGCCCTATATGGCTTGGGTCCAAACTATCTGGCAGACTGTATTCCCCAGGATAAGACTGCCCAGGCCCTAAGATCATCAAGAGGGACCCTCCTCTTCATCTCACCACCATCAAAACATAGTTGATGGGGACGTGTGATGGTGCCTTCTCAGTGACTGCCCCTAGACTCTGGAACACCCTTCTGAGAGAAAGAAGAACGGGTCCCTCCTTGATGTCTTTCCATCAGCAAGCAAAACCCTTTTTATTTTGACAGCCTTCTAATATGGAACGTTTTTAAAGGGCTAATGGTTTTTAATGTTTTTTTAAAAAAATCTATTTAATTTTTTAAAAAATTTATTTAATTATCAGCAAACAGAGGATAGAGACATGATGATTTTTTTTGGGGGGGGAGGGACAAATGGAGTGATAAATATAAGGCTGGGAAGGGGAGAAATTTGGCCATAGTTTTCCATTAGCACTATCAAGTACTGTATTATAATAAGAATCTCTTCTCCTTTGCATAAAAAACTATTTAATTATTTTATTAAGTATAGTTCTGATCTGTTAATATTGTGATTAGTTTAATTCCATTTTAATGTTCACTTTTTAGCCATACTGCTCTTTTTTAATGTTATATAAATAGTAGTAGTAGTAGTAGTTATAGAGCTAGCAGGAAGATATTTTTGTTTAAGGAAAAGTTTTTTGAAATAGAAAGGCAGAGGGGGTTCAAATTTTAAATAAAAGCAAGTACTGTATTACCTGGGTGCAGAAGCACAACAGCAAAACAGCCAGCAGGTGGGGAAAAAGTGACACAGACATTTTTGAAGTACACCTGATCATCCTAAAGGAAAACACTCACCCTTTTCAAACTGGCCTCCTATCCAGTCAGTTGATTTTCTGCCTAGAGCTAGCCCTCGTATTAGGGAGAATACAGCAATTGCCTTTAAGAACAGATTTAGGATATCATGAAAAGGTGTCAGAATTTGCTTGCTTGTTTATTTTATTTAACTGACAGGAAGGGAGAGAAGCGCTTGTGAAATTTTATGCTTCAGGCACCAAAATAACTTGAATAGGGAAGCAGGGAAAATAGAATTTTCTACTCTGTCTCAGGAACAAAATTTCTTAGGCCACATTTGTTTCTGTAGTAAAGATGACTACTACAGTCTATGACTGTGACCACTATAGTTTAAATGCTAAGAAAATACAGTCATCCCTCCACATGTGCTACAGTTAGGGGCACAGGACCTCTGTGAATGTGGAAAAACCATGAATAACTCTAGGCCCTCCCAAACCATATTTAATACACAACAAAGTATAATCACCATCTGCAACACACCACAGATTCCTTTGAGGTGTCAGGGTTCCTCCACAAGGCAGAAGTGGCTGGCTCGTGGCGCTTACTGCCACCTCCACTGCTGCCCCGTATTATTTTTAAGAGGGACTTACAAGCCTCGTTTGCAGCCTCACAAGGTTTGCAGTGCCTATTAAAAATGGCAGAGGGAGGCAGCAGAGGTGACAGCAAATAATCTGTGCATAGTCAAATCTGCAAGTGAAACCCGCAAATGTGAAGGGCTGACTGTACACTATTTCTCTCAACAAGAGCACTATTCAGATCAAATGAAGTTGTAATTGTAACATACTACAATCTGGCCAGCCCGTTTTTGAAATAACACTACACTAGGGCTTGCCATTACTGAGCAGAAACAAGCCTTCAGAGGTGCGTTAGTTGTATATTCCTGTATGGTAGGCAGTTGAACTAGATGGCCCTTCTGGCCCCTTCCAACTCTCAAGATTCTACGATTTCATGATTCTGTAACTCCATTGGCTCCTTGCTCTCTTCTCCAATTCATGTCATCACAGGACAGAGACAGAATGATCTGCATTGTGTTTTAACCTAACCAGACTTTATCATTACATCCAAATTTGGATGAGGAATTGAAAGTTAGCTTAAATTATGGTTTGTTAACAAGCCAGGCTCATAAGATGTGGTCCTATTGCAGCTTGTTTACCAATCACAGGTTGAACTAATCACATTTTCCCCATGATGATAAACTCTAGTAAAATGTCAATTTCTTGATACTTTCTCATGGATACATGGAGAAGAGAGGAAGGGGGAATACATGATACCAAACACCACTTTTCCCCCCTTCTTTATACAGTACTGCTAATCTATAGCATAATGTTATGTCTGAAAGAAAGTCTAGAAAAGTTATTTTGGACTAAAACTACCAGAATCCTTCAGTTAGGGAGTCTGGGAGTTGTAGTCACCAAATAGTGACTTTTAAAAACTCTCATCTGAAACAGACTGTTGTCTGCATATACACTGAAATGGCATTTTAATTTGTGCAAATTGTTGCCAGGGGAAGTTTTAGACCACTGGCTTATATGCAGTCATCCCACTGCCCATGTATAGCTTTGTTAGAACTTGATCTTGGCTGATCTCAATTCCCATATTTTAAAAACTGGATTTTTTCTTTAAAAAATTGGGGCTAACTGGATACAAATGCAAAATTAAAAGGTCCTCTTTACTGTTCAAGGAGAGCAGAGCATATTTTTAACCTATGCATGGTTAATAAAAAGGCATTAAAACTGTTCGACTGCTGCATTAGACACCTTTCTTATATATAGCACCATGTTTTAGAATAGCCAAACAAATTCAGTGTTTTTCATTGTATACCTTGTTATATATGTAGCTATCCTGATTAATAAAAATCAAGTCAACATTAAGATTACAGCCAAAAATAAAACCCTGCATGTTAAAAAGCTGTATTTCCAGTATTTCAGCACAGTATAGATTCAGCACCTGGTGGTATATTAAAGTTTCTGCTACTGAAATACTACAGTATTTTTACTTTAAAAAACAAACCTCTCTTAGTGAACTTCCTTTCATTAAAATGATCACAGATGCATTTTTAAAAGAAATTACGAATATGGATTCTCTCTTCCAGTAGTTAAGCCAGTGTTTCAGTGTTAACTGCCGACTATCACTTAACTTACTAATTTTGCATAGGATGCTTTGGTTTTTAATTCTTAGCATGTTACTTGCCATCACTTACCAAATGAATGCAATGGTGACATCATCTCTTATGCTGGTATGAGGAAGTTTTCCCATCAACTAGTTAAAAATAAAAATACTGTCTCTTGCCCTTTCCCTGCCCACAGCCTAGAAAGAATGATCACCCTACTGACATTTAAAAACAAAAATAAACAGATGAGGTAATGAACAAAGATCTGACTTCTAGATGTATCTGTTGTAAGGCCCTGTAACCCGTGTAAAGGCATATGGAGATGTGGTTACTGTGGAGCTTGTGGTGAGCGACATCGTCCTTTGTGCAAGAGACCTGATGAAGCGCATGTAGGTGGGTTCCAAGTTCTCATTCAGTTCAACAGGTTCTCGCTTTACTTTTTTGCCATGCACTTTCTGAGGCACATAATCTGGGCCATACCTTTCACAGTCCTCCTCTTTTTCTCTTGCCTTCTCAGCCATCTTGGCCTCCCACAAAGCTAGACCATGCTTTGGCTCATTCATACTTTTGTGCTGGTAAAAGACAAGGGATATCCTTGTGGGGTGGTTCCTGTTGGGATTTTTCAGTGGGGTTGTTGCATGGAGTTCACGTTTTGCACACTCTATGAGAATAGACCCATGAGAGGGGGCAACTGCCACACCTCCAATATCAGGATCCAGAAAGCTCTGCTCGTTGTCTGACCAGACCTCCTCAGGATCCTCTGGTTGATTGAGCACCTCATTTTTATTTACACCCTCTTGAGAAGCAGTTCTACTAGGATTAAGATCTGGAAGCATATTTGACAACCCATTAGTTGTTTGACTATCTTTATTCTGGAGATGGAGTGAATGAGGAGGACCACTGAATATACCTGTAGTAGACTGGTAGTCATGAGTTAGGTGTGAAGGGGGATATAGATGATCACCGTTTTTATTTATATAGTCCATGCCTGGATTATTTAGATTAGATTTCAATCTGGAGGCAATGTCCATAAATGGGTCATCAGCCTCATGTGTGGAGTAAGAAGGAAAAGAACCTGCATGCTGAACATTTGGTCTAATTGTGCAACTGTTGAATGCATCCACCTGCAAATTTTGGTTTCCATAACTCAAGTACCTGGGCCCAAAGTTCTGGCTATTTCCAAACCTATGCTGATACAATGTATGAATTGGAGGTAGACTTAGTTTAGACAGAGAATCTTGGCTCTGATATCTAAACAAGTCCATATGCTGAGGCTGAGAGGAATAGGAACTGTAGTAGGAGGAACAATTGTCCATAGGCAGATTTCCATTGCATTGGTAATGGGGATATTGGCTATTTTGACCCAAGTGTACAGAATAGGGATTCATAAGACTGGAAGAATTTAAATAAGCTCCTGCAGGTTGTGAAGAAGTTGGGTAGATATTCATGGGGTTGGACCCTCTGTAATGTTCTGAAGTGTGTGATGAGTTTGGATATGGATTGGCTGTATTAGGGAGACCCATGTAAAGGTTTGTCGAACCTGAAGCAGAGTATGAGTTGATGTGATTTGTCTGAGATTTAGCAGGGAGGGCATGATATGGATGCTGATACAGCTGCTGCTGTGAGATGGTTGGTCCTGAAAGTCGTAACAGATCTGTGGACAAAACAAACAAACATAGGAAAGAACCAGCATTAGGGAAGCAAGAATCAAGATTATGGAATTTGTGTTTATGTGTTTAGGAAGAGGTCCTAGTATTCAAAACCCTATTGAAGTTGCCTTCACAAATGAGTGGATGTTTCTTGGCTACTGAAAATCAAGTGAGTTGCCACCACTGTGAGGGAAAATGAAGTGAAGTCAAGTCTAGATGTCATTGGCATTTCCTGTTTGATTAGTTTAGCCACCATTCCTTTCTCTGGTCATTTTGCTTCCATGGAAGACAAGCTCAACATGAAGGATAGGCTGTTCCATGCTGAGAAAGAGGGCTATGACTTCTCCCCAGCAGAATCCAACATCTGTAGGAAATTGGAATTGCTAAAGTGCTCCAGCCTGCACCACATTCCCAAGATTGTTGTAATCAAAACAGAAAGAAGTGTGCATATGCTAGACTTCGAGAGTCAGTTAGGGGAACAGCCAACTGATAACATGAAGAAGGGACAACCTTGATGAATAATCAGAGAAACACAGATCACAAGGATAGTACTGTTAATGAGATTTGTAGACTTCAGATCATATAATGAATAAATAATTTACAATCCGTACTCCTGTTATTGAAGGCCAGAGATGTTGGAAAGTTATTTCTATCTCTCCACTAGAAGACAAGGACCACTACTACAGGTAGGGAAGGGTTTTGCTGAGGCAGAGGTTCTCATTATATATGGGTAGACAGAAAATTGACACTGGCAGCATTCTAGCTGGCAGTCCCTGGCAGAAAGCCCTTCAGAAAGGCATTCTAGGGCTAGGTTTGGATCCACTTGATCCAAAATATAATGTAGCCTACTTGCAACTGGAGTAAGAAAGTTCCATTTTCTTGTTGTTACAGATGGTGAAGACCTTTAAAAAAACTGCAGGGGCTAAACCCCCCCCCCCCACACACACACTGCACTTCCATCTGTTCTGCCTCACATAAACTGGAAAGACTATGGACGAGTTGATAGGTCTGCTTCATTGCTTCCCCATGGACCAAGTTCAGGATCGTGCTGCCTAGTCTTGGCTTCTCATGTTTGTAAGAGATCTAAAGAAAGTATGCCAAGCATCAACTTCCTCTCCTCTCCTCACCCAAGGAAGCTGTTACTTACATAAATACAATTTGCCTTCTCACACTGAGAATGTAGGCAAGAAAATAGTAAACACAATCTTTTTGTTTAAAGCAGAAAACATCTTAGGGCACCTTGAAAACTAACAAATTTCATTTGGGTAAGCAGAGGAGTTAAATACTCTAAAGGTACCAAATCTCATCTGATCTTGGAAGCTAAGCAGGCTCAGTCCTAGTTAGTACTTTGATGAGAGAGTCCCAGCTGAATACCAGGTACTGTAGGATACATGTTAAAGGAAGGAACTGGCAAAACCACTTCTGAATATTTTTTGTCTACGAAAAGCTTATGAAATTCATGGGGTCACCATAAGTGACTTGAAGGCACGTACACATACACACATTCATAGTCTGCAGTCCATTCACCATAAAAGCTTAGGTCAATAAAACTTATTAGTCTTTATGGTGCAGCAAGACCCTCTATTATTTTTGCTGTAACATATTAGCATGGCTTGTCCATCTCCTCTCACCTCAGCACATTTCTGTATACTACATATTTCCTGTATATAATGGCTTTTGTATATGTATTTCTTAATCCCAAGCATGGCTTTGAGGTACACTTCCAAAACTGGAGGCCAAATATAGCACCACAGCTTGAACGAGGGATGATGTCTGTGCATAAAAAGGCTGTTTGTTTTGTTCTTTTTTGCTTTTCACTAAATTGGACCATTTAGATGAAAGCCTAAGGGTTAAATTGGATGTGATGTTAAATATACTATCCCCCACTCCCTCCTTTTTTATATTATGTGTACTTTATAAAATGGAAAGAATGCCCCCTGGGAAGCGGAACATGGTTGAGAATGCAGCGGCTGAGGGGATGTAGTTAAAACCTGTCCCCTGTCTTTAATGATGCTGAAAATTTGCCTCTCCCCACTGGTACTTGCAATGGGAAGAAAGCTCTCGCTGGCCACAGGGCATTTAATAATATATTTCATGTCAAATCCAGTTTGGCCTAAAATAAACTTCTTCTTCCTTATACACTTTAAACTGTCAAACAGATGATTGAGGAAACAGCAATGAAACCAATGGAATTGTCTCTTTTCTCAATCCATTTTCAGCATGGCACTGAATATTTGAACTTTAAATATGTAAGAACTCATTCCCAAACTTTAAATGTGCAAGACACCTGAATAACAGGCATGGAGCGCAGTGTGGAATTCAAGACCTCCTGCAGTTTTAAATCAGGTTGTGGCCCTCCATATGTTTTTAAAAACAGCATCTGCCATCTTAGCTCACTATTGGCTGTGTGGCTAGATCTGAATGGGAGTAGTAATCCAACCACATAAAGAGGGACATAAGTTGTCCACCCTTGTCCATAAACAAACAAAGAAACAAAAATTAAATATGTTCTCAGGTTGTTTACTGATGCTAGGAAGTCTCTGACTCTCAAAAAGCTGAATGTTTTTGTCTGGTATGACCTCACACTTTTCCCCCATCCCAGACTATAAAATGGCAGATGTAGTAGAAATCTCAGCATTCATGAATACAGTGGCCTATCCACCGTTGTGAGGGTTCAGGGTGCAGAACCCTCGCAAAAGCGCAAAAACTGCAAATACCTCCCCCTCCCATTCCCTTCCAGAGCTCCCCTCTTCCCATTCCCATGCAAAACGGAAAGGAATGGGGAGGGGAAGGGTTTGCACAAGCCTTCCTTTCTCCCTCCAGAGCTCCCTCTTTCACTCCTATGCATTTTGCACTGGCACGGAGAACTCATACTAGCCTTCCCCCACACACATTCCCTTCTGCTTTGCCTTGGCACAAGTTCTGCACACGGGGGCAAAATGCATAGGAATGGAAGGGGGAGCTCCTGAGGAGGAAAGGAAGGCTTGTGCAAGCCTTTCCCCACTGCCATTCTCTTCTGTTTTGCATGGAGGGGGAAGGAGGGAGCTCCAGAAGGGGAAAGGAAGGCTCACATGAGCCTTGCCTCCCCATTTCCTTCCATTTTGCCTCAGTGCGAGTTCTTCAAGCAAGGGCAAAATGCATGGGAATGGAAGGAGGAGAGTGGGGAGAGAGGCATGTGCGCTTGTGAATAATCAAATTCTCAAGGCTCAAACCTGCAAATGTGGAGGGACAACTGTACTTATTATAAACTATACCTGCTAACTGTTTTGCATGAGCTGATGCCTCTGTGCTGGCCTGTTTTTGACGTGCAGTTGCTGATTTTTCTCTGTCGTGTTTGCTGGACCCATTCTCCATAGAAGCCAGCTTCTCATTTGCTGCTTTCTTGGCTTCCAGCTTTTTTTGCCGACAAGTCTTAACAGGTTCAGCCAACATTCTCACTTTTCTCCGAAAACAGCTAAGGACCTGGATGCTACCATTCCGCTTTTCTCTTCCTGTCCTTCTGTGCTTCCAAATTCATCTATATCAGAGATTTTGTACAAAGGGAGCACATGTAGTTGTTCATCTTCTGGTGTTTGACCAATTTCACGATTGTCTTCTCTGGTTAGTGTGCACACCTGTTAAAATAATGGGGTGGAATGACCTTTTAAAATGACAGAAAACACAGTGTTGATGTTTGGCTGCACATAATGCTGCTTCCAGTACAAAAGCAGCCGATGCTAACTTATCTCAAATGGAAGCCTTGTTTTTGCAAAGCTAAATATAGAAGTATATGCCTTGGTAACTGAGCTTGGAAATAAACCTTGTATGCTATTAACTTTTTACTGAAGTGGCTTGTCTTACTAGATTTCCTAACTTACACAGAGATTAATCCTACCCTTTAGTAAGTTAATTATTTTCAGAAAGTTAAAAATTGTTAGTGTATGTGGCTTTTCCTCTGGTAGCTCAATAAGATGGGGAAGTTTAAAGAGAAGGATTAGGATTGGAAGAAATGCATCATATGGTTCAGCTGCAAGGCAAAAGAACAACTGTGACGTAATTACAAAGCCTGGATTGGGAAGCAATTGAAGAAGTGTGGAAAGAAAGAGAAAAAAATGAATCCTAGAATAGAATGGCATAACTGTCAAGCAGCCATGAATGTCACAGAATGTCAGTCCTTCTGGGCCTCAAAATTAGTATTTTGATCCCATTGTCCTGTTAAGATTTCTTGGGCTTTTGATAGTACCTTGTAATTTTGGTTTCTATTGTGTATTATCATATAATGTTTGTTGCTGTTGTTGTGCACTTTCAAGTTGTGTCAGTCTTATGGCAACCCAAAGGGGAACCTAACAAGCGTTTGTTCAGAAGGGGCTTGTAATTTCCTTCTTCTGAGGCTAAGAGAGTGTGACTCACCCAAGGTCACCCAGTGGGTTTCTATGGCTGAGCTTGGATTCAAACTCTGGTCTTCCAAAATCCTAGTCCAACACTCAAACCACTAACCCCATGCTGCCTCACAGTGTATACTAAACTCGTAAACTTATAATAAGCTTGTATATTATAGTCAGTGTTGTGCTGCAATGAACCCCTTTGCAATCCTTTGAAATTCTTTGGTATGTTTATTACTGCTTACACAGTGCTACACACTTGGAAAATGAAATAAAAACTCTTCTTCACCCTACACTCATTTCTTTGTCTCTTGGTTTTTCCTCTGTCTTCCTCCCCTTCTGCTTTTCACTCACCCACCTAATTCAGCTGACCACATGCTTTGAGGAGTCTGGTGAGGTTCAAACCACTAGTCTGGAGTCCAAACATTCATTTAGAAGCTAAACCCACGTCTTTTCATTGTCTACGCTAAGTAAATATCACTGAATTCCTTTGTAATCCTTTAGTGTTTCTACTATTGCTCACACAGTGCAGTATACTTGGAAAATTATGTTGAAAATCCCCATCCACCATTTCCTTCTCTCTTGGCTTTTATCTTTCTCTCCTTACTCCTCACTCCTTCCACTCCACTTTTCATTCACTTTTTTCTTCAATCTGCAAAAGGATCTTGTAGAACCTTTGAGACTAACTGAAAAATAGAGGTTGGGAGCATAAGGTTTCATAGATTAAAGACTACTTCATCAGATGCATGCATTCTAGTAGCTCTATTAAAGGACAACAAAATTTCAAATCAGATGTAAGAGGATGATTGAAGGCTCCTTTCTTTGTTTCTCAGTACTACAAATGTTGGCTTGGAAGTGAATCTAAAATAGCACATGAACCGTGGCCGATCTAGGGGCAAATTTTCATCACCCTGGATGGCACAAAATGCCAACAAATAAACAGGAAAAAAAAAGAGAGAGAGAGAACTGGAAATGCCTGGAAATCTACTTCTAGTTGAGCAAAACTTTTTTTTTAAGTAAAACACACTGAAGCTGGAGTGGGACTGCAACCTATTCGCAATATGTCTCAGATCCAGCTTATTTCAAGGACCATGTTATTCTATATGAGCCCACCTGGATTTTGAGAAGTGTTTCAGGGGGGCCCTTCTTTCTGTTCCACAGGTACCTGGGAGAAGGCCTTCTTGGTGGCTGGACCCAAGGTATATACTCTCTTCCTAGAGAGGCTAAATTAGCTCTTTTCATAGTGTCCTTCTAATGCTAGGTGAAACCTTTTTTTTTTCTCCTCAAAAGACCTGTTTATGGAGAAAGGGCTTCTAATAATACACCATACTGTTTGTATTTGTTGCTTTTTCATAGATAAGTTGCTGTTGATTCTATTGATACTTTAATTATATTTTACCTTCTGTATGTTTTTAGCAATGTGAGCTTTCATCTTTATCTCTTTTAATTTTTGTAAGCCACCTTGGGTCCCACAGCAGGCAAAAAGGTTGGATATAAATACAATAAAACAATAATAAATAAGTAAAAAAATAGAAAACTACTGTGGTTGTGGTTGTAGTGATGAGAGGAAGCAATTCAGAACAAGCTGACAAAGCATCTGAGTGAAAGTGCTATAGATAGCATCACAGTAGCATAGTTATAAAAAGGGAGATTCCTTGGAATGTGCCACATTATCTGATAATATATCATTGATTCCTAGAATCTGAATCCCTGATGGTCCAAATTCCACTTTGTAACATCTGGCAGACTGTGCAAGTACAAAAACAGAACTGACTCTCTTAGAGGCTACCAGTAGTGGCGATTTACCCCTTTTTTGGCCTAGAGGAATCTGAAGGGGCATGTGGCCTCAGGGCTGCACTTTTGTCTACCTTGATCTAAAAACATATATTGCTGGGCACACTTCATGAGTAATGCTCTTTAAATGTTACAGTAGTTCCATTGACTTCTACAAGTTTTGGCAGTAAGTATTTTAACTTTGACAAATGAAGTGACTCCTTGCCTCTTTAAAGCTTGTATAAATCAGAGACAGGAAGAATATAGTTGGAAAGCTACAAGTAGGTCTCTGGTGGTTTGTAATATGTCTCCAAAGGTTTCTGGATGTAAAGAAAACAAGGGGTCTTTTAACATAAGATTCTGCTGTGGTTGGCCTTTTGATAGTTGCTTATCTCTCAGCCTCAGTATTTGTCATCCCTGTAACTGAGTTCTAATAGTACTCTCCTTTAAACTATGTCTTTGTTCAGTTCTGCTGGACAGTTTTATAGCAATATGTGAGAATCCCCGATTTACAGTCAAATAAAAGCAGGTTTTTCTGTATCTTAGCATATAGTTGAAGAGATGCGTTAGGTAAGTGACTCTGCCCTCCAAGGTACCATTTTGTGACTGGTTGAGAGAGCTCAGCACTCTTGTAAAAATAAAAACACAGCTCCTGCAAATCTTGAATCTGCCCAATTCTGGTATAAATCATGGAGAAGGAGAGGACTATTGTCTTGTTTGCTTAGGCAACCCATCCCCCAGTTATTGTTCTTCTATTCTACATTATACTTTACCAGTCAAAATACTGGGCCCCTCCAGATTGTTCAACCATTCCAGAAAACATCTGGACATTCTCTTTTGGAACCTCTCAACTTTAACATCTGTTCCTGCTCCCACATGCAGCAGTTTCCTAAATATGCTGGTTTTATGGCCCTGGTTTATTGCTGGAAGTGGTATTAGCCAAGATGATGCACATTTTTTTCAGTCTTTCATTTCTCTCCCTTGAAATGTGGTACCATCCATGAACTCAAGATCTCCCCTGCTATGCTCTTCTCCCAGTATCCATGCCCCCATTTCTATCTTTATTTAAGTTTTCTTTAGTGTTTTTTTAATAGTCATAATGCTAAAGTGATATAAGGTTACACAACTTCAGCATTGTATCTTTAAAAAGAAGGGAGAGAATTAAGAAACATTCAATCTTATAACTGGAAACATAACGGGGAATAAGCGTCAGCTGAAAACTTCTATAGCAAAAGCCACATGACCATTTGAAACATTAACAAGTCTTTTGTCCAATCCTTATACTGTTTCTGTTGCCCCACAGAAGAATGGCTGTTGTGCCATACATGTATGCTGTGGAGCACCAGACCTAGACAAGGTGAATTTGTAGTATCCCAAGAGGTCAAGAGCTTTTGCTCACCAAGGTTGGTGTTATCAAGGGCTTTGGCTCTCAGAACTCAGAAATCTTGTTCTGTGGTATGTGGGTTTCTAGAATTAGGAAATTATTGGCATATTTTCCTGTGCTGTGGACATGATTTTGGAATGAAACATGATTTATCTGGCAGAATTTAGAAGGTTTGTTGCAGCAGTGAGGGAACAAGATTAACAGTGGAATACTTGGCATATTAAAGACAGATTAGTGAGAAATGAAATAGGGGCAGGTGGGAGAGTATGTTGCTATGAAGGGCACCATACATTCTGAAGACACAAATGTCCTGTCCTAAGTTATTTGGTTTTCTAACCTTTTAGAAGAATATGTAATTTCTCCTGCTCACAGTTACGAAAACTGGGGCTTAACAACTACATTCTCCAGGATTCAGATAAAGACCTCAGATCTTGCATTGCTGCATTAGATCCTGCAATCCACAGGCTGGTCATAGCAATACCCATTTCAGTTTTAGTGTTGTATTATTTCAGTGTATCATAAATGCCACAAGGTTAGGAGCAAAGATTTTAAGAATGAATCCTGGGAATCTCTATCTTCTTTTAATTAAAAATCTGGAGGGTTTGTATTTCCCTTCATAGAAACATTAAACCGCTTCCTCCCTTCCCTGACAGCCACTGTGGGCCAGCTTAATAGAAATATAGATTGTGAAAAACTAATTAATGTAATTGAGGAATTTAGTTCTGCATGAATACAGCTGCATTCATCACTGACTTACCAGTGTACTACCATTCTGCATATTATGCAAGTCCCTGTGAGCATGGGCACAAAAATCCAGACAGGCAGTGACCCCTGAGAATGGGCGACCTTCCTTTAAGCCTAGGCGACATTCGGGTGCCCTGTGTTCATATTCAATCTGGAAACAAAATATATTTCACATTATTGTTACCAAAACATACTACACAGTTCTATACTATTCTACAAAACAAAAGTAACCTAGTTGAGTTGAACTCTGTTTCTATCTTGAGCCCAAAGGCCAGGTTACTTCAGAAAATTAGAACCATTACATGGATGAAGTCATAACAGTAGGGTGGTGTCAAGGTATATCTGTACAATACAGTTATACAGGCTGAGATTACTTTAACTGTCATAGCTCCATTCTAGGAAATCTGGGCTCTGCAATTAATACACCATATAGAAGTCTATGCAAGTGACCTCTGGTGCAGTCTTGTAAACTACAGTGTCCAAGGTACACTATTAAGGTTAAGAATTCTCAAGGTACCTTGAAAAGGAGTTGAGCCCCAGAAAGTCCTGGGAAATCCCATTCTGGGCATACTGCCATTACTTCTGGAATAAAAGAATGAGCCACTGGGGACATCAGCAAAGAGGTCTCCAAATAATCATTTTCACATAATTTATTCATTATTTGGTCCACATTACCAGAAATATTTTTTTCATGTTCCATTATTTTGTTGGATGTCAGATGTAAACTTGCAAAGCATAGCAATTCTAACTCTGCTTTGCATTAACCATAGCATTTATTGATCTTAGGAGCATTAACTATTTTCACAATTTGATCATCTTGCTTGTCATCTGTATCATATTGAGAGAGGAGCTCAGCTCTGATAAGAGAAGCGGGCCTCAAAACATGGTCCTAAAAAGAAGACTGGATGAAGCATGACTCTCCAAAGCCCCAAAGTTCTGCTGGATCCTAGGATTTCTTCTGACTATGCACTTGCTTGGGTGTGAAGGGAGAGGAACGGGTATATGGGCTTGTCTGTATGCGCAGACACTTCAACATGAGTGTTCTTGTAGAACAAAACCAGAAGCTTCAGAAACTACCTTTTTGGCCTACAACTCCTAGAATTCTCCACTTGAGAATTCTGGGAGGTGGGGTTACCAAAATGCAATTTTCGTAATGCTAAAATGCAGCCTTCCTATGCTCTGAGAAAGACTGATGTGCCTCTGCTGTTCTCTCTTCCGCTGCAGGAAGATGAAGACATGAGGATTTATCTCTGAGCTTGATGAATGCTCCCAGCACTGGTTGCATATGCAAACAGAACCCACCAATGCATCTCTCTGTAACTTCAACACTGCAGAGAGGTGGAAGAGGTATACAGGCTTGCTCTGCTCCTGACAAGCACTACTTCTAAGATCAGAGTGCCTGTTCGAGACAGAAGCTTGAACTGCTGCTCCAGTTCTGAATTTTTGGAAGACAGGTTCTTGTTTTCCCTTATCCAGCTCTAGACTTAGGGAGATGAAAAGATTTCCTCCTGATCTCATCTTGCATTTTAGAGCGGCAGAAAGGTCAAGACCTTTCTTGGGACATCACATTTTTGGTTGTCTGTCAACTTTTCAAACATGTGAAAGTACACTAAAGTTGCTGCTGTTGCTAATTCTTCTTCTTCCTCCTCCATTTCTCCTCCAGTTTTTCTAATAATTCTAATTCCTAATTCTAATTCAATAGGTTATCCCAAAGATTTGTTACTAATATAATGAGATTTCAGTACAGATAGAGCACAGTGAGTCCTTTTGTGGAGGTTCCAGGCAGAAGATTCCCACAAAAGTGGAAAAACCACAAATAAAAATAAATATAAAAATCACAAACATGAATTTTCTTCCCTGGTAACACTTCTCTAGGAATCTCTAGGTCCTCCAGCATGATTCTATGGTTAAGTTCCAGCAGAAGTGATCCACAGAGTCATGCTGGAGGACCTAGCAATGCCTAGAGAAGTGTTCTCTCTTGAGGAATCTCTAGGACCTCCGGCAGATGTAGACCACAGGATTGTACTGGAAGACCTACAGATTTCTAGAGAGAACATATTTTTTCTGTTTCAGGGGTAAACAGCGCAAGAATTTTAATAAATAAATAAATAATCCGCAAGTGCTTAACCCAAGAATGTGGAGGGCCAACTGTACTTCTGTGCTGTTACTGAACCCTATATTTCGTTTACCCACCTGGTTGTTGTAAGCATCAGGTGCCAGTTTTTTGTAAATAGGGGCCATCAGTGTTGATAGTGTTTGAAGATTGGATTCCAGCTTTTCTTCCTGTTTTTAGGAGGACACATGAACATGTAACTGCATTGATTTTACACAGTAGCATAATTTTCTAATGCAGAATGTGCATCTCACTTTAGTATTATTCTGTAGACTTTTTAAAAAACCAAGAAATTAAATAGATTATGGGTGTAGGAAAACAAATGCTTGGAGGATCAGCTTTAAAAGATGGGCATATTTAGTCTGAAGAAAAGAAAATTAAGAAGAGACACAATATTTGTCTTCAAATATCTGAAATGCTGCTATCAGAAAAGGGAGTAGGCATATTCTCTGTTGATCAAGAGAGGAAATTTAAAATCAGTGGGTGAAACTTGCAAAGAAGCAGACTTTGATAAAACGTTCTGATAAATTTCCTAAGAATTAAAACTTGGGAAAGTAGTGAGTAGTTCTTTGCAGAAGGGATTTAAACAAAGGTTAGGCTGCCATCTGCCAGGGATGCTGAAATGATCTCCTGCATTGACCTGAAATAGATTACCTTAGAAGTTACTACTATTTCCAAAATTCTATGATTCTATGTTTATAAAAGCCAGCATAGTGTAGTGGTTTGAGCATTTGACTATGACTCTAGAGACCAGGGTTTGAATCACTGCTCAGTCATGGAAACCCACTGGGTGATCTTGGCCAAGACACTGTCTTAGCCTCAGAGAAAGGTGAAGGCAACCCTTCTCTGAACAAATTTTGCCAAGTAAATCCCACAATAGGTTCACCTTACATTTGCTATAAGTCAGAAACAACTTGAAGGTACACAGTGACAAATGTTTATCTATACATCCAATCTACTGTGTAATTTAAATTCTAGTAAACAGCCTGAATACTATAAAGGTACCAGATACCATCTGATCTTGGGAGCTAAGCAGACTCATCCTTGGTTAGTACTTAGATGTGAGATAGCCAATGAATACCAGGTATTGTAGGCTATATTTCAGAAGAAGGAACTGGCAAAACCACTTCTGAGCATTCCTTGCCTAAGAAAACCCTGTGGAATTCATTGGGGTCATCATAACAAGTGACTTGAAGGCACATACACATAAGATGCTGAACAGAAGAACAAGGCAAAAAGTCTTGGAAATAAATATAAAGAAAGCTGAAATCTGGTATAGTTAATTGCCTGGTGTTGAAACCTGGGAAAACTTATGAACAGGGCTTAGAAAGGTTACTGTTTGGATGAGGTCTCCCGGAACACCCAGCCAACATGCCTAGCAACCATGCTATTTTGGGGATTTAGTCCAAAAAGTGATGTTTCCAAGTTCTGTTTAAGACAGACTCGAGTCCTTACTGGCATTGTTTTTAATATAGCCTCATCACTGTACCTGATGCCCCAGAGAATACAGAACATACAATTAGTGCATACCTCTTTAGGATCATCCCCTAATAGTCTAAATTTTCTTGGGATCTTGCTTCTGGCAAATTTGCATCCGTTGTAATACATGCTCCATGAACAACCAAAGGAAAAAGAGGCACCACAAGTTTCAGGGTCCAGGCCTTGGCATGCACAAGTTCGTCTAAGAAAGAAAAGAATTACATTTCTAGGAACCTAGAAAGTATGAGATGTATGCCAGTGAAATGCCCATGCCTAGAAAATCACACATTAGGGTTTTGTTTTATTTGCAAAAGACCTCACTTGGTTCAACGCCATATTAAATCTATAACATTATCTAGAAGCTTCAAAGGATAAAATGATTTCCTAAGCTAAAAATGATCAGAAAAGTAAGACACAACACCATTTCCTGCCTTCCACATAAATCACATTACATACAATTAATCAAATTAGCTAGGAAAGAGAATCATCACATGTTACCTTAACTGTTTAAGAAAATCTAGGCCATGATGTCACCAATATCAGAACAAAAGAACACACAAAAGATCCTTTACTTTGCATTTAATAAAGACAAATTAAAATTAATTAGAGTTCATTTTAAAATAAATATTTCATTTATTTAATTTGGATTTCTCCTTCATTTCTATTCATTGAGGGAGTGGGGAGGGTGTGTGTGTGTGTGTATGTGGGTAGAACAACCCATGAGTTTGGGAAGGAATACTTTGCATATGGATTTAAATCTTTGTTGGTTTTTTGGGAGTATTTGGTCTCTAATGGTATGGTAATAAAGCTCATAAAAAGACACATGAATATATGGCCAGATATATAGTCACATTATAACTGTGTAACTAATCAGGGCATTTAATTGCATAGGAATACATACTTAAAATTGTACACTGCCTGAATACATTGTGCATAGCAAGTTGTATATAAATATTTTCAAAGATACAAATACTTAACTTTTTTTTTTGATGCCAGATGGATTTCTAAAATAATTACACAAAGTAATAAAGGGAAGAGAACATCCTAAGACAGATATTTTCATAATCAGGATACTGCGATAAGCTGTGGATGGGCATTGCTACCATTATTGAATTCTATACATTTGGCAAAAGTTGTTGCACGGAAAATCTATGAAACAAGGAGCATCAAGAGAATAATTGATACATAAGAAACTAGGCTCTTACCACACATACTATGATATGCTTAGCCCACTAGGCAGGGTATATTTTGGGAAATGGAGTGGACACGGAGAGAGCCAGCATGGTGCAGTGGTTTGAGCATTGGACTATAACCCTGGAGACCAGGGTTTGATTCCTTGCTCAGCCATGGGCATCCACTGGGTAACCTTGGGCATGTCACACATTCTCAGCCCCAGAAAACCCCGTGATAGGAAATGTCTTGAAGGCATACGACAATGGTGGTCATGGAAGAGAAGGAAAATGGGCTGTTTTTAAAGTAGAACACTCTTCAGGCATGTAAAAAATGGTTAGGAAGGAAGCATGCTAGTCTCCCTTTCCTCCATAATCACTT
Source organism: Iguana delicatissima (assembly GCA_948472985.1). Lineage (NCBI taxonomy): Eukaryota > Metazoa > Chordata > Lepidosauria > Squamata > Iguanidae > Iguana > Iguana delicatissima. Next base: position 944,506 of record CAOKZL010000308.1, read on the forward strand.
TGATCACATGAAAAGCAGTAGTTTTCAAGAGAGTGTCTTCTAACATGGAAGGTCTACACACAAGCCAGAATGGAGATTTTTAAATTTATGCTCACATGGAACCTCTCTGATTCAGAATGGTCATTTTTCACACAAGTACAGTGACAACAGAGGAGGCTGTTTTAGTTCCCCACACCTTGACGCTCATGAACATTGTTAAGCTTACTCCTTTTTCTGACAAATGATTGTATATGGATGGTAACTTCAGTGAGGCCACTGACTTCTATTAACATAGGGATGAAAGGAAAATATTACATTCATAATATTATTGGCAATAATTACTCTTATGCCTAAATCTACACTCCCAAGTAGAGCAGAACCTAGGTTAAATAACATCTTTGGCAAGGAATGCCTTCAGCCCTCTGTGTTCCACCAGATTATAGCTTTCTCATAACATCAATCTATTTATCTGTCATTCACATTATCTGTAATACTTGTGTTGTTTGGCAATGTTGTCATAAAGTAAAGTCATAATCCATTGATTTTTACAATGTATTAATGACATCAACATGAAAATTGAATAAGCAACACTCTTTAGAGTTAATTCATGGAACCAGTGGAACTTTAGGAGATAAGGTTGAAGAGGCACATACTTCTTTTTTCACCTTTGCTCACAGCAGATACTGAATTCAACAAACACCAAGTCAATAGGTTCAGCTTCAACAATGCAATGAAACATCTATCTTGCCTACTCGCTAAAGCTGGACCTGCTTGCAGGGAGAGAATGCATGAGTAACTTACTCTTCATTTAGAGCGCATCGGCGGTTTGTAAGTGTGCCAGACGTCCCTAAAGGTTCAGAGAGTTCAGCATACATCTTGTCTGCTAGGCTCCGAGGAATTCCTTCCCACACCAAGATGAGCACGACTATCACTGCTGTTTCACAACTGTGACCTGCACGTTCCCGCACCAAACAAAGGAGTTTTTCTTCAGTGCTACTTCTACGAATCACCTGCACATTCAGTTAAAAAAAAAACCCCACCCCAAAAAAGATATGGTTGCTTTTAGTTAGGTGGAAAAGAATATGGAGTTCCAGCATTAAAAAAAAAGCCAGCTACGCTCTTGTCCAGTCTTCTTTTAACACAGATGATTGCATGTGGTAGAGCACAAATTTGGTATCCAATGGATCCCTAGCATCTCCATGTAATGATGTTTTCACAGAGAAGGGCTCAGAAGACCTCTGCCTGAGTCCTTTGAGGGCTGCTGCCCATTAGAATAGAGGGACAGTACTGGAAAAGATAGAACAATGGTCTGACTCAGTATGTGGCACTATCATATCTTAATACTTAATACTTAAGTATTAATAGATAAAAACAACTGAATAATGGGATGAAATTTTCATACAATACTTCAGTATGCACAACTTGTGTTGCTTAGTTACAGCTGACCTCTGAGTATGTTGTTCATTGCAAGCTTTAAATTGTGATGATGATTTTTACTGTATCTGAAAGCTACTTGGGACTTATGGGAAAGGGATGCTAAGAATTAATATGTGAGTTTATGACCAAATAAATACAGAACACTTGATGAGCTGCAATTTTACTGATTAAATGTTGGTTAGTTTAATCCACTCTATTAATAGGCTTCTTTTTAACTGGATATATATTTTCTGTAAAATTTGGCAAGACTGGCCTGTTGCTAATTGTGAGGCATATTTTACCTATTTCTAGACTTATGTTTCCTTTAAAAGCTATGCCGTATCAACTTTTAAAAAAATCTGAATGATTTCATCCACTAAATTTTTTAATTGACCTGTTTCTCTATACCAAACAGTTATATTTTTCCTCCCACTTAGGTGAACAACAGCTTTTACATCAAGAATGGAGAACTTATTTCAGTCCTAGGACTGAGTTCTTTTTCAAAAGTTGTTAGGTGGCTGCATTCAAGGGCCAAAGATAGAAAAGAGGGACCAAGAATTCCAGCATTCCAGAAAGGTGCTACTGCCAGCAGCCAAGCCTCAGCAAAGGCAGTTCAATCTTTTAAAACAGAGAGAAATTTAAACAAAGAGTTGGAAATCATCCAGTGATCATAACACAGGAAAGGGGATATGGCCATTTGAGAAGTCCTGATGGGCTGGAGGGCCCATCCAGGATGGGCCCATCTAGGAAGGCAAGATTCTTTACCCCTGCTTTATATGGAGAAATGGACACAATTCTTACCCATTTAGCAATAGGACATCCTTGGGCACTTTTGCCTTCTTTCCCTGTGTAGACAATCCTTTCTATCCTTATGGCTTTGCCTTTCTCTCCATATCTTTAAAAAAAGACAACCGATGCAAAGAATTAATAATGTGAATATAAAAGTTGAAATTTGATACAGATATATATGCAGTTAAGATGGATTAATCTACTGGTTTTGGGTTTTGCTCAGTTATTCCAACCTTGACTTCATTTCATGTGAATTCTGCATCAGTTTCCATTTTAAAAATCTGCATAAACATTTGTATGCATTTTCTCCTAATGTAAACGTTTTGTAGGCACCTTCTCCTGATATATGGATTTTGCATATATTAGTTCCCCTAATTTAACGCATTTGGGATATTATTTTCATATATGTAAGTTTGAGTGTTCTTTTCCTTAATTTATGTATTTTCTATAATTTTATGAATGGAGAATTGTGACACATAATTAAAAAAAGTGAAATTTAAAAAAGCATCCATGGTTTAATTAGTGTTATCAGCTTGGGAAATGCAAATTAAATACCTTTGTATTAAAATGAAAACCCTAAAATTTCTCTCCATCCCTTGTGTCATAAAGCTTTGAGTGATAATTTGCAAATCCTTCTTCAAATTACACCGGGAAATACCATTTATGATGTTTTTGAAAGCTTGTCCCATATTTTACAAGAGATAAAGTACAAGTTCTCTTCTGAAGATATGGAACTGATCTCCTTGGACAAAAATGAAAGGTCCCAATGATAATACCTATGCACACTTAAGAGTAAGACATGGACAGAACATCAAGACATGCCTATAGAACAGTGGTTCTCAACCTGTGGGTCCCCAGATGTTTTTGGACTTCAGCTCCCAGAAGCCCTGAGCATTGACCATAGTGGCTGGGGCTTCTGGGAGCTGAAGTCCACAAACATCTGGGGACCACAGGTTGAGAACCACTGCTATAGAAGAAATACTTATTTGTGCCGACATTTTTAGTATAACAAATATGTTAACTATTTTAACATCTTGCCATTTACATGTAACATCCTCCTCTGTATTGTGTCCAAAATATGTTATTGCAAATGCATATGGGGAAATTACTCAAAGTTTTCATAATTTGATGTGAAGTGTTCAGTTTGCTGTAAATTTGTCAGTGAGCCAACATTCGATGTTTTATGAAACATGAAGTTTTATGGCATGTATGGATGTGTGTCTTTTTAAAAAACAGCCTCAAATATTTAAATTTAAGATGCTTGAAGATCAATCCAGTTTGTTCTTTATAGGTACTTTGAAAAATCTGTGCTATAAAATCTAGGACTTAGCTAATTAAAACAGACTATGCATATATTATATCAATGGTCTGTAAACTCTGCTCTTCAGATGTTTTGGATTTCAGTGCCTAGAAGTCATAGCCAATATGGCCAGTGGAAATGGATCCTGACAATGAAAAACCAACAATGTTTAGAGAGCCAAAGGTCAATGAACCATTATTTTATGTATTGCTAGCTATATACCATTTGTTTAGTTACCACTTGGGAAATGCTAAGATAGAACCAAAGAAAAGCTTACCTATTTATATCTCATTAACAGTCTGTTTAAAATAATAACAGTAACCATAATAATAAGTGTCATAACTAACTACCAAGTTTCCAAGCCAAAGCCAATCACTCATTCCCATGATGAACCAAAGCTAATCACTCATTTCCATGATTCCCATAGATCAGTAGTTCTCAACCTGTGGGTCCCCAGATGTTCATGGACTTCAGCTCTCAGAAGCCCTGAGCATTGACCATAGTGGCTGGGGCTTCTGGGAGCTGAAGTCCACGAACATCTGGGGACCCACAGGTTGAGAACCACTGCCATAGATGAATTATTCTAGCCTTCTTCATGTAGACTGGGAACAGAAAGATGAACTCTTGCTCATGTTTTTGTGTGTTTCACTTCCTTTTTCTTTACACACATATTCTTCTTCCCATCTTTGCTACAGGTGCATTGATATACATGACCCCACAGAGAATGCCAGGGCACTGGCTGCTCTTCTAGACACTGCCAACCTTTTTACTTGGCAAGCTGGTGAATGCTTGTTCCTGTTTGCATATGCTGGCATCTGCCTAGGAGTGGGCAGCTTTTGAGAGCAACTCAGCAGACCTGTCCAGTATTATGACTCTCCAGTGAATAAGACAGTGCCATATTGGCAATGGTGAAACAGCCAGCCTACCAGTTATTTCTTGCATCTGTAACGGCAATGTTCTTCAGCTATGAAGACTGGGGAAAAATTGACATGCACAAATTTACTAATATCCTTTAGTAATTCATTACCGTTCTTCCATTATTTGTCTAATAGCAGCCACGTTGGGACCAGCTCCTAGATGCGTATAGAAAGGACCTTCATCTTTCTCAATAATCTGTTCTGTTTAAAACAAGATTGAAACAACAAAACAAAAAGATTAATATTGCATTTTTATTGAAGACATCTTTCAAAGTTGCACATTTTTTCTAGTTTATTGATTTCTTAAGGCCATTTTAGGTCAAATTTCTCTTGGGCCATTTCTGCACTACACTGTTATAGGCCCTTTCCGCACCTTACCTTTTTCCAGTGCTGGGGTGCAGGGATCACGCGAGCAGCCTCCGGCAAGAGGCTCTCGCGTCTCTGCTGCTTCAGCTCTGCACAAGCTGCCTTCTTGTGTGAGGAGTCCCCCTCTTCCTTCCACAGTGCAGCTGGGAGCTTCCCAGGCTGTGCTGGGGCAGGAAGCATGACCGGCGTGGCTCCGGAGACTCCACATGCCAGGTAAGTGCGCGCGGGACCCGGGAGCAATACGCGATCGTGCACCATTTTCGGCTTCCAGACGAAAATGAAAAGGTGCACAATTGGTGCCTGCCAGCCCCCGGAGCGTTGCACGATTGTGAGTGTGTCATGCACATTGCTCCTCACAATCGCGTGATGCTCCAGACGCCCTTTTGCATGGCAAATGCCGTGCGGAAAGGGCCATAGTGCTATTATTCCACTTTCAACATCCTATGGAATCCTGGGGTTTGCAGTTCAGGGAGGGGCATTTAGAATTCTCATCCAGAGAGCTCTTTGGCCTCAGTAAATTACAAATCCCAGAATTCCATGAGATGTTGAAAGTGGAATAAGAGCACCATAACAGTGTAGTGCAGAAATGGTCTAAGAAATGATTTCAAGATGTATACTGCACTCAGAGTAAAATCAGTCCATAAGACATATGTTTTCTTGAATTCTGGCTGGTTATGTGTAATTAGCTATTTGACAGCTGATTTGTACACTGATAAAAAAGAGGTGTGTATTGGGGGCAGCAAGTATTATTTTCAGTTTGAAAGAGAAAATAAAACAGGCTATATTCATACCAGAGATGATAGTGAATAATGCTTGGGGTACAAGAAGCAATTTGTTCTAAGTCATAATGCAAGAGGTAAGAAATTATTGTGGCAAATAGTTAAATTGATAACTCTGATTGTTCTGCTTTGTTGTGATAAGATCTCAAAGCAAGTTATTTAAGTGTTCAAGCAAATAAAAGAAGAATGGATGAAACCATGTTCTAGACATCTATGTATCAGCACTACTTCTTACTGCTCTTTGGGGCAAAGGTAACTGAAAGATGAAAAATTCCTTTATGTTATCTGGTTCAACTGTAATGAAACAGAAATTATTTAGATTTGCACCACCAGAATTAGTTTCTTCATTATGGTCATAGCCCTTGAACCCTAAGGTTAAAATCTATGCGCCAAATAGGTTGTCTTTTTTGGTTAAAAACAAACATGCCAAAAAGTAAAACTAACTATTTTTTTTAAAAAAAAGTTAAAAATACAAGTCTTTCACAACTAACTGCTCATTTAAAGCCAGAACAATGTGTAGGAATGTGTTCAGTTTAATTGTACATCTGTTTTTACAATGTCAGGAAGAAGAAAGAATATTGCTTGAGCGCTGATGTTGTGGATCTTTAACTGCAGGTCAGCTCCATCTCATCTAAAGTGGTGCACAGGGTGATATGATTAAAGAACTAAAGTGATGTGCAGGGTATGTGGGAAGATGCTGACCTTAATCTATTCTTCTAAACCCATAGGCCATTTTCTCTCTCTCTCTCTCTCTCTCTCTCTCTCTCTCTCTCTCTCTGTCTTCAAGTTACTTGTTGACTTATGGTAACTCCATGAATAATTTGGCCGCCCCCTCCCCACTTTCCTAGTGAGTTTACAGTCCTGAATGAGAGCTCTGATGGGAGAAAATTGCTTGAAGAGTAGTATGAGGGAAGCACAAAGAATCGGGAAGCATACAAAGACCCTAAACCATTCACTCCTTTGTTAGCTTAAATCACAGGTTTGTCACCCTGCTTTACATGCAATTGGGGGATGAGGTTGTATATGGGAACATATTTTCTGCTGTCACCTGCAAGTATTAGTGTCCTAATTCACTTTCCCAGAACTGGATGCAATTTTCTTGCTTGACCTACAGAAGATTTTTATCAAAGAACACCTTGCTCTCCTTTGCCTAGTTCAAGGGTGGGGAAAGTACACCGGACCTCAGGTAGCCATTCAGGGCTCACCCAATTTTCTTTACTCAAAATCTCTTATGTTTAGAGGGCATGGGAGAACAACTGCACCATGTTTTTGCCCCCTGGACTTTTTTTGAAGCCATTGGTTTGTTTGTTTTTTACAAAGGAAGATAAGATTTCTCATCCCTTCCTGTTTTGGAAAGAGGCATCTCCTAAACCTAAAACAGTTTGTATCCATCCTTGCACCTTCACTGCACATCCATTAGAACACCTAGACGAGTGGGGGTGCCCCTCAAGGTCTGGTTAAAGGCATATGTAACCCTCAGACTTTGGATAATTGTGCATTTCTGGTCTAGGTGTCTATTTCTAGCCTTGCTTAGGCTGGAGGGAAATGACATTTAAAAGAGGCTCCAATGTACATATCCCTTAACTTTCCCTGATCCATCTGGCTGAATTGTGCCCGGATTCAATGAACAAGATAGCAGCCATATTCATTGCACATGTTTATCCATGGAATATTCCCAACCTGTTGATCATCTCCCAGGGAAAAGAGGAGAACAGATAATAGTACCAGAAAGATTCGATGTCCAACTGAATGTTAAACAGCACTGTTTGCTCATAGCTTTCTCCATGGAGGAAAGGACATAAAGCAGTGGACTTTCAAGAATCTGATGCCTCCTCCAAAATGAACTGTCTGAATAGAATTTCTGAAACAGACAACTTTTTTAAAAAAGCAAGAATGTTTTCTGTGTGGTAGGACAAAAGACAAGAAGGCATAGCTTAAGTTGGATAGCCTTAGTGAGTTATAATCAAAAAGAGAGTACATTTATCCCCTTCATTTTAAAAGCATAAAAGCCAACTCACCAACACAGCTGCACGAGGGGAAATCATACTGGGTTTTGACAGGTGTATCCAGCAAGTTTTTTACAGGAGTATCAAATAACTTGGAAGGTGACTCTAAAAAATGATTGAGAGCTGTTCCAGCAGTTCTTTTGGTTGGTGTTTTTTCATTAGAATGAATGGCTTGGTGATCTAAGGAGGCAGCATTAAATTCTCCAGCACTGTAATTCCTTGACAGAATAGTGATGGGTCCTGCAGATTCAACTTTTATATGTTTTGGTGATTTGATAGTAAGGGACTTGTGATCAAAGGGTGTTTTGACCTGAATCTGTTTCAGCTGCTGCTCCATGGTTTCAATGATACTTTTTTGTTGCATATTCTCACAACCAAAGTTCTGAACCTCTTGTTTGATGGTTTTCTTCCATGTCTTATTTTCTAGCTGCCCAGCCAATGGAGGAAGGCAGACATTCAACTTGGAGCCAGCTTCAGGTTTGATAGATTTGTTGTGACCCATGATGTGACATGTGTCAGATTTGTTGTGGTTAATTTGTTGCTCTTGCTTGTTTAAAATGTGCCACCGGAGAGCAGCATGCTTTTGAAAATCTCTATGGGGTTGAGATGTAAGCTGGCATTCTCTTTGATCTATTGCATGAGATGCTGTTTGCTGACTATATGGCAAGTAACTTTGTTGAATCTGGGTACTTTGTTGGCTACACATGTTGGAGGTAAAATTAGGATATTCTTGTGTTTGCTGGAACGGTGGCTGTGGAGCTGATGCTGATGGAGACTGAGGTTTTTGATCCTGAAAACACTGGGACATATCTTGTTTTGAGGTCATACTATTTGAATAATATTGCATATGCTGCAAGTCATGTATCATGTTTTCTGCAAAGAGCTCAGTGTTCATAGGCTTTTCCTTTTTTTCGCAGGTTAAGTGCATATTGTTTGGGTAGGAATGCTTTATGACAGTGTTTGCTTTGAAAACATGATTATTGATACCGGATCCTTGGTCTGGTCTAGTATGGGAGTTTTGTACTGGGAACTCACTTGATTTGAAATAATTGTTTGCTGTTTCAAAACATTCCTCTAATTTAAACTGGCTAAATGATGTTCCTTCTAGTTGTTGGTCTTGACTGCTATGGGAATGGGAAAATGTCTGGGGAAAGTCTCTGTTCTTCATTTGCAATACTGGCTGCTGAGAGTTCTTGGTTAGTTGTGGACTCTGTGAAGGTTGCACTGGCTGAGTCTGGAGCATCTGTTGCAAAACATGTGAACGTAAGAACTGCTCATTCTCCAGTGGTGGAAGATTTAAGTGCTGTGGTTTTAACTGTGCTTCCAAAGACTCTTCATTGTGATGTTCTGTTTGTGTCTCAAAGTGAAAGTGCTTTGCATTTTGCTGCTGCTCATGGGACTTCAGCAGAGTAGCCATCTTTGTAGGCTGTGGGGGTGAGTGCTTTTGGAACTGTGTTTGCTGATCAGCTGTAAGGTGAGGAGGCAATTTTGTTGCCTCACCCTTGTATAGTGCTGATATTTGCTCACATTGTGTGATGTTCTGGTAACATGCCTGTCCCGTATGCCCTTTCGGCCTATCAGGACTCTCAGAATACTGTTCTGGATGTGTCTGCTCTGCTGAATTTGACTGGAACTGAAGCATTGTTCTCAAAAGGACCTCATTTGATTTTTGGGGAGACTCATTAGGACGAAAGTGAGGGGAAGTCATTGCTGTCCAAGAAGGTTGCAAGTGAAATTTAGACCGCTGAAATTGATTTTTTACCAGGTCTTTTTCATTGTCAGCAAGATGCTCCTGATTAATTTGGCCAAAGAGATGCTGAAAATGTTGCAACTCTTTACTGCTTCCTAATATTGGCAGCTCTTGAATGTGAGGTTCCAGTTTGGTGTGCATTTCATTGGGATATTGTTGCCTGATTCCTGACCTCATTGCAGAAAGCACCGGATTGGTTTCATTGCCAGACAGTTTTGAAACCTGAGCACCTTGTTGAAGACCCTGTTGAGAACTTAGCACTTGCTGGCAAAAGTCAGGAATCTGTGTTACAATTTCCCTGTGTATCTGCTGCTCTCCATTTTTCTCTTCCTTAAAATGATTTTTTTGACTTTGGGACTCAGAAGTGTTATTATAGCCTTCTGAAGCCTCAACGGACAGAATACTGTTTATTTCTGGAGTTGGAGAGGAAGCTGAAACCAAAGGTGGACTGAAAGAACCTTTCTTGAACATGGAATCTTGTTGGAATAAAGCACCATTTTCATCTGCAGGCTCAGATAATCTTTCTAAACTATTGTTTTGCGCTTTCAGGCTGTTATTAGGATTTAATGAGAAATCTTGATTGGTTAGTGAGTAGTCCAGACTGGAAACCTGTCTTGTGTTTCCTGGGACAAAGTTCTTTGTAGGTGACAGGTGTGTATTTTCTGACTTCTGCTGCTGTAACTGTAGTTCTGGGTTCTGAAAAGTGTAGCATGCTGGCAATATGGGTGGCTTACTGGAGTTTTCTGTACTGTGGATCTCAGTGGCCACAGAAGCTAGCACCTGAGGCAGCTCAGAGTTTGAGGTTTGTGGGGAGCTGATCTGCCCTGAGGTATGGGATGAATGCGGTGTGCCACAAGCCAACTCATTAGTAGCCTGAGTGTTTATGGCATTTGTAAGAGAGGTGGTTTTTTGCATGGCAATGGAAACATGGTCTGGATTATACTGAGAGTGTGTTTTCTCAAGGAGTTCACCATGCATGTTTTCCATAGAAGAGGCAGAAACGATAGCACCATTAGGTATTGGCAATGCCTTGCTCTTGTGTAGCAAGACAATGTCCCTCTTATGGCAATTAATGTTTTCATTCTCCAGTTCATTCTGAACCTGAGGAGCACGAGGAGATTCTAAAGCACCACAGTTGTATCTTGAAGACTGTATAAGAACTGAAGCTGCACTGTGTTCCACCGTAAAATCCACCAAGTCCTTCTCATTGCAAGTGTTAGAAACATCTGGTTGAGCACCATCATCTAATAAGGTGTCTTTCCCTCCTTTTATTTCTTCATCTTGTTTAAGCTTCTTGTTCTGGTAAAGCCCATACAGAGATGGATCACTAAAAGTGCGTTTTATCCCACCATTTTGCATATATCTGCTACAACCTCTCTTTTCCTGCATGAGATCAGGGCTTATTCGATTACTTGCATTTCCTTTTACAGCATACTTCATTCCATAGTTGTTCTTGAAATGCAGCCATGTGTGGTTGCCATTTACTTCAACACGGGCCTTCTCCGATGATGGGTTCCCATTCTGCAGCTTCACTGACAAAGGCTCTGCCTGGCAAACATGAGAAGGATGCGGTATTAGAAATGAGCTCAAACTACTGCCTTCAACATGGTTGGTTCTATCCTGTTCCATCTGGCCTACTCTGGGGCCATCCACAAGGCTGCCCTCTTACTGTATCTGAAAGAGAAGATGGGAGAGGGGGAAAGCCACACTTATTTGATACAAACCACATAACTCAACATGCTGGCATATTATTTATGTCCCCAGATTGTTCCCCTACTGCACACCAAGTTACAGTGTACTTACTGTTACAAAATAAAATTCACTAAATTTGCATTAGAAGAACTCATACAAACTCTACTTTTGCTCCATAGCTAGTAATATATGCGCGCACACACACACACACAATTTTCCACTATGCACGATACAAAAGACAAAAATGAATTGGGGAGCTAGCAATCAAAAATATGCACACCACAGTAGTTAGTAAAACACACAGCTGAAGTGTGTCAGATTATAGGATTGGGATCGAAACCTTGTGTATCTTTAACAAGTATTCCATATCCCTTGTGACATATGAAATAGCCCTACAAACACCAAGGACATATACAGACAGTCCTCCATATCTGCAGATTCTGTATTCATGGATTCAAACAACCACAGCTTCAAAATATTAAAAAAAATCCAAAAAGCAAACTTTAGATTTTGCCATTTTATATAAGGGATGCCATTTTACTACATCACTGTACATAATGGGACTTAAGCATCCACGAATTTTGGTATCCATGGGGGTCCTGGAACCAAACTCCAGCAGATACCAAGGGCCCTCTTTATAGCACTTGATAGTGATTTAAGAGATTTAAGAAAAAATAATAGCCACAGGAGAAATAATACTCTATTTTAGAACTATCAACTGATTTTTGGAAGCATTTCTTAATACGGAATTGAATTGGTCGATTTATTGATTGAAATTAATTTGCATATTACTTCAAAGGGACCTTTTTTGATAGTCCTAAAGGAATTTGATTCTTTTACAGCCCAGGAAAGAATTTAACAAAGGCAGACATGCACTGTTAACAAACAGCAGGCATCTTTCATTACTTGGGATAAAAAAAAATTGAACATTTCCTACTACAGTAACATTCTAGATCCAAAGTAGCTATTTGAAAAGCCCACAAAAACACTGTTCAGGACTCATCAGTAAATACTGAAGATTCAGGTTGAAGAGATATATTGACATTCTGCTTAGCAGAGTTGACTGTTGGCAAATCAAGTGGCTTGGAAACCAACTGGAAAAAGGAGTCATCTGTAGGGGCTTTGTCACCATCCAATTTAGATTATGGAAAAGGAGCCAGAAGGGAGAACATCTCTCCTACACTTGCTTACTGTCAGTCCCCCTTATTAATTCAGGTAGAGTTGGATGGTAAGGAGAACAGAGCAGACACCATTCATTAACTGATGCTTTAGTTGATTAAGGCTTGCAGCATGGGCCTGTGTATATAGAGCAGCATATTCCTTGCCTCTTTCGTGATGTTTGTAAAACAGATGGAGCATTATAAAATAAAAATAGAAATGGAAATGGAATTTCATTGAATCATGTTCCATATGATGTAGCAGAGGCAGCTACTTTCTTAATAGTGTATGCTTTTAGGTATGTCTGGACACTTTTTTTAAAATTTATGTATACTATTATTTAAAGTGATGATCTGTTATGCCATACAAATCCATATGCTTTACTACAAAAGTAGTAGCTATTTGTCCTTTCTGGGCTGCAAGATCCTGGACTTATGCCAATGTATGTGAGCCTAGAAGTGTCTCTGAGTGGAGGATAATTGTGAGCATTCTGCATCATCAAAAACAACAGAGACTACAAAAAAGTCCATGAACTCAATCAAACCTATAATACTTCAGGTCAGGTCATGTTTGTAATTAAAACAGTTTTGCTAGTTCAAAACTGGAAAGAAATGTGGATGATTCATTTTAACACCTGCCTGAATATTAAAGAGGATCTTTGCATACTGCACCTTCAGCATAAAAGGCAATATCTGAAGGAGTCTCACATGACACAGACTGTAGCAGACATGTTATTTAGCCTCTCCTAATTTCTCTGTGATGTTGAGTAACAGATGGTTTGAATGACTTATTCATTCTACTGCTTTACTGCCTTATGATGTAAAAGATAATAAGAGATCACAGAAATGCAATTTTTTTCTGGAATCTAAAGTGACTATATGCAAAAATGCTGAGAAGGCCTTGGAAGTCTTCAGTTTAAATCTTCGTATTCAATAGGTAAGCAAACAAAATATTGAGCTGGGGGAAAATAGTAATTCTCAGTAGGGAGTCATACTTATATTTCATAATCCAGTGCTTAAAATACTGCTATAACATTGCTATAACATTGCTGAAGTAACTTTGTCCAAAGAGTAGGAATGACAGTGACCTATTCTGCCCCAGCATTTAACTCACAGCCAGAGCAGACTGCAAAAGTGTTATTTACTAGAGCTCAGAAACATGATTTTGGAGGCTACAGATTGCCAGAGTCCCATGGTAGATAGGGAAAACTGGAAGGTATAGTCTAAAAATAATTTTTTAAAAATTTCAGAGTTGTGACACTTATTGGCATGGCACTATAAGTTCAAGTCAGGTCAAGGCAAGTAAGGCACAGTCATGTCTGCTAAGGTAAGGTCAGGTCGCGGCTGGTTTGCGCCAAGCAGACATTGTCAGAACCTTGGACAGAGCACCGTGAGAAAGCTGACTGGAAGACATACAGACCTTCTGAGGCCTTATAAAGGCTGACCAGATACTAAAATAGACCAGCTGTGAGCCCCACCTCTCTGAGGGATTTCTTTGCTTTAACAGACTGCTGCCTTGTTCTGCAGTTGATGGTTCCTATATCATGATCTTCCAAAATCTGACGAGTCTGATAAACCAATGTTTGCTAATCTACAAGGTCTCATAATGGAGGATATTGATTTTAAAAGGTTGTTTTGTGTGTGTTTGTGAGGGTCAAAGCTACAAACTAAAGCTGGCATCAAGTTACTTGAACAATATCATTTGCATCTGCTCTGACCTTGACTCCAGGTCAGCCACAGTACAAATGGAAGATATTCATTTGACAGCTTGTAGCAATGGACTGAATTAACTTCTGACACTGCCACCAGCATGCTTGTAAAATAAAAGTATATCACCATGTGTTAATTTTTGCCTGCGTTTATTGGCGGCATCTAGCTGGGGACAGCTGAAATTAACTTACTTTTCTGTTAATATAGAACCATTACTTTCATTGATTGTTGTGTTACTGCTCCTTCAAGAAAATTTGAAGAGAATTCTGTGAAAAGAAATGGAAAAAGCTCTCAGCTGATCTCAGGGTAGTTGTGCTGAGTTTCTCTGAAACTGTGGTAGCTCTCTTAGACCTTTGATGATCAGGCTGTACTCAATAAAGTTGAACTTGAATCTTTTTGGACTGGAGTCTAACAGGGCAGCTGCTGTTTAGGTTGCAAAATGGATGACAGCAAAGCCCATCCACTTTTGTAGAGGTAGTTGCAAGGCTACTCCTAAAGAAACCATCCATGAGTTCAAATTATTTGTCTAAATATTTGTGAAAATGCTCCTTTTCCCATTTGGGCAATATACATAAATCAATGGCATGGACTTATCTCCAGAGATCTCTGAAAGGCATTAATTTTCTATACCCATTTCAATCTGTCATCCATGCCAGTTTCAAGATTGAAACTTCTATGGTCACTCTCATTGGCAACTTGTATCCAAACATGGGCAGGGAGTGCAACTTCGTTGGCCTCTCCTTGGCTTTCTGAACACTGACATCCTTTCTGATCACTTTACAAAGCTGTAAGACTTGGAGTTACTGCGTTCCAGCAGTTCCAGTCCTACCTACCAAGCTAAATAAATGTGCTATTTACATTATGAAATTCCATATTTATTTTCTTATTTTGTCTCCCATACCATTTAGCATCATAGCTGTTGGAAATGAAACCCAACTGTATCTCAATAGGAGTATGGTGTCTAGATCGAGGGAGGTACTGGTACCACTCTACTCTGCTTTGGTTAGACCTCATCTTGAATACTGTGTCCAGTTCTGGGCACCCCAATTCAAGAAGGACATGGTCAAGCTGGAGCAAGTCCAGAGGAGGGCGACCAAAATGATGAGGGGCCTGGAAGCCATGCCCTATGTGGATAGACTTAGAGAGCTGGGTATGTTTAGTTTGCAGAAGAGAAGGTTAAGAGGGGACATGATAGCCATGTTTGAAGGGATGCCATGTAGAGGAAGGAGAGGGCTTGTTTTCTGCTGCTCCAGAGACCAGGACAAGGAGCAATGGATTCAAGCAACAGGAAAGGAGATTCCACCTGAACCTCAGGAAGAACTTCCTGATGGTCAGAGCTGTCCGGCAATGGAATATGCTGCCTTGGAGTGTAGTGGAGTCTCCTTCTTTGAAGGTTTTAAAGCAGGGGCTGGATGGCCATCTGTTGGGAGTACTTTGAGGGTGTTCCTGCATGGCAGGGGGTTGGACTGGATGGCTGTGTGGTCTCTACCAACTCTACATTTTAATGATTCTATGATTCTATGAGTCAACTCTTCCTTCTAACCCAAGTATGCCATTAGACGCTAAGAAAAAGGTGCCTGGCAACATGCTTGAAATATTTTGTTTGAAGAATTCAACTTACTTGGGCATGGGCTTTAACCGTAATAATATAATGGAGGACATTCTGTTTTCTAGGACCATGAAATATCCACATATTACAGCATTACTTTCCTTTTTGTGTTTTTGGTTGCCCTCCCTCCAAAGCCTACTCTTTGCCCAAGCACAGCAATTTGGATTTCCAACCTCTTGTACAACTACTTGAGCCAGATATGCAACAGCTCTACACTTCTACACTGCAAGCCATGATTTATTAGAAATTCAAGTCACATCGGTAGCATCTGTGAAACAATTATTGCATCTAGGACCAGCTCTACAGTATAATCCATCATAATTATGACTGGCCTCCTTGAAGATGTCATGATGCATGACTTAGTACAGCACATTAGCGTGCAAATGGATGAGGATCTTATTCTTTCAATGTGCATTTTAAGTAATTCCACCCTTGCCAATTGACACTTTGTGGCACATGGAAATGTTGATATATTACTTTTCTCATATGGGACACAAACTATAAATACCAAGTCAGACATATGTTATTGCTGCTGCTCTTCCCTAAATAAATAAATGACTGTTTCATTTTAGCCTTTCCACTCTTTTCTCTCTTCACAAGCTTCCTTTCAGAACTTCAGAAGAAATAGCCCTTTTGGTTCTATAAGGGAATGCTTTTCACCCATGAAAAGTATTCTTCTGTTGGGTCCAGCAAGTTTCAAATGGTTCATTCCACCATTCTGCAAAGATGTCCACCTTCTTTGCAGTATTCAAACATTCATTAAATGATACAAAATGGGCAAAACTTGTCACTTGGTCATTTCTTAGCACCTCTCTCTCACACAAGTGGTCTCAAAATGAGCACTTAAGAAAGCTCACTACCAGTGCTCTTGTCTGATAAGGTAACCTCTCGGGCTAAGGGCCAGATATTACATTAACTAAATGTTCCTATTTAATGCACCTGCTTGATTTTCATTTTAAAAATAGCAATCACATGGATATTAGGACCATGGCATAAAGGTAGTATTGCTTTTGCTTTTAAAAACCCTCTTCTACCACATGGTGAGCTGGATGAAAATCACCCTTTCTCCAAAGTTACTACTTGGTAAGAGTTGAATGCTATTTGTCCTGATCCAGGAGACAAGTTGCAGTAACAGTGTTCAGGCTGATTTTTGTTGAGTCTCTAGTAACATAAGGATAGGGGTAATCTCCTTCCTTGTACATTTCAGCCCCAGTCTTGCTCACTCCTGCACCATGATGTTAAATGTAACTGCACACTTAATATAATGTGGTATTTATCACCTGAGAGCTGAGCTGAGGCACCCAGCAACCTAAGTCAAATTTCCTAAGCATTTTCCCAATGGCCAAATCCCTGATGATTCCTCAAAAACTGCATCTACTGACATCATAAAATAAATCAACAAATCAAAGTAATTCCTCGTAGTAAAGTATTTTATTATTTGACATTTCTGTCCTTGCAAAGAAAATGAAGGAGGAGCAAACCTGGCTGAGTGATGGTTTCAAGGAACACCCTTCAAGGCTATGGCACTCACTGTAAGAGATGGGGCTTTCAGGAGGGCCTTCTCCAGAGACCATATGGAACAGTCCACAGGGGGAAATCAACCATGTGGACCAGCATTTTCCTAATACTATTTTTTAAACCAATGAATATATTATGTGCCTTTAAGAACCACATGTCACTTCAGAATAATGTGAGAAGCTACAACCTTCAAATACAAAAGAATACAACAGTGAAGCCTGCTAACTGGGTTTCTTCTACATGGTTTTTCAGCAATTTAGCACATTGTCTATGACAGAGTAAAAGGACAGATGATACCAAATCTTTATCCATTCTCTATCCTTCTAACGTGAAAGAAAGGCCCTCTTGGTTCTATAAGGGAATGCAATTTTGTAAACCAGACTTATAAGGCCTAGGAAATGTGGACTTCAGAATAATTACTACCCATTTCTTTATACAAGAAAATACTTATTTGAAGAGCTTGTTAGCCACAAATGACAGGCCTCTGTGAAAAATATTTATCCCTCCCTTATCTTATTGCCACTCCTATACTTTTAGAATGATACGGGGGCTATGTTCTGTGAAAACTCAAGCTATAGTAAATTTGTTAGTCTTTAAGATGCCTTAAGCCTCTGCTCTTTCAGCCAAGCCATTCTTTAATCTTTCAAGAAACCACACCTAGAGAAATTATTGTTTCCAGCATATTAAGTGAAATTGAGCTTTAAAGAAGGCTCTCAGTCCATACACTACTGTTTTCTTGCCTTGTTTATACATTTCCTGGAAGCAACTGGCTGACCACTATGGGAAACTAAATGCTGTATTAGATGCAACTTCGCTAAACCAATGCAGGATTGCCCTTATGATCACAAAGACCTTGTTAACACTAGCAGATTCTAATTTAGAACCTGATATTGTTTCAGCTGTTTAGACACTCATTTGGACAGCACTGTAAAGGTTAAACTTCTGCAAGTTTCCAGAAAAGAAAGAGACAATTGTACCCAATGGGAAAAAATATAGTGCAAGTCCCTGACATATTAGGGAAAAAGACTGCTGGTTGCCCACATCAGATAGCACTGCTTTAAAGGACCAAGTGCATAGAGTGGCATCTTGTTGAAATCTAGCATCTTTCCAAGACTCAGCATTGCTCCTGGAAGGTGCAGTTGCTGATGTTTCCATGCATGCTTATGTCCAGTTTTGGCTGGAGCATCCTTTGTGGGTTGGCAGATCTAACCACTGTTAACCATAGCTCATTTATCTTTCATTTAGCTTATAGCAACACGCTCTAGCTTGGGCTGCCATTGAAGAATCTTCAGAACCGACAGCTTGTGCAAAATGTGATGGCCAAGGTTTTTTTCCCTGGCATGTACTTTATTCATATTTAAAGCGGTCTCTGTAATCAAGAATTCTAGGCCAGCAGTTCCCAGCTGCTGGCTTCTGGCTACTGATGAGCTACCACATTCAGAAGCCCTGAAAACATGGCTAATCGAGATTCTGGAAGTTGTAGTCCAACAATAACTGGACTCCAAGACTTGGAAACACTGTCGTGGACCAGGGATGGGCAAAATGTGGCCCTTAACCCATCAAGACTCCCTAGACTGCCCATTTTTTTTAGAAATTCACCTTTTAAATAGCTCTCAGGCCTCCTTATATTGTCTAATAATGGTGGAAAAATCCCTTGATTTTCAAAACCAGACTTCTGGTTTTGGGACAGAGGCATTTGTTGATATTCCAAATGTCAAAAAATTGTCCCCAAGATCCCTAAGAATTGCCTGCTCTTCAGCTATGATGATGTAATACCTGAAGTTTCAGACCCCACACTGTGCCTAATAAGAATGAAAAGAATATTCAAAAATATTTTATTCATATATGCAAAATGGGTTTCCCAAGTGTCAGGAAATCCTCACAAGGAACATCCTGAACAGATAGACTCACAGAATCAGAAGGAACCATGAGGGCCATCTGATCCCCTACCATGCAGAAATACATCCAACCTCTGTCTAAAGACTTCCAAACACGGAGACTCTACCACCCTCTGAGCAGACCATTTGACTGTTGAACACTTTGTACAGAAAAGAAGTTCTTCCTAATGTTTAGGAGAAATCTCTTTTCAATCCACTAATTCATGCTCTAGTTTCGGCATCTGCAAAAAGAAAAAAAGAAAAAAAAAGCTTGCTCCATCTTCTATACAACATCCTTTCAGATATTTTAAGATAGCTGTCATGTCCTCTCTCAGTTTTCTCTTCTACAGGCTAAATATACTTAGTTTCCTAAGCTGTTCATAAGACTTGGCTTCTAGACCTTTGATCATCCTGGTCACTCTTCTCTAGATATGTTCCAGCTTCTTGACATCCTTCTTGAATTGTGAGCCCCAAAATTGGACACAGTATCCTAGGTGAAGATCTGACCAAAGCAGAATAGAATGAGACTACTATTTCCCATGATCTAGACACTCTACTGCTGATGAGAATTTTCACAATTCAGGACTTATTCTACATATAAAATACACGTTTTCCAAATAAAACAGCATTTTGTCAATTTCTGTGCAGAACTCCGCACATGTCAGAGTTTATTCACAGAAATAGTCATCCCTGGAAGTTGCGCTTTTCAAATACTTTCTTGCATTGTGTTAAAAACTGGCAAAATTATTCATTCTTGTCTATGAGAATGAAATTTTCAAAGATTTATATCTCTAATGTCTATATAGTGATACTACTTCTATGAGTACAGTGGATATATAGAAAATTAGAGGGATCTTTGTGTTCATGGAGACTGCTGGGAGTCACAGATCTTGCCCATGGACATGGTTTCCCTCTTCATCTCCTCCACATTGTGATTCTAACAAGGAGCTGTTGGTGACAAATCAGACCACTGGGCCATCACCTTAAGGCAGATGTGAAAGACATGTGTGGCCAAAACATACAAAATCCATTTAGAAGAGGCATGAGTAAATCCTCAGAAATGAAAAGTTCTGATTAGAAACTAGCAGCATCAAATACAGATAGCTACCCAGTAAAAGATAAGCGTTACTCATCAGTTCTAAACATCTATGTAAGACAACAATTCAGACTCAAATTCAACCAGAATGTAAACATTACAAGCCAAGTATTCTCGGTATTTAATTTCGTTCTTTGCCTTCCATACATTTTGTTTTGAAAGCTATATATACAGCAAGCATTTTAAGCTCATTTCCCAAGTTATTCAGATATCTTAGCCTAAAGATGTCTGAGAGTTCTTATTTTGTGTGAGTAATCTAGTGGTATTGAAAATCCTTCATAACCTCCGTGCTTTAAATCTTTACTATAATATCTGGTTCTATATATGAAGTTATTCATTCTTTCCAATTTCCAATATTGCAAACCCAGAACTGATGCATTCATTTTGAACTAAGATTTTCCATTCAAAAACTGTCATTTATCTGCTTGCCTTTTCACCATCCTTCAGGACTATGACAGACCAGACAACATGAGGACTAATAAAGGTATTAGGAAAATGAGGCACATTACTCTTAGTGATTGTTTTGTTCAGGACAACAACATGATGCCAGGGGAGGAGGGAAGCAGATTTGATCCAAGAAGAAAACACTTTGGCTAAGAAGCCACCCTCATTCACATTACCTAAACTAGAATGATGATATCTGTTTGCAACTTAGCTGGTAGGTTTCCTCAAAAGTTTGATGGTCTTCTGCTCCAAATGGTTAAATATAGTTGCTTCCATTGGAAAAAAATTAGATGGCTCAGGTGTGTAGCCATTTTAGTCAGTTGAGGCAGAAACAACAAAGAGTCCTATGACACCTCAAAGACTAGCAATGCTCATTTGACACAAGCTTTTGTGACTACCAGCCCACTTCATGCTTCTATCCATTTGCCACCATTCTCAGTCCAGTTACACATAAGATGAATTTGCAAAGTTGTGGTCACACTGGTCTGTTGTAGCAATATTGTAGCACACTAAAGACAAACAAATTTATGATGGCATAAACTGTCATTGACAGCATCAAATGTAAATGACAATGATTAGTTACATTTGTACCCCATCTTTCTTCAAAAGAGCTCAAGGTGGCATACATGCCTTTCCTCCTTCCCATTTTATCCTCACAAAAATCCTTTTAAGGCTAAGAGAAAGTGAGTGCTTCAAGGTCACACCCCAAATTTAATGGCTCAGTGCAGACTTGAATATGGATTGCTCAAATCATAGTCCAACACTGCAACCAATCCACTATACTCATTCTTCTACGAAAGCACATGACATTATATGCTAGTTATTTGCCAAGGTGACAAATCATCTTTTATTTTCTTGTTGGCACAAATCAGCATTTTTATTTATCTGGAGTTTCTTATAGTTTTTTACTTACAGTATTTACAGAACTTTTCCAAAACATTATGTAGTAAAGAATTGGACCACATTCTAAAACATCTGAATAATGTTGTCTTCTGCTACAGTTTCTTTCATTTTGTCCATTAAGTAGCATATACCTTATGTTATGTTTTCTTCTTGGGCACATGTTGTCTTACTGAGCAAATATTATCATGATAGCAGTAGTTGTGAGGCCAAGGATGAGAATGAGAAAGAAGGGGATTGTCCTGAATGCTGGTCCCAGGTCATGGCTAATGTTTATAGACTAAGAGGTAGTAGGGGGTGGGTGGGTGGAAAACAGGCATCTCCCTCCTCCTTAGCAACCTTTTAGAAAGAAGTTGACAGAAATCAAAACAGCATTGAATGGCATAAGCTATTTGCTCAGGACACACTTAGGAATACATGTTGGTAGGAACAGGTGCCTAATCTTTTTATGGAAACACTGTCAGAGTGGCATGCCAAGCATAATTCCAGAGGATAGAGAAGCCATTCAAAAGCATGATCTTAAAACTAATTCCAGCAACAGATGTATAGGACTGGAGAGAAATGCAACACTGTACTAAAGGGTTAGAGAACAGAAATTCAACAGTCAGTTAATGTTGGAGTTTTTCTTGCTTTCCTTCTACTTCCCCCAAGGCCTGAGCCTCCAAATACTGACAGACTGCAATGGACATTGCTAATACTTATTTCATTTCCATTCATAGCACAACACCCCATTCTATTTCCTTTGAGGATATATTAAGCTTCCCCCTCCTTTGAGGGCATATTACATTAAACAATATGCTTGTGTATGTGTCTATCTATCCTCCAAACCCTGGATCTGAATCAAAATGACTGGATTTTATTTCTAGTTACAAGTACTGGTCTTTGTCAATGATAGCTTGGAACTAAGATTTGAAACATAACGGACTTTTGTACTTCCTCCCCACCTCACATTCCTTTTAAAGTATTTTCAAAGCTTTGAAAATATCTATCTGACTTTACTCTGGTAGGCTGCCATCTACTGCCAACCCAGTTCAGCTCCTAATCTTCCAAAGTACCTGGAAGCTCAATTAGATGGCTGAAACAGTACTGAGGTAGTTCACGTATTAAGGGGGAATATATGAAAGGTTAATGAAAAAATGATTCCAGTGTCTGTTTTTCCAAAGTTCTTCTCCATAGACTGCCAAAAGTCAGTTCAAATATGTTATTTCATAGACGGATATACAGTCCTCCCCTCCCTCCACATTGGTGGGTTTAACCTTTGTGAATTTGATTATTCATGAGGTGCACAAAAACCGCCTCCCTCATTCTCCTCCCCCCATTTGCTTGCCTTTTGCCTGTGCACTGAGAAGGAGGGCAGGCACATCTGGGCAAAAGGCTACAGAATGGAGGGAAAGGCAAGTGCATCTCCTCTCCCCATTCCCTTGCATTCTGCCTTGGCGCTGAGAAGGAAGGCAGGCACACCCAGGCAAAAGGTGAGGGAGTGGAGGGGAAGATGCTTGCGTCCCCCATTCCTTTGCCTTTTGTTCAGGCATGGAGAAGGAAGGCAGGTGTGCCCGGGCAAAAGGCAAGGGAATGGGAGGGGAGTGGGAGGGAGGTATTTGTGGTTTTTCCACTTTCATGAGGGTTCTGCACCCCAAACTCTCATTAAAGTGGAGTGGAGCCCATGTATTTTGATTATGAATGAAGCTTTTATAGGAGAACCAAATAGTAACCATGCATTTTTAGGGGTAGTCATCCTGCAGCTTCATATATTGGTCTTGTGCCTTTGTTCAACCATGAATATTAGGGGTTTTGTTTAAATGGGCTATTTTTTAAATTTTTTTCCCTCTCCTGGAAAACAGTATAGTGCTCTTGATTCTACAGATCACTTCTTCAATTACAAAGAGCAAGGTGTGATCTTCCCAGAGTCAGTGTGGTGTAGTGGTTTGTGTGTTGCACTAGAACTCTGGGGACCACAGTTCAAACCCACTGAGCCATGGAAACCCACCGAGTGACCTTGAGCAAGTCACACTCTCTTTGTTTCAGAGGAAACCAATGACAAGCTCCATCTGAACACATCTTTCCAAGAAAACCATGTGATGGGTTCATTTTAAAGTCTCCATGCATTAAAAACCACTTAAAAGCACACAATGGTCTTTTCTCCATAGCAACCATTTCTAGAAGGTTTACAGAAGGCTATAATCTGGCTAAAATTAGGGTGATTCAGGATATTAGCACTAGCAGCTAAACACATTTCACAACACTTATTTACTGTGGAGTAGTTATACCAAACACAAAACAATGCTGTCACAATTGTGACGGCAGTCTTTGACAATCTGACATAAGAATACAAAAGAACATAATCTTTCATTAGTCTGATAAAGTAAAAAAAAAAAAAGGCAGCCAGATTAACTGATCATGACCACATCATATGGAACTCATGTGTTCAGGTTGAGAGGTATTGTATTTCAGCCTTGAGAGAAATGCAACTGTATGGGGTTTCATGCCTCAGCCGACAGCAGCTGTAGTTAAATAAATTAATAAATAAAGCCATAAGCTGCATTTGCACAAAGCCTTTGGAAAAAACGAACAGGTGTTTTTTAATGGGAAAAAAATGAGGTAGTCACAGAGACCACTAAATAGTTTTCTCTAAAAAGTTTGTCCTGCAAACCGAAACACATTACTTTCAAAAGCATGTAGGGATTTGATATTCAGTTTCCTATGTCCATTTAATTAAAGCAATGCTAGCTAATAATTTTATATAGAAAGAAAGAAAGAAAGAAAGAAAGAAAGAAAGAAAGAAAAGAAAGAAAGAAAAGAAACCTAGCATAAGAGAAAGAATGTCCTTCAACCCATATCTCTTTTCTAGTAATTCCATATACTACCCTACTTATATCACTTCACAGTCTATGTACTCTGCTAAAAACATTTGATTTACATTTTGTCCGCCAAATAAGAAATGGAGCTTAACTCCAGTGGGTTGTATTTTAAAGTACATAACAAATAAAATGAAAATTATTAACAGGTTACGAAAACATCCACATTTCTTGGTTATTAACTAACCTGAACAAGAAAACCCTAAGTGTTACTATTCACAAAATTTAATGGCCTGGGTCGAGGGGATCATGCTGCCTTCAGTACATGGTAGAATTGCAACTCCAAACATTTCTGTCATGCATAGGATAACTCCAGCCCCAGAGATTCAATTTAGAAGGTTGCAAAAGCTTTATTCAGGAGACTTTAGAGTAACAGAGCACATTCTGGCAATTACCAAGACTAGAAAACTAGTGGATAAGCTTAACATTACAGATTTGCATGGGCAAGCATCCTATTTGACAGCTAATTAGAACAACTCATTTCCCAAGCTTTTGCCTGGAAGCTTTTTCTTGGTTTGCCCTTGATTGGTTTCTTCTTATCAAAATTTGGTTAAAATAACATTCACTTGTTTTCAGTGCACTGTTTCTCAACCAATTCCATCATCCTCTTCCAGCCTGTGTTTCAAACATCAGAGCACTATATGGCATTGTATGGCATTTTTCAAACATCAGAGCATTACATGGCATCACATGACATGGCATTACGTGATTTTATCTTGCATGACAGGGAGAGCAAAATCAACTGGACAATTTGTCTCCATACTTACCTAGAGGGCCATATGATTCCCACATCTACCTTAATCCATCTGCTAGTCCCAACTAGAATCAATAGAATCAACAGAATTAAAAGAATCAAAGAAATAATCAAAAGAATCAATAGCAATTAATTCATTGGGTCTACTCCACTTGGGACCAGCAGCAGTGATTTAGACTCAAGGCAACTGACTTGGACTCAAGTCTGATTTAAATCACTACAATGACTCAACTAGAACTTGACCCAGCAACAGATGATGCACTGATTCAACTCGAGACTTGTGTATTTTTAGTGACTGACTGCCCTTGGTTCAGTAACATAACACGTTCATCCAGAAACCTCACAACTTTGAACAACACTTCCATCTTTTTTTGCCTACTGGTCACATGACAATCTGTCTCAAGCCCAAAGCACAGGTACACTTCTCAGAGGGGAACAGCAAAACTATCAGGCAACAGACTTGAGGAGGAAGGATCCTTCCTTCTAAAGCTTTTGAAGCTTCAGTCATGAGGAGTAAGAAGGATCTTACTCACCACTTCTGAAAAATCCTCCAGCTTTGGAAATGGGAAGTAAGAAGGATTCTGCTCCCCACTTTGAAGCTATAGATGGCAAAATCGCAAATGCGGAGGGCCAACTCTGCTTATATTGTTAAAACTGACTTTATTTGACTTTATTTATTCATCCAGAAATTCTGGAATATAGGTTGGGGTATAAAGTTGGCTCCCAGACTTGAGACTTGACTTGAAACTATCTTCAAGAACTTGAGACTTGACTTGAGACTTGAAGGTAGAGACTTGAGACTTGATTTGAGACTTGGAATAAAAAACTTAAATACATCACTGACTAGCAGTCTGATTTTGACAATGATCTTTATCCATAGTTAAGTTGTACAGAGCTGCAGCCTACCTATCATAACTGTCACCAATAATTTCCATTCTTGCACATGGTCTGCTTCCAGTGTTTCATTAACTCCTCTCGTGCACCCTGTCAATCTTTTGTCCTGCCTTCATGACATACCCTATATTCTTCCACCAATCAGCCCTTTCATCTCTGTATCTTCCATGTTTTCCTGCTTTGATGCACAAGTAATGCTTCTTGTGCTTCCATTTTGTGCTTGTGTGTACAACCAAATTACAGTGATAACATTCGCGTTTCATGCTCTCCTTGTTCTGACTGAAGAAAAATTCCAAACAATTTTGACAATATTATTTTCCTTTGGAAAAGAGAGAACACTGAAGGTTTGTTTTGTTTGGAGAGTTTGATGCTACTGGTGGTGGCAGACATTAGTTCTAAGCTTTGGTTCTTTTGATACGAAGAAAAAGATTAACAAGCTGGGGAATTTTCATGTTCATTGCTTTTCTCCATGATTAGGAGAGTATGAGTGGAGCATATTTATCAATGGCCTATGCTAAACCTCTCCTCTCCTGGGCACAAACTAATATCAGGCTTGTAAGATACCCTCTAAATAGGCCCTTAGTGGCTTCCAATTACCTTCTTGTCTGCAGAAGCAGATGAGACTTGCAGGGCACAAAAGAAAGAGCATAACAGATTCACTGCACTATGAACTATTTTCTTGAAGTCAACACCGGTACTCTTTCACTGCCAGAACTTGCAAAAACTACTGTCCAAACAGGTTTTCTTTCAGTTTCTATGTGGCCACAAGTAACCTCTAAGTGAAAAACAGGTTTACTGTTCATCTTTAGACAACACATTGCATAAATTTAAAGGAAACTTGCATAGTATAACTACAAAGTTCACTATAGCAATGCTCTGATTAATTGATTTTTATAGCCAACTATTCACAGATGGGGAAAATAACTCTCAAAGGGTAAACTTGAAAAAAAGTGTATAATGTTAAAGTAATTATTTCGAGGACAACTGTAACAGAAATATTTAATCTATGTAACATATCAGTATAAAACACACTTCTGAGTTCATTAGGGCCATTTCCGCACAACGATGCTCTTCTGCATCATCGCCCTGCAATCCTGGTTCCGGAAGGGAGCATGTCAGCAATACTCCCCTCCACACCTGTTTGATTCATGCAGAAGGGAGCGCGATAGCACTGCCTCTTCCTTCAACAGTGCAGCCAGGCACTTTCC
This sequence comes from Iguana delicatissima, assembly GCA_948472985.1. Lineage (NCBI taxonomy): Eukaryota > Metazoa > Chordata > Lepidosauria > Squamata > Iguanidae > Iguana > Iguana delicatissima. The sequence goes on from CAOKZL010000308.1 coordinate 971,522, forward strand.
ATTGCTGCAATATAGAAGGGAGTGTCACCATTGCACTTCCATGGCTTCTGCATGCCCAGGAGGGACAGGAGCACCACGTGATTGCAGGTACAGAATAGATTTTTTCCATTTTGCAAAAACTGCATGAGCACCATGCTTGGGGACAGGATGGCAGCGGGCCACTGATGACATTGTGCGGAAGCACGACCTGCTGTGCAAAAATGGCGTCAGGCAGGATGTTTCAAAATGCAATGATGGGATAAACAAAGGAGTGGGGAAACTTTATGTTAAAAAAAAGCCAAAACCAACCATGTCTACATGTCATTCCTTGGGAATGAATGAAGGGCTTGCAGACTCTCAGATCAGTGCTCTTCAGAGGATGTAAGTTCACCTTCAGCAGCCCTTAGGCTTACTGGGAACAAAAACAAACAAATAAAACCCCCTATATTCCTCTTTTTGAAAACACCCCTTGCAAACTCAAAGTCGGTCTGTGTTGCTAGGTTCAATAGCAGGCTCCAAATAATTCAGTAATAATTTTTCACCCTAAATCCAGGTCAATTAGCGTTGTATTAAGCATCTTTGCTTGTCACATGCCAACGGATGACCAAAAAGAAAATTACTAATGTAAAGTCGTTATTCAGAAAAGTATAGTGTCCTTGTCCAGACACAATTCCTCTTGCTTCTCTAGCTAAGCACTGTTCTTTATATGCTTTATCATAACAAAGAGCAGTAGTTAGCTGGAGTAGCTAGAGGAATTATTGAGAAGAGCAAAGGGAAAGCAGAAGAAGCTTATCAATGTTTTGATGCAACAAGAAACCAAAATGAGGGAGTCTTTCAGCTCTAATAGTAATTGCTCCAATTAATACTGGTATTAGAGCAAAACTGCATCACATTGTGCCTACTGGTTTTTTTTTTTATATCAAATGGGTTATCTACTGAGGTGAAGCCACTTGGCTGTGAACCAGAGTCACACGTGCAACAAGAAACATTTTCAGGGAAAGCGGGTTGAATTAATGTGCAGCTTTGAAAGAAAGAGCTTTCTTTCTTTCAAGATTACATGGACCAAGATTTGTAGGGTAATGCAAACTATCAAGTTTCATAGAATTCTTATTGAAGACTTCTGGTTGGTTTTTCTCCTAGTCTGAGAAGTCTGTGGAAGCCAGAGGTTGGTACACTCCTAAAATACCCTATTTGCTGGCATATAAGACTCACTTTTTTCCCTGAAAAATACTGTGTGAAAATGGGGTGTGTCTTATATGCCAGTGCATCTTATATACCCACCAATAGTATTTGCTGGCATAAAAATGGGGTGCGCCTTATATGCTAGTGCATCTTATATGCCGGCAAATATGGTAACTTAAAATTATTTAGAAAAGTAAATAATGTCACTTATATTGTAGCCATTCCCCACTACGGCCCAGAAAACAGCAGCAACTCATGCAAACAAAAGTGGTGCTTACAAAACCTATGTAATTGTAACAAATCAACAGTGAAAATAACTGAAAATGGGAGCGAAGAAGTAAAACAGAAAAAAAGGAATACAAACACAGGAGTAAATTTTGTTATATAGTTGCAAGGTGGAGCAACAAAAGAGCCACGCTTTGGGTACTTCTAAGGTAGCAGGAATTAGATTCGTGTTAACATAAAAGGAGGGATGGCAGATGTCTCTTATTTTGAGAGGTGTCCTCTAAGTGCTGGAAAACCTTTTAATCTATACAGACTAAAAGAGACTCCAAAAATCCTCTATTCTAGTGTGTGAGTTCTTCATAAAGATAGAAAAATGTGTATTGCATAATTTACAAATGTAGACAATATGTTAATTTTACAGAGAAATATATGACTAAGTTAACAGAAATTGATATTTTCATTTGGTATCTAGATAGAACACGAACTCGCTAACAGCTACATCATGATTGTTAACCCTGAAGATCATTAATTCTTACTGTCTGTTACTGCTATTTTGAAAACCTGGCAACACTACAAACAAGTGGGGAAAAGATGCATTGTTCACACTGGATCCAGTGAACAGATGCATGAAGCAGTTGATGGAATTTATTTGGGAAGTAGATGGGCCACATCTACACAGACAGACTAGGGCTTGTATTATTACCTATGGAAGGCAAGTAGCCAGAATGAGTACAATTGGTTGTTTGTCTTTGGTGGAATTGCCACATAGCCAATCCATAGCTCTGGATATGTGGTCTTACGATCTTGCTGTGCTCATTATGTGAACCTCAATAGGGTTTCCATATATGATCTTTGGAAGCAGAAGTTGTCCAGAAAAACAGCTGAATCAGTGACTATATACAATGCCAAGTAAAAACTGAAATGGTTTAAGAGAAGATTAAGGTCCCTCAAATGCACAGTTTTGAGGGACTCAAATACGTTCACGGATGAATACTAACTGCCTACCGAATTACCAATTATCTTCTTATGTGTCTTTAAGTCTTTTCCAACTTATGGCAACCCTAAGATGCACCTATCATATCATGGAGTTTCTTTGTAAGATTTGTTCAGAGGGGGTTTGCCATTACTTTTCTCTTAAGCTGAGAGACCTGCCCAAGGAAAGGAGAAAGACCTGCCCGGTGGGTTTCCATGGACAAGCAAGGATTTGAACCCTCATTTCCAGAGTTACAGTCCAATACTCAAACCACTACACCATACCAGCTCACAATTACAAACAGCTTGTTCTAAAAATGCAAAAACGATCCCCAGTCTGCTTTTTTAAAAAAATAATGCCTCCAGTCTAAAGGTGTGAACCTGATATTTTTTCAGTTGCTCACTAGAACTTGTAAAAGCCAGTCGAATTGCACCCCTTACAAGCAGGAGGTTGATAGGAAATCAAAACACTGCTGGTAAAGAAGACAAAGTATACACTGAGAGACCTGGAAGAGAACAAAGATACAGATTGTTTCCTCATCAGTCCCTTCTAATTTTAATTAGAGCTTTTCATAGTGGGGAAGATTGTGAACTTTCCAGAGGAAATGTCTGGTTTTTCCACAGTTCTCATTAGCTCCCCTCCCCTGACTCCCTATAATGACTAATCATCTTCATTTTTTCTTTTTGTGCTTTGCTTTAGATTGAAACACTCGCTTACTCAAACATACATCTAAATTTTGCACTGTTTTACAATTAACATGCTGAATAAATGCTTCTGTAGTCCCATGGGATTCTTCAAGCGATGCAAAACGTCATTTCTCTGCAAGATACGAAAGCTGAAGCTTGTTAATGTTAAAGAAACCTGTGTTCTTTGAAGTCTAGAAACAATGAATCTGTTTTCAGTCAGGGATTTTTTCCCCAAGGCTCTCCTGTTAAAAGAACAAAAGGAGAGACCAGTATGCCTCCCCCATCCCTCTCTCAATATGCTTCAGAGAATCTATTAGCTTTTGTGCAGAAGCTTCAGCCATTGGCACAAATGGCCTGCCATTTTAATGGGCTGCATTAAGATGCATTCATCTGTTGCCCAGAGTTTCACATCTCTTTCTCCACCCTCTCTCTCTCCCTCCGTTTTCCAAACATCATCCCACTTCCATAATTCAGCCGTCAAATAGATACTTCCAGCTCCTTCAGGCTTCTGCTGCTGCATCTCAGAAACAGAGCCTGCCTCTGTAGAAGAAAATAAATCCTTGTATACACACACCAGAGACGTGAACAGGATATGGGAAACATTAACATGGAACATAATGTCCTTTTCTCTGCAGCTGTGTTCAGATTTTAAGGGAGAAAAAGAATTATTTGACCAGTAACCTTTAGCTTTCTATTTTTTTTCCTAGTTAAAGAAAGATATGTTACACTTCATTCTACCAACAATTTTTTTTCTTTTGCACTAGCAGAATCATCAAACTGATTTTCATAGAGGGCAAAGAAAATATTAATGCTTAAATAGTTCTTATAGTAGCCCAGATGTTTTGAACTTCAATTTCCAGAATTCCTGGCTAAGCTGGCTAAGGCTTCTGGGAACTGTAGTCCAAAATACCTTCAGGACGAAAGTTTGAGCATCATGGTCCTAAAGGATTTCTTTAATTTCTCCCTTGCCCAGCTACCTACCTATAAGATTTTATTAGCTAAAATCAATTGTGAGAATTGGTGAAATAGTTCTGGGTATTTTTTTTAAAAAATTGGTAGATTAACACCAGGGATTTTTGGGGCTTTTGTTGGAAATAATTCAGCACTTGTACTATCCCTGACTGACAGCAGCTGTGCAATGCCCAGACTCCATCTAATCCAGTGCCTTCTTTTGGGGATGATGGTAATAGCTATGTTGGAGATACAATAATCTATTCCACTCTCCCTCAGCTACAAGGCCTGCCACTGTAGCTAATCACCAAACTTTATCTACTTCCTCCTAGTTTCCTTCTGCCTGAACTCTACCTTTTCACTTTTTTGCCTCTAAAGAGTTCTGGCTACTATATTGTATTAATCTGATATCCAGTTTTGCCTCTGTGAAAAATGATGCAATGTGCGCCCACTGTAACTAAAACATAGCCCAAATGCATGTAACTGCTTTTACTCATATATCTTGCCCAAAGTTTTGAAACCCTGGTCTAAATATTCCGGCTAGAGCAGCATACTCTCCAATATTTCACAAATGAAAACTGGGACACGTGGGGCCAAACAACATCAGAGTGTAGTCAAGACTGCAAAAGTCATTAATGAGGAAGAATACATAAGCTAAAAAAAACTGCAGCATTTTGCTTTTCTCTGAGCTTATTGGGAAGGGCATGATTCCTACCTTTCATCCCCTCTCCCCCACTGCAGAGTTATTTTTGCCATTTGAACTCAGTTTGCAGCAACTGAAGTAAGCCAAGGACAAAGAGGGAAAGTGGCTGGAGGTAAAAGGAACTGGGATATTTTAAAAGTGGGTTAAAAAGTGAGATAACAGTGGATTAATCAGGAATGTCCCTGCCAATCAGGCATGGCATAATTGAAATGGCAGAAGCCTTCTCCCTCTATTGCATCTGCGCTAGGAGAGAAAACGTAGCCATGTGGGTAGAGAAGAAACAATTCACTTGCATGTGTCATTATTTGAAAACACTTTAAAATCAATTCTTGATATTTAAATGTGAAAAAGTTTTATCATCAGAGCTTTTATGCAATTCTGAAGTGATTCTTGAAAAGTATTCCCTTGTTGACTTTCCTTACAGTCTTTATTTGCATTTGTGTTATGGCTACAACACAATGTTAGTGATGTCTTCTTCTGTTGTACTGTGTGGTGCACAAGGCATCAGAAATTCAGCTCTTTCTCCCATGCATCCTCTGATTTTCCAAAATTAGTTGAAGGCTACAAATTCCTGTATCAGTTCAGCAGGTGCATACAGTTCTATAACATAATACTCTTCCAGTCCAGTTCTGCAGCCATACAGAAGTATTTTCTTTTAGCACTCATCAAAGAACTTTGCAGACTAAATAAATCCAAATCATATCATCATCATTTAATTATTTATTATTTAGGAATGAGGATCAGTTCTGCTATTAAAATGATGCAATCGTATTTTATACAGCGTTGTCAATTCATATTGTGAGTTGCTTTAGCAAAAATTAACAAATCTCACTGCCTGCTCAGTCAGCAAATTACAGCACTGCATTTGTTTCCACCTTCATCTTGGTTAATGAGTATGACTACTTTTTAAAGAATGTGTCATAATTGTGCAACAGAGCCTAAACAGTAAAGGAATTTAGTTCTTTTTTAAATTTAAAGACTGATTTGAAAATGCCTCCAAATAATGGCATATACAGGTGAGTTGGTTCTTCTTATGGCTGTGCCTTCTCCCGTAGTGCTGATGCAATGGAAGGAAAATGATTCTGAAATTCCATGTACAGCATACCTTCCAACTGTCCTAATTTGGCAGGTCCAGTCCCAATTAATCCTCTGTCATCTCTCATCTCACTTTTTAAGATGCGTCCTCCATTTCTCCTCCTCCCACTTTCCCCCTTTGTCCTCAGTCTACTTCAGTTGCTGTAAACTGAGTTCAAAGCATAAATGCAGTTTATACTCAATTAACTTTGCAGGGAGGGGAGGAGGAAGCCTGCCATTTTCTCCAGGGTAAAGCAAAAGCAAACTGCTGCAGTCTTTCCTAGTTTATGTGCTCTTCCTCATTAACATCTGCCATTCAGACCACACTCTGATTTTGCTTGGTCACACGTGTACCAGTTTTCATTTGTGATATTTTGGAGTGTATAATGTATATAAATACAGTAAACACAACAATCTGCTGTCTGGCCATTGGAGCTTAAACAGATAGAGCTAAGACCCTGGCAGCCAGAATGTGACATCACGGTTTCCCTGACTGGAGAAGTACTGTACATACTGTAACTACTGCCTCTGAAGTCTACCTTTTCTGCTTGGCAAAGAGACAAAATGAAAATGCCAAAACAGAACCAGCCCTGGAGTTCTGCTTCTGCTGTGTTCCCTTAGCTAGGGAAACACAGTGCTGTGATATGCATATGCAACAATTTTATGCATAGCCGCATGAACTTGAGCTTAAGCTCTACTAAATTTAATGGATTTTACTTATGAGCAAACGCGCATAAAATTGTGCTGTAAAAGTTACTTCGGACCACTTACTTGCATATGCTCTGATATATATTTCTTGCCTTGGATCCCACTTGGGAGAATAGTGGGATATTAACTCAATAAATAAAAAATTCTAAATATTTAAGGCATTTGCTTATTGTTCTTAACTTATCAGGTCCCTTGAAGTTGAAAACATTTAAAATATTAAAGATATGACTAAAAACAATTAAATGTTTAAATTGCTCTTGTGAAAATCAAATGTGTTCTTTTAACATGCTCCTGTCTGCTGTTTATTTTCTATTAACTATTATAAAAACATGTCTACATTGAACTTTACTTGCACTTAGTTATCCCAGCAACCAGGAAGAAAACACTGGTTTAAAAGCAATTCATAGACGTTTAGTTTGTTGGGTAACAGTAATATATACTGGTTTCTAGACCTCAGAGTAAATGGGAAAAACTTTGAACATAACTGTAGGAAAGAGCTTTAGGAAAAACACAGTGTTGAAGAACAAAGCAGTATTTAAATTTGGGGTGGTTGGAATCTACTTCCTTCTGAGATAAGTTTAAACTGACTCCATGACACAGTGACAATGCGGTTTTGCATTTCCTGTGGTTTGCTTTCTGAATGAGATCTAAAAGAAGAAGCCCAGGCTACTGTGGGCATCGATGGTTCAAAAAAGCATGTTCTGGAATAAACATATGTGTATGGAAAGGAAGATGAGGCTTGAACACCAGCTCGTCTTGTGTCATTAGGCCATTCTGTGTTGCCCTTCACTCTTGTCTTGGCTGACTGGCTGAGTTCTCTCCTTTTCCTGACAGCAGAACACTCACATAACGGTCATATCACAGCACTGTGTTTCCCTAGCTAAGGGAACAGAGCAGAACTCTAAGGCTGGTTCTGTTTTGGCACTTTCATTTTGTCTCTTTGCCATGCAGAAAAGGTAGACTACAGAGGCAGTAGTTACAGTACGTACAGTACTTCCCCAATCAGTGAAACCCTGATGTCACATTCTGGCTGCCAGGGTCTTAGCAATATCTGTTTAAGCTCCAATGGCCAGACAGCAGGCCTTTTCACTTTGAATAAGGTAGCAATATTGTCCACTGTATCTTTAGGAGGGAAATAAAAGGGTACTTTTTTAATAGTGTAATTTCTATACTGCATTTGCTTCTATCTTGTATAGAAAATTAGCGAAAAGGGCCTACTCCTTAGCTCTGGCAACAGCAGCTTCTTTCCACCTCCAACTCTCCCTCTCTTTCTGAACTCAACCTGCAACTACATCTCCTTGCTTAGGGTTTCCCCACCCATGGAGTCAAACTAATGCTTACACCGGTTACAGACGCACTTAAGGCTGAGGAACAAGGAGTATTAAGAGGAAGCACAGAAGGCAAACAAAGAGGAGATGGATAACTACCCCACCAATGATTATTTGCATGACTACTTGAAAATCTTGTTTAATAACTGGTAGTGTGAAGGTCACTAGTCCTTCGGCCTTCCAGATGTTTTGAACTTCAATTCACAGAAGCCCAAGCCAACATAGCTAATGGGCAGGGATTCCAGGAGGGTAAGTCCAAAACATTTGGAGGACTAAAGGTTAATAACCACTGCTCTAGACTCTCATAGGCTGGAAATAACAGAAAATGTAAGAATGGAAGGGTTTGTGTGTTTTTAGAGAGTAGCTCCTTTTAATGCTATCTCAGAGAGAAAAGAAAGATATAAAATCAACCAGTTACAGCCCTGAACATATATCTTACTGGTAATCCCAATTAGAGCAGAACCATTTAATCAGCTGTTAATACTTATGTAAATCTCATAGACTGCAATAGGTCTACTCCAGTAGGAAATACCAATAGGATTCAGGCCCATGTAATTCAGTTTATAGTTCTGCAACAGTTCCTGTGGTTGAATCTCTAGTGTTTGAACTTCCTACTACCACAAATCTGACCCTTAATATCTGGAGAAAATACACATTTTGCCACACACCTCTGGTTTTACAATGGCTAGAGGAATGACAGGGAAAATGGTAGCTCTCCAGAGCATGTTGTTAAGGCTAATGGGAACTGAAGCACAAAAACATCTGGAGAATTACATATACTCCAAGCCCTGGGATAGAGACTTGCTCTCCTCCCCTTCTTTTTACTGCAAAACCTGCAACATGGGGCCCTTTCACACTACAAAGTTACAATGTCATGATTCCACTTTAACTACCTTGGCAACATATCATGGGATCCTTTTATTTGCTGTTAAGGGTGGGATATTTGAAATGCTCAGCCAGTGAACCCACCAAACTACAGACTCCAGAATTCCACAGGAGGCAGCCATGGCAATTCAAGTTGAATCATGATATCCTCACTGTGTAGTGTACTTGCTTGTGTATCCTCTGAGCTGGACGCAGCAGCTCCCTTGGTCAGTGTTTTAATCTGGTTGTGTTGATGAGCAACTACCTAATATGAGAAGAGAATGATTTTGATAATTTCACACAACAAGCAGTAGACAGTATTAGAACATGAAGCTTTCTGAATTCAGAAGAAAGCTATCTCAATATTGATAGAAACCATGCCACTACAAAACTAGAAATTCTTAGTTCACTGTATTGATTTTTGCTTGTTCTCTTTAGATTTAAAATTTTTTTTATATTTATTTTTTTTAAAAAAAAACAGACATCAACAAGCAATCACAGGTCTTCCTGCCACCAGTAGACTCTGAATGTCTGTCAGTTCAAAGGGTCATCTAGGGGTAAAATTAGAGCTGAATTCCGATTCTCAGTCTTTGGGCAAATGACAGCATATTTCTGAAGTGCAACAGTAAGGACAGAACAAATTGTGCCAATTAATACCATGCTCCATCTGTTTCTCATAATCCCATCTCTGAAAAGAGCTGCTTAATCAAATCATAGAAAAGTACAGGGGAGAGAAAATAATCAGGAAAACAGCTCAGAAAGGTTTCTTTGGGGGACCACAATTCCACAAATCCACCAGCCAGCATGGCCATAGCGATTCTGAAAGCTGCAGTCCAAAACCTAAATTCAGTTCTTAGTCCCAGTTACAGAAGGCTCATCAAAGTGATGTACATATATATACCATAAATGTATAATACATAAATGTAAGTGTTGATTCACCAAGTTCCCATTGATTCAACAGGTCTTCTCTAACTGGGGCAAACAATTGAATGTAGGCCCAAAGAAATAATTTTCCAAGCTCTGAAAGAAAATATTTCTCACGCAGTGATGCTCATACATGCTTTTTCTTAAAAAAAAAAAAATTCCAAGAGTAGAAGACCTTTGGCAGCTTTCTTATGGATTATAAAGTAAAATGTTGGCCAGTACAGCCAGTCTGTGCACACTTGAGTGGAAGTGTATCACATCTACATTAGCAGGGTTTAGAGTAGTATCTGAAACACTATTCCATCTCTAATTGATGCATAAATTTCATCAAAACCAGATAAGTCCACTGCAGGCTAATTTATTAAACCGTGGCCAGGACAAAGAGCCTGCCAGGTTCAAATAAGGATACAAAACAGTCTGCAGCCATGACTAGAAATGATAAATGGAGTCATGTGTTATCAGCAGGCAGGTCAGCAGTTGCATAAATCAGTCCCTAGAATGCGTGGAGTCTAGGAGTGTGGGTGTGTGTCCTTGTTCTAAACCTCCCATTCCTGCTGCATTTTTTGTCATATTTCAGAAAGCTCTTATATTAGACTCAAACTGTCCATCCTTCATGCCTAGCACTGACTATCCAAAGTAACAGAGGCTCTGTAGGGTCTCAGGCAGAAGTCTTTCACATCATCTGCTGCAAAGTGCTCAGAAACTTCAACTGGCTACAGGAACCATACAATTCCCTTGTTATAACAGCTCCACTGACTGCTGGTGCATTTCGGACACAATTCAAAGTGCTGGTGATAACCTACAAAGCCATACAGAGCTTGGGTTAAGGCTACTTGAAGGATCATATCCCCTTTACGAATCTATTAAAGCTCTTAAGATCTCCTGCAGAGGCCCTTTCCTCTGTCCCACCACCTTCTCAGGCTCAATTGGTGGGATACAAAGAAAGGGTTTTCATAATGGCTGCTCCCAGACTTTAGAACTCCCTTCCCAGGCCGGCCACGATGGCCTTGTCCTTTCTATCCTTCCATGAATAAGTTAAAACATTTTTATGCTATCAGAGTTTTAAAAACTGACTTGGGTGGGAGTTAATGCTGTATGGTGCCGTTTTGAAAGGCCTGATTATAATTTTTTCAGCCAGTGTGGAATAGTGCTTTGAGTAGTGGATTCCAGCTCTGGAGATCAGCTTTCGAATCCTTGCTTAGCCATAGAAACCCACTAGGTGACTTTGGGCACTCCACACTCTTTTCAAGCTTCAGAGTGAGGCAAAGCCAAGCCCCTCCACCCCAATAAATCTTATCAAGAAAACCCTGTGATAGGTTCATCTTAGGGTTGCCTTAAATTGGAAATGATGTAAAGATACACAACACACACACAAAGTGTCTTTTAATTCATTTTAATGTTTTAATATTTAATGTTTTAACTTTATAAATTGTTCAATTGCTTTTTAAATAACTTTTATATTTATATTTTTATTTAATCTTTTTATACTTGTTAATATATAGTGTTTTTAAATAGCAATAGCATGTGTATTTCTATATCACTTATCAGCTAAGTGCTCTCTAAGCAGTTTACAATGTGTTAGCTAACTGCCCCCAACAAGCTGGGTATTCATTTTACCGACCTATGGAAGGATGGAAGGCTGTTTGAAGCCCTGTGAGATCGAACTCACAACATTGTGGCTGTAGTACTAGCATTTAACCACTGCACTACCAGTGCTTTAAATATGTTAGCAGCCTTGAGTACCATTACGGGAAGACAGGTAGGATGTAACAACAACAACAACAACAACAACAGCGCTGCATTGAAGGACAGTGTCTTGAACCTAGGACCTTCTACATGCAAAGCATATCTTCTCCCAAAATTATATCCCTTTCCTCTGCTTAGAAAAATCAGGGTCATTTTACTACCATGGTTGGAGGATCCTTGGAGTTGTCACCCTGCCACACAACTTTTCCAGAACTTGTCCCAGCTCTTTAATAAGTAACTCAGAAATACATTATAGTCCACCATCACATTCATGAAGAACAGGACCAGCTGTTATTAGCGCAAGTTAAATATTTGCTTTATCCTTAATGAAAACACACTACAGTAAATTTATGCTGAAATTACTATCCATCCATAGCGTATAATAAACTTTTCAACAGCTATATGCTGTTCCACAATCCCCAAGTGGGCAATACCTTTAATAGGACCAGCCAACCAAGATGCCAGAATATGCTGAGAAATTCTGAGCAATCTGGAACCCTTCCATGGCTCTACCTGTCAGTCCTGCAGATAAGTGCATTTTCAAGTCACAGTCATTAGAGAGTCTCACTTCAGAAAGCCAGTATGAGTTTCTACCTGTTGGAACAATAAGCTTCTTACAACTCACACTAAGATAGTGTTAATGTGATCAAATATGTAATCCAAAAACACATATTCAGGTTTCACCAGCAATGATTTTATTTTAAAAAGACACACCATACAGACAATTTGACATAACAAGCTTTGCCATTTTATGGATGCAATATCTGCTGAGAAAAAAAGGACTACACATACATAGAGACACTTTTTCTCCCACATGAATCCCTGAAAATTAAACTTAGAGTGTCCAGCATGCATTAAGATTTTCTGAAAATGTGAAAGGGTCTCATAGACAAGTTGGAGGAAGTTCCCTTTTTTTGGCCAATGAGGGCCAAAGACCTCTCCCACCTGCAATATAAAGTCAGAGAAAGCCTTTCTCCCATACTGAATGGAAACTAGGCCTTCACATTTCACCCTTTATATTCTAAATACTGAGGCATACAATACTAAACTTTTTAGGTGGAAAAATTCAGCCTTCATTTAGAGTGGTAAGCATCTGTTGAAATTAATTTCATAAATGGCAGATGTCATCAAACTAAACATGCAGATACACTGAACTGTCTCTTGCATGTAGTTCCATCATTCTAACAGTTTCTTTGATAGATTTTATATATTACTGTAAAAATCTACCATTGATTAAAACCACCCCACTCAACAGTGTTTAAGGAATAATGATATGATCCTAAGATTCAGGCTATACTTCCATATGTTAATCCGACATACACTTTCAGGAGAATAAGTCTCATTGCATACAAGGCACTTGCTTCTAAATAGATTTGGATAGGATTGCCTAGTTAAGAGTATCACTTTTAACACAAATAGATGGGTAAAAATGTTCTTTTGAAATTTAACATAGTTTAATTGACTGTAAGAGAAAATGTCGTGGGCATAAACTTTTAATATAAGTATTCATGAATACACATAACCTGGACTTTCTGAGTATTTAACTTTTCCTGAACTGTAGTTCTTCAGACCGCAGGTGGCAGACTACATGCTTGCAAAACACACCATTCTATGTAGAGAATTTCAGGAAGCCAAGTCTTCTCCCAGATGTAGGTCAATTTAGCTTCGTCAACTCATGCTATTTTCTCTATGAGGAAAACATACATTCTATGTCCCAAAATGGTACACTCCAGGAAAAGAATTGCCCCACTGGTGTAAAATTGCCTTTTGCTTGGGGCAAATGAATTTAAAATGGGATTTATTAATTGAGAGGAAGTGTGAGAGGGAAGGAAAAAAATTGTATCCTTCTCTGATGACACAGTTTAACTGATTTAAGTGTTACTACAGTTTTGGTTTGATTTTTCTTTTAATTGGAAATGACATTATGAGGAGAGTTCTGCTTTTCTATGCAGCACATCACAAATAGTAACCAGATTCCTCTTACCTTCCAAAAGATTAGCCACAGAAGAACATTTTATTCTTTTCAACGGGCAACTGAAATTAATGAAGCAACTTTCCATCCAGATGATAGTCTGTATTCATAAGATATCTGTATGTAACTTTATCTCATATTAGTTGCTTAATAAAAGAATATATGGCATAAGAAAAAACAGGAAAAAACCCTTAACTGTAACTTGCAAAATTCTTATCAGTTATGTTGTATTATTTAAGAGTTCTAGACTAAGAGTTCGAGTCACCAAAAGAAATTCAGAAGATTTCTGATTTCTTCAAGGAAAACAAACAATATTACCTTGATAGACATTGGCTTAAATTCTGTTGTAAGTTCTCACTATTATAGACCATAAAATCAATGGGATTTACCTATGCATTGACTCACCATTCAACAATTGGGTATCTTCTAGTCAGTATTAAACAGGATGCCAGTGATTGTTTCCCAAAATCTGGCACTTCAAAGCACTAGTCATCTGCAAAAATCTTCATCTGCTTTAAGCAACAACAGAAATGCCTTGATGCCTCCTTCTTCAAGTATGACTTGAGTAACAAGTCATTCCACTGAAATTACATGGGAATGTCTTACTGAAACCAACTTTTTTTGGATTAGGTCTGCTGAAAGTGTAATTTTAAGAGCAAGAAATAAGGATACCTTTATTGACTGTGTAAACGATTGCACGTACTGAAGTTTATTAGCAAGAGGCTCTTGAGAAAGAAAAGTAAGCATTCCTACTATGACATATAATTACATCAACCACTGATTGCATTAGCATGGAATAGTAAACCAGGAATCACCAGGAATCTGGGGAATTCTGGCTTCCTGCTAATGAGCTGTGTGCTATACACTTGGAGCACCTGCTCCTGTGAGGACCTAAACAAACCAGAAGTGGTTTGTATGATGCATGATCTGAACCTCCTGGCTTTTGTTTAGCTAATTGTGACAGTGGGTGGGACACTACTGGTAGTATACAGTCTTCTTACTCCAACAACTGAATGTGATCTGACATCTGAACCAAGATCCTATATGGTGCTTGCACAGTACAAATCTGTGTTCACGTACTTAAGTGATGCTTGCTCTACACTATCATTCTGCCGAATGCCTGCATTGTGCAACCAATTGTGTATCTGCAAATGTGGTTGCTCTTTTTGCAATCCCAGTAAATCAAGGAATATACTGAGGGCAGCAATGAATTGTTAACTCACTATCCAAGAACATACAACCACACGTGCAGCTATTTTAATTTCTAACACAGCTCTGCTTATGCCACTATGAATTGAATATGGAGGCTACATGATGGCCAAAAAAGTGAAGCAGCATATGAAAGAGAACTTTACTTGTACACAAAACACCAACAGAATGCCAGTCATTATTTATGGAGAAAAATTTCATTATGGTAACTTGCAGAACAACTCAGGAAAGAAGGACTAGAACTTTCCAGTAGAATACATGATTTGCACATGTTTCCAAGTTCAGTTCCAGGTTCTTGGGTTTTTAAGGTACCTTGTAACAGGCAATAGGAAATCTGTCTTCCTGAACCTATAGAGAACTTACCCCAGTCTGAGTATACGATAATGTTTCAAAGGCCCTTTCCACACGCGGGGGCGGGTAAACGGGGGGGCGCATGCAGGGACGGATCTTACCTCAAAATGGGTTGCTCCATCCCCGCGGGGAGTGCGCGTTTGCTGCTCCAAACGGCGGCAAATTTCCACGGTGTTTGGCGGAGCCCAAAATGGCGGCCGCCGGCTTCCAGCAGCGCTCCGCCAATCAGGGCAGCGTGCCAGCCGGAAGCCCGCCCCCAGGCAGCTCTGCAGAGACGTGCTAACGCATCAATGCAGTTCTAAATGGGGCGCGGCGATGGGTAGCGCGCGCAAGTCACATAAAAACCACTTGAGAAGTGGTTTTTATAAGACTCGCAGTGCCACCCCCGCGGCCGAGTTAGGGCGGTTTGAGGTTTAGAACCTCCCATTTGCAAACCGCCCTCGCGCGCCTCGCAGTGTAGAAGACATCCTGGGGAGGTCGCCCTAGCGCGGGCAATATGCCTGTGTGGAAAGGGCCTTAAACAGAAAAATAGGAAAATGGCTTATACAGGTTTAGCCTCTGCTCCTATCACTGCTGCTGTAAGCTTGCTGGTCAGGTCAGAACAAGCCATTTTCTTGGAACAGTATTTGGTCCCTTTGCTAGTTGCAGGAAATGTTCTCATTCTGAGTTAGGTGAGCACTGGGAAAAAGGAATTCACCCCAGTAGCTATTTAACTGTATTCCTCTGTACATATTTTGGTGTTAAGTCAAAAAGAAGTTTGCAGTTGTTCTGGGAGAAAGCAATAGAATGCATTCTTTATTTATTAAAATATTTATTTCACATTCTATATCTGGAGATCAAGCTTTATTTGGAAGGTATGGTACAGACAATAAAAACAACATAAAACAGCTATAACGCTATTTAAAATAATTCAAATACAATGAAGGAAAACAGAGGACAAAAACTGACAACACAGCAGGTTAGAGTCAAGCTATGCTCACTATACATCACATGTGTCAAACACAAGGCCCGTGGACCAAATCTGGCCCGCCAAGCCATATCACGTGGCCCTCGCACCTCTCCTGCAGCTGCAGCACTCCCTCTGCCTGGTGAGCTTGATCTCCACATTGCGGGCTCCTGGCTGCCAGTATTCTGAAGAGGGGCCCAGCAGCCAGCACTCATGATCCATTTCTACTTCTGACTGTGCCTCTGTCCAAGTCTTGCCATCAGAGTGTTGCCGCAGGTTACCATGGCAATACTCTGCACGGCTCACGAGAGTTGGACAGAGGAGTAGTCAGAAGTAGAAGTAGATCACGACTGCTCGCTGCTGTGCCCCTCTTCAGAATACCAGAAGCTGAGGGCCTGCAATGTGGGCACTGGGCTCACCAGATACAGAGAGGAACAGGGAAGTAGAAAGCGGTACAGGGGATGGGGGGAGCAAAAAGAGGCACAGAGAGGGTCGGGGAGGGCAAAAGGAGGCACAGTGAGGTTTTACAGATACAACCAACCCTCTGAGGGAAATCATAACTTTGATGCAGCCCAAGATGAAATTGAGTTTGACACCCCTGCTATATGTGCTTAGAAAGTGACTAGCAGACAGAATAAAACCTGTACTGTAAATCCTACTGTGAGACACAAAAATCGTAGGCAAAATGCATTTTGGAAACCTCAATGTCAATATTATACTAAAAAAATTCTGACTCAAGGAAAGGTAGATTTTTCCATCCCATACACAATATCCAAATTAAGGATATTTCCGTATATTTGTTTACTTTTCATGAGCTGTTCTAAGATTTCACCATATACTTCCAAAACTTACATCTGCAGCCTAAAGAGGTAGACACTCGCTTCTTTCTAAAATGAAAAAATTGTAAGAATCTCCCCACCACCACCACAAAAAAAGAATACTGAGTTCTCTGCTTCTACAGCAGCATTGTAAATGAACTACAAACAACTGTGATTGTATAAATCAGGCCCTGAGGTTAACGGTGGGATAAATGGTGGTTAACAGCTCTACGTATGATTAAAAAAAAAAAGAAAGCAAGAAAACACTTCTCTATCACAAAATGGAGATGATCAAAGGTGTCACCAGTGCTAGCCACTGCTGTAACCTGAAGCTGCCAGGACAGTCAAAAAACCGCAAGCATACAAAGTGAGAAAGCCACATTAGCAAGTGGAAGCTGAACACACCATATATGTTCTGCTTCCCTGTGGTCACAGGGCTGCTGTTCTTTTGCTTAGTCTTTTACCACACTCTTTCACAGATGCAGATAAAAACAGATCCAGTTCAGAAGTGGTTTCTTGTATAATTTAAACATTTCTTCAAAGTCAAGTTAATGACACCAAATTAAATAGATAAAAACATGTCCTGACCAGTTCTCCAAATCCTCACATTCTGCCACCATGTTTAGATGGACATTTCATAGTTTTTCCATCACAATATAAGCAATTCCCTTTACTAAGAATATAGCAAGCACATTTGAAGGTAATTTCTAATAAAACATAAACTGTTCCTGAAGCCATTTGCACCCCTCCCCACGGAACAGTTCTGCCAGATGGCACTCTGCAGATGCAATGACAGTAATAATTTCTTTGGTGTTGGCATTACAACGGCATAGACTTTTTAGTAAGTTCAATGGAGTACACCTTTTGTTCAATCATCTGCTTTCCCACTTTATTGACTGCATAACCCAGGTGAGCCAAGAAAGAATAGTGAGATGAGACTATGCCACAGGGAAACCTTGTAGATTTTTAGGACAAAGAAAGATCTTCATATGTTGCTGAATCTCATTAAAAGATATACAGCATTGGACTCTTTAGCCCAGACATGTGAGATTCCATACCCCATCAGCTCCCCAGATAGGATAACTGCTGTATGGGGAAGGTGAGAGTTTTAATCTAAAATATCTGGGGAGCACTGGGAAGAGAAAAGCTATATTATTGCAGGGCCTGAGCCTGGTGCATTAGATTTATGAACTCTGCTTCAGTACCTGTGCAAGATGTTGGTGTTCCCAAAGCTATCATTGGTTGGGAAGCAGATTCTAGTAAATGCTCTTGGATGCCAGTCAGAGGTCTCAGTTCTTAATCAAGGTACAGTTTGGCTACTGACCATCTTTCTAGGAAAAAAAAGATACCACATTCCAACTCCTCAATCTTGGCCTGGAACTGGAAGTAGATTCCCTTCTCCCAGAAGATGGAATAAGCTAAGATGCACTGTAATATAAAGCAAAGCTTACTAAAAGCAGTGGTCTCTGGAATGATTGGGGAAAATAAGGGGGCCCTCCCCCACTCAGTGCTAACTTCTGCCTTGAATAGGCTAGGGATTTCCCCCAAATTCTCTTAATTATGCGCTGTCACCACCCACCGATTAAACCCAATGAACAGCAATGCAGTGGGACGTTGCCTGGGATTAACAATCTCTATGCTTAAAGTCCTTTCTCTTCCTTCACCTCCCCCTTTCTGGGTGAGAGGAATCCTAGTTACGCATGTTGCTGAGGGACACATGGGAATGGAGAGGAAACAGAGGTTTTATAGAAAGCATTTATTTTAAAGCATGCAAAGTAAACAAGAAAATAATACTCATGAAAAGGCTCCCCCACTTTCAGGTACACTTCATAGTTACAAGTAATTATAAGAACAGATAGATTCTCAAAATCAGCCAAACTTCCCTAAATAACAAAAAGACCTAATGCAACTAACTGGATACATTCTAAGCTACTCACAGCACTTGGTCATTTCCTGAGGTACTATGCAGGGGAGGGCCAGGAGATGGCCTATCCTGTCTCTACCAGCATCCATGCCCTTTGTTGATGGTTTTGGATGTTTCCTCTCCCTTTCTACGTTGTGTTCTCTCAAGGATTTTATAACTTCTCCATCGAAATATCTTGAAGATTCTCACCTTTCTCCCCCTGATGCGTCAACTATCTCGTGACCTATGATGTTAACCCTAATAAAACGTAATGTAATCCTAACAGTTCATTAAATCTTTATATTCCTGAAGGGAGAACTATCCCCCTTCAGCACTGAAGCCTGGATAATAGGAAACCCCATTATCACAGATGCCGGGTGTTAACAGCTGCTGATCTCCAGTGCATTTTCAAGAAAAAAAGCAATGATTATAGCCAATGGGCACAAATATGGTGCCAGTTCTTGGTACACTGATCTCTCAGATCAGACAGCCTGAGAAGCACTATAAAGCAACTCTGTATCTCTCAGATCTACTCCTACCCTTCTGATGCTTCCATCTTTTTGAAATGACCTAGAACAGTTAACACATTTTTCACTATGGCATATAAATTCGCCATTCTAGTAAGTTATGGATTTCCCAAGAACATTATCAGATGCATTGTTTGAACCATATCCCTCTCAATCTCTAGTGCTCTCTGCAGGACAGTTCTTAGTCCTGTAAATAAATATATATGTGAGATTTCAAGCAACTGTGTGTATAAGAAAAAGTGCGGGCAAAAAAGTGTGTTCATGCAGCTTAGACTAGAAGTTTGTCACTGTAATCAAATTCAATTGCACCTAATTGCCCACCTCTGTACTTCACTGGAAGCTGCTTGTGGGTTATGTTGCAAATGCTAACTTTGTTCAGGGAAAATCAACAGATGAAAAAGGATACTGTTACTTGCTCCGACAAACTGTGAGCTTCATTTGGAAGCTATCAAGCATTGACCTTTGTATAAAATTCTTCTGCTATGGTATAACTGCTACAAACCCCATCACTATTTACTGTAATGTTCTTGAATACACTGTACAAGGCTATTGCTTATTTCATGAGCATTCTTTCTCCTCAGTCCCAGTCCTTGGAGTCCAGAATGGCTATCTAACCTGGCATTGTAAACTCTGACTTTCAGTCCCAAGTCCTCAGGCAGATCTTTCCTAATCTGAGATCCTTCAATTGGAGGTGCAAGTGACTGAATCTGGGACCTAGTGCATGGAACCCATGTGTCTTAACATCACGTCATTTAATCGCTGTTCAGGTACAACTATGGAATTATCTGGTGTACTGCTTTCCTCTTCATTCCCTGGAACCAAGGAATGTCCAGAATTAACCCAATTATCATACTGCATCAACAGTAGAATCTAGCACTTCTTAAACATATAAATCTTACCTCCACTCTCTCTCCATGAAGCTTCAAGGAAATCTTTGGCAAGTCACCAAAATATCAACTGTCCAGTTCCAATGGATATCACTTAAAATAAAGACTCCAGCCAGATGGGCTTATTACCTTTTCACATGCCATCTTATACCATTCCTTCAAGTGTTTGCTTCAAGAATGTTTCAGCTGTTTAGCAAGGAGACCACACATTACACAAACCACTGCTTTCACAGTGCAGTTTCTATAGCAACCATCTTATTAAAGCAGCCATCTGCTTTAAATATTAAACTTCACAAGACCATCATGGCAAGCTTTAAAACCATATCACATGTTCATGAAATATTAAAGCTGGAAACAAAGGGCTGCATAGAGGAACTGAACATTTTTTAATGTCTGATGGGTTAGCCTGGATTTGTTCTGACTCTCCGGAAAATAAGTTTATTGTAGAATCACAATTTGTAAGA
The DNA here is from genome assembly GCA_948472985.1 of Iguana delicatissima. Classification (NCBI taxonomy): domain Eukaryota; kingdom Metazoa; phylum Chordata; class Lepidosauria; order Squamata; family Iguanidae; genus Iguana; species Iguana delicatissima. The sequence continues at coordinate 991,942 of CAOKZL010000308.1, forward strand.
CTATACAATATCTACTGCTATTGTAAAGGTGAGCATGATTTTATATTCAGAGAACAACAACAAAAAACAGAAGATTTTTTTAGCCTACTTAAAAACATTTCACCAGTCTTCAGCTCTTCTCAACCTTTTTAGCATTAAATCTTTTGAATTTTGTAAAAGGAAATGTTTGAGACAATAGGGAACAAGATAAAAAGTCTCTTGTTTTTTCATCTCCACCAATGGAATATGCAAAATAGTTCAAACAGATCACGTAGAATATCTTTTATTAAAACATCATATTTTTAGAATAGAAATCCTAACAGTATGTGAGGCAGAGCGTCTATTTCAATTATAACTTTGGTGGGGTATCTCCATGTGTGTATGTGCCTTCAAGTCACCTGTCAACTTATGGTGACCCCATGAATTTTATAGGGTTTTCTTAGGCAAGGAATACTCAGAGGTGACTTTTATCAATTGTTGTTTTCGTGTGTTTTCAAGTCATTTCTGTGTTATGGCAACCACAAGGCAAATCTATCACTGGGTTCTCTTGTCAGTATTTGGTCAGAGGGTGTTTGCCCTCACCTTCCTCTATGGCTGAGAGTCTGTGACTTGGCCAGTAGGTTTCCCTGTCTTTCCTCTGAAATAGCCGTCAGCACCTGGCATTTGTTGCCTGTCTCCCATCCAAGTACTAATCAGGGCTGACCCTGCTTAACTTCCAAGATCGGTAGCCCACTGCTTATTGATGAATTACCACTCCCATCATTCTTATCAAAAAGCCATTGGACAGCACTGATGAGAACAAGTCCAACAACCTCAGAAGGGTCAATATGCCCCAGTTTCATTCAAAGCCTGAACTCTAGAACCTTTACTGCTGCCGTCCAATTTACAGACAGCTATTCTAATTCAAACAGCAACTGCTTGACAAAATGTTACCAAGGGCTTTGTCTCAGTAACATCCAGTACTGGCAAACTCCTTCAGTTCTTTTCATTCCCACCCGCCTTATTTAGAGTGTTGCAATATTATTTCTGACATTTCATTTTCCTTGGTTATTGCAGGTGTACCATTAGGTTTGTCTTCCAATAGTGCCAGAGGTAATGTCTCCTTTTTGCCCTGACCTTCAGAAAGTTGCTCTGTACGCAAAAGCTACTGCGGTACCCCCAGAACTTTGATTAAAGCCTAGCAAAAGTATTCCCTTTTCAAATCTGCCTTTCCTTTCCTTTGAAATACGGTTATCTAAGACTGGATATTCTTTTCAGTAAGTCAGAGGCATAGCTTCTTAAGGACCATTTCAGAGTCCTCAAGCTGTACAAACCGGAGAAAGAAGTGGTTTAGAGCTTAGACTGTTCTGTTGCAAAAGAGAAACTCTGCCTCTTGCACTCAAAGCAATCTCTGTTTGAGGCATGGGTGCTTTTGCTTACAGTAAAGCAATTCAGAGGTCCATATGTACCAAAGGGGATTGCTGCACCATCCTACTATGCCTTGATACATTTCCAAGCAACATTTTCTTACAGTTAAAATATTTCAGAGCAGTGTCACAATCCTGCCCTCAACAGCCATTTTTGCTAAAGTAATGGGGAGGCATCCATTCAGCTCTAGGTGTGGCCTTTGCAAAACCTGCTGGACAAGATTTCTTTTTCACCGTTTAGATGACAAACCCATGACAGCGTCTATATTTATTCTGAGATATTAATCTAAACTGTCACAGAGAACTTGCCTATCTGTAGAAAGCAGCAAAGCTAAGTCGTTCCTCCTAATTTTCTATACTTTCTATCGCAACTCCTTCTGCAAAAATTAAACTGGTAGATCTTTAATACTCTCCAAAAGGCATTGTGAAAGATAAACACATACAAGATTATCCCCCTAAGCACTCACCTTTTTGTATCTGCATATGTAAATTCAACTGTAGACAAATGCTCCTCTGAAAGACTGCTTGCCTGTTCAAATGAATGAATAACACACACAGAAAACAAGAAGCCATTCCTATTCTTCTTCCTGACATGCTGCTTTTCTACATGCAGAGAACTTTCTTCTGTGCAGAGACATCCAACCTGCAAATTCCCCCAGTCTAGGCAGTCTCAGGTGGTGAAATCCACTTGCTGCCTCATTTGTTAACTGAAAAAAGGAAAGGCCTAGACGTACCACTAGAGGTATTTTCTCCAAATAGCATGAAGTATTTTTATATATTTTGAACATAAGTGCTTTTTGAAATCAGGTCTTCTGAAAGTATATACTTTTAAATAAACTTGCTGGAATTCTTGAGGGTCTGGATAAGAGTTTGGAAAAGTTACTTTTTGGAGTATAACCTTCAGAAATCCCAGGGGATTCTGGGAGTTGTAGTCCAAAAATTATGTGTCCAAGCTCTGCTTTGAAGCATGTCCTTTCAGACAACCTTCTTATGTTGCTGTAACCAGTGGCCAACACTATATAAGAGGGCAAAAAAGTCCACTCATATGTACTGAACTGAAGCCTGTTAACTTTCAGAACGCTATTGTGAGCTCATCTGAGTTAAGGTTAACTAAAGACTTGTCTTTTTAAATATATTGTCCTGGAGTATGTATCTCAAGAATTTCCTCACACACTGAAATGAAATCTGTGGAACATACAAAGAATTGGGGCATATCTCAGACCCAATTGTATTCAGCATTTCACTAGTGTTTGTCCATAAATACCAAAATCTGATGCTTTGCAATGTAATCTTGTACATGAACTATACATTCTATCCAGAGCTGTGTCTGCAGCAGCACTCCACTTCACTTCTGGAACTTTGCTCTAAGGAAAATTAGGTTAGCTCTATCCCTACTGAGTCTGAGACAAAGGATAAAAACCTCATTGTTTCTCTAACATTCTGATGGACTTTCAGATTGCTCTGCTTTGTTTTAAAGCCTTTTTGGTCTTTCTTTCTATTATAATTTTAATGTGCATTACTTTGAAGGTTCTAGTAAGCAGGAAAAAAAACAAATTTATGAACATTTTAAACAAACGATTCTGCTCAGAAGTTCAGTGGGGTTTAACCTCAACGAAAGGACTGCAACCTTGAGTGTTATGTTTCCTGTTAATTGTTTTATGAGTTGAAGTTTCTCAATACATATAAAGACCATAAAAAATAATAGGAATGCATTCTAAATCTTTTAATTCTATGCAAAGGACTGAAAATGCATCATTCCCCCAGACTGATTTCTTTAAAAGACTTTCAAAACACTGTGCCTATAATGATTTAAAGCTACTATATAATGTTTTTAAAAAGCATTTAGTGATTATAAAGTTCCTGTCTGGTGCTGTGCACAGTATTTAAAGTTAGCTAAACACCATGAAGTGGCAAAGATTAATTTGCCACTGGTTATCTGATATCTACAAAGCAGCAACTAAAACAAGCAAGCAGCCAACTCATTTTTAGCAGATGAACTAATACATGCAGCATAGATTCTATTCCAAAGTTTACGTACATTTAGATACCCTGACCTCAACCAATCTGTGGAGAGGGAATTACATAACAGATATTATTAAATTATACAGCCTAAATTATTGCAATATATGAGATGTGCCAAGGGCATTTCAGGCTGTGGGTTTATCAAATATTTTGCTGTTGGACTTTTCCAAACTTCTGATAGCAGAGGCCCCATTGTTTGCTGTATCACTTCTCTCTTGCCTCCCAAAGTTTTATCTTCTGAATGCGTAAGAAAGAAAGAAAGGTTTCTCCTTATGTCATATTCTAAAATAACCAACTTAAAGTACACATGGCAGAACTGACTATACTCAGAGGGGTCAGCATATCACTTTCTGTTTTTGAGAATACCTTGATTTGACCTAGCCTACTTCCAGAAAATTGTACTAATATCCCTCCTCTCTGTGGCAAGGGACTTTGAGATCATGCTTAGCAGGCAGCGTCCTCTTTGGCCTGTAACATTAATATTAATTTGTAACTGGTTAAAACAACTCAGTTGTTTCTAGCCTGCAAGTCTGCAGATATTGATGGTTTACAAATTCCAGAATTTTTCTCTCTCACACACACAAAATGTTTTTAGTCATGCCATTTCCAAATTATTTAAAATAAGAATCACAATATATTTAAGAAGAAAAAAAAGTGTTTTCCTGTTATAAACATGGTATCTACAACTAATCTTTTAAAAACAGTATACTTTCTTTTCTAGGATTGTCATATGTATAAAAGCTCACTATATGGCAAACTGGTTGGCATAACTTTAACAGAACCCACATGTTCTCACATAATGAACATATATAATACTACATCTCTCCCACCGTGGCATCCTATAACAAATGATCTTACAAATAGATAAATGATGCTGCTTGCAGGAAAATTTGCTCCCTATGAAGACAGTTTCCCCCTGCTCATAGCAGCAGTTGCATTTTTTATGTGGGACTTGTGAAGGAATGTCCTTCTTTCTGCCTTTCATAAACATCCTTAATTTCCAAAATGCAATTTTAAAATTCAAGAATATAAGAAAATCCTTTCAGAAGAATATGCATCTCAATACAGTTCCATCTTCTATACTTTTTAAAAATACTCTTAAGTCATTAAAGAATAGAAAGCTTATGGTGCTTAGAACTTGCCATTACAGGGATTATACTAAGGCACTCCTGGAACATCTTCTCATTCTAGTGAATAGCTGCAGGAAGAATGGTATGTCCTCAGATACCCAATGTGCGTTTTCCTAGACAGCGTGTGCGATTTCCCCTGCCGAACTGCTTCGCTGAGCCTACGCCAACATCCGTGAGCCAGGTCACTTTAGTGAGCCTGATACAGCACTTGCTGGCTGTTACATAACTGCTCTCTGGAATTCTGGGATCATGTTTGTAAACACTACAGCCATGTGCGCGGAGCCACGTTGTGAGACATCGGCATAGGCCTGGAGCTCCTGCTTTGGAGGTAAAACCTGGCACTACAATATTTATCCTTCCAAGCTATCGTTGAAGCATAAGACCAGCATGTTCCAATCTATTTTGTCTCAACAAGCTTCCTCAGTGTGGCTGACAGCAACAAGCAATTAACACTGGTGGATATTTTCTTAAACCCCCGCCCCCCAAAAAACTGAAGTTTTATCCCAAAGAGCACCTGAGTCCCAAAGAGCACCTGAGGCAAGCAAGCTCTCTTGACTCCAGAGGCTCTGCTTTCTCTGCTAATGGCCATTGTTTTAATAAGCGCAATAGACATCTTTGAAGAGACACAATATGAAACACCTAAAGGATAACAGGCATGTGGACATTCAGCATTACAAAACCAGTGAGACAGAAGCAAATTTTTGATGATTGTTCAAGCAGATCTTTGTTTCTGCTTATTTTAAAGAGCTGCTCAGTCAAGCTATTATACTGCAGTGTGTGCATGCACATATATAAACACACCGCTCAACTCCTTCATCTTTTTTAGATAAGATTCAGTGGTATAGCACAAGAGGCCCATGCCAGTTTTATTTTAGACATAATACATGTGCCAGGTGTTCTTTATGTGAACTTACAGAAAAAGTCAGAATAAGTACAACCGGTCAGAAATCCTAATTTTTAAAAATACATTATCACTTTCCGTTGTGGAAGACCTTGAAATTTTATTAGACACTTGGATAAAGTACTCGCCCTCTTTTTTCCTCCTAATACAGAGACCGACACCTGATCTATGTGTTGCAATTTATATTCAATCTTTCATTAGGTAGTGAGATTTTCCTTAGGCTGTTTTACTCTGTCTCACAACCATGTTCACTATACACTAAGAATTATAATCAGTGTGTTTCTTTCACTTTGTTTTACAAAAACTTTCATGCCTCTGCCAATCCCTTTGAAAAGCAGCTGTGGACTCATTTACTTTTGACCTTTCCTGTAAGAGCTGAGAATAGGTTGGAGTTGAAATGTTACTCAGCCTTGCTGAGCTTGCATTTCTTCAGACCACTTATGCTAGGAATAATAAGGAAAACACACAGATCCCACTCCAAATCAAAACAAAAAAAGGAGAGAGCCTTAGAAAAATACAAGCCTTTTGAAGACTACAATCTTTTTCTTTTGCACTATATGCCATTTTAAAAATCAAAGAATAAGAGTTCTTAAAACTGTGAGCAATTCCCTATAATTGTGAAATAAAATAACTGTTAGTTTTGTGTTCACTTGGGATAAGGAAATCCCCAAGGAACATAGTAGGACTAGAAAGTAAACTTGCTTAGGATTGTGGTCCATGAGTCTACATACATCTGTGCGTGTGTATACATGTGCACATGAAGATAGAAAGAGCATGTGTGTGTGTGTGTGTGTGTGTGACAGCTGATTGTCGGCTGAGACAGAAGCGTTCTGGAACAGCAGCATGAAATGCACATGGCAAATTGGCTCAAGGTTATTACCATCTGTGACTTTCCATTTCTGCCTGTGTCAGCATGCTCTGCTTTAATAACTATGAACATGCAGTAGCTTGATCAGTTTACTGACCCCCTAGCCAGCAAACTGCAAACACTTAACTTCAAGGAAATCACTAACGGTAGTGAAAAACTCTACTGACTTTAAAAAAAAAATGAAATGCTTAGGTCACAGTCCTTGGGTCAGACTGTTTCAACACCGTTTTTTTCCATGGGTTTTCTTCAGCTTAACTATATGCAGGATTGCAGCCTTTTGTGTGTGTGTGTGTGTGTGTGTGTGTGTGTGTTCCATATTTAGATTGCTCAAAACAATACACTCTAAAGACAGAGAACACACCCACCACGACTTGCATGTGTTCATAGCTGCTTGTAGACTCTCTAGTTGCCTTTTTGGCAAGCGCAAACTCAAATCTACTCCCTATGGCATATGAACTGTAGTGTGCACTGCCCAGTTCCAGTTCTTTGTTGAGCAGTTTCTATTTTTGTTTGACCACAGATGACCTCACTGTGAGCTGCAGAACTGAATGTCATCAAAACAAAAGGAGATTTAAAAAAAAAAAGACAAAAAAAACCCTGACTCTTGGAATACTCCAACCAGCTTGTAATAAGGATATGGTGGCTGTGGGCACTAGTAAAATATGGGGTGGAAACACAGACCGCTATGGACTAATGCGGCTGACTCGTGAAATGTTGTACCCGCCTGTTACACAACAACTCTTGGGAATTCTGGGAGGGTGTTTGTAAACAGTGCAGCCATGTGCGCAAAGTCCACATGGTAGCTTGACTCTGGCTGGATCTGTAGACACTCTGAATAACGAAAAGGCTACTCAGGCTGCAGTAATAAAGTGAAAGCAATTTGGAACTACTAATCTCTCTGTCTGACTAGAAAGGTCAATATTGCAAAATGTGTGCACATTCTATCATGGTAACAGATATTTTCTATAGTAATCAGCCCTTCCCGCTTCCCAAATGTGCCCCAAATGTGTGCTAGCACTCAAGGAAAGAAATCTGAATTAAGTATATTATTGATATGCTAACGATTTATAATCTAAGCATACCTAATAAATGCACAGAAAAACAAGTAAGAAGATTCCAGCATTATCCTTCTTGGGAGAATGCAAGAGGTTGCTAGAATGAAGACACTGATGTTTAAGATTTTAAACATAGGACACTATTAGACTAATTCCAATAATATTCACTTCTAAGCAAGTTCCTTTAACTACAACAGTGGTCTTACTTCTACATATATGAGACTGGGATTGCAGCACTTACATTCAACAAGTATAAAACTTTTCACCTGTATAGATTATTCTCATTTGCTCCTCCAAGAAAAGGATTTTTACGGGCACATTCAAAAACTTCATATACTTGGATACAAATTTAGTCCAACAGGATAATAAAAAGAAATATGATTTACCAACTAAGGCTGAATAATTTACATTATTTTTCAGTAAGTAAGCAACAAAAAGAACCTAGAGATGCTAAATCTGAATTAAATAATAAGAAGCATGAGCATATCAAAGTAATTAGTACATAATTTCAGAATGCAGAAGCTTAATCAAAGAAAGAACAGGTTGCTTACCTGTAACTGTGGTTCTTCGAGTGGTCATCTGTGCCCTCACACATTAGGAGCTTTCGCGCCTGCGCGGTAGCGTTCGGAAGATTCTAGAGCTCGTTAGCTTTGGCAGGAACCCCTCCCCCACGCCGGTACTGCGCATGCTCCTCCCGCCGACTAACGGTCTCTCCTCAGTTCTGGTCCGCCGAAGCACATGGGACCTGAAAAAGAGGGGAAGGCAGTGCGGGGATGTATGAGGGCACAGATGACCACTCGAAGAACCACAGTTACAGGTAAGCAACCTGTTCTTCTTCTTCGTGGTCTCTGTGCCTCATACATTAGGAGACTGTGTAGCTTACCAGTAGGATGGTGGGTCAGGTCCCAGATCCTAGAGCACAGAAGACAGCACAGCACGTCCGAACCGGGCATCTCTCCTGGAACGGCAGTCGAGCCTGTAGTGGCGCACGAAGGTCGACGGCTGGGACCAGGTCGCCACACGGCAGAGTTCCGACAGGTCGACGCCTCGCAGGAGGGCAGCAGATGTCGCCACAGCCCTGGTGGAGTGGGCCCGAAGCAGGTCTGGCGGAGGCTTCCTGGCAAGCTCGTACGCCAGTTGAACAGTCTGTACCACCCACTTAGAGAAGCGCTGGGTGGATACTTTGTGGCCTCTCCGGCGCCTGCCATAACAGACAAACAGGTGGGGTGTCTGTCTGTAGGCTGCAGTCCTGTCTTTATAGAAGGCCAGCGCCCGACGCATGTCTAGGGAGTGGAGGGAACGCTCCAGAGGTGTCGTCGGGTCCGGGTAGAAGGCCGGCAGAATGATGTCCTGGCTGAGGTGGAAGTTGGACACCACCTTCGGCAGGAAGGAAATATCAGGCCAGAGGACCACCTTGTCGCGATGAAATACTAAGTATGGTTCATCGCACCGTAGCGCTGTCAACTCTCCCGCCCACCTGGCAGAGGTGACGGCCACTAGGAACGCGGTCTCCATCGCGAGCAGCCTGTCGTCCGTCGTGGCCATGGGCTCGAAGGGCGGCCTCGTCAGCTGGGACAGCACCAATGACAGCGACCACGGCGGTAGCGGCGGCGATACCGGCGGGTAGAGGTGCTGCAGGCCCTTCAGGAACTGCTTGACGGTACCGTCCCTGAAGAGCGCGGCCGACGGAGATCGTGGTGGCTGGTATGCCACGATCGCGGCGAGGTAGACCTTGAGCGACGGGAAGGCCAGGCCCTGTTGCCGGAGATGGAGGAGGAAGTGGAGCACGGTACGCAGGGTGACAGGCGATACCGGCTCTCGACGTTCCTCGGCGAAGGCCACGAAGCGCTGCCACTTGTAGTGGTAGTTCCTTCGCGTGGACTCTTTCCTGGCCGCGGTCAAGACGTTCCCGATGGCTGGGTCGTCTAGGGCGATATCCTCCAGGCATGGAGGGCCAACACGGGCAGGTCCGGGTGCAACACCAGTCCGTCGGAGTGGGACAGCAGGTCCGGTACCGTTGGAAACCTGAGAGTCCTGCCCCGGGCGGCCTCGATCAGGGGCCCGAACCAGTGCTGCCTCGGCCAGTACGGCGCTACCAGGATCATGTCCGCCTGGTCCGCGATGATCTTCGCGATCACGTGGCCCAGGAGCGGGAACGGAGGGAAGGCGTAGATCAGCCCTTCGTCCCACGGAAACTGGAAGGCGTCGCCGATGGAGCGGCGGTCATGGCCGGCCCTCGAACAGAACAGGCGGCACTTCGCGTTCTGGCTGGTCGCGAAGAGGTCGATGGTCGGCTCGCCCCATCGGTCCCGAAGCATCCGGAAGGCCTAGTCGGACAGGGACCACTCGTGATGGGAAGTGGTGTCCCTGCTGAGGGCGTCCGCCGTGGTGTTCTCCTGCCCCACCAGGTGAACTGCCACAGGGTGTATCCGGAGCGGGACGCACCAGTTCCAAAGTTCGAGTGCGATGCCCAGCAGCGTGGTGGAGTGCGTCCCCCTTGCCTGTTCACGTAGCAGACCGCCGTCGTGTTGTCGGTGAGGATCAACACCATGCGGCCCATGACCAGGTGTTGGAACGCTCTCAGGGCCTTGTGGATTGCCAACAGTTCGAGAGAGTTGATGTGGAGGAACAATTCGTCGTCCATCCACCGGCCTCGGACCCGGAGATCCCCGGTGTGCGCTCCCCAGCCGAAGAGCGAGGCATCCGTCGTTATCGTGACCGACGGCCTGGGTTCGCGGAACGGCATGCCTGACAGCAAGTTCCTGTACGACTGCCACCACAGGAGCGATCGGCGTACCTGTTGTGGCAGGTGGTATCGGCGGCGCTGGTCGTCCCTGAGTGGATCGAAGGCCCTGACGAACCAGTGCTGGAGCGGCCGGGCGCGTAACCTGGAGAGGTAAGTTACGGCGGTGGTCGAGGCCATGTAGCCGAGGAGCTGTTGGACCCTCCTCGCTGACACCGTCGAGGCCTCGAAGGCAGCGGACGCCGCTCGATGAAGCGTCCACGCCCTCTCGTCTGGGAGGAAGGCCCTCGCCGATACCGAGTCGAGGGTCGCCCCGATGAAGTCGAGAACCCGGGTGGGCTCGAGATGGGACTTCTTGGGGTTGACCCTGAGTCCGAGCCGAGTGAGAAGGGACAAAGTCCGATGAATGTCCCTGTACAGTTTCTGTTTGCAGGACGCCACCAATAGCCAATCGTCCAGGTAAGGGTAGACAGAGACGCCTTTCGTCCGCAGGAAGGACACAACCGGAGCCATGCACTTGGTGAACACCCTCGGTGCGGTGGAAAGCCCGAACGGCAGCACCCGGTACTGGTAGCTGGTGCCGTCGATCGCGAACCGAAGGTATCTCCTGTGCTGCGGGCGGATCGAGATGTGGAAATAGGCGTCTTTGAGGTCTATGGACGCAAACCAGTCCCCTCGGCAGAGGAAGGGGAGGATCGACGGCAGCGTGACCATCTTGAACCTCTTGGGGCGGATGTATTCGTTCACCCCTCGGAGGTCTAGGATGGGCCGCAGGGATCCGTCCGCCTTCGGCACCGTGAAGTACCTCGAGTAGAAGCCGGTGGTCTTGGCTGAAGGCGGGAGCCTCTCGATCGCTCCCTTCTCGAGGAGAGACTGGACCTCTTCCAGTAGAGCCGAGCTGGCCGGAGTGGAATAATAGACACCCCGTGGCGGAATAGCCTGGAACTCGATGGCGTACCCCAGGCGGACGATGGTAAGTACCCAGGAGTCCGCAGTGATCTCCCGCCAGCAGTCGAGGTGCCTGGCCAGGCTCGGGTGGTGGAACAGTTCTACTGGAAGGGCGAAGGATGGCACGGGTGGAGTCCTGCGAAGGCCGTCAAAACCAGGACTTCGTTCCCGAGGACGACTTCTTGGACGACAAAGATGGGCGTCGTCTGGGAAGCCTCCTGGAAGCTGAAGAGGTCGACGGCCTTGACGCGGTCGACCGCGGAGACCGCGGCTGGTACGCCAATGAAGAGGAGGACCTTCTCCACGTAGGCCTCGGCTGGAAAGAGCGGCGAGTCGGGGCAGGCTGGTTTATTCCCATCTTCTTCGCTGTCAGCTGGGCCTTGACGAGGTGATCCATACCCTCGTCGGTGGAGGTGTGGAAGAGCCCTTCGCCGTCAAATGGCAGGTCTTCAATACGCTGACGGCTGTCCTCCTGGAGCCCACAGGACTGGAGCCACGCGTGGCGTCGGAGGGCTATGGCACCGACCATCACCCTCGAGGTAGCCTCCACGGCGTGCCTCGAGGTGGCGATCTGTTGTGTAGCCACCACAATGGCCTCGCCGAAGATCTGTGCGGCTGAGGTGTGTGACTCCTCCGGCAAGGCAGCAAGGAGCGGAGCGAGTTGGTCAAACAGGTTCCGATGGTAGGCCGCGAGGCATGCCATCGTGTTCACCGTCCTGATCACCAGGGACGATGCCGAGTAGAACCTTCGGCCGAAGGCATCGAGCTTCCATCCTTCACAGTCCAGAGGGGTGGTATGTGCTTGATTGCCTCCCTTCGTCTGTGTCGACTCAACCACAATAGAGTTCGGTACAGGGTGGTGAAAGAGAAACTCCGCGTTTTCTTTCTGTGTCCTGTACAGATGTTCCAGCCTATGAGGGATAGGCTGTGCTGATGCCGGCTTCGCCCACGGCTGCTTCATCGCATCCACCAGGGTAGGCAGGAACGGCAGCGGTGCGGTCGACGGTGGGCGGGCTTCCAAGTACTGGAAGACGGGGTCCTGGGCTTGGGGAGCAGGTTCGGTCACCTTCAGGCCAAGGGCTGTGGCCATCCGGAGGAGGATCGCTGAAAACTGGCGGACGTCCTCCAGCGCAGACTCCGGGCCTGGCTCTCCGAACCCCAGTGGTGGGGATTCATGAGAAGAAGGGGTGGACTCAGCAGAATCAGAGTCCGAGTCGTAGGAGTCGCCAGATGGTGATGGCGACCTCTCTGTCTCCTTTTCCTCGGCCGGCCCAGGGGCCGGAGTTGCCAGGGTAACAGCCGGAGCTGCAGGTTGCGTCGGTACCGATACGGCCGATGTCATGACCGGTATCGGAGTCACCTGCAGGGGCACGACCGCGGGCCTAGGACGGTGTGCCGCCTGCGTGGTGGAAGTCGCCGCTACCGCCGGCTGGGCCACGGTGGACTGTGGCGTTGGTTGGGTAGCTGTAGCTGTCGTCCGCAGCGGTGGAGAAACAGCCCTGTAGCGGGGTGAGGGCTCTGGGGACCGACGGCGACTCGGCGAGCGACGCAGGGGTGACCTCTCATAGCGGGGGTAGTGAGTCTCCCGCGGTGGCGAACGAGACCGGCAACGAGGCGACCAGTACCTTGGGTCTGAGTGGTACCGGTCCCTGTAGGACGGCGAATACGATAGTCAGAGCCGGCCGGCTCGTGCCACACCTGCTCCTGGGCGTACCTTCCGAGGTAGGCAGGAGAATATGCGCTCTCGCCCGAGCGACGCCTCTCCAGGCGCATCTCCCAATATCGCGGGGATGGAGGCCTGGCCCGCTGCTCCGGCGAGCGGGACTCGTCGCGTCGAGAGGCTGGGCGCTGTCTAACCACAGCCTCCTCTCAGCGTTCTGCCGAGGGTGGACAGCGACTCGGCGGAGTGATCTCCGCGATCAGCTCGGGCGGTTGAGGAGGCGAGGCCTGCACGACCTGCTCCTCATTCGACACCTCAAGGACTTCGTCCTCTTCCGGAGGTTCCTCTTCCACAGGGAGCTCCATCAGCAGAGGGTCCTCGGCGGGCTGGGTGGGTGGCGGAGTCGGGGGTCGCACCACCGTCGGTGGAGAGCACCGTTTCTCCTTTCTCTTCCTCTTCTTACCCTTCTCCCCCAGGCCCTCGGTGGCTGGGCGCTTCTTCTGAGTCGTGGTCAGCGGCCTGGAGGAGGAGGTTGAGGCCTGCGAGCCCGCAGGGTCCTCACGTGCCCGAGTTGCCGAGATCTTCGGTATCCTCGGCAACTTCATTATCGGTACCGAGCCCGGTACTGATACCGACGAGGTCGAGGGCACGGCAGCCGCCGCTGCTGCCAAAGAAGAAGAGGACGGGCGTTTCTCGGCCATCGTCTCAGGGCCTCGTGCACGAAGAGACTCCTCCCAACAGTGGGACTTAAGCCTTGCCGACCTGTTGCGGAGAGTCTGATGAGTGAACTCCCTGCAAATGGGGCAGGCCTGAACGTTATGGCCCTCACCCAAACAAATCAGGCACTTAGAGTGTCGGTCGGAAAGAGTGACCTTCCTTCCACAGGAGGTGCAGCGTTTGAAAAGAGCCGACATAAACCGAAAGGCAAGGCAAGAAGGCAAAGTCCGAGAACGCCAAACACAGTCCGAGATCCGAAATCGTAGTCAAAGCCAGAAAGGTGGTCAAACCGATCGAGAAGTACCAAAACCAAGTCCGTAATCCGTGAGGGGTAGTCAAAAGCCAAATCCGAAGTCAAAAACACGAAAAGCAGAATCGAAAAAGCAAGCCAACAAGCAGAACCTTCTGTACGCTGAGGCGGACAAGAAAGAACTGAGGAGAGACCGTTAGTCGGCGGGAGGAGCATGCGCAGTACCGGCGTGGGGGAGGGGTTCCCGCCAAAGCTAACGAGCTCTAGAATCTTCTGAACGCTACCGCGCAGGCGTGAAAGCTCCTAATGTATGAGGCACAGAGACCACGAAGAAGAACTAGAGTACTCATTTGTTGAACTGGCATACCACAACCCCATTTTATTGTTATTTTTAACTCTAGTTTCTTCACAGTTCAAAGACTCTTGACAGAGGCATGAAGAAATATTTACACTGAAACTAAGGCCCTTTCCACATGGGGTAATTAAAACGGTGTAGAGCGACCTCTAACGGAGGTCGTCTACACCGTGGAGTGTGCTGGGGCGTTTATAATTTTGAGGTTCTACACCTCAAACCACCCTGAAGCAACCGGAAGTGGTGGCGCCATGTGTTTTTTAAAAACCACTTTTCAAGTGGTTTTTATAAAACGCGAGCATGCAGCCCCGTTCCACCCCATCGCAACGTCCCGGTGTAGATTTGCAGGCGCACGCAACTGTGTGCCTGCAGATCTGTAAGGGGGCGGGCTTCCAGCTGGTGAGCTTCTCTGGTTGGTGGAGAGCCTCCGCCAGCCGTAAGCCGCCATTTTGGACACCACTGAACGCCGCCAGACGCCGCAAGAGTGTGGAGCAGCGAGCTCGCGCTGCTCCTCGTGGCGACGGACTTACCCGGCTTCTGGTAAGCTCCATTTCTGCGCATTTTACCCCGTTTCTCCCTCCACATGTGGAAAGGGCCTAAAACAGGCTGGAATGAATTTTTTCTTTAAAAAAAATCTGGTGCTGTTTTGGCTTTGAATTTTGCATTCATTTTCTTGTGATTAAAAAACAATGATCTACAACAGCCTTCCCTTTAAAATAAATCATATTCTAGATCAGTGGTTCTCAACCTGTGGGTCCCCAGATGTTTCTAGACTTCAGCTCCCAGAAGCCCTGAGCATTGACCATAGTGGCTGGGGCTTCTGGGAGCTGAAGTCCACAAACATCTGGGGACCCACAGGTTGAGAACCACTGTTCTAGATTATTCAATGAATTACAAGAGACAGATATTTTAAAAAGTTCAAGAGCTAAAATGGAAATTTAGTTTTAAGACATAAGGGCTGCTCACTTAGTGCCAAAGATTTGGAACAGCTAAAATGTTTTAGAAAATTGATTAAGAAGTGAAGATTCACTAGACAATTTATTTTCATGAATAAGATACTTTGGCAATCTATTTCTGATTCTGAAGTGATTAACAAAGCAATGTTAATAATGCAAGGTTACGCAGAACTAAGATCCATTTAGCTCAATGGGGCTTACTCCCAAGCATGTGGTTACAGGATTATACCCTTATTTCTATAAGTAGTGGGTATTAACCCATAGACATCTGTAGTAAGGTGTCTATGGGCTAATAAATCCACTAAATTTTGAAATCCATTCTGGACTTTGTGTTCTTTTGTGGACAATTCATTTTTCAACAGGCTCCTCTAACTCTGTCCATTAAAATTCTTTATATCTCAGTTGATAAGTTACAGTCTTACAGCACTTCAACATGTTGGCTTTCTCTAGTGATTGTACCCTTTTTGCACCAAACAAGCCAGCTACCCCTCAACTAGCTATCTGATCTGTAAACACCTCCCATCATCCAAAGTTTAACACAGGAGTAACAGCAACTGTCTTTGTAAAACTAACAATACTAGCTCCAAGCCAAATGATACTGGGTCTCTCTCTCTCTTCTACTATGTATCTCACTTAGACATCTATCATCACTGGAGAAGGGATGATTAGAGGTGGACTGAAGTACAACTATTTGCCCCATTTTCTCTTTCAAATTTAGAGCTTCGAAGCAGGACCTAGCTTATTTGATGCTGTATGAAGATAATAGGGTTCAAATGTAATACAATTTTTTAAAAAAACTTCCCATAAATGTTCTCAAGCCCAGACAGTCCTTCACAATCCCATGCAGCTGACGCACACAAGATTCTAATGACCCCAAAGGACCTATGCAAATACAGTAATTTTTGTGGAGCCATCTTTAAATAATGGAAAATATAGGAGCAGAAATATCCCCAGGGCCTATCCAGCAGTGCTACTCAAGTTTCCACAGACCAGTAGGCTTTCTTTTTCAAGTTATGCATACTGTTTGGAAACTGTAGGAAGGGTTTCACAATTCATTTATAAACTGAAGGTTAAAAACTGGACCCTGACTTTAGCTCTGTCCAGTAAAGGAGTCATCAAGAGAACTAATATACTCTGTTTCAACCAAAATACCTTTCTTCTACACGGTGTAGTATGCTTGGCAACTTATTCTACCAGGTTCAGGTTGTGCAAGACCTGAACCACACTGTAATTGGGGGTGCTTCCAGCCGATAGATATATTTTCCTTGTTGTTTCTACCTTGTAGTTTCTTCTGGCAAGTCAACAAAACAATCATCTCACTACTAATAGATTAATGGCATCATTCTTTCAGATGAGCAAATACAAATCTCCCCACAGAGTTTCCTATGCTTTAGCAGAGAATAGAAAGTGTGTATTAGAGATGCATTATCATGCACAATAATACATGTATGGGTGTCATGATGTCCAATTAAGTTCTAAGTGCTTTCCGGGCCAGTATTATTCATATTTGGTAAGGACAGAATCTCAATAATACAGAGTAGCAAAAAAGAAAAAAAGAGAAAGAACTTGCATCAAGGGGATCATAAACACGCATTTTTACAAAAATAGATCTGAAATGTGTGTTGTAGGTGTAATACACAAACACACACAGGTAAACCACCATCTTTCTCCTTCAACTTTCCTTTAAAGAGTGAAACAGCCAAAAGGGCAGGTTCAAATGTGCATTTAGGGGACAGCTGATGAGTTGTAGCAAATGGCTATAACAGGGAAAGCTCTGAGATTATGCTTTTCATATATCACATGCCTGGTTAATGTGTTCATGGCTGCTATACAAACCTATAACCATAATCTTCAATGTAACATATGTGGAATTTCAACAACACTAGATTTTCTTATAGACAAAAGTTCTACTGTCCTTATGCGAAAGAGAATATTCCCAAACACCACTTGGTAAGGGCAGCTAATATTTAAGTTATCTTCTCAAATGAAAATATGCTGTAAAATAAACACCTTTGTTTCTTCCATAAAGCTCCCACTTTGACAACTATCTTACACTTATTTCTTGCAACTACATTTAGAATTAATTTTATTATGGTGAAAAATCATTTTCCTATGCAAAACTATTGGTCATCTCTCAAGCATGCTGGACAGTGGACTCATCTCTAATGATTTCTGAAAACCAGGATGCCCTACTAACTCTCTGCTGTATTATTAACTTATAAATGCTGATATTCCAAATACCCCGGTTATTTGGGATGGTTGATGCCCAATGAAGAGTGCATAAACTGCATTTTTGTTATGTGATACTCTTGCAGTCAGGAGGTATCAACAAGAAGTATCAACAGCTACTAAGTCTCATGTTAACCATCAACCTGCTTTGTGTACTGCATTCAGCTTCAGATGCCTTGCTCCATGTTCTACCAGTGTCAGAGATACAGCTGGATAAGATGTGACAGTGGGCCTTTCCTGAAACAACAGATTCTACAGACTGTGGAATTTTCTCACAGAAGAGGTTCCAATGATCCCCTCCTCTCTAAGTTCTAGGTGGAAACAAAAACTTTCCATATCTTTAACAGTGCATTTTGAAATATACCTTAGTCTTTTGGAGTGCATTGTGACAAGTATCTCAGGGGACAACAGAAAATGCAGACAACTACAAAACAGTTTTCTGGTTGTGTTGTTTTACTGTACTCCACTGTTATTGACTATTTGGTGTTTAAAGCTGGACAGTCCTCCAAGGAAGACTCTAGTTGTTAAGCAGATTTCTCTAAGAGTTTAAATAACCTCTTCTGCAACTTTTATACCATTTAAATGGTGACACAATCCATGTCAGTATGTTATAGTTCAATTATGTCTTCTTATCCTGAGTGGGTGGGAAGGAAAAGAGAAATGAGAAACCACTCTTTGCAAGTCTAGACAGACACTATTCCCTGCTCACCATGTATTAACGACCTCAGAAAATGTCAGTTCCTTTGTACTATTTTTTTGAGGGGTGGCAGGTCTGAAGCTCATTCGAGCCAAACTGAAATTACGCTATATTACAGCTGCTTCAAACACTAAAGCCAACATTAGAAGCTGTACATCACAGTTAACTTCCTTTTGTTGGTAGCCATACACAACTTTGAGCATATTTTTAGGACCATTATCAGCATTTGTATAAGTAAAGGGAACACTCTTAGCCTACACTCCCGCCAATTTAATACAGCGTTTTCATCCTAGG
Organism: Iguana delicatissima; assembly: GCA_948472985.1. Taxonomy (NCBI): domain Eukaryota; kingdom Metazoa; phylum Chordata; class Lepidosauria; order Squamata; family Iguanidae; genus Iguana; species Iguana delicatissima. The sequence continues at coordinate 1,010,149 of CAOKZL010000308.1, forward strand.
CCAGAGCAAAATGGCCAACCCCACCCTCCCAACCCCAAGCCCCAACCCCTACTGCATGCTTATGGTTCAATCCATGGGCAAAAGATAATGTCTATCATACAAACGAACTTCAGCTAAATGTTTTGAAAATGGTGACAATCAAAATCTAAACAGAAGTTTCATAGTCACACCATGCAACTCATTCATATTTAATTAGAATACCCAAAGACAGTCAACAATTAAGAATCCTAATATATGCAGTGATATTGCTGTGTGCATTCAAATCATTTCTGACTTATGGTGACCCTAAGGTGAACCTATCATGGGGTTTTCTTGACAAGATTTGTTCAGAAGAGCTTTGCTTGTGCCTTCCTGAGGCTGAGAGTGTGTGACTTGCCCAAGGTAACACCCAGTAGGTTTCTATGGCTGATCAGAGATTTGAATCCTAGTTTCCAGTCAACATTCAAACCATTAAACCACAGTGATTTTCAGTATACTGCATTACATACTAAAAATAGCAATGAGAAACAGTAGCCCTACCTAGTCAGAATATATCTATATAAAATATATTTAGGATTCAGTTATTATAGGCCAGCTGAAAAGGATTGCTGTTACCTGCAGTTCAGATTAAAATGATAATGAAGCCATGACAGAGGAGTACAAATTTGTCTTCATTTTCTAGCCAGACCTATGTTTCATCTCCGATTCAGACTGCAGTCAGTTTTTTATGATTCATAATGCATCCCACTGCGTTTCAGAACAGAACCAGCAGATCAAGCAAATAGCCTTTCCAGATGATGTCACAACACTCAGAATTGGCAAAATGCTTTCACAGCAATCAGGAAACAGAACTAAATCAATACTTTCTTTTGCTTGGCAAAATATAATTGGTGATTGTGATACCAGTACTGATTTGGGGATAGGTACCGATTCTTTTTTGAAACTTGTCATCTCGGAAAGGACTCAAAAGTGGTTAAGAGGCAGACAGACAGACAGAAAGACATCCCAGATTTCAATTTGCTGCAAAATTTATGAGTAGTAACATAGATCAGCATTAAAAGATTTTGTTGCAGCAAACTGTTGGAGTGGCATTGGCTTTGGAAGGCAAAAGACATGGTAAATCCAGGCTACTTCCACCCATAATATCACATGTGCTAACCTCTTGATCTGGCTAAAGAGACTTCCATCTTACCTTAATGTGAGAATCCTGTGGCCCTTTAGATGTTGTTGGACTTAAAACCCCAGCATAGCCAATGGTGAAGGTCCAAACATCACTTGCAGGACCACATACTTCCTAGCACAATCTAATCCATCTCTGATTCCAGAAGAAGTCAACAAATGACTCTGAGAATTCTATAAGCAAGATGTGCTGGAAACAGCTTTGCTTTCTTATTTCTCTCCAGCACCTAGTGCTCACTGATATATTACTGAATATCGCACAATAGCCATATTGAATTGTCATGGGTATTAGCTATTGATAGAAGATTAATTCATTGGAGGTAAACTATATTTCAGAGGAAGAAACTGGCAAAATCACTTCTGAGTATTCCTTGCCTAAGAAAACTTTATGAAATTACGGAGTCCCCATAAGCCGACAGATGAATTGAAGGTGCATGTGTGTGTGTGCGCATGCATACACACACCTAACTCCAGGTCTTATCCTCACAGTGCACCCTACTCATGGAGGTGTGGTGAAATTCCATGGAGAAGCTTTAAGTTGGCTTTTCTGAGCTCATAGCTTCTTTAAGACAGGGTGGTGTGTAAATGTAATACATGTTAGGAATCTCCCATGTTAGTGCCACCTCAGACTTGCTAGTGTGGATGTTTTCCTGAGCCACAGAGATTTATAGTCTGGGAGTGGCTTGGGACTTTAGCTTGCTGCCAGAAATTGAAGTTGCAACTGTGGTGCCTAAGGCCTTTTATGAATTCTGCTTGATTACACAGCTACACTGCTCTTTCTGACAGACTGGAACTGGTGACTATCATTAATCTCTTTATAGTAAAAAGTTCATGTTAACTGTTCAGAAATGTCAACAAGCACACAACACAGAAGTCCACCTGCCCAGAGATGAAGGAAATTGGGAGTATATTAGATCAATACACTCCAGCAACTACTGGAGTTTCTTATAGTCTTCCATGGCCATGTCAGGAAGATCATAATTGACTATGCTGGTAAGGGAAGATGGTATTTGCAGTCCAACCATTTTTGAAAGGCCATATTTTGCCTACCTGTGCCCTAAAGTATCATGTATGGTTTAGATACATCTGGTCCATATTTTATCATGAGCCTTAGCAATGATCAGCAAAATTCAGTTTAACATCTGTGTACCAAGTCAGGGAATACAGAAAGGTGTTTTCCGTGACTGCTGCTTAGCTATAGAACTCTGCCACTCAAAGATGCACCAAGACTACAGCAAGATCCAGAGGTGGCAGAAATTGCCTTTATATTATCTGGTTCTTTGAGCCCACGGACAGGAGGATTCCGAATATCTGTTCAACCAATGTATCCTTTAACTGATCATGAAAGTTCAGGGCAGTGATGTATTTAAGCCTTTTATTCCAGGTCTCAAGTCAAGTCTCAAGTCCTTGAAGATATTTGCAGGTCAAGTTTCGAGTTTGGGAGCCAACTTTACACCTCAACCTGTATTCCAGAATTTCTGGACTGAGTCAAATAAAGTCAGATTTAACAATTTAAGTAGAGTCATCCCTCCACTTTTGTGATTTTGCCATCTGCAGTTTTGGAAGCGGGGAACAGGATCCTTCTTACCTCCCATGTGCAAAGCTGGAGGCTTTTTCAGAAGCAAGAACTTTAGAAGGAAGGATCCTTCCTCCTCAAACCCATTGCCCAACACATTTTCTGTTCTACTCTGAGATATGCACCCTGCATTCTGGGCATGAGTCTTGCCTTCTGCTCTTAGGAATTTTTTTTAGAAAACTCCTCCTATATGTAGCAGGGAAAGGGTGCTGAACAGACCTCAAGCCCACTGCCTAATCCATTTGCTTTTCTGTCTGAGAAATGTGTCCACACTTTGGGCTTGAGACAGATCATCATGAGACCAGTAAGTTGTAAGGTTTCTGGATGAATGTGTTATGTTATTGAACCGAGGGCAGCAAGTCAGTCACTAAAAATATGCAAGTCTCAAGTTGAGTCCAGCCAGTGTGCAATTTTTGCCAAGTCAAGTCCGAGTCGAGTCACTGTAGTGACTTAAGTCTGACTGGAGTCTGAGTCAACTGACTTGAGTTTACATCACTGGTTCAGGGATACTTTAATAGTGTTTCTTAATTATCTTATTGAAAAGGCTTTCCCCAATGTGTCAGGGACCAGCAATATATTTGTACCCATTGATTACATTTGTTTATTTCCTTCCTGGAAACTCATCACAGACTGGAAATGTGATAGCTTACAGAGCAGTACCTATCCACAGACTGCAAATCTGTAGGCTGAAAATCCGTGCAAAACTGCATACATACACAGACACAGTTCTTCTTCAGAACTGTTTCTGATTAGTTCTAGATTAGATCCAGAAAGAACAAAAGAATACTTCATGGTATTCAGAATCCTTGCCTATGATATTCAGATAAATGATGTCTGGGAAGTGGTAAACCATGGAAGAATTTTCTTTGCTTTCTTCAAAAACAAGAATAAGAATATGCAATATAGAACATTTTCACCAACAGTTAATTCTTACTAGAGTCTGCCATGGATCCTCATTTCTGTTGTGAGCATACACTACCATGTGAAGAATTGCTTCTCAATATTTCATCACTAACTCTGAGCACTCAAGAAGTACGCACAGCAAATGTTCCATGGGATTTCAGGATAAACTGCAACCTAAAGAGGCATCTATTGGTAACAGGCAGCAAAAAATGAAGGCAATTCCTTCACAGGCTAGATCCTGTCTAAATGACTTGTTTCACATATACCATATCCCACAGAACAGGTGGCCAAAGTCCAGCTCTCTAGGTATTCTTGGACTGAAACTCCCATCCGCTGTTGTTAGAATGATCGGTGGTGAGGAATGCTGGAAGCTGGGCTCAAACAAACTCTAGGAGGTGACAGTTCATCTACCTCTGGCCTAGTGCAAGGATGCACAATGCTTTCAAGCAGTACATCTTAAGCTACCTGATGTGGGGGACCAACAATTCTTTTCCCCCAGTGTGCCAGGACCTGGTACGCTATTTGTGCTCATTGGCTACAACTATTTCTTTCTCTCCTCAAACTTCCTCAGCAACTGGTAGCCAATTGCTTGGGGACCATCACTTTGAGTAGCACTGTCTTAAAGCACAACTTAAGAGCTACATACAGCATATATTGGAGTCGCAGATGCCTGCCTGCATAAACCCACTCCTCAAAATGGGCATAGATACCCTCCACTAGGCTTTTCCATCCTTTGACCCCCAGCATCTTATTTCAGTGGATGAGGAATACAAAGGTGAAAGCCTCTTCCCCACCAACTTCAACAATCACTATGGAGGCCAGTGTTTCCCTACAGTTACTAATCACAGGCAAAAAAATGGTATTTTAGCAGAGATCATTTGAGGAGGAAGTCTTTACCCTCATCCTACCCCCAGTGGTTGTTATATATCACTATTTGTTATTGGCAGTAGCATTGCTTAGGGTGGATAGACACTTTCACAGCTCCCAAAAGCCAGTGACCTTGATGAACGCTGCTGTCCAAGTGCTGCTAAAAGTTATGTTTGAACATTCTTTTTAACCCAGCTTACTGTGAAGAGCCATCTGGCATATCCCCATCAGCCAGCACAGGTTGTACACTCCTGCCCTGGAGGGACTGACAATAACACAGTTATTGCAAAAGCTGAGATTCCTGTTTTGCTCTAGCATGCACATGTGTCTAATTCCTTTCAAAAGCTGTACTAGTTAGGTGCCATCACTACATTCTGTGGTAGTGAATTGTACAGTATGTGTGAGATAGTACTTTCTTTTATCTACCCTGAGTCTCCTCTCCATTGAGCATCTTGTACAATCTTATTGTGAAATAAGCCCCATCACCCCCTGGGGGATTTAGTTGCAGATAGGTATGTAGTGGATATCAGCCTAAGTCTCACTGAAGTCAAGGTGAAAAGTTAGACATTATTAAAGTTAGACTGTAACCTTATACATGCCTACTGAGGTCAATGGGTCTTATTTCTTACTGGAAATGCAAAGAACTGTACTCTCAGTTCATATAAGGTTAGTTTGAATCCACTTCCTCATACTGCAATGCAAAGAGTATTCTGAAGTGTGCGTGTATGTGTCGGGGGAGGGGTGATGATCAGTAGAGTAAAGGTTAACATTTTCAATAGAATAACTATTTGACTCACAGTGACAAAAGAGTACACTTTGCCATTTAGACATTTTTGTTTCCGAAAGCCTGAGCACAGAGATGTTTTTAGAAAAAGACACCTAAATCTCTCTCCTATAATAATTCACTGAATGCAACACAAACTTTACACCTGGGGGTATCATAACAAGACTACTGAAACAGAACCCTGGAGCAGGAACTGATACAATACCAAAGTCCTGGTTAAGACAATGAAAAAAATCAACATTTCAACCACACAGCAAATTTATTATTCTTCCTCTTTTCCAACAGATGTACAAGACAGCACAATTATGAAAAAAAGAATTGTACTGATTCAGAAAGATTCTGAAAAAACTTCTAAGGACACGCTTTATCTCTAAAAGGTTCTTCATGTTCTGTTTTTCATTATCAGTTCTAAAGAGCAAGGCATGGAGTTGTCTAGACCTCTAATTTCACATATGGGATGAAAGAAAATTTTAAACGTACTGGTTTATATACAATAGACAGACTGGATATGACTATATTTCTAAACACTGCTTTTTGTCTTGCAAATAGGTATAGAATTAAGTATTTCTGAGGAGTGGCGGAGGCATTCTTAATCCTGAAGGGTTACTTGGTTTTATAGCACTGGTGTGGAATTTGTGGTCCTGCAGATGTTGTTTGACATCTTGCAGCATGCTTAACCACTTGCCGTGACCGGTGTGACTAATAAGAGTTGGAATTCAGATCTAACTGGCCACACGTTCACAAGCCCTGTGGTACAGAATATGTCACAGAACATCAGCAACATATTTACCTGATTGGAGAACTCAGGTATCTATGAATTGTGTGTGAGAATAAATAACAAATATTATAAATTGATGCTAATTGGTTACTTGATTTCTTGTAAGTCAGAACAGTAACAAGATTCAGTGCACCAGATCTAGATATAATTGTGTGTACCTATAAGCAGCCTAAAACAGTAAGTGAGAATTCAAGCTCCAAGTGTATTGCAATACATACAGCAAGTCCAAGAAGTGAGTGGTCCTCCAGGTGTTGTTGGATTGCAATTCCCACAGCATTGGCTATGAGGGAAGCTGAAGTTCAACGACATCTAGAGGGCCAAATGTTCCCCATAGAAGAATGCGCCCTTCCATACATATAGCAATGCAACTGCTAGTAGACAACTGCTAAAGGACTAGACCTGCCAAATCAACATGCCATTCAGCAGCTGACTTAATGGTGTAATCTGCTTGGACTCACTACAGAAGTTAGGTCAGTGAATGAAAGTTGTGCAGGATGGGAACATGTGCCTTTGACCAACCTCTGTGAAGGTTTTCCAAACAGAAAACAAAATCTGTGCACAGAATCTGTTTCCATGCTTACCTCATTATCAGTTTTTGAAGAGTTCCATTTTTGTTTAAGCTGTTCGGAATATTGGATACTCGTAACAAAACATGAACACTCAGCTTATGGTTACAGAAGAAAGTTTGCCATTATCAAGTAGAGAGTGAATGGTATTTTTTTTTTAAAGAAAACAACAACAACAACCTAGAATTCAACATTCAGTACTTCAAACATATATGATTAGGTCACTTAATCCAATCTTCATCTAGGAACTTACTAAGAGGAACATGGAAACAATGTATATTTCTACTTTATTATTATTTTTAGAAAGAGGAAGAACACTGCAGGAAATACAAAATTCTTGCCATCTTACAAAAACTGCTGACCCAATGAAGCACACACCAAGGAATGACTTTAAACTTTCAGAAAGTGTTAAACAGGGTGCTGTGTCTTGGACACTTGACCTCAGGCAACAATTTTCAAGGGACAACTTGGCAACAATTTTCAAGGGAGAATTTCTACAGGTAGTGTTTTTTGGAGGAAGGGAGGGAGCAGCTTAAGCACACAGAGTGTGAATTTCTCTGCCTTTTGATCATCTCCACCACTGAAGCCTATTCATGCTGCTTGACCATTAACACCAATCTGCCAAATTTGTTTTACAAATGAGCCCTGCTTTGCAGGCCACGTTCTCTGCTGAAAGTGCCATAATGGAATACACATGGAATTACACAAACGCACCAGCTATCACTACTCCTTCTCATCACTCCTCTCTCCAGTGTCAGCTTGTCATTAAAATGCAAATACAATGGCCTCATTAGCTAGCAAACAACACCCACTGACCTTCTTTTACAGAGGGAGGAAGATCTCTGTCTGTTTTAAATATAATTTTCAGTGCATAACAGCCACCCAAGCCTCTTCCTTTCTACTGCTTACCATCTCAAGGCACCAGGTTTTGTATCTGTGTACCCATCATGGGGGGGGCGTTTAAAATGAGATCATTAGACTGAATGTTTCAATCAAAGCCTGATACCACCCCCCAGCTCCTCCCTCTCCTCCATTCTCACAACAAACCATTTGCCAAAGGGAAAACACGATTTGGGGAAAACTTGCTAAAATTTCCAAGAGAAAAGGAGCTCTATAAAAGCTTCCATTACAGATTAAAAAAAAATAACAGCAGGGGGGCTGAATTATGGGATTATGTTTCAAATTAAAAACACAAAACAGATCTGCCAACAGAGCCCAACATTTTGCACTAGATTCGAACATATCCTACAGATCTCTGTTGAAACGTCCCTAATCATGTCCAGAAGCAATTAAAAGGCCATAGAGAAGATTTCACCCCCTCCCTGCCGCGCATTGAGTGTCACGGGATAAAGCAATTGAGGAGACAAAACAATGTGGTAATTATACTGTGTATTGAGCGGAGAAAGGATGCTGTGATTCAAACCTTCACTCCGATTTCTCTTTTTCTCCCTTAGGACAGAGCTTCAGTTTCCTTAAGCCCTCCTGACCTTGTAGTCCTCAAAAAACTCCACAACCCGTCCCCTCTTCTTTCTTTCTCTCTCGGGCCTCCCCCTCTCGGACTGCGCCTGCCTTTGTGTCTGCTTGTCATTCACCTGTAAACCAAATGAGAGCTGATTCATGAAAAGCACAAAGCCAGAAAACGGACCGAGGCATCAAGATCCCCCCCTCTCTCATACCCAGACACATACACAAATATCTATCTGCCGGACCTAGAGACAAGGCTATCTGTTCCAAGGAACCTCTTCCCCAAAAAGCTTTCGGCACAAAGATCACAACCCACTTTTTCTTTGCAAGGTCCGTGTCAATGGAGGCACTCTTAAACTTTGATCCAACTAACCAAGCACTGATTCTTTTTTTTTAACTACCACCCGAACAGCTTCCACACCGGACTCCGGAGTCCGTTGTCGACGCGATTCAGAACTCAGCACGTGCAGAAAAGAGAAGCACCCATTTAAAAGGCAGCCGAGGAGTAAGGGTGTAACTAAATAAAAGAAGAACTTTAAAACGGCAAACTTACTCCCCTGGGACCAGCCACCCCAACGCCCGGACCAACTAAAGAGCCCCTTCCCCCTCCCCAGGCGAAGCCGGCAGGAAAAGGGAAAAGGAAAGAGGGGCCGGCTGAGGGGGCGTCCGGAAACCCATTTTAAATCGTACTCTTTAAAAAAAAAAAAATCCTATTTGTCTGCCACGCTGGAGAAGCGGGCTGTAATTTTCTTCCCTCTTCCCTGCCGAGAGTTGTGTGGTGTTTTTGTTGTTGTTTAAATAAAAAGTCATACCCGTGAAGTCCAACCCAAGGAAGCGGCGGCGGCGGCGGCGGGAAAGGGGTTTTTTGAAAGGGCCGGGGGGTCGAAGAACAGGGAGCGGGGGAGAGAGAAGGCGAGAGAAAGGGCTCTGACCTCTTCGCGGCAGTTCCTTCCCCCTCCACCTCGGTCGAATCCAGCCACGGCAACCCGGCCTCCCTTCTCCCCAGTCCTAACGGGCAGCCATCTTGCTTCCTTCTGCTCCTTGACGAAAGCAGCCTGGCCTCCGTATCAATATTCATAAGGCCCTCTCGACGCCTCTTCCCTCGGCACTCGCGACGGAGCCCCCGCGTCGCTCCCGGCGGCGGACGTGACTGCCATGTGAACGAACTCGGAGGCACACCGGGGCGGGCGCCGGCGGGGCGAGGCGAGGCGAGGCGAGGCGAGGCGAGGCGAGGCGGGCGGCGCTCGCCGGGGCGGGCCCAGAGCCGCCGAGCCCGGCCGCGGGCTCCAGCCGCCTCCCTCCGCGGCGGGGAGGCGCGGGGAGAACGCGAGCGCCGCGGCGAGGCCCTTTCCCCTCGGCCGAGGAGGGCTTCCCCGCGCGGGAGGCGCAGCGCACCTCCCTTAGCGCGCTGCGCTTATTACTCTCCGACCGAGCGCGGGGGCGCAAGGGCCGACCGGAAAAGGGACTTCGGGGCCCCCCCAAAGGAGAGGCGGAAAATGACGCCGAGGGGGGAGTTTTTTCTCGTCAGAGGGCCGCCGCCGCCGCCGCCGCGGCTCCAGGGACGTGACACGCTTTTGCAGACAAAGAACTCCAAAGGAGGAGCTGTCATTCTTAACAGATGTTGTTTCCGGGGGGGCCGGGGGCGCGCGCGCGCGCGCGCGCGGAGAAGGCAGAGCGCTCCCTCCGCCGCAGAGGGCCCCCCCGCCCACAGCGGCTCGGCCAGCCCAGCTCCCTCCCCTCTCAAGTCCCTCCCCGCGATTTCCACGTCCAGGGCTGTCCCAGCCTCCCGTTGGCTGGAAGCGTCTCCGGGACGGTTCGGTGCTTCTTTCAAAGCTCCGTCCGCCGCGCTTCTGACGAGGCAGCGCGGTTCTCCTCTCGCGGTGCTCCTCTCGCGCTTCGCCGCCGCGCGTGACCGCGGTGGGTTTGGGTTTCGTTTCGTTTCGTTTTTTTTTTTAAAAAAAAAAACCACGGTTCCTAAATCTTAGCACTGCAATTGCCAGCACGAACAGACGGAACACATTGGGCCTTTCCGCACTACACTGTTACTAGCGCTATTATTCCACTTTCAACGTCCTATGGAAGCCTGGAGTTTGCAGTCTATCCAGATGGCTCTTTGGCCTCAGTAAACTACAAACGCCAGAATTCCACAGGATGTGGAGTGGAATAATAGTCCCATAACTATGTAGTGCAGAGAGGCCCATTATTTTAACTTCAAAAGCGAACAAATGGAGGGCGCCGCTGATAACGCTGGTTTATAGTTTGTTGCTCTTGGGAGGATGGAATAATTGATTGAGTCCAGAGCCTGGAAAATGGTACTTCTGGTACTAGAAACACCTCCCACCCTCAAGTCAGCAAGTCAGCACAGCTAGCTGTGGAATTCTGGGAACTGCAGTACCGACAATAATATTTCCATGCTCTGCAGAGAATAGCATAACTTTTTGCCGTTGTGAGATGACACGTGTGTGTTTGTCTGCATAGGCTTGTACTGAGCATTGCAACACAACCATTTAAAAAGATGCATGGTGGTTTTCTTTAAACTTCCAAAGCAAATAAATAAAAATAAAAAAGGATGTTGGTTATAAATTAAAAAAGGAAGAGAGAACACACTGGTGAAGAAAAAAAAACAGAGAAGGAAAGCTCCTAATTTGCTAATCTAATCTGTTGGAATATAAACACAAACCATGGTACTTTAGAGTAACCTGCCAGTCATTGCAAAGTGGAATACACATACAGAGAAAAAGGACCCATTAGATCAGTGGTTCTCAACCTGTGGGTCCCCAGATGTTCGTGGGCTTCAGCTCCCAGAAGCCCTGAGCATTGACCATAGTGGCTGGGGCTTCTGGGAGCTGAAGTCCACGAACATCTGGGGACCCACAGGTTGAGAACCACTGCATTAGATACAAGTGTAACATTGAAACAAAGCAATGGAGAGAAAAATTGTTACCAAGAGTTGCTTGTTGTACTCTGTACTTTTAAATTGTATCTCTTGTATACTATGTTACTATGAATTTAATGTATCCCCAGTGCAATCCTATACCACTGAATGCTGTTGGACTTAGTTCTGGGTAGACAACTCTATGGCCCTTTCCACACGGGGGGGGGCCGTGAAACGCGGGGAAACGGCACGGCGCACGCGGGAATGGAGCTTACCTCACTCCGTCGCCACGGGGAGCAGCATGTGTTCGCCGCTCTACACGGCAGCGGCGTCTGGTGGCGCCTCGCAGCGCCCAAAATGGCGGCTGGCGGCTTCCGCGGCTCTCCGCCAATCGGAGAAGCACGCCGGCCGGAAGCCCGCCCCCGGGCAGCTCTGCAGGGACACGCTTGCACGCCCCTGCAATTCCCCACGGGGCGCTGCAACGGGCTAGCGCACGCATGCGGCCGCGCGAGGGCGGTTTGAGGTGGGGAACCTCCACATTTCTAACCGCCCTAGCGCACCCCACAGTGTAGACGACCTCTGGGTGAGGTCGTCCTACCCTGTGTTACCCCGTGTTTTTCCCCCTTGTGGAAAGGGCCTAAGATTGCACTATTAATATTTTGTAGCAGGAGGACACCTGTGTTTTAGATTACATGTGATTTTTCTGAAGGAATGCATTATGATACGCACACTCTCTCTTTTATTAGTGCAAAAGTATCTGTGGCTACGTTAGTCCAAGACCACGAAATCTATACACCTGAAGCTAGCCACTATTTAAACTGAGTGATTTAAAAATAAGCAAACATTTAGTTAATAGCAAGCAATAGATTTTCTTTTTAATATGGGCTTAAGCACTATTGCCAGTTCCAAGTAGAGTAGTCCCAGTGACACTATTGCTGATTCAACACTTACGTGAATCCCATTGATTGAATGAGTCTGGAATCTAGTTGGGACTAGCGACTGGATTTAGGCCCATATTTTTTAAAACAACACTCAAAAATTGCAGACACTAAGTGTGACACTGTAGGTTTATTTCCAGTCTCTTAACTTGACGTCCAGCCTTGCAAGACTGGAAATTTCCTACCAGTGTTTTTTACTAGGGTTCTTGCCAGCCTTCCAAAGCTGACTTCCACGCATGGAACGACTGGCAATCTCCCAGCTCTATCGGGTATGCTGCCACCCCCCCCCCCGAATTATGAATTACTTAGACAGAACAGGAGGGACTCTGCCTAATCTCTAAGCGTAAGGAACTTCCACCTCCCCCTTCCCCTGAGTGAGAGGTCCTATGTAGCGTGTGCCAACCCTGGCGTGGAAATGGAGAGAAACGGAGGTTTATAAAAGTGTTTTAATCAAGGCATGCAAATAAACAATATCACACTTGGGAGACCCCCTCTCCCAGGTACACTTAGTTACAAGAATTTACAAAACAGATATAACAGCACAGATACATTCTTAAGATCAGCCAATTCCCAAAATAACAACGTCCCTAACGCGACTAACTACTTATTTCTAGTTACTCACAATTAGGTTATAGGCGTAGATGGTCTAAAGGAGAAGAGAGGGGGGTCCAGGAGACAGGGCATGCCTGCCAGCTCAACTGGGCCAGCTCTCCCCTCTCTCTTTCTCTCTCTCTGTGTCTCTCTGGCCACGTGGCCTTTCAGAAGTTTTATATTTTTCCTCCTTGGAAGGATCTGGAAGCATCTCCAAGATGCCCGCCTCTTTCCTTTTGGTTGGTCAATTCTCACCTTGTGACCTGTGATGCTGACCCTTTCCTTTTGGTTGGTCAACTCTCACCCTGTGACCCTTGATGTAATCCTAACATCTCATTAACCCTTGGTTTACCTGAAGAGAGAAGTGTCTCCCTTTGATAAGCCTAGATAATGGGAAGCCCCATTATCACACTAAGTATCATCTTGAAGGAAATGTTCACCTTTCCTATGCATGGGAAGGAATGTCTTTTTTACAGCATGTGTATAGATAATCTAAAACTCAAACAAATAATGATTCTTGCTTCAGTTGTATTGTTATTATCCATCCACACAGCTTAACCAGTAGATCAACTCATCAGCTAAAAACTTGGGCCATTTCTGCACTAGACTGTTATAGTGCTATTATTCCACTTTCAACATCCCATGGAATCCTGGGGTTTGCCATTTTGGGAAGGGGCCCCTCCCGAAACGGCAAACCCCAGGATTCCATAGGATGCTGAAAGTGGAATAATAGCACTATAACAGTCTAGTGCAGAAATGGCTTTGGTATGCCACATCAGTGCCTGGAACCCAGACCCCCTCCTCTCTCTATGAGCCTGCCTGAAATCCAAGATCATCAGCTGAGACCCTGTTATATTTCCCAGCACCCCATGAGGCTAGGGTGGTGGGTGCACATGACAGGGCTTTCTGTATTGCAACACCTTGATTGTGGAACTCCTTACTGAGGAAAGTCAGGCTGACTTCATCCCTTTTGTGCTTCTGACAGACAGGAAGGACTATGCTATTTTGATTGGCCTTTGGATCTTAAAATGAGGAGTGTCTTCTTGGCTGTCTTTGAAATTGTTTGTAGAGTTTGTTTTTTTTAAACTCTTGTTTTAAAAATTGTTTTGAGCTGTTTAATAAGAGAAGTCTCAAGTCTTTTAATTGGTTTTTAGTTACTTATTTAATGTTTTACCTCCTGTGCCTCCCCTTTGGTGGTCTGAGAGTTAATAAATAGGTAAAACACATGAGCAATTAAAATTTGAGTTAAATGTTTACTTTAAACCAGGTTGCACTCTGAGCATACACTTACACAGTGTACGTATGTGCGCACTCTTTGTGTGCTCACATTGGCATATATAGCATTTCAAGTTTCTATATTTATATGCGTTATCTTTAGTAAAAGGGTTTGTTAAGTCATTTCTTTTTTAATTTAATTCTATAAGCCTAAACTTGGCCTGATCTATGTCCTTTTATGTTATAACAGGTGGTTCTTGTTTGCCTGGAATCTTCTTTGGCTTTTATCCAGCTTGGAAAGGTGCCTAGCCCCTTTCTTGCCAATGCGTTCTCTCCTATATGATAACATATGTTGATTTTGTGTGAGTGAGTGAGTCACCATGGATGCATGCATGCATGCACATGCATGCTCATCCACCCTTCTTAGTTCCACCGAAAGAAGCAAGTGCTGATTTGGGCAGGAGAAGATTTTCTATGATGAAAATGTGCTGTTTTTCAAGGGCATACAGGTATATTCAAGTTAACATAATAGGTGTGTTCCTGGGCATTACATCTTTAATGGAAAATTTGGTACAAGAAGCTGAAATAACATGAAAAAAAATAGGGATAGGTTCCTGCACCATGAAAAAGAAGAGAAGTTCAACATGTTTCAGCAAACTTCTTCTCAAAACTAACCATATGCACATGTGAAATGAAACAAACAGGTCAAGATAAGTCTTGCATAAACAATCAAAAACGTTTTGAACTTTCTAGAGACCACCTGAAAGTTTCTCCCCCAGTGCACCAAGGGATATTTTTTCTTTCACTAGCTTCCACACTTCTTGTGATTTCTATTTTAGCGACCAAAGTAGCTGTAATGTTTTTTAACATGTTGGGAGAGCTGTTGAGACACATTTATCTGCCTTTTTTTTCTGTTTTACTGTTCATGCATGTTCAGTAAATTATTCTGGAGGCAGCTGCTGTTTACTTTGGCAGTTTTTGTGAGGCATACACAGCTACAGTAAAACCCTACTCTTCCAAGATTTATTGCATCGTTTACTATAGACACACTGCTTCAACCCAACACCAAACATCTGTGGGGGTTTTTTCCAGCCGTCTTTTACCATCCTCCCAATACCAAAGCTGCTAAAACAAACAAAGAAGCAACACCTAGTAGAGGAAAAGGAGAGATGTGCAGGTGTAAAAAAACTTTGTAAATTGAGCTTCTTTTTTTAGAGGCTATGTTAGCTGACGTATGCCTGCCCTTGTGTAAAGCATACCCTTTCTCCTTCTATGACTGTAGGAAAGGAATTGAAATGGAAATAAACACATTCATACACATGCACTCACTCAGGCACATATTTTATTCTTGGTGCTGAATGTAGTGAGTAAATAGCTACATTCTTGAAATGTTTACTGTTCAAGGCGTGGCATGGTTATTTTTGAAAGGCACTTCAGTATGCCCCACAAGAGATCTTAGTTCTTTCAGTGTTGATAAAACCAAGAAAAGCATTCTGGACAAACTGGCGGAATATTATTTCACTACAGAATGTCACCATTGGATACAAGCTGTACAACACCCTGGCCTCATGCTTGGCCTGTTATGTCTGCTATCTGACCCCATGCCTTTCAGGTAATGTATTTAGATTTAAATGGCCACCACAACCTTAAGAACTTAGGACAAGTTACAATATAACTATCTCATCTTATCTTCAGAACAACTTTGCAGCATGTGATACATAACCAGATAGGATAATAAAAAAGTGCTGTGTGTTGCATTTATGCTAATAAGTTTTTTTAAATTGTATCAGTTCTGTTTACACTGAAAAGAGAACACTGTTCGCACTTAACAGTCCTCCTTCCACATTCATGGGTTTGATCCTCATGAATTCAATTATGTGTGTATGGGCATGGAGAAATAAGGCAAGCACACCCAGGAAAAAGGGAATGGGAGGTGTGTATACACACCTCCCTTATAGAGCTATCATGCATTTGGCCCCAGAAGGAATGTACACTAAGGCAAAATGCAAGGGAATGAAGGTAGGGAAAGGCACACATGTGCCTTCTTTCTCCCCTCTGGAGCTTCCCCTCTCATTCTCATGCATTTTGCCCTGGCATGGAGAATAGGGAATGATGGGGGAGGCCCATCAGGGGAGTTATTTGTGGTTTTCCTACTTTTTGCAAAGGAACTGAGCCCTGAACCCTCATGAAAGTGGAAGGGCCACTGTACTTTAAATTGGGGCAAGTCACACTCTCTGAGCCTATGAGGAAGGCACTGGCAATCCTCCTCTGAATAAATACTGTCAGAAAAACCCTGTGGTGGCATTACCATAAGATGGAGTTGAGTGGAGGGCACATAACAACCAAGTTCTCTGTTTCTTCCTCCAAATACACTTACTAATATGTTCAAAAGTAATCACATTGTGTACAAAATGATACCTGATTGCTCAGGCCATCTTTCTTTTTTCTTTTCCCCCCCTTGCTAGGTAAGTTTTATAATGGATAGTGGTGGATAAGAGGATCACAGTACAGAAGTGGAAAGAGGACAAGATACAACTGGATTTACGAGTTCAAATTAAGAATGAGAGTGGTCCTTTGGCTTTTGGAAATCAAGACACTCAGAAGGTGTTCTGCTTAGTATCCATCGCTTAAGATTCCACCCCCATTCATTTCCTCCCCAACAGCCTGGTCTCTCTCTCATCTTATTCTCTCTTATCTTCTCCAGTATCTGTGTGATCACTATTCTTCCTGAATGTTCTGTTTCTTCTGTCCTTCTTCCTAGTTAGTAACTTTTGTTTCATTTGTCTCCATGCCATCCTCCACCTTCTCCATCATTTCCCTTTCAAGTCTGTATACACAATCTTTCCTCTCCTCTTTCTCCCTTCCTCTGCTCCTCTTATCTTGATCTCCTCCTCCTTCTGTCCATTTCCTTTCTCCTCTTGTCTCCTCTGTGCATTCACTTCCTCTCCCTTTCTCTTTCTCCCTTTGCAGCAGGCTTTCCTTCCTCTTGAGTGCGTGCTGCAACATGAAGCAGGGATTTTCTTCCACTTCTTGCTCCTTCCTCTTTTTGTTTGCTGTTTGTCACACTTGACAATATTCACCACTACAGCTACCATCTGCCATGGAGAGAAAAAAAAAATCTAGTGAGGAGAGTGGAAGACAGGGAAAGAACCTAGCAAATGCAAATGATCCACACATTATTCCCAGGAAGCACCGTTAAATTCCATAATATTTTGCTGGGATAAAGCTACTTTTAGTTTTGGCTTAAGAGTTTCTTAAAAATAATTTAGCCACAAACATAATGTCAACACATTTCATCTTATCTCTGCACCTAATGACTGAAGGTAATCCAGAGTTTTACTGATAAGCAGTGATTCAGTCCTGAGCCTTCAGCGTCCACACCAACCAGCTACCACTACAGGTGTTGATTTAAATTTTGGAGGTCCTAGGCATTTTACAGGCTAAAGTCTTTAACATCATACCATCCATAGAAGCAAAATGTTTGGACTACTGTAACATAACTCTGCATGGGGCTGCCTTTGGAAACTGTTTGGAAACTTCATTATGTTCAGAATGTTGGGGCTAGACCAATGACCAGGGATGGTAATAGGTAATGAGTAACTTTCTTCCTGAAACAATTTCTGTGGCTTCCAGTTGTTACCAGGCAGACTTCCAAGTACTGATTATGACCTATAGAATCATAGAGTTGGAAGATACCACGGGGCCATCTAGTACAAACCCCTGCCATTCAGGGACCCACATCAAAGCACACCCAACAGATGGCCATCCAGCTTCTGCTTAAAATCCTCCAAAGAAGGAGACTCCACCACACTCTGAGGCAGCATATTCCACTGCCGGACAGCTCTGACAGTCAGGAAGTTCTTCCTGAGGTTCAGGTGGAATCTTCTTTCCTGCAACTTGAATCCATTGCTCCTTGTCTTAGTCTCTGAAGCAGTGGAAAACAAGCCTGCTCCCTCCTCAACATGGCATCCCTTCAAATATTTAAACATGGCTATCATGTCCCCTTTTAACTTTCTTTTCTGCAGACTAAACATACTCAGCTCCCTAGGCTGCTCTTCATAGGGCATGGCTTCCAGACCTATATGGCTTAAGTTCAGACCTTGTGAAATAATGTTTCCTTGTATAAGTCTGTCTACATCTTAAGGTCTTTGGGAGAAGACTGTCTATCAGTCCCGCCACCATCACAGGTACATCTGATAAGGACTCAGGAGAGGGTCTTCTCAAAGGTTACTGCTAGCCCCCAGCTCCTCTCTTTTGCAGAGGCTTGGTTGGGCCCTTTTCTGTTCTCTTTTGCTAGCAAGCAAAAACTTTCCTGTTTAAACAGCCCTTCAATTTTAACTGGTTGGGGTAGTGCAATGAATACACTGGTTCTAAATCTAATATATAAAAGTCAAAGTTTGTCTGTCTGTCTGTCTGTCTGTCTGTGTCAGGCAAAGACCTCATATGATTGGCTATGTCAGGTGAAGGCCTCATATGATTGCCTGCTTAAGAAGATCTTATGGAATCCTGGGGTTTGCAGTTTAGGGAGGCACCTTTAGAATTCTCAGCCAGAGAGCTCTTGGGCTTCAGTCAACTGTGCCTGTCTTGAATAGGCTGGTTGCTATGGAGATGAGGCCTAGTAGCAAGGAGGAAGGCAGTATAGTCCCTTGGGAACCCAACCTCTGTATGTTAATTTGGAATATAAATTGAACTGGGGAATATGGGGAAAGGTTACAGGTACTGGACGAGATCGTTTGGGAATTAGAGACACAGGATCTCAAATCTTTCTAACAAGTATGACCTGTAAGAAATAAAATCCTGTGCAGCACCGGGTGTGTACGCTAATATGTAATAGATGTGATGCTGTAATGCAGTGGTTCTCAACCTGTGGGTCCCCAGATGTTCGTGGACTTCAGCTCCCAGAAGCCCCAGCCACTATGGTCAATGCTCAGGGCTTCTGGGAGCTGAAGTCCATGAACATCTGGGGACCCACAGGTTGAGAACCACTGCTGTAATGCAGTTTAAAGAGGAAGATAATTGGATCGAATGTTTCTTAAGATCTCCTGGATTAAAGAGGTGGAGTGAATACCAGCATCCAGCCAATCCCAGCACAGAGAACTCTGTGAGGGAGGAAAATTCTTTTAAAAAGAGTTTTTATCTCTGACACCTGAGAGACAGATCACTGAGTGTCAATCAGGAAACAGATTGGTGGAAGAGTCAGTATCCTGTGAGGGGAATTACTGAGTATTGGGTGTTTGAGTGGATTTAGTCATAGGGTCTGACATAACTTAATTAGAATAGTATTTGGACCTAAGAACTGAAACCTAGAACATACATTATCTTGGTTATTAAATAAAGTTGGCTGTTTTGCACTCTGGACAGCATTATTTACCCTGAAGCTAGGCTGAGACATGCTTACCAAAAAGGACATAAAGCTAACACATACACGCATAGAGGTCACCTAAAGGCCCCAAATGCAAGGGGGGATTTTATAGGGGGACCAGAAGGCAGGGTGACAGTGACAGGTTTCCTGGAGCTGGGAACTGTGGGGACTAGCCTAGAAGTAAATCTGTGTGTTGCATATAGGTCTTAATTGTTTATAATTGTTTTAAATTAATGTTTTTAAGTGCATTGTTGTTTAATGTGTTTTTTTTATCACAGATTGTTTTAGCTGTTTTGCTTTTATGTACAGTGTAAGCCACCTTGGGTCCCATAAGAGAGAAGACCAGAAAATATATTAAATAAGACACAATGTCAATCAGATCCAATTTTTGTATATATATCATATTTGGAATTTTTATTATTTTGAAATGCTGAGGGAGGGAAGAAGGGAAAATGTCCTCTTGCCAAATCTGTTGTTAGTATCAATAAAATAGTATGTAGCAAATTAGACTTGAAAACACTAATCTGTTGTGTTAAACTTCATTAAACCTGTAAAACTTTGACCATTTACTCTTGCCTTTTAACTATTCCTCGTCAACGAAAGACAGTGTCTGGCAATGCAATCCTGTGCATGACTACTCAGAAATAAATCACACTGGCTTCTGTGGCATTTTCTCCCCAACAATATGTGCAAAGGATGAAACTGTGAGTCTGAGAAAACTGAATGGCTGTAGTGCAATCTTACATGTTTTCTCATATGTTAACCCTATGGGTATTCTTAGATAAATTGTATTTAAAACTTCTCAGTAGTAATAAAAAAAAATGAATTAAATTAAATTATTTGTTAACTGGAATTCAGAAATCTTTGCTAATCTTCTACAGATCACCTAGAGATCTTCTGATTAAGCCAGATAGCCCTTCTGCCCAACCATGGAACAGAGCCCTCAGCTATTACAGTAAGTGTCCTATGGTAGTCTCTGCTCTAGAATTTTGAGTTGTCTGTTCAACTGATTGATTTATGTGCATTAGTCATTCAAGAGGCAAATGGGAAGGGAAGGCTGTCAACTATCTGTGCCTTCTCTTTGAGATCATACTGGTATGGAGAGTGTGGAGTGGTGACAGTGAAACTGGCACTCTGACAGAAACCAGCTTTCAGTTGGCTTTAAGATCCCTCTATCTGCTTTGTACATCTGTTTCAGTTTATCTTACTTCACAGGCCTCTCAGTGATGGCCTATTGTGAAGAGCTCACAGAGAAATGTTGAGTTGGAGCAATTCCATGAACTCAAAGTACTGCCTGTAGAAAGATGACATCATTGCATACAACTTGTTTCCAACCATCCAGAAAGCTGGAAAATGCCATCAGAAATGCCATACTCAGAATCACACCTCTTAGCCTGAAAATTAATGTGGAAAAACCATTCAGTCCACTGAATCTATTCACAAATGTCTTCACTGCAGATTAGGATGTCTTTTCCAGCCATAATAACATGTCAGAAGACTTTGAATAGGGAGATGGTGAAATACAAAGAAGATCAGACAAAGTCCTTTCAGGGGTTTAATGCTTTTCCTATGATGTTGTTGTTGTTGTTGCTGCTGCTGCTTCTGCTGCTGCTGCTGCTGATGTGTGCCTTCAAGTCATTTCTGAGTTATGGTGACCCTAAGGTGAACCTATCAGAGTTTTCTGGGGGCTGAGTGGGTTTCCCAGTGGGTCACCCATTGAGTTTCCATGGCTGAGCAGGAAATCAAACCTTGGTCTCCAGGGTCATGCTCCAATGCTCAAACCACCACACCACATACCTAAGAGTAAGCCTGACTAAATTAAATGGGACTCATTTCTGCATAGACATGCATAGACTGGTGCTGATAGTGTTGAATATGTGATACTGGAGGCAGGCTAGACATGATATGTATCATGTTATTTCTTTTGGCAGTTTATTTTTTTTAAGGCTAAGTAGTTAGCAATGCAAGGAACGTAGCCCATTTAGGAACCATGACTAATAGAAGGCAGGCTTTAATCTTTTGCTACCCTACTGGTTTTGATCAAAACCTCCACCATCTAAGAGTTGTTCCCAATGGGTAGGAAAGCTTATAGTGGTGAAGTGAGAATTTTCATTCCACTGCAGATGGCAAGAGTGGGAATGACAGCTCAGTGGGAGCACTTTTTCTGCTCTCCTATAGTCCTGATCCACCACCTATTGGCTGTTTGTTTACTTAAAAAGCACTACCACAGTATCAGACTACATTATAAATGTCATGTCTTGACTTCATTGTTGGATAGGTTAACTGGTATTGATGCAAGGAAGAGTTGAACAACAGAACATGGAAAAGCTTTGAACTACAGCTGTCAGAAATATCCCAAACTGAATGATGGCCAGGAAACTCTGGGAGTTCTTGTCCAAAAAAGTTGTTTTTTTGAAATTGTGACCTGGCTGGTTACAGCTCCCCAGCCCTATCTTTGGTCAATTGGTGTATATACAAGTTGATACTAGTGGAAGAAAATACAGGGGTGAGTTGGAATTCCTCCTTCTGCCTACCCAGAACAATATGCATTTGTTGTTCTGCAAATCAACTCTGACTTAGGGTGACCCTATCACAGGGTTTTCTTGGGTAAGATTATTTCACAGGAGGTTTGCCCTTGATTTCCTCTAGGAAAAGAAAATGAGGTTTTGCCCAAGGTCATGCAGTGAGCTTCCATGGCTGAATGGAGACTCAGTCTGGTGTTCCAGAGCCCTAGTACAATAATCAAACCACTATACCATACTGGCTCAGTATTCATACACACATGAATATATAGAAATGATGCCACTTATTATTAAGGAAGTTATGCCATTTTCTTCTGCTCTAAAAAGGGACTTGGTCCAAGTTTTTTTTTTTAAGCATTAAAATAACCAGTCATTCAAAATTCAAAAGAGGAACCAACATTCTATTGCTTGTTCAAGGAGAAATGTCTCAAGTTGCTGGTAGAACACAGATAAAGAGAAGGATGGCCTAATCTCTATGGGCAAAGAGTTGGTGTTCCACATGCCATTGAGAACCTTTTTTATGCATTGCTACCAACCATGCTTCTGAAAGTACTGGGCAAAGTGCAAAAAAATTACTTGTTTGGACTACAGCCCCAAGAATCACCTAAGCAGCATGGCCACATAATCTAGACAAGTAACTTCTCCAAGCTCTAGTGTGGACATAGGAAAGAGTATACAGTAGCTGATCTTAAAGGAAAGACAGCTTTACACATATGTATTGTGAACTTATGTGGTATAGCAGTTTGAGCATTGGATTATGACTCAGGGTTAGAATTCTTGCTCAGTTATGGAAACCCACTATGTGACCTTAAGCAAGTCATACTCTCTGTCTCAGAGAGACAGAAGACAAAGGCAAAACCTTTTATAAACAACTCTTTTCAAGAAAACCCTGTGATAAGTTCAACTTAGGGTTGCCACAGGTCAGAAATGACTTGAAGGCACACAACATACTCATTATATACAAGTGCACATGGCTAATGAAACAGATAACTGGCAAGCATTGTACACATGAGCAGATAAGCTAGTAAAAATGTCTTGTGGACCTGTTTGCATGGCTACATGCATAACTCGCCCTCTTCTTTTGGCCCAGACAGCAAGTGCATTTGAATTAAACTCAGTGGATGGATGAACAAGGTAGTGGCAACATAATTCAGAATAGGTGCTTGCAGTTTCCATTTGGTTAAGAATTGCTCAGTGTTTTCCCCTTTCTTTCAGTGATTTGCTTTTATTAGCAGGAGTTCCGTTTAGCTTGCATGTCCCATGTGGTGCACACATGTGTCTCTTTCCTTTATCAGATATACTTGTGATGCCGAGCAAAGAGTTCTGTGATCTTTAGATTTGTGGTTTCTACCTTTGATTTATATGCCACTCCCTTGTTCCCACAAGAGAAGTGTCTCACTTGCGTATTTGATACCTCATAAGGTGATCTATACACACTCAGCAAAACCAAAAAAGAAGTAAGACAACCAAGTGTGTGAAAGTTAGATGGGAGGTTTTTTGTAACCTAGATAGTTCTCCTGAGAAAATTCAGCATATTTTGAGGACTGTGCTGGTTTTTTTTTTCCCAATTTCTTTTAGTTGCAATCACTGAACTAGGTTATTGTGTTTTTGACTGACCCAGAATGATATTGATGTTTTAAAGAGTTTGTCATTCAGTACCTTGAGCTTGAATCACACATTTCACTCACAAACATTATCACTCTCTAATTCAGGGATGGGAGGGTGATCTGCCTCTCTAGATATTGTTGCACTGAACTCAGAGCAGCCCTAACTAGCTTAGCCAGAAGTAAGTGATAATAGGAGCTATAGTCCAACAGTGACACAATTTGCCCACATCTTCTATAAGTGGCTTATGCTGTCAGTTCATGCCTTTAACAATTTATCTTTTGGATTATCTTCCATAATGATGTCCCACATACCAGAACATTGCCTCTTTGTCCATCTGTCTTATCCTGAGCTAGGTTGGTGGTTGTTGTTGTTATTGTGTGCCTCCAAGTTGTTTTCAACTTGTGGTGAACTGAAGGTGAACATATCATGGGGAGTATGTGACATGCCCAAGGTCACACAGTGGTTTTCCAAGGCCAAGCAGGTAACAGGAAAATAGAAAGAGAGGGAAGAGTGATAGACTATTGGAAGCCTGTAAACTTTCACAGGGAAAAAGCCCAGAAGAATTTTACAGTGAGTTGGGTATGCTTACCTAGGAGAAGAGAAGACTGAGAGGTGACACGATAGCCATTTTTAAATATCAGAAGGGATGTCATACAGAAGATGTATCCAGCTTCTTTTCTGCTCCTCCACGGACTAGAACATGAACCATTAAAGTTAAAGTACAAGAAAGGAGATTCTACCTAAACATTAGGATGAACTTCTATACTGTAAGAACTGTTTGACAGTGGAATAGACCTTTGTGGGTGGATGGGTGTGGGGGACTTCTTTGAAAGTCTTTGAACTCCCATGAAAGTAAAACTAAAATAACAACAAATAAAATAACTTTTCCTGTGTTTTCATGTCATCCAAAACCACCTAAGGTGGCTGCCTCCTGCCCAATAGTAAGGTCAGCCCTGATAACATGCAGCAGTAGCCATCGTGCCATTTTGGTACTTGAATTGGTTGGTATCCAGACCAACAGTAGCATTCCTGGGAGGCTACTGGAACTGCATACACCAAAAGCCAAAAGATGCTGATCATTAGTGATCATGTTAGGGCACTGGTGAGTGTCATACTTAAAGGAAAGAGATGCAATTTCTAGAAGTCTTGGAATGGTATTCTTCACTTGTGTTCCAGCATTTTAATGAAATTTATCATGAAAACAACCTGCATGGACTGTGCTGTTTCATGGGAATTTTACGTTTGGTTGACAACAAATATATTTTAACTGCATTTGTCACTTTGTTCTGTTATCTTTCCTTTTCCCTTGGTTTTGTCACTGTCATTAAGTCTGTAGTGATCTCTTGGTAAACTTTATTCTTTCTGGTTTGGCCCACATTATCACTAAATACATTACTAGAAAGTGAAAATTGACTTAACAGTGGTGTATCCTAGACTTCACTATTAGATCACAAGTTGTTAAGCTGTTAAATTTATATCTGACATTAGAAAAAAAAATAAGGCATACTCTACAATACTGAGAATAGAAGGGCCTCACCACGCATGTGACAATGCCAAGAACACATTGGCTGTGCTGGTCCTTGGTGAGTTTCCAGGAAAGAAGGAAACAATGGTAGTCAAGGGACACAAATACAGTATTAAACTGTGATATGTTGGGAAAAAATTGCTACTCCCCCATATCAGATAGTATGAGTGACACTGAGGTAAATGGACTGTAATAACAGGGAGAAAAAGGAGCGATGAAGGATGATGTGATTTTTGAACTGAAGGCTTGGCTTGAGAGAAATGTCGAATTTGTAAAATAATTAGAGCTGTCTAGGAAAGACTCAGTGGGACTTGTAAACTAACCCCTTGGCTTAACTTTCCTATTCCTAAAATATTATAGATTTTTATGTAATGCTGGGCCATTCTGTGGTTCCATTCAGAAGCCATAAAAACCATTTTACAGATTTCTGGGAGCGGGAATGAATTTCAGAGGTATGGACAGTATCATCATTGCTTTTCACAGCTTCTCTTGGCTAGCAGCAGCCCCTCTTTCCTTTACTAGAAAGCTCCAGAAATATGGTTCATCACAATATAGTGGTTTCTCTATGGCATTTTGGACAAAGTTAAAAGAAAAAAAATGTGACCAGTAGCCAATAGATATTGGCAGGATTGCCAGTGAATTTCATCTCTCCCCCAAATGTGCAAAAGAATGGCAGTTTTGTCCCAATTTCATCCTTTAATTGAAGTCCCCTCTAAGTAACTTGACCTAAAATTTGATTTTCCAATCTAGGCTTTATATATACATTGCTGCAAGTCTGGGCAACATATTTCCACATAGAAAGTCAGCGTGGTATAGTGGTTAGAATATTGAAGAACTTGGGTTCAGATCCTGCACTTGAACATGAAGCTTACTGGGTGACCTTGGGCCACTGCTGGTCGTGATTTCTCAGTCTAACCTAGCTTACAGCACTCTTAGAAGAATAAAAATGAGGGGCATTATCATGTATACTGTCTTGAGCTCTTTGCAAGAAAGGTGGAATATAAATGTAATAAATCACAGTGATGATTTTAATGGGGTTTGTTCCTTCTTTTCATCATTTAACAGTTTCAAGGCAGTTTATAACATCATTCCGACTATAACAGCTGAACTATACCTGAGAGGTCTTTTTGTTCCAGTTTGTTGTTGTTATTCTTGGTTTTGTGTGCCTTCAAGTTGTTTCTGAGTTATGGAGGCCCTAAGGCAAACTTCTTGCAATGATTTGTTCAGAGGGGGTTTGCCATTGCCTTCCTCTGAGGCTGAATGAGTGTGACTTGGCCAAGTGGGTTTTCTTGGCCAAGTGGGGCTTTTAATTTTGGTCTCCTGGAGTTCTAGTCCAACACTCAGGCTCTAGTTAGTTCACATTAAACTCTCCTTCTAATAATTCTTTACAAATGTTACAAATTGGTAAGAGGTCATGTAGAATGCTCATGCAGTGAAAAGGAATAGACCATACTAATGCTTGTTGTAGCTCAAAATAATACCTGAACTTAAGTTTCTTAAGTCTCCCCTATCACTATAGCTTCTAGCAATGTGTACTTTTCCTCAGTGCCCATTCTTTCTCCTACCTTTTCATCCCTTCAGAGGGTCAAACCTAGTAAAATGTGCTTTCCCTACATTTAACTGATTAACTTGTTTTCTGTCTACAATGGTATTTCCTCAGAGATATGTGCTTCAGCAATTAGACTTGCAAATTAAGCCTGTGCTTACCTTCCAATGACCAATCACAAGATCAAGCATCATTAATGAAAGATACATTGATGAAATCAAGTGCTATGACAAACATCTTTTACTACTTGGAAAACCATCTCTCCAAAAAATATGATAGAAGTACAGTATTGTCTAATTTGATGCACAGATACCTTTAATTGGGCTTGTTTTTTCCTCTCATTCCCAGATGATTGTGTTTCCAACCTTCTTCCTTGGCACCCCTTGGTTCTTTGGGTTGCTGCTTTCCACTGACTTCCTAGGTCCCAGTCCTTGTCCTCCACTCTCCTTCTTTTAAAAAGGCCTGCCAACTTTTGCTGCTCCTTTCTAGTAATGGAGCAGCCAATGACTCTTCTATTTGCCAGAGACTGGCTGAACTGTCCTTCTTTTGACATAAAGTACAGTCTAATCAATCACCATATACATTCTCTTATGGTATTGCAAAAGTGATTTTTCTAGAAATGCTTCAGTGCCTCAGGTTGGTAAGCATTTTACCCCACCACTTGTGTCTTTGGTTATGGCAAGCACTCTGCCCCACAGATAATGTAGAAGTAAGAATAGGAATGTTCTCAAGGCAGAAAACACCTGGTACAATTTCCCACAAGCACATTTTGTCTGGCTATTATCTTGCCTAACATGAACTGTGTGAAAAGGAAGAAGAAAAAGTAGGGCAATGCTTTGTTATGTATTTAATGAGTGCTTTTAAAACCAAAACTAAGAAAAGAAGGGCCATGATTATTCTATAAAACTGACCATTAAAAAGATCCACACTTTATTACTCTTTTCATGCAGTTTTCCATTGGTCTCTTTATTGCATAGTTCCCAGGATGTAAAATGTTCTTTACATAACCTTAGGGGGGAATTGTGAATCATTCTTAATGCTAGCTTTGCTAGCTAGAGAGATGCACAGATAAAGAGAAAGCCACTCAAGCTAGTATTATTAGACAACATTCTGTAATTTAGTTTGCGTGAAAGAAGTTATTCATTGGCATATTTATTTATTATTATTATTTATTTTTTATTTTATTAAAGCACTTCTGTGCCACATATGATATAAACAATTTAAAATGCTTCCAAACTAAAAGCAGAAATAATCTGGAAAAAAAAAAATTAAAACATATTTACCATAGAACAGTTAAAACCACTGTAAAAGCAACAGTCAAAACCACTTTAAAAGCTACAGCAATTTAAAGCTACACTCATATATTTTTTTTAAAAAAAATTAGTCTCTGAAGGCTTTAATAATAACCCATGTTTTGGCTTTGCTTCAGAAAGAAAGCAGTGTTAGCACCAGTCAGATCTTGTTGGGGAAGGCATTCCGCAGTTGGAGTGCCACGGTTGAGAAAGTCCTCTCATATGTCCCTGCACTTTGTATTGCCCTATTGGGGGACATGGAGGAAAGCCCCTCCTGTAGACCTCAATTCTTGGGCATATATATCTATCTATATCTATATAGGAAGAGTTCTCCTTCAGGCGTTGAAGCCCCAGGCTCTTTTCAATTCCACTTGGGCCTCCAAAGGCAAAGATGGATCTAGGAATATTCCTAAACTATGGACCTGCTCTAACAGGGAAAATGCAACCTCATCCACAGTAAGGTGCTTACTCAGTTCCTGGATTTGAAAACTACCAGTCCATAGATCTCCGTCTCATTGGGATTCAGTTCCAGTTTATTGGCCCTCGTCCAGCCCATTATAGCATCCAGGTACCTCCATAGCCTCAGTTGACTGTGATGAGAAAGAGACATAGAGCTGGGTATCCTCAGCGTGCTGATGACATCTTCCCCCCAAACCCCTTATGAATTGTGTGAGTGGTTTTATATAGATGTTGAACAGCATGTAGGACAAGATGGTGCCCTGTGGCACCTTATAGTTTAATTATCATGGAGCTGAACAGAAATCCCTTTATGCTAATCTTTGGAGCCAACCATGCAGGTAGGAGTAGAACCATTGTATCACAGTGTCTCCTACTCCCATCCAGCAGAGGAGGTCCAGTAAGATACCATAAACAAAGATAACAAAAGCTATCTAGAAAGATACCAAAGTAGTACTCTCTACCTCTTTCATCTGAAATAGGTTGGCAGTCAGACTAACTAAGGCTGATTCAGGGCTGTGCCCTGGCCTGAAACCAGACAGAAATGGGTCCAGATAATCCATTTCTTTCCAAGAATGTCAAAGTTATCCAGCCAGCACACACCCAAGCACCATGCCCCAAAAGGCGATATTAGCAATGGGGTGGTAGTTGTCACAGGCTTCTCAGTCCAGAAAGTTTCTTTTCAGGAGAAGGCATACCATTGCCCTGCTTTGAGGCAGCAGGTGCTGACCTCTATGTATTTATACATAGATCAAGGCTGGAATCCTACCTGGGAGTGAATCCCATGGGCATAACTATGGAGTAGACCTGCATAGGATTGCACTGTAAGAAACCATGAAGTGAGTGATCTGGCTAAAACCACACATCAAACCAGAGAAAGCATCCTTAGCATTAGCTTTTTGACTATAATAGTAGAGAGTCTGTGCACTTTTTTCATCCCAGACACCCTTGCTACATGATCAGAACTTGGAAAATTACATATAAAATCAGATTTTCTGTGTAAAGGTTCCTAAGCCCAACAGTAATCTGTTATCATTAGTGTTACAGTAACTCATTATGTTATTCATTACATTGGCTGTCTTTTTGGTTACTTTTTGTTACTTAAAAAAGAAAATCTCCTTAGTATGAACCTCATAAGATTTTGCTCATTAAGAACACATTAAAAAATAAGGAGAAATCAAGATAAGGAGAGCTCTTTTTTTCACATGTGGCAGACTTCTAAAAAGGCAAAAAGCTATTGGTCTAAGATTTATGTGTTAATGAAAATATTTTTAGAAGTAGATTTTGTAATGTCTCCAGAAATACTTTTGTTGGGTATTATGGACAAGGGTTTGATCATAAATATGGACTTCATTATAGGATAACAGCTGCAAGATAGTTGTTTGCACAAACCTGGAAATGAGCTGAAAAGCTGGCAATAGGATATTGGATTGTTAAAGCTGCTGAACTGTTCCAAATGCCCAAGTTAATGTGGGTTTTAAAAGATGAATCAACTGAAGATTTCTTGAGAGATTGGAAATGATTTATGGACTTCTTGAGTAACAAGAGTCCAAATGATGCAATACTTTGTGGCTATTAGTAGTTTTGCTTAGCTGGATCAATAATAGTAGAGTAATATTATCCTCTTTTCATTTCCATTTTTCATTACAGGTTGGTGGGAGGGGATCACAGCCCTTTTGTTTTGTATTACATTATTATATTATATTATATTATATTATATTATATTATATTATATTATATTGTTATGTGTTATTATAGTGTTTAAAGTAGGGCAATGCTTTAGTGAGGTTTTTTTAGTTTAATTTTATTTAGTGTGTTAACTTCAGTTTATGTCTAGAAATG
The DNA here is from genome assembly GCA_948472985.1 of Iguana delicatissima. Classification (NCBI taxonomy): domain Eukaryota; kingdom Metazoa; phylum Chordata; class Lepidosauria; order Squamata; family Iguanidae; genus Iguana; species Iguana delicatissima. The sequence continues at coordinate 1,040,017 of CAOKZL010000308.1, forward strand.
TTTGTTGGGGCATATCTAATTTGGTGTAAAAACTGATAAACATATAAAATAGCAACAAGAAAATGTGACTTATTGTAGCAAAGAAAGCAGCATCATTCCCATTTGTTACTTTTGAAACGTAACTTGGTTACACCTCATTTCCAAGCACAGTAACATGTTACTATTAATCATGCCACTTGTAACTTCTTATTTCCAGACTCTGTGCAAGATACAAACACAAGCATGATTGTGTTTGTCCTATGTCCACGTGGATACAATTGTGATAAATTTATTTTGGAACCCAAAATCAAGATTACAGATGGTATATATTTCTGTTGGAATTCTTAGCATCAAGCAGGGTATCTCTCAGCAGAGACTATAACTGACCATAACTTCATGACCCCTCACTCTTTTAAGTTTTCTTGTGAGCTTCAAATAACCAGAGTGACTGGGTTATGCATGTGGACACTGCATTTTGTGCAATACTTACTGTATACTTTCTAGTCTTTGTTCATTGCTCTCACAAACATTCCTGTTCATACTCAGACAGATCCATTCCTCACATATATCATTCACGTAGCACTCTCCCTCACGTATCATTCACACCATCAGTTCAACTGCTGAATAGCATTGTGATAGTGTTGCTTCCTCCTTTTTCTACACCATTCTCATTAATAGCTTCATCTGAGTCAAGCCAAGTGTGCTGACAGTTCTGAGAAGGTGGAATGTTATTAAACATTCTATAGCACCTCAGCAACTGAATCAATTGAGAGAGATCTGATATCAACACGTGGAAGTCAAATGTGTTATAGCTAGTAGTCAGTAATAAACAATCCAAAGTTTTTCGCCTGTGTTTACCTGAAAAATTGTTAGGAAAGTATCAGTTGTATCTAATTTAGAAGATAAAGAGATTCCTCTTTCTACAACCATGTATTCCCTTATCAGTTATCAGAAGCATCCTTAATTTTGTGAATAGAAATAATTGCACAGGATCTCAAAAATCATCTCACATAAGTTTCACTACTACTTCTGGGTCATGGCAGCTAGGAAGTGTGAAAACACTGCAACATTGAGTTGCAGATTTTCCTTATTGATTTTAATGCTAAACTCTGGCAAGCTCTGGGTAAGTCCAAATTAAAATAAGTAATAAAGATTTTCTGCCTCAGATGTCAGAGTGATTAAGATACCTAGGGTTATCACAAAAGAATAATATCCAGTGACTGATAATCCATGTCAGGTCCTAAAGCAGTCATTGAACAATGTGCACCCTGATCTGAAAAACAGAACAAAACAAAAACAGAGACTAATTGTTGATGCCTCTTTAGAACAAAAGGCCATAAGTAGGTCTAAGTCCAAGGTAATCTAGCAAAAGCAACAGGGATGCAACTATTTCTGAGTCTAGGTGGGTACTTACTACATAATTCATATTTCCCACCGCAGCTATCAGTTGTGTGTTTCCCCACCAGTAACTTATTGATCAGGCTAACTTTTCATATTTTGAATGGTATGATTTCTTAGTCTTTTCCTGAAGGAGATGTAAAATCTAAAACGAATCTTTTTCCTGCTGTTTTGAGCATACAGTGGAATTTGATCTGTCCTTCTTGTTAACTGCCACCAAGTGGACTTTGCTTACAGAGACCCTATGGATGAAAACCCTGCAAGTCACCCTATTGTCAACCTCCCTACGCAGGTCTTGCTGATTCTGGGATGTGTCTTCCTTGATTGAGTCCACTCGTATGAACAGTGCTCTTCTTCATTTCCTATTGCCTTTTTCCTTTTCAAGCATTGTTGTCTTTCCTAATGATTCATGTCTTCTCATGATATGGCTAAAGTATGACCATCTCAGTTTAGTCATCTTGGCTTCTAGGGAGAGTTCGGGCTTGATTTGCTCTAGGACCCATTTGTTTGTCTTTTTTGCAGTCCAGGGTATCCATAGAATTCTTCCCCAGCATCACTATCTATAATTGACTAAACTCAGAATTAATGGAACAGTAATTCATTTGTTAGGAGCTATTTTGGTTGTGGCATGATGCAGTGGCAGCAAATTTTAAAAAAAGGAAAATAATAAAGGATGGCCTTCAGAACCATGGGAATGTTTCTTTGTTCATTTGTATTGACAAGTTGTTAAGGAAGCTTCAGGATTAAAATATACTTACCTCTAATTGGTTAAAAAGCAAGTGCCTGATCAGATCAACACACTTCAGCTCGTGAAGAGATTATTACAAATTTAAAACACTAGGATTTCCCTTCTGAATTGTGAAGAATTCTATACTGGGTCTTGAACATGTGATTTAATAAATTATACATATACCTTTGCTTTGCCCAGATAATTTATTTCATTTCTGTAATTTGATTGTTAGCAATTATTATTCACTGAAAAAATTAATAAAAATTGTCTTTACTGGAAACTACAAAATCATTCTGATTTGCATGGTTGGAAGTATGTCGCTACTCATCTTCAAGTCTGCAATACATCTAACAATTGTGCTTGCCTGCAACATTTGCACTTATCTGTTCCAGAAGTAGTTTTTTGATTATGTTTCTGTATTTCCAGAAGATAGTTCAACCTGTTGTTGAAATCCACAAAACCAATTTGGCCTGTGAATGTGGTGGGAAACAAAACAAAACAAAAACAAAGATATGTTGAGAAGAAAACAAAAAAACAAAGATATGTAAAGAGGACAATGACAGCTTTATAATACCAGTTCCCAACTCTCTGAAAATGATAAGCAATTGTCTGCTAATCTTGTGACTGGTACTCTGTGCCAAGGCAATCATATGAATGCTGATGTCACATGCACAGCTTAATGTGGCTTGCCCCTCCCTTTTTTTGCTCATCTCTGTAGGCATTTTTAAAACATAGTGAACTGAAGTGTGTTTATTTCATAGAGTAGCAGCCTTTGCCCAGCATACCTCAGACACTCACAATGCTGAAGTTAACACTAATCTGGCTCATGTGCTCAAAGTGCTCTCTCATTTGCTTGCCAGTAGATGCCATGAAACAGCTTCGTTCAGCCTTTTTTGAAAATCCAGGGTGTAGTATGGCACAGCACAGTGGTGAAGTTTGGAGTGCATGGAGAGCAGGGTGGGCAAGGGGCTATGGTGTGTGGGGGCATGGCTACGAGCTGGGATGCACCAAAAAAGATTGCTGCCTGGGGCGTACTGCCCTCATCGGCCCCTTGTCTCTACATGACTGGCACAGCATATTTCCAGTATATCTCAGGACCTCCTTGGATGACACCTTCAGACATTTTCTCAGATGTTCCACAAAAGACCAGACAATTGTGAAGAATAAAGACTGGAAGGTGTGGGGGACTCCACCCATACGTTGTTGTTGTTTGTTAACAGCTGACCTAGACCTGATGGTGACTGTATAAATGAAAGACTTCCATGAGTCCCTGTCATCAACTACCCTACTCAGGTCTTTCAAACTGAGGGCTGTGGTTCTCTTGACTGAGTCAATTCACCTGTAATGTGGTCTTCCTCTTTTCCCATTACCTTCCACTTTACCAAGCATGACTGCCCAAAATAATGTGTCCAATGTACAACAGCCTCAGTTTATCATCTTCACTGCTAGTCCATATATATGAAGGCACAGGGGGGAAAAGTCATCCATCCATCTTTCTCTATCTCTAGTGCCAAAAGCCACCCCATCCCCAAATCTTGTGCCCCTTCTTTTTCTTCCCTTCCAGCTGCTAGATGGGAGGTAGCAGAGGCATATAAGGAGGATAATGAAGGCAGTTTTTCCTCCCTTCATCCTCTTTGTTGCTATATTGTGCTAACTAATAGCACATATGAGATCTAGTGCACTGTTGTGATTTGACTGTTGGACTAGGACTTTGGGAAACTGTGATTGGAATCTCTGCTCAGCCACAGAAACCCACAGAGTGACTTTGGGCTAATCACATTTTCTCAGTCTCAGAAGAAGATAATAGCAACCCTCCCTCTGAGCAAATCTTGCCAAGAAAACCACATGATAGGTTTGAAGGCATCCAACAAGTAGGACAGCTACAGAAGCAGCAGCAGCAACATTTTTAGGCACAAAAGATTATGGATGATGTAGTTCTTCCAAGGGCACCTGAAACTGCATTTACAAGCTACCAAGAAGTTCCCCATTCTCTTTTAATGGGCATTTTGCATAAAATTGCTACATCAGTGAATTGCTATTGAGTGAAAATTTCAATAACCATATATACTGAGCAGTTTTTTCTCTCCCAAGACATCAGCAATTCCTATAGTTCACTCAATCTCCACGGCATTGCCATCCCCCCACCCAAAGTTTATAGCAGGAGTGGGAGTCCTATTGCCTTTCAGATGTTGTAGGAATGTAGTTCCTAGCAGCCCTAGCTAGCATGCCATACCTTACACCTCCCTTCTGTGAATGTGCTATTTTTATACTTGAACACATTTATGGCTGGAAAACATGGTCAAAGGCACACTGGCCAGAAGAGGGCCAGGTCAGGCTGATTTTACACATGGTCAGGTCATAAGTTCAGAGAGGATTAGGCAGGAAAACCTGATGCTAATGGGTTTGTGATAATCCTTTCAAGACCTCAGGCTATGTGCACATCCGAATACAATAGAAGGCAAAACTGCCCAGGTGAAGCAATCAGGGACCCTACTGTAATCCTACCCTGTGGAAATGCTCATAGACCCTTGTCCAACCAGACATTAAGAGGTTGTCATGATTCCCATCAATGTTTTGTCACCTGGAGTTAAGGCAGTCAGTCAAGAAAACCATGTGATAGGGTCACCATGGGAGAGAGTTGACTTGCAGGCATAGCAACAACAGAAGATGGCATGTTTGAACATGCCCCCAACTGTTAAAAAATATATACCTGCAAGGAGAAAGTTAGCACAGCAGAGGGAAGCATAGGTCAAAGTATCTCCTGTAGACACCCTACTTTTCCATGTACAAGAAGGTTATTTTATACAATGGCACATTTGGATCTGTTAGTCCCCACCTGAAGGCTGAAGTAGTACATCTGCATTGTACCCCACTGAACAAGACCAAAGTGTTTCCCCTCTCCTTTTGATATATAAAATATGCATCTAATAGTTGTTTAATATTTTAAACATATAATGCCTGGATTGATTGACAATACATTGACAATTTCTTCTCATTTTCAACTAGAAGAGTTTCTCTCTGCATATCAATGCTAGCGCGAATCAGCATGAATAATTGTTAAGCCATTAGCAAAGACTAAGAATGCCAGTTATCCTAATATTAAGCCTTCTGCTGCTCTCCCTGGAATTGTTTGACTTGATTGCATCCCTGTTACATTGACAATCTGTTTTCTGTTATCAGCAGATAGGCTGACAGCCATTTAAATTTTCATTTAGAAAAATCCAAGAGCACTTGCATCTTTCCTCCCCGAAGGATGAGTCACCAAAACCAATGATTTACACAGAACAATGATGAATAAAAGGGTGAGGTGGAGTACTGAGTCTCCTCGACTGAAAAGGCAGCTCAGTACAGGACTGGGCCACTGGTTTGTGGGAAGTAACCTCAGAGAGGCTATCTTTTCTCTTTATGTAGGGACAATCCAATCTGTTCTCTCGCTCTCTCTTTTCTCTCTCATTTTTGTTTCAGGAGGCAATACTTCACAGTTAGGGGATATGATATTGTGTACGACTTAAATAATAAGCATGAGTGAGACTCTAGGCTAGTCCCCCTTCACTCCCCCCCCACCAGTCTTTGAGCTGATCAAAGGCTGTCCCAGAGAGGAGGTGCAGGTTTGTTCTCTGCTGCCCCAAAGGGTAGAATCAGGTCTAATAGTTTTAAGTTATAGGAGGGTAGATTTCAATTGAAAATTAGAAGGAACGTCTCGGCAGTAAGAGCAGTTCAGCAATGGAACCAATTGCCTAGAGAGGTGTTGGGGTCTCCTTCTCTGGATGTCTTCAAAAAGAAACTGGCCAGCTACTGGCTGGGGATGCTGTAGCTGGAGATCCTGCACTGAATAGGGGATTGGATTCAATGGTTCATGAGGCAACTTCCAGCTCTATGATTCTATGATCTTAAATATATGTTGACTGCCTGATCTGTTTTACCAGGCTTGAGGGCTCTGGCCAAGGTGCCGTTCCATGCCCCTACTCTGTGTGGTGCCATGTTTGGTTTGTGAGCATCACAAAGGTATGTTTAACTGCATTGGGTTGGGGGGCAGCTTTCTGCCCCAGGACCCTCTGAGGACTGCTTCCCTCTCTCAAAATGCTTCCCTCTCTTGAACCACAGCTGTAACCCTGTCCTTTCCTTACTTGCCGCATTCTCCTTACTTGCTTCTTGATCTCCACTGCTTGCATCTTCTATCTTCCCTTGCCTGCTTGTCTCACCTTGTAACACCACTCCCCTTGTACCTTTGCTCTCTCTCTCGTTCCTTTATCCACCTCTCTCACAGCACCTCTCATCTTCCGTTCACCCAACCTTGGCCATGCCTCCCTCCCTTGCTTCTTGCACTCTACCAGTTGCATCTTTCATCCTCACTCCCCTGCTTTTACTTCCCTTTTCTCTCAACTGGTGCTGCTATGTCTCTCTTCTCTTATACCTTGCATACTTCTTATGCACTTCCTGCTCATTTTCTCTTCCCCTTGCTTTCTTCACCTTGCCCCTGCCTTCACCTTTCCACTGCTGGCATCCCTTACAGCCACATATACACCCCAAACCCACCCTCTCTCCCTTCCTCCCTTCTTTCCCCTTCTTGCTTCACTTTATGCTGCTGACTGCCTGCTCCTCAAAGAAGCAGCAGCTGCACAAAGCTTTGAGAAAGTTTTAAACAGAGGAGATAAGCAGACTGGTGACAACACTGATGCCTCTGCTGTTGGAACAGAAAGAGCAGGAAGACTGGAATAGAAAGCAAGGTATGATGAGGTGGCAGCATGGCAGCTGGTGGTGGGAAGAAGTAAGGTGGGGTAGAGAGAAATTAGCAAATAATGAAAATGATTCTTTTCCTCCAAAACCAGGCAGTGGAAGAACCCTAACTGACACTCACAAAATGCAATTTGATTTTTGTTTCTGGCCATTAAATAAAAATGTATAATATTTCTATATCAACAAATTCATGAAAAACAACAGCATCCAGAGAACCTTAAGTACTAATCAATGTATTTCAGCTTTTACCCTGCTTTGTAGCATCCATCTTCCTTCATCTTCTTTCATTCCAATGGCTCCATTGCTTTCTGTGAAGTCTTTGCAAAAGAGGCTTCAACTAAACTTTCCTTCAAAAACTAGCCCCTTTTTTCTAGAATTGTAATACTGACTAAGGCAACTGAGAGAGAAAAGATAACAAATGTCCATCACAGATGCGAGACTTCACTTATCGGCTAAACACACTTAAAGGCACATTTGTTTCTTGCAAAACCACTGGACAGAATAGTGACTGCACATTTTGTCTCATAACTCTGGTCCTACAAAGAAAAAGACTTCCCTTTTTTGAAAATGAAAACTTAGAATTCAGGCCTGTTGCTCATATAAACAGACACTTAGTCACATGCCCTCAAATGGGGTGAAACCTGGCTAAACCAGAGGATATGGAAATCCTATCTACAATATAAAAGACAAAGTTTGTATGTTTGTTTGCCTGTATCAGGTGAAGACTTCATAGATTGACTGTGTCAGACAAATGATATGATTGGCTGTGCGAGGCGAAGACCTCATATGATTGGCTGCCTGAGAAGATTCTATGGAATCCTGGGGTTTGCAGTTTTGGGAGGGGCCTTTAGAATTCTCAGCCAGAGAGCTCTTGGGTCTGGCCAGTTGCTATGGAGATGAGGCCTAGCAGCAAGGAGGAGGGCAGTGTATTCCCTCAGGAACCCAACCTCTGTATGTTAATAACTCTGAATGCAGATTGGATTGGGGAATATGAGGAAAAGTTACAGGTACTGGATAAGACAGTTAGGAGAATTAGAGACACAGTATCTCAAATCTTTCTAACAAGTATTACCTATGAGAAAATAAAATCCCAGGCAACACTGGGTATATACACTAGTTTACAATAAAAAGGTGCATTGGCTTTTCTTGCCAAAGTCCTGCAGCCAGTTGTGTAGGGATGGGGGGCAGGAGGGGCAGTTCACACTGGGTGGCAATGTTTTGGGGACATTCCGGCCCATAGCCACAGCCCCGTGCACCCTGGCCATGCCCTCACACACCCTGGCCATGCCCCACACACCAAAGCCATGCCTCCATGCACAGTGGCCATGCCCCTTACACTGTAGCCTCGCCCCCTTCCACCCCCTTCCACACACTCCAAGCTCCACTACTTCCTGCAGCTTGCTTTCTGAGTCCTTTGGCAGATGAGAAAGAAAATTCTTTTACTGAAATCAGTTTTTGCAAGGATCATATGAACTGTAGTTGTATGAGTTTTAGATAGTTCGTGGAACAAAAAATAATAGCTTCATTTACTGATGCAGCTATGCCTTTCATAGGTGCCACTGCAATACAATAGCGGTCTGATTGGCTGCCTTGATGGGTCTGAGCTCATGAGAAAGTAAGCCCTCCACTTGTTAGAGAAAGGACTCTAGACCAAGACAGAAGTTGTATCTTGGGGGTGTATCTTGCATCTCTGCTCTTTGTACAAAAGCCAATTGCATTAGCAGTTTAATTTTACTTCAGCAATAGTGATGACACAGTTTATCCCTTGACACCTGATGGCAGCAGGCTAGTCCAGGGGATGTAGGACAGGCTATGTGGCATATAGCTTTGTCTCCCAACAGTTCTTCCTTGCTGCCACTTCTCAGTATCTGCCCCCAAAGAGGCTGCCTTACTCACTCTGCCCTTTGCCTAATGATACATCCAACCCTGGAAAGGAAAGGTGTCATATCCAGGCCCAGGAAAGGATGTGGGCAAGAGAAACCCATAATCATAAAAAGAAATCCAGAGGCTTGGGTTTGTACTATCTAGAACCAGCCTTATCCATTATTGTCATATATGCTGTACAGCAGCAAAGAGGAGGAGAGTAGGATGTGGTAGTTGAATATGCTGATGCATTCCTCTGTGAAATTTAAGCACAGGGGTCAGGTAGAGTTGGGATTGTGATTGCTGCACTAGCTCTGAGGAGAGCAGTTCAAAATATATTAACAGTATTTTGCTGTTCAAATATTTCCTAACCCATTTTACCTTGATAAAAAGCAAACAAACTAAGCCTATAAAGTATGCAAGTCTTTCTCATGGGCAGACTCAGCTAGACAAACTGAGACATGTTAAAGATGTACCAGCAATGTTTTACACTGTTAAAATGAAACCATATTTGCAAGAGTTGAAACAATAGAAGAGACAACATATGAAGCATTGATCAGGCCCCACCCTCAACTGATGTTTCTATGTTGAAGCTAGAGTTCAAAAGTGTTGTTATTGTTGTACAGTGTGCCCTCAAGTCATTTCTGACTTATTACATTCATTTCATTAATTGCACTCATTTCTTTGAATAATGCTACCATGCAGCTTCTTACTTTCATTCTCAGATTGGTGGCTTGAATAAACCACTGTAGAGCTAATAATTATGCTGTTGTTGTGTTCCTTTAAGTTGTTTCTGACTTATAATGAACCTAAGCCAATCCTATTGTGGGGTTTTCTGTGTGTGAGGTGCCCAAGGCCACTAAGTGGGTTTCCATGGCTGAGTAGGGAACCAAACTCTTGTCTGCAGGGTTGTAATCTAATATTCATACCACTACACTGTGCTGGCTCTTAACAATTATTCATAATCAATTCATTTTTGCAATAGTAAAGGCATGACTACGTTACATTACAATCATAATATAGTGAGGAACAATGTCCCTCCTTTTGCAGTAAATAGAACAGTTATTTTAGTTCCTTTTATAGTTATAGGTGGTGTCGTCACTAGTCCCATGTGAAATGTCAGCCTTGTCCCTAGGCATGTGAGAGCCATAAAAAGACATAACTTGATATCAAACTAGATGTAATCACAGTGGCCATGCATTGTCCTTCACAGAGGATAGTTTTATTTGAAGGGTTATCAGAGAGGAGTATTTGAAAGCTTGTCAAATCCAAGTCTAAATTAAAATCATACGAAAGGGAAAGTGGGGATCTTGAAGTTGCTCACCATCATTTCCTGTAACTTTCTAGAGCCCAAGTATGGTGTTGGGGCTGTTGCAAGGAGATGAAACTTGGCCTCCACCCTCCATACTGTAGCCTCCTCCTTGCCCCCAACCTTGCTACTCCAACTACCTTTCAGATTCCAAGTCTGAAATAATCTTTTTCACCATTTGCTTTATATTTGTTTTGATGCTGGTGGTTTGGTTAATGCTTCTTTTTAAGGCTGTTTTAATTTGTATGTATTTTATCAGAAATGTTGGTGGTAGTCTCCTTGATGACACTTGCTATGGAAAGGTATGATAGAAACGTTTTCAGTAAGGGACATGCATATAGATTAGCAAACACACAGGTGCCCCCAACACTAATTAAATCCTCTTTTCTCCTCATAGAGAAATGGATCCTTTATAGCCTGGAGCCCCCTACTGCTCAAAGGAAGTGTTAAACTATTTGTAAAATATATGGAAAAAACACAGGAAAGAAGATATGCCCATCTCCACTTTTCCTTCTCCATGGAGAAAAAAGCCTGTGTGATGTTAAATGTTGTTATAGTAAACAGGAACTATGATACCTCTTTAACTGGCATAGTTCTGTCTTATGGGATCCTGAGATTTGTAGTATCATAATGTATTAACATTTTCCTGCCAGAAAATTCTAATGCTATAGTTCACGGAAGTGGATTAAAGAATTCTAAGTACCTCCTTCAAATACAAGTTCTGTAGGATGGAGCCAAGGCACCTAAAAAAGCATCAAACTACTGTTCAGTGTGGCTACACCCCTAGATTGTATCCATATACAAAAATGTTAGTTTTATATCACTTTAACTGTTGTGACCCCATCCTACAGATACCTGGAATTTTTTATCTGGAAAGAGACTCAGAATTCCTGTCTCTAGTGTTCTAGTGCTATAGTTCAAAGGAATGTACTGCATCTCTTCATCAAATAACTCAAAGTAACTCACCAAATAGAAATTCCAGGATCATTTCAGGTGAACTATAAACAATATCAAAATGCCTAAAAAGTAGACACAATGTAGATACAGTCCTTATTAAAAAGTAGATCCAGTCCTGTATTAAAACCTATCACTCACTGTAACGATGCAGGAGGATTGGTCCAGGGCCATTTTGCTGACCTGAGACAAAGCCCCAAATGCTCAAAGTCAGGCTGTATGTGTGGTAGCCAGTTCTCCTGGTGAGGACTATTATTTTGATACCAGAAATAGGCACCACACATAGGGTTGTCAGAATGAAATAAGAAGAACAGTGTCCCTAAAGTGTAGCCACCAACTTTAAATACTAGTAAGCGTGATAAGGGAGTATGTTAACACAATATAATCCATATAATACAGAACAGTATACATGCAACATGTAGAACACAAAATGAAGTCCATAGAGCAAATGAACACTGAAAAAATCCAAAGGAGTGGTCGAAGGAATACCAAGTAAAAATGTTCCACTGGAATATCAGGAGCAAATGACAAACTGGCAAGTTTTCTAATATCACCACAGCAGGCACAGATCAAAGTTTTCGCATGAGTATACAACAATCCATATAGAGATGCAGACCGTGACAGCTGAAGTGATATAAAACTAAGAAGACTAACTTAGTAGAAAACTAATATTACTGTACGTAGGTACAATCCAGGGGTGTATCAGCACTGAATAGTTAAAGGTACAGGAGCCCTCTCCAATTTTCAGTCTGGCAACACTAACCACCTTGTTTTCCTAGAAGTAAAAAGGTATCAGAAAGGAATAGGCATCAAAAAGAACAGCTTCCTGCTGTATCATTATATCTATTATCTGCTGCCCAAGGCAGGCAGCTCACTCTGCCTAATGGTAGGGCTGGCTCTGTGATGCATCCAGTGCTTCTCTATCCTACCTCACAGGGTTGTGGGGAAGATAAAAGGAAGAGGAGACAATTACACATGTTGCCCTGAGGTCCTTGGAAGAAAAGCAGAATCAACAGTAAAGTCTTACTAAGATTAAGATCAAATGGCACCAAAAAATCTATGGAACTGGCAGGCTTTTCCTGCTCACAGGAATCCTCCTTTGTCCAAGTAAAAAACTGGAAGTATTCTCTACAGCACGAGGGCAGACTCTCACACTGTGCGTGGCAGAGTGAACTGTAAGCCTAGCCAGTGACACATCATTGGTTATGTTCACTATAGCCCTTATCTGAATTAGGAGCAGATGTGGCAGATTATTTCCAGAATCATTATGACTTCCATTCTCAGATTCTCAGGTTACAACAGTGAGCATTTCCCCTGCTGTAGATGAGTCATCCAAGTAAGCTGACATTTGCTGCAGAGACAGTATTGAAGTCATTGTCTGTCTGTGGTCGTTTCTATCAGCTCATAGGCAAATGTCAGAAGAGCAGTAATTTCTGCATGTACAGCAGAATGAAGGGGTGATTGTACCTTGCAGGCTAATGAGTGAGTTTATGTAGCTATGAGCTCAGTTCATCATATGCCCAAAGCCAATGAGAAAGTTTGTGAGTATGGTCAAAACGTAGAGGCAGTCAACACATGGCTCATGTCTACTGGTATGAAACAAGGTCCACATATTACAGATCTTCTGCATATACCTGTGAATGAGACCCTACATTGTGTCTATGTAATATAAATCTATACTCATGTTGATATACAGTGTGTTAAATCACCCTCCTGCTCAATACTAATATTGTGGAACTGATTGTGTATCTGCCAAAGTGCCTCTTTATTCTCCCATTGTGTATTGGGAAAATGTACTGTGCCTGTTTCTACAATCCAAGTGAATGTTGTGTGTTATTGAAAGCACTGAAGGAACAGTTATGCACCATCCAAGAATGAACAGCTGCATGTCTGGAATCCTACTTGTTAGTCCCAACTACCACTCTATTCTGCTTTGGTCAGAGCCCACCTGGAATACTGGCTCCAGTTCTGGGCACCACAATTCAGGAAGAATATTGACAAGCTGGAATGTGTCCACAGGAGGACAACCAAAATGGTAGAAAGCATGGAAACCATGCCTGATGAGGAGCAGCTTAAGGAACTGGTATGTTTAGCCTGGAGAGGAGAAGTTTACATGATAGCTATGTTTAAATATTTGAAGAGATGTTACATGGAGGATGGAGCAAGCCTATTTTCTGCTGCTCCAGACATTAGGGCCATTTCCACACTACACTGTTCTAGTGGTATTATTTCACTTTCAATATCCTATGGAATTGTGGGGTTTGTAGTTTAGGGAGGGGCATTTAGAATTCTCAGCCAGAGAGCTCTTTGGCTTCAGTAAACTCCAACCCCAGAATTCCACAGGATGTTGAAAGTGGAATAATAGCACTGTAACACTGAAGTGTGGAAATGGCCTAGGACATGGAGCAATAGCTTCAAACTTCAGAAAAAGAGATTTCATCTAAACGGTAGGAAGAACTTCTTGACAATAAGAGCAGTTTGATGGCGGAATATGCTGCCTCGGAGTTTGGTGGAATCTTGCTCTTTGGAGGTTTTTAAGCAGAGGCTGGATGGCCACCAGGGAGCTCTGGTGCTGCAGTGGTTAAACGCTGGTACTGCAGTCACAAGGTTGTGAGTTTGATCCTGCTGGGCTCCAGGTTGACTCAGCCTTCCATCCTTCCGCAGGCTGGTAAAATGATACCCAGCTTGTTGGGTGCAATTAGCTAACATATTGTAAACCGCTTAGAGACCACTTAGCTGATAAGTGGTATAGAAATACACATGCTATTGCTATTGCTATCTGTTAGGAATACTTTGATTGTGTATTCCTACATGGCAGGGGGTTGGACTCAATGACTCTTGTGGTCTGTTCCAGCGTAACTGCCCATTATTTCCATTGCCATTACAGATCTTTATTGCCCATACAAGTGTAACCCACTTGCAAATGTTTTATCTTACAATAGATGTAGCTTTCAATAATAAATTTTTAAGAACTCCATTTCCTCCCCAATATTCCCCTCAGTGCTGTGAGAAACATTGCAAAGCTAAGAGAGAACAGGGATACCTGAAGAGGGGTTGTTGTTGGGTTGGCAGATGGCCTCATTGTCCCTGCTAATGAAAAAGCCCTTCAGCTTTGACTATCCAAGTTCTGGTCTCACTGTAACCCTGGAGAACCATGGGCTTTTTTCTCAATGAGCATAAATGAATCTGCAGCTTTGGAAGTGGGGAATAGGATTGTTCTTACTTCCCATTTCTGAAGCTGGAGGCTTTTTTGAGAATGGGCCATAGGATCCTTCTTACTCTCCATTAATGAAGCTTCAAAGGCTTTAGAAGGAAGGTTTCTTCTTCCTCAAGCCCATTGCCTAACATATTTGCTGTTCCCTCTGAGAAACATGCCCTGTGCTCTGGGGGCGAGTCTTGTCTCCTGCTCTTAGGAAAAGTTTTAGAAGGCTCCTCCAATATGCAACAGGGACAGGCTGATGAGCAAACCTCAACCACACTTCAAGCCTGTTGCCTAACCCATTTGCTGTTCTCCTCTAAGAAATTCACCCACACTTTGGACTTGAGTTAGATTATCATGTGACCAGTGGGCAAAAAGGATGAAACCGTTTGTTAAAGTTGTGAGGTTTCTGGATGAACGTGTTATGTTACTGAACCAAGGGCAGCAAGTCAATCACTAAAAATATACAAGTCACAAGTTGAGTCGGTGCATCATTTATTGCCAAGTCAAGTCCAACTCGAGTCACTGAAGTGACTTAAGTCTGACTTGAGTCTAAGTCAATTGACTCGAGTCTACATCACTGATTACAGCCATGGAATAAATGCCAGGAACCTGAGTCCAAGGATCATGAGTCAAAGGTAGGAGTTAGATACTGCTTTTACCAAGGCAAAGTTGTATCTTCACCTGAAAATGTTATTGCCCTTCCAGGTCAAAGAGAATCACCTGCCCAGTTGTGTGAGTGGAATTATTTTGAAGCTTCTGAACACTGCACAGTTAGTGGCTTGCAGTTCTGGTTGCTCATTGAACAGAGAAGCGCTTGGACAATTTCTGATTCTCATGTCATCTGTCCTGCTGTAGGTACTGAAGAAGAAGGAACATCCAATCTCAAGCTTATTCAGAACTCAGTTAGATTTATAAAATTGTACAGCACCAAACTATTCTGCCTGCAAGTCCTCATTCCAGCAACACTGTGGTTGGCTTAGTCAGACCCTGATCTCTGGGTGGCATCTGTCAGAGTTGTTCAATGTGAAACTTAGGGCTGCTGCTTTAGAGAAGTGCTCATTTCCAGATTTTCAGCAGATAAGATCATAACAAGAATTATCTTGAATCAGACCAAATGCTTATCTACTCTTGTATTCTGTTTACTTAGTGACTCGTCAAATGCCTGTGAGAAACTAAGAAGCATGAGTGCAATAGCAGCACCCTCTTCCTTATGCCCCTCAGAAAGTAGTAGTCAGTGGGATATTGCATCAGATATTAAAGACATCCTCAGTACCCATTGCCAGCACTATCCCGCATGAATTGGCCTGATGTTCCTTTAAAGCTGTCCAAGTTGGTGGCCAGAACTACATAACATGGAAATGAACTTCATAGTTTTGCTATGAACTTCACATAGAAATTCTCTCTCATGTAGTTTTATCTCTCATGAATTTCTCATCATTAAGCTTCAGTTGATAACCACAGGTTCATGGGAGAAGAGGGCTCCTCCAGATGTGTCAAGAGGTTGCAATATTTGTGCTGTAGTTCTTCATTTTTTATTTTAAAGTACCACATGACATGGACTGTTTTCTGACAATCCTGTGCATGGCTTGCAACATTTTATTCCCACACTTAAGGGGATTCCTCCTCAGTATTGAGACATATTGGAATACTATCTTCCTTGCTTCCTTCCTTGCTTCCTTTCTGCCTTCAAAATAATTTTTAGAGTAATAGTTCATTAGCAACATGGCATTTTTGCATTATAATTCTATAATTCTTTACATTTAAAAAAAATTCAGAGAGAAGAAAATTCATCCTTCAAACCATAGGTCCATCTCAGGAAAGCATGCCCTGCTTTTAAAGAACTTTGAAGAGTGCAGATCAAAGAAATCACTAAAAGCTGACTCCTCCCCACAAAAAAGCATTGACTAAGTGAGTGTGGAGGTGGGTGACAATCTGCAAAATCAAGCAAAACCAAGGAGCTGTCATACTGAGAATGCAGGGCCTGTTTAGGTTACAGTCTAAAGTCCTAAGAATCACTTCTTACTGTTCACTTTCATCACACTGTGCATACATATATACACCTCTACCAGATTTTTCCCTGCTCCTCTTTTCCTCCCTGATTTGAAGAGCCTCAAGTGTTGTCTTCTTCACAGATTTTGTTCAGTCCTTTTTTTGCATCTTTCCTAATACAATCTCATTTTTGAGATCTGGTACATAGTGTTCCAACTGAGGGCAGAGATTTGTATAAGAACACTTTAATATAGTCAGTTTTATTTTCAGTTTACTTCCCCAACACGGAATACATTTTCCCCCACAACAGCTGCACACTCATTTTAATAGTGTTATAGTGCTATTATTCCACTTTCAACATCCTATGGAATCCTAGGGTTCACAGTTTATGGAGAAGGCATTTAGAATTCTCAGCCAGAAAGTTCTTTGGCCTCAGTAAACTACAAACCCCAGGCTTCCACAGGATATTGAAAGTGGAATAATAGCACTATAAAGTGTAGTGAGGAAAGGACCTAACTTTTGTCATCTTGACCACACTCTGATGCTGCTTGGCCACGGCCTCCAGTTTTCATCTGTGAATTATTGGGAGGTTATGTTCTACTCCTGGGTCAGTAGGAACTATCTCTGCATAAGTGAGTATGTCTTGGTGTAGGATTGCAAACTAAATATACAAGGTTTATAACAAATGGATAGGCCTAACAGAACCTGTCAGGAACTGGGATACATTTTTTTCCACAGAGTAATTTTGGCTGAGTACAGTAAGAATTATATTTGGTTTTCAATCAGGCATAGTATGGTTGCTTGACTAATTTCTTCAAGCCTCACTAATTTTAATTTAGCATTTCTACATCTCTTAATTTTCAAGAGAGAGGGCTGAAAAAGGTTTTTGCTTTCAGCACGCTCATTTTTTTTAAAAAAAGAAATCCATTGATTTAGCACCATAACAAACAGTTTAGAAAACATTATAAAACTCTATTACTCAAAATATCTTTTCTAACAGATGTGCCCTTCTTTTGGATAGCTGGTGAATGCCTTTCCTTTTCTATCTAAAAATAAGACTGCCATGAAATCCTGCTCCCCCCTCCCTAATTGAATGTGTCTGCAGAGTGTGAAGGTGCAATCTATTGTAATTAATGCTAATTAATTATTACATGGTCAAATGAGCAAGTAATGCACAGCTAGATTCTGAAAAGTTAATTGTATGAAAATTGGATAATCAATTGCACGTTTGAATGCACGCTTGCATAAGCAGGCGGAAGCCTGGGACTCTTCTTCTTCTGTTTAAAGATCAGTGCAGAGTTTGAAAAGAAACACATGAAAGTGAACTATTTCTTAAAGCTCTCCTCACTTGGAGAAAGACAAAAGAAGGGGGAAAACAAGCAAAGTTGGGGAGGGGAGCTACCCGAGCCAGAAGAAATACAGAGGTGGTTTCATAAGGCCATGCCTTCAAAGGGGAAGTGTTTTATATGCAATGCTATGTACAGAGATCATACTGATAACAGTAATGATGATGATAATAAAAAAGAAATTCAAGGACTGGGACTTGGCTTCCTGAATTAACATTTCCATACCCTTCAAGTGTCCTGATTTGTCAGGGATAGTCTCAATTAATACCCTCTTTTTGAGCTGAGTTTGAAATGTCTGTTTCCCTTTCTTCCTTGCACTTTGCCTTGTTACCTCAAAAGGTGGGGGCCTTGAAGTCCACAAGCAGTGCCACTGTCTCCTTAGAAACTGGGGAAATTACAGCTCAAAGGAGGCCTGTGAGAGGAAGGTTACGGCAGGAACTTTTCACCTGGGAATATCAGTATTAACTGTAGGACTCCAGTTAAAGGTTTAAACAGGGTGTTTTTATTAGAAATTAACAGACACACACACAAGGAATCAAGCAATCTCACAAACTTTACAAGGCTAGTAAAAGGAGAAGTGAGAAAGGTTGGACGGAGAGATTTCGGGTGTATAGGGTGATATTTACTGGTTTAGAAGAAGGTTGAAGCAGAGTGGCTCAGACCACAGTCAAAGGGTAGCATAGAGCACAGAAGTCTGAGGGCCAACGTGCAGAACAACACGCCAACGTGCTTCCAAAGTACTACAAATTGCTGGAGTCAGAGCTGGGGTTTAAATACCCTTTTTCCTACCCTGAAGACTCCTGATCTGAGTGTTAATGGCTCTCTGGCAGAGTAAACCAAAGGGTCTGGGATAGACTGATTGTCTCACTTTGGGTGATAAAACATTGATGGGAATCCGGACAGCCTCTTAGTGTCTTGGTTGAGTAAGATGAATGGGGAAGGTCTTTGTAGGAAATGTGTATGGAAGAGGTGCTTGCCTACTGCACGTGGGCAGTTTTGTTGATTATTGTATTCAGATGTTAGGTCATTGATAAGATTACTGGAAAGCTATTAACACTGGGCTTTCCCACTTAACTCTTTGTGATCTTATGACCTGGCCATACTGAGGCCATGCTGACCTAGCCCAGGTGTACAGCAAGTGTCCTGCTTAGTGCATGTTTCCCAGCCATAAGTGTCCAGTTTTTATATGAAAATATTTCATGCCAATTTTGCTATCCTGCAGGACGGTGTATGTAAGGGGTGGTAACAGCCCTTTCATCTTCATTTTACTGCAGTTGCTACAAACTGAATTTAAAGTGCTAGTCTGTACTCAATTAATTCAGCAGAAGGAAAGGAGAAGAGGGGGCAAGATCTTGCCCTTCCCAAGATGCTCGGGCAAAAGCAAACTGCTGCAGCCTCTCCTAACTTGTGTATTCTTCCTGATTTTACTATCTCGATCACATTCGGATGTTGCTTAGACATACATGTCCTGTGTTTCATCTGCAAAATGTTGGAGACTATGCAATTCTTGCTCTTTGAAATAAGGAGAACAGCCAGATTCTGGCATAATGTAACCACATACAATTAGACAAGAATAAAAAGAGAGTGCGTGAAAGAGAGAGAGGGACAACTCATGTTACCAAAGAAATGGAAGATTGCACAAAATTTTCAAAGATTATTTTTGTACTATATCTGTAAAAGTTAAAAATAATTAATTCTGTGTAATGGTTTCTACAGGGAACCACACCATTCTTCTGTTAGAGATAAAGTGAAGTATTGTACACTTCCTGTGTTGCAAGTGCAAGAATCTCTCACATGAAAAACTGACATTTTGAGCAACGGACATTGTGAAATAAACCATTTATTCATAGGATTAAATCTGGTTGTTTTTGTGTGCCTTCAAATCATTTCTGACTTATGGTGACCCTAAAGCAGACATATTACAGGGTTTTCTGGGCAAGATTTGTTCAGAGGGGTTTGCCATTGCCTTTCTCTGAGACAATGTGTTTGCCCAAGGTGACCCAGTGGGTTTCCATAGCCAAGCAAGGATTTGAACCCTGGTCTCCAGAGTTATAGTCCAATGCTCTAACCACTAGACAACACTGGTCCTCTAGGATTCAATCTACACAGTTTAAATATATTCATAGCTATTTGGGTAGACTTGTAACTTTTACTAAATATGTCTCTCTTGAAATGTATCCATCAAACTGGAATTTGAAATAAATTTAATTTTGGATTTGGTCACAGATTTTGGACAAAAACTATGGGGAAGGCATGAACAGCTGACTGATTTGGTATCTGTTTTGATTTTTTAAAGAAACAGATCAGTTGTGAGCTACCAACACAGCAACTGAGATTTTTTTAACATAGCCTAGAATTTGTCCCCTGATGATAAAGTGAGTAATTTTTCAAGTAATTCTGCATATGCTTAAATGATGGGTTCATAATATAAATGTTGCCGTGAGCAGCTTTAATTTATACAGTTAGATAATGTGCTTTTCCACATCATTTATATGTCTGTCTTTTCATGTTGCACCTGCTCTAGATAGAACAAATAGATTAGGATGTGCCTAAATCTGTTGTAGATCTTAATGATACAGTAAAATCCTTCCAGGGCCCAGAATTGGTCGCAATTTAAATGTTAACCTACATTATATATAACCATTCTTTCTTTCTCTTCTCTTACTGCATATTCATTATAATGAAGTTACTAGTCCAATTTCCCCTCTCCAGTCCACTAAGAAGTTACTAGTTGGCTAAAATAGACCCAGTCTGCTGTTGTAATTTGAATGTTGAACTAAGACTTTTGAAGACTAGGGTTCAAATCCTTGCTCAGCCATGGAAACTCATTAGGTGACCTTGGACAGTTAACACTGTCTCAGCCTCAGAGGAAAGGAATGGCAAATCTGCTCTGAATAAATGTTACCAAGAGAACCCTAGGAAAGGATTGCCATATGTAAGAGATGACTTGAAGGTAAATTAAAATAAAAAGGAGGCTAGTAAAAAGCAAACAAACCTAATGGCTTTCTACAAGTAGCTGGTAGATAAAAATGGATTACTGTATGCCTGCTGATATTGTGGTTCATTTCAGGTGCAGGGACTTATCCTGACATCCTCTAAGCTTCTGCTTCCAAAGGAATTCCAAAAATTCTGGCAGCTTTTTCCAACTTCACCAGGAGCAGGTCATTTGTAAAGTTGTTTTTGTTGTTGCTGTGTGCTTTCAAGTTGTTTCTGACTCTCTCAGCTCATACATTAGCGGTGTGTAGGGGAGGGGAGACGATATGAAGGTACGCTTGGTGGAGCTTTACTTTCTGCCAGCTGATGTTGGATTATGGTCCAAGAGTGTAGGGTACATACATGTTTTGTATATGTTCTTAAAGCTGATTCACTGAACAAACCACTCTCCTTTTCACCCTTATTCTTCACTGGGTATCAAATGCTGTTACCTTCTCTGCCCCAGAGAATCAGAGAGAGAAAAGTGTTCCATTTATAGGACCACTGTCTTATCAAAGACACAACAAATGCATAGGATTTTCCAGTGAAAAATAATAAATTTGAAGCAATGGTATTGAGACTGGTCTAGATGCCACTGGCCATTATGGAATATAGTAACCAAAAGGGCTTTGGAAAATTAATTTCAAAATCACCCTGCATGGTGACTAGGAGCTCTGGGGAAACTGGGAGAAACTATACCTTCTTCCTCTGGCTCCTTAGAATTATCTATCTTTGGGTCTCTGAGGATGCATTGTCATAGTCATGTTGATTTGTCCAGTTGTCAGGACCCTATTCAGTCTCAGCAACATCTGTTTTGTCCATGCAGATGCTTCAAATTTTTGATGACTCTTTATATTAAGCAAATGTTACCCTGTTTACTGGGTGTCCTGTGAGGGACACCAAAGTGCTCAACTATAGGTGGGGGAAATTAGCTCTGAGTACTGCTTTAGCGTTACGAGAGGCAGGGTAACTTAGCAGGATCTTGAACCCTATGTCTACGGGGTCAGGCCAGTCAAGAAGCAAACTGTTTTGAAAGAATAAACGAAATCTTTATTAAAATACAGACAAACAGTGTATGCAACTCACTCACTCACTCAGATAACTATAGAAAATAAAGGTCGGAGTGGGACAGAGGGATTTTTCAGAGGGATAGTTGGTTTGGGTGGTATGAAACCTGTCCTGAAGTCCGGAAGAACAGAGAGCGATGCTGGGGTCCGATGTGGCTCAGCACGTGGAGCTGAGGGGAGGCTCGACAAGCAAAGAGGCAGCAAGGCGGTCTGGAACTTGGGAGTGATCCGAGGAGGGTCTCGGAATCAGGGGTTTTTATAGGGGGAAATGTGACTGCAGGTTATGCCGTACTTGGTGAGAACAATGGATTTCAGATGCAAGACAAAGCCTCATAAAGGTCAAAATTTAACATGATTGAGTTAGGTCCGAATTGACAAAGGAGCGGCCAGTATGCAAATGCGCGATGCTGGGCAGTTGATAGTTCAGCTAATCAAGTTACCTGCTCGGGGCAGGGAGTCGTTTGCAGGTGGCGCACATACATAATAGGGTGTTTGCCGGGAGGTCTCCTGAAGCGACAATCTGGCAGTTTCTGGCTTGCCTGTATTGTTTAGGAATATTGCAGCAATCAGTCACCGAGCCTAGTTTTGTGCTTGTCTGGGGCCCCACAAACACGTGGAGAGGAGTAGTGGAAAAAAGCCGAATTATTGATATCAAAAGGATATCTTTATGCTATTGTCAAGGCGGCCTAGAAGCTGCAGTAACACAAGCATTATGTGTAAGAAACAAGAAAGAACAGAAATGCCTGGAGATTCCCAGGCGTCTGTCTAACCTTTTCAGATATTTATAAGTGTGGTTTCTTTGAACAACAATCTTTTTTAATTAAAATGACCTCCTTGTTCCATCAACCCTTTGATTCTTTCATTTGGTGTCAAAGTCTGCCTGTGCATCATTATTCCATTTGACAAACAGTAAGACAGACAGTTCCATCTGTTTCTGGCAGTTTAGCAGCATGATCAGGGATGGCTGACTGCTGTATTCCCAGGAAATGCTGAGTTCTCTAAACACTGAATGTAAGAGACATCCTGGTAGCTGAGATGAAAGTGCAGTCTAATCCAGCACAGTTCAGTACCCTCAATTAGCCTGGCACCACAATATTCTTCCATGAACAACCAAGTGGTTCTAGGAAGCCCATTAAGAAGGCAACAGGGACAGTGACCCTTCTGTTGCTGTTCCTAGATTCTGCTATTCAGAGTGAACCTTAGAAACGTTACTTTGTGAAAACAACAACTCTCAGAATCCTCCAGCTAGTAGGGGAAGTGACTATGCCACCAGAGAGATTCTGGTAGCTGAAGTCTAAAAAATATTCCCCCCCCCTTAAGTCTGATTCAGAGGCTTAGGCCATTTCCG
Organism: Iguana delicatissima; assembly: GCA_948472985.1. NCBI lineage: Eukaryota > Metazoa > Chordata > Lepidosauria > Squamata > Iguanidae > Iguana > Iguana delicatissima. The sequence continues at coordinate 1,062,912 of CAOKZL010000308.1, forward strand.
CACTACACCATTATAGTGCTATTATTCCACTTTCAACATCCTGTGGAATGCTGGGGTTTGTAATTTACTGAGGCCAAATCGCTCTCTAGTTGAGAATTCTAAATGGCCCTCCCTAAACTGCAAACTCTAGGATTCCCTAGGATGTTGAAAGTGGAATAACAGCACTGTAACAGTGCAATGCAGAAATGGCCTTACTGCCTATAAACCTGGAGATAACATATAGCCATTGTCAGAAAACATATCCAGGGTAGCTATGTTGGCCATCAAGCAAAATAAGCATCATCCAAAATCCACAAAATAGCAATACGTTTACAGGGTTGACTAAAAAAGCCCAAAAACATCATGCAAGCTTTCAAAGTTCCACTGGTATTACAGTTCCATTGGTTCCACTGGTATTGAAAATCACACAGAAGAGGGAAAAAACGACAGTCTTAGAGTTGTAGGCCTGCATTTTGGCAAGATGGTGTTTTTGTTGTTGTCAATTAAGATAGTTTGGAGGGATATCAATAAGGACAGAGGTCACTCCTCACTTTGGCATGTGGGCACTGAGGGACAAAGAATTGTAGAATTCAGGCAATAAAATTTCAACTCCATTAGCAATAGATATTCAGAGATTCAGGCAGTTTTTGTCCTGAATGAGGCTACCTATACCTTTCCTAACACTGAATTTCCCAAGAAGCCTCTGTACAGCTGCATCTAGAAAAATCTTTTAGGTGTTATATAGATAAAACCCACCAAATACAGTCCCAATGAAAAAGTTTTACCTTTGTTGGAGATAGAAACCTCAAAGATTAAACGTCAATCCCTGGATCTCAAAAGAAGTTACTTTTTTTCCCTGTTGCTAACAGAACTGAAATCTATTTCACGTGAAGTATGCGATAAGCCTTCTGTCTGACTAATCATAGCTTTTCTTATGCCTAGTCCCTCTATAAAACCACATGTGTTAGTGGCCATTGATACACCTTGTAGTTGAGGATTCTTGAAGTTAACAATGAATGATTGGATGGATTTGCCACATCATTTGATTCTCCCTTGTGAGTATCTGGGCTTCATAAGAAGGTTACTGTGGTCTAGTAGCCAGTGAACACCATTGAAATTATGGAATATCCCATGGCTTACATATCTATCAAGTCTTAGTTCTGGAGTGTGCAGTAGCAATACAAAGCAATCTGTATGACCTAAACCCTGCTTTATGAAAGCATCATTAAAACTACATTGGGTTTTTTCTCCTATTGGAGGAGATGAATGAACCAATAAATTAGAATGCTGGGATTGACAGTAAGGGAAAGTGCTGACTTCCCTCTTTGCAAGGCTGCAGGCTGCTGGGATAATTGGTGTGAATTGCTCCCCCTTCAGTAAGTGAAAGTGCTAATTGCTTACGCCTGTGTTAGCTCTCTGCAGCCAGCAGGTGCAACCTTGAAGGATGTTTTGCAAAAGGCTTGCTTTGTACTTTTATCTAAGAATGGCTGGGAGAATTTCGGGAGGATCGGTGGAATGTATGAACTGGCCATGAGTTATAACTTGTATCCTAACTAACTCTTTGTTCTCTTCTGTACACGTGTGTGCTAAGTTAATGATGTAATGGAAAGTTAACCAAAGATCTTTGTTCTTCTGCGATGGGTTGGCTAGATGAATGATTGATTGCTGACATGGTAGACCAAAGGTATATAGTGATGCTGCCTTAATTAATCGGGGCGACAGTCCTGGAAACAGCTGTTGTCCTTTCGCAAGTGATTGGTAAAATAAAAGGCTTTTTTGATTTTTCCCTGGAAACCTGGTCTTCGTCTCTTTTTTGGCCACAACACTATTGGGGAACTGACTTTGTTGATGGCTGACTGGATGAATCTTGGAAATATAGCCCATTTCTACACTACACTGTTATAGTGCTATTACTCTACTTTCAACATCATGTGGAATGCAGTTTGCAGTTTAGAGAGGGGCATTTAGAATTCTCAGCCAAAGAGCTCTTTGGCCTCAGTAAACTACAAACCCCAGAATTCCACTGGATGTTGAAAGTGGAATAATAGCACTATAACACTGTAGTGCAGAAATGTCATAGTCCAAAAATTTAGCTTTTCTGAGCATTGGTTTGGATAGATCCCACATCCATACTTGTACCCTGATCGGTACCCCATCTACATTCATATTGCCATTATATTAATCTCCACTGTTTTAATTATTCTCAACAGCAGTGCTACCCAAAGTGGTGATCCCTGGGCCAATGTCGCTGTGGCATTGCCTTTTGGTCTGTGGCTGGTTTCCAGGAAAGAAAGAAACAATTGCATCATTGGGAACAAATATGGCACACTGGGAAATAACTGCTGGTCCCCCATGTCAGATAGCTTGAGAAGTACTGCTGGAGAGTAATATTTGGATGAGAGGGACCATGCTTCTCACTCAAAGATAACACTTTTACCTGTAAATCCCCTCAGTTACTGAGAAGGATATAGCTCCATGTCTCTCACTCAGCTTCTCCATTAGTCCCATGGCCCATACTTTCCCTCATGGCCAACAAGACTCAAATTTTGCTCCGGAGTAAATAGGGCTAGTTTTATGCCTAAAACCCTGTGTGTGGGGGGGAATGTCCTCTTCCTCTTTTTCATTTGAATAATTCAAATGAGCAGTACTAGCTCATTTGGATTGTTTGTTATCTTAGTAATCCTTTCAACATGTCAGAGAGGCTGCTGTTACTGCTCCGATATTGGAGAATATGATGAGAATGGGACTGAATTTGTGGTTCAAATATATTTCCCATTGCGCTACACTTCTGTGCTTCTCCAAACATTACAAGAAATTTTCCATTGTCTGGCACAAAACCATAATATTTTGTCTTGTGTGCTGTGGTGCTGTGTTAGCAAGATGAACAAAGCATGAGTTACTAATATGCATTTGACATTATTATTATCAGTTCTAATAGATTAAATAATAAGACATACATTAACTCATTTAACAATTAGTTACTTCCATTGCACTGGATGAAGGAATGTGGTTATGTTATGTCTGACATTGTACCAAAGAGAACCATTTAATATTTAATTATTTTTAACTCGAATGATTAAGATAAAGCACCTGCCAAGGATTATCTAGGAACACTTTCTCCAGGACTTTGAAGTAAACACTTCTTTTTCTTTTGGCAAAGCCAGAGACTAATTGGATCCACTTAAGCCTGATTCCAGGTCTGTCAGGAAGCATTTAATGATGGATTGGATAAAAACACAAACTGTCACATCCCACTGGATAATGAATATCAGTGGGGTGCTGTTAGGGGTAGCTTTTTTCAACCTGGTGACTTCCACAAGTGTTGAACTACAATTCCCATCATCCTTATCCAGAGTGATTATTGGCTGGGGATACTTAACGTTACAATCATAAACAGCTGGTAGAGATTACAGTGGATAAGACAATTCATTCATCTTTTTTATGGAGAAAAAAAGCCCATTACCATGAACTAGAACCTGATAAGAAGCTGAAGAACTAAAAAAAGCAATAGGTTGTTGGTGAGAAGACAGTCAACGGGGACGTTATTGTTGGCCTACAGTGCATTAGATCTAGCTTGTCTTCACACTTAACTTTAATCAATCTTTCAGCCTCTAGTTATGATAGAACCTCCCACGGCTGCCCTTTTTCTGACTTTTCTGCCCGTTCTTTTCCGTTCACATTACCAGAAAGTGATTGTATCAATATTTAAATTAAATAAGTGATTAAATAACTGTTGCAAGGAAAACATGGGCATGGAAAATAATCTTTGCTTTATGCACTGGAGATAAGAAACTTTCTATTCAAATTGCTCTGGGTTTTCATAAAATGTGGATTTTACAGAGCTATTTTAAGACTCTGAGAAACCAGCAGCTAAATATTCATCCCTTCCTTCCCACAGCAGTCCTAGGCCCTGTTTTTTCTTCTTAGACTGTAAAATTGGTCATGTTGATGTGGTCTGCGTGTCATATATAAGGTCAGTATATCTCAACATGAAGGCTAGAAAAAACAAGCATGTGTTCTCTCTCTATCTCTCTGTATAGTATGCGTGCGTGTTTAGTGTTTAAGCTTCTGTGATCTTATACATTTTGCTACTTTTATTGTTGAGCTGAATTTTGGAAAGTTCTGCTACTTTTTATAAAAATAACAGCTCTGTATAATCAAGTTATTGGCAGATCAGAATTTCGCTTATTGCTCTTAGAACATAATTCATTCCCATTAATTGTTATGAGGTGAAAAAGGTGAATCCTTATGTTAGATCTTACTTAAAAGTACTTAACTTTTTAAGTGGCTTTTTAAAAAACACTAAAAATACAGATAGAATGGCAAGAAAATTCCCAAATTATACCACATTTTAACACTCTAGGGCAGTGGTTCTCAACGTGTGGGTCCCCAGATGTTTGTGGACTTCAGCTCCCAGAAGCCCTGAGCATTGACCATAGTGGCTGGGGCTTCTGGGAGCTGAAGTCCACGAACATCTGGGGACCCACAGGTTGAGAACCACTGCTCTAGGGCCGTTTCCGCACTACACAGTAATAGAGCTATTGTCCCACTTAAATATCCTATGGAATCTTGGGGTTTGTAGTTTAGGGAGGGGTATTTAGAATTCTCAGCTAGAGAGCTCTTTGGCCTCAGTAAACTACAAACCCCAGAATTAGCACTATAACTGTGTAGTGGGGAAATGGCCTAGGAGTAATGCGTAAATGCTGCTCGTTGCATTATAATACATAATGCTGATACCATGTGTTAAGTTACTTTTAAAAAGTAGTGACTGCTGCTTCTTGCCATTCCCAGACAACATGTTACAGATATGTCATTACTTTTAACATGTTTCCTCAAAACCCAGATGATGGCCAGGTTGAATGTGGCATCTAGCTTTCCGTTCTAGTGATCTTGTGGGCCTTTTGCGGTATGTTTCTTTTTCATTGGTTCAGGTTAAGAAGAGCTAATCGCGCTAATCATTTTGAAATGTACATTTTAATTATAGCTGTAAATTGATTAAAGCATTTAAATAGATTAGCTATGTGAATTGGAACTGATTAATCCTTTATCATTTAAAATACATTTATATGTTGCAAAGCCTCCATTAAGGAGATTATTGAAGATCCTGAGGGAAGGAGGCATTTCTCTGAAAATGTTACACAATTCACACAATATGCAGCGTGGCACTTTTGCTTCTTGAGAGGCTAGCCTAAGACCTTTTGTTGCTTAAAGGAGAACAACACATAGCACCCTGCTGTACCCAAATCGAGTACCCAAAGTCAGCCAAGTTATTTTTGGAGATGAGGCAGAAAATCCCATAAGCTCCTCATCATGGATGATAAATTATATAGTTTGGGAATATTACTTGGAAGATAATAGTTTGGACATATTACCTTTTTGGACTATAGCTCCCAGAATCCCTTACTGCACATGTTTTTTGGGAGCTGTAGTCCAAAGAATAGCTTTTCCATATACACTTCACATTTAAGCACCTGTCGCCATTCTGGGCAGTAGAAATCAGAGCTTGGGGAAGTTACTTTTTGCATCTATAACTACTAAAATCTTTAGCGAATATGGCAAAAGTAACTTTCCTAAGCTGTAGTAAGAAAACAATAACAAAGCTACTATTAACATCCAAATACTGCTGCTTGAGGCTGCTGTCTCCTTTTGCTTAATGGCAGAGCTGACTCTGGCTCCTTTGTTACACTGAAGAATGGCAGTAGAAGCTCTAGGTATCAGCTTCCTAAGATTCCTTGCTGATTCTGAGCGCTGCTTTGATGAAAAGCTAGTCCTTCAACCATTAGTCATGTCAGCGCTGGAGTTTTCTCCCTTCTCTTTCCCTAGGCTTCACTTGACACAGAGGAAAATGCTCTTCTACCCTTAAGCAGGTATAAACTGAGACAGGAACTAAAGTGAGGGAATCATACTCAGAATCTGAAACAAGATTCAAGCCTGAAGATATAAGCCTGTCCTCTCCTGTCAGGAAGAAGCAATGACTGTCCTATGTCTCTGGGCTCATTCACTTTTTATTGCCCTAGGCAGTGGGGGGAAAGTCAATGGCCCCTAGATTTTGAACTCCAGCTTCAACTCCCATCATGCCAGGCTGGATCAGACTCCAGAAACAATGGCCAGCTCCTGTTTTTTTTCAGTTCCTGATTGAGAAGCATTTCCAGTGTGGAGTGCTGGTTGTGTAGTGTATGAGATAAGTGTCTGCAAAGCCATCAGAGTCATAGTTCTAGCCCTAGAACATCAGTGGATTACCTCAAGACAGTGATGTAGACTCGAGTTGACTAACTCGGACTCAAGTCAGACTTAAGTCACTTCAGTGACTCCACTTGGACTCTACTTGGCAATAAATGATGCACTGACTCAACTCAACTGAAGACTTGTATATTTTTGGTGATTGACTTGCTGCCCTTGGTTCAGTAGCATGACACATTCTTCCAGAAACCTTACAACTTTGAACAAGCTTCCATCTGTTTTTGCCTACTGGTTACATGAGGATCTGTCTCAAGCCCAAAGTATGGGTGCACTTCTCAGAAGGGAACAGCAAACAGGGTACATAATGGGCTTGAGGCAGGGTTGAGGTCTGCTCAGCAGTCTGTCTCTACTGCATATCAGAGGAGCCTCCTAAAACTTTTCCTAAAAGCAGAAGACAAGACTCACCAACAGAGTGCAGGGTGCATTTCTCAGAGGGGGGCAGCAAATATGTTGGGCAGTGGGCTTGAGGAAGAAGAATCCTTCCTTCTAAAGCTTTTGAAGCCCCAGTAATGGGAAGTAAGAAAGATCCTATTTCCCACTTCCAAAGCTGCAGACTCTTTTATGCCCATTGGCACAAAAGCCTCCAGCTTCGGGAAGGGGGAATAAGAAGGATCTTATTCCCCACTTCTGAAGCCGAAGATGGCAATATTGCAAATGTGGTGGACCAACTCTGTTTAAATTGTTAAACTGACTTTATTAGACTCTGTCCAGAAATTCTGGAATATAGGTTGGGGTATAAAATGGGCTCCCAGACTTGAGACTTGACATTAAAGTATCTTCAAGGACCTGAGACACGAGTTGAGACTTGAAGGTAGAGAGTTGAGACTTGACTTGAGACTTAGAGTAAAAGACTCACTGCTTCAAGGATGGAAAATCCTCTGGGAGTCCAAGTTTTGCTGAGGGTCTTATCATCCTCAGTGAAACCAGAAGAGGCCAAAAATCCTCTTCCAGTTTTACTGGAGATGGTAAGACCCAAAGCAAAACTTGGACTCCCAGAGGCTTTCCACTCTTGAGGTAATTCATTGAAGCCAGAAATCTTCTTCTGGTTTCATAAAGCTCCTCTCTGAAGGGTGACACAGGTTATGGGGAGCTGTGCCTTCTTTTAAGGGAGAATTTCCACTTATTGAAGCACTCCAGGAACAACATTTTTCCTTGTTGATGATTTTTCCCCTGATGGGGTGCTTGGTGAGCCTGTACCCATGCAAATCAATGGATGATGCCCACAGCCCACACACTGCCCACCGCTGCATTGAAACAAAACAAAGGAACTATCACTGCTACTAGGAAATACCATCTAACATTTCCCTCCATCTAATTTTGGCATATGACATTGCCTATTATTATGCTAGTACATCCAAGTCACAAAACTAGTAGGTTAAGGGGCACAACAGTTATGTGGGCAACTTCATTTTAAAAGAGGCACTGATACTGATTCCAACATTTTTATAGTACCTCTGTATTGATCTCTTCTCTGTATTGATCTCTTCTCTTCCATAGGAAGTCTGATTGGCCCCTTCCCAGTTCTCTTTCCACTGGCAAGTGAAGACATTTTTTATTTAGGCAGTCCGTTGAGATTTAAATAGAGGTGGGGAACCATATCTGTTTCAATCTAATTGAATCAGGAAAGAGAGAGATGGTTTCTGCTTGCTTTAGCCATCATGATTGTGCGGCTTTGATTAATTAAGAGCAAATTTGGATCACTGGTATAATCTCTTTGCCAACCTTCTCAGTCAATTAAAATTGGTAACATTTATTCTTCTCTAATACTTAGATTTGTTCAGATCCTGTAAGTTGCTTATTAATTTGAACTTTAATTTACACTCAGCAGAAGCCGCCATTTCATTTGATTGTTAAAGCATAAACTTAACATCTAGGGTTAGTTGATAATTCTGTGAATGTTTAGGGCAACAACAGATTTTTGCTGTTGCTGTAATTGTATTAGAGTGAAAATTCAACAAAAACAATGGTTTGTAGCATCCATTTGTATTGGATCAAGTATCTACGTAATTGTGGAAAAAATGGTGAATTGATAGTGTAATTCAATTAATGAAAACTAAAGAAGTGAGGTCTTGATAGTAGGTACTAATTGTTATTAATTCAACATTTCACAGATTATGAAATTAGTATTGACCCAAATCATTAAAATAGTAAATTACTTATACAGCAGCAAGACTACAATAAGGAAGATTAAATTAATAAATCAACATTAACCAATGTCTGAGCTAATTACATTCATGATTGCAACTGTACTCTCTACAGATATTTTAGGCAAAGTCCATTAAAAAGAAGAGTTCTAGAGACTTTCCTCCTGTCTACCAGTTGTCTTCCTTTTTTTCTTGTCTTTTTTGTTCAATTGGTTGTAAAAACATTAGTTTGTCTGATTAACAAACTCTATATATTTCAGTGCCATCAAGCTTTATGTCTAGAATTGTTCCTAGCACACATCTGAGACTGTTAATTCGTCTCTAGTCATCTTCTACAGCAGTTGTGGGGAATATTCTTGCACTACAGTTGCTATTGGACTGCAGTTCCCATTAGCCTAGCCAGCATAGTCAAAAATTAGGAATCCCTCTTCTACATAGTATGAATGGAAGCTGCTAATTCAAAAGAAAATTTCAACAAATGAATGAATTTCCATTTCTGAGCTTTGTTCACATTTAGAAGCTGTGTTCCACTGACTACTAGTTGTTAGGTCCAGAGTATTTTGGAAAGACGGTCAGTGAGTCACAATGATTGAGTGTAAGAATCCTGAAGGAGAAAGACCACAGCTGTCAAAGGACAACCCTGCCTCTCTTTAGCCACCCAAACAATATGCTGGCAAAATCTGTGGACTTAGAAAGCTATGGCTGTGATACCAAGGAGACAGATTCTTCTGGGGTGGTCTGCTGGCTTGTTTGGTTGGACAATCTACCTGCTGCCATGGTCATTAATGTGGACCTACTTTTGCTGCTCCTGTCACCATGCTGGTTAAAGTTCTTGGCTTCTGTGGTACAATGGGACTACTAACCACACCAATCTGAAATTTGGTTGGCATTGGGTGCCTTCAGTTTTGGGAGGGCAAAATGTTCTTTTGAATAATCAGACTCAAGGTGAAATCATAATTCTGAAACTTTCTTGGGAAGACTTTGGAAAGTAGGCCAAACCAGGCTGTGATGAGCTAAAATCTCAGTATGCTTTTGGAGCCTTCTGAAGACAGCTTCATCATACAAATGCTTTTGTAAGACAAGTCAGGCCAAGCCAATTCTTCTTACTTAGACATGTTAAGAAAAACCAAGTATGTGAGGAAATAATGTTTGTATATATAATGGCGCCTAAAGACTGTATTTTCAGCACCATCACAGCACTTTTTATTAAAGAAGTTTTTCTTATTGTGGAAATCCTGGGCAAAGATAAGAGAGTTTCATTCTGTTTGGCATTTTTGCTTGTGATCCAAGTGTGATGTACTGTTTGGCATGATGGATTTAGACTTGGTGTCAAAATAGAATTTAATGCATCTGGGCTCAAGTCCTCAGGAACCCACGAAAATCATAGAGGCTCTTTAGACCAATAATTTTCTCTTAGCCTGATGGGTTGTTGTGATAACAGAGTGATCCATGTACATTGGAGAAAAGGTTGGATATAAACATAACCAGTCATAAAATAATAGTAAAACCGCTACACATATTTTTGAGAGCCAGCATGTTATAGTGGTTTGCACATTGGACTATGGCCAAGACTCAGTTCCCCACTCAGCCATGGAAGCCCACTGGGCATGTCAAACACGGCCCCCAGAAAACCCTGTGATAAGTTTGCCTTAGGGATGCCATAAATCAGAGACAACTTGAAAGCAAACAACAACATTTTTTTAAAGTGTGTTTTGGTGTCTTTTTTGTATTTATAAAATAGTGTATCCAGGCTCCTGTCTAAGTCTGGTTGAATAGAGGCACATTTCCAAAACACCCAAAAGACACAATGAGGACTTGGTGGTAAGGATTATGAATGATTACACTGTAGGTTTTAACCTCCCTATTCCTAGCACAAGAGCCAGTGTGGTGTAGTGGTTTGAGCATTAGACTACAACTCTAGAGACCAGGGTTCGATTCCCACTTGGCCATGGAAACCCATTGGGATGACCTTGGGCAGTCACATACTCTCAGCCACAGAAAACTCTGATAAGTTCACAGCATCATAGAAACATAGAGTTGGGAGAGACCACAATGGCCATTGATTCCAACACCCTGCCATGCAGGAACAAACAATCAAAGCACACCCTGCAAATGGCTACCCTGCCTCTGCTTAGTGACTCTACTATACTCCGAGGCAGCATATTCCACTGTCAGATGGCTTTGTCAGGAGGTTCTTCCTGATGTTTAGGTGAAATCTCTTTCCCTGTAGTTTGAATCCATTGCTACATGCCCTAGTATCTAGAGCAGCAGAAAAAAAGCTTGCTCCATCTTCAACATGACATCTCTTCAAATATATAAACATGGCTATCATGTCTCCTCTTAACCTTCATTTTGTCAGGCTAAACATACCTAGCTCCCTAAGACATTCCTCATAGGGCATGGCTTCCATTTTGGTCACTTTCCTCTGGGCACGTTCCAGCTTATCAATATCCTTCTTGATCTGTTGTGCCCAGAACTGGACACCTCAGGGTCACCGTAAGTAAGAAATGACGTGAAAGTACACAACAACAGCAGCAGCAACAACAAGAAGAGCATTTCAGTCACACCAAAATGAAAACTGGAGGGGACTTATGACTTTTTCCTGACAACCACAATCTTGAATCCTCTCCTTCTCCTTTTCTTGGTAATGTTTGATAGTACAATATGTGTGACATGATGTTTTCCAGCCTTCCCAAGAAGCAGCCAATGAAACAGAGCATGATGACATCACACCATGTGTTTCACCAATAGTTCTTGGGGAGGAACATTAACATCTTTTACCCAACGTGGTAATGAAGAAATTAAGACTGGAACGCTTTGCGTGTATACCACTAGAGATATATGATCTTACTGAACCTGATCTAATCAAACATGCTGTAGGGCAGTAACAGATAAGCAAAGAAATAAATCCAAGAGTAATGATAATTAAAGACATCTGGATGAAGCCAGCCTGCCTTAGAGGCTGAATCGTAAACAGCTTAGAAGCATTCTTGAAATACCCATATTAAATGGATAGTCTTACATTTTATATCACCATATGTATCTTTATTGTTTATGTGGGCAGTAATGCTTAAAGTATTCAGCATCTCATGCTGTTTTTAAAATGACAAAGGAATGTCACCTCAGACTTCACAAGGATACTATTATTATTACTTGAAAAAAAGAAAGATGACCAGAAAAACTACAGAGACATTATGAGTGGAAGGAAGAATTAAAGTATGTCCAAAATTAAAACAGATGAAATTGGCTTTCATTTTGCACCTGCAATTAATTGTTTAGGATCAAACTAGATGTTAGAGGGAATGTATATTTACTTCAGATAATGTTTCTTTTCCACAACAGAATTTCCTCAGAGATGGGTGCTTCAACAATCAGATTTGCAAATTAAGACCATATGCACTTTCCAAAGAACAATAGCAAAAACCATTCTAAATGCAAGATACCTAGATGGGGAAAAAAAACCCCTAGGTGCTATGACACTTAGAGGTCTTTCATCACTTAAGAGAGCATTTCTACACAAATGTTTAACTTTACACTTAATTTCTTTGGTTATTGCTTCAACTCTTTTGTCCTATTTTGGGTTTCAACCATCTTGTTTGCTTTTATCTTATAATATAACAGACCTTGTCATTTTTTTCCCCTTAGTGCTCCAGTGCCTCAGTATTTTGGTTTGGTGAATATTTGGGCTAAATTCAGAGCTTGGGAAAGTTAATTTTTGCACTATATCTGTCTTAATCCTGAAGGGGTTCAGAGAGTTGGAGTCCAAAAGAGCAAATAGTTAATACTATTCTGGGATGAAATATTGTTTAGAAATTGCAGAATAAAGTTTTTTTTTAAAAAGAGGTTTCCTAAGTTTAATGTATGCTTATATTTATAGCTCACTTTGTCATAGATGTAGACTGCCTATTGTGTTTGTTTACTTATTTGCATAGAAGTTTATGAATCAATCCTTATTTCCAGGGTTACATGGCTCTCTAAATAGCCTTATTAAGTGAGTGCTTCTCATGAACTTGGAAGCAATTGTTTCCTAATTTCTGGTTGATAGAGCCAGACATACTATATTCTTCTGAGAAAGTGAGCAGAGAGCAGGAACATTAATATCCTTAATGGCTCATGGGGTTTTAATAGTGGTACATGTAATTGCTAGATAATTGTGATTTTTTTTAAAAAAAATCATATGTGATGCAACATGACTTACGTTGCTGCTGTCAAGAGTTAAGTTTAACATCATCTTGTTTAATGATCTCTGAGTGAAGAACCCCATTCTCATTATCATTAACGGGCTACTGTCAAATAAAGCAATGCTCAATTCCTTTTAATATTGTTGCCTTCCAACTTTATTAAATTTGATTGGGGGGAAGGAGAAAACGCTACTAAAATATATATAATAAAAGTGAGTTGTTGAGGCGAAGGGATGTATTAGAGGGAATTAGCATCATCTTTAATTTGCAGAAAGTTGCTATCTGCACATCCTAATGGGAGCAGTGAAGCCAGAAGAATTCTGATCTAAAAGCTGAGTCACTGGTGCACGCATTATCGGGCCACTGTGATATGCATACAGGATTTTGCTCTCCTCTCCTGTGTGACATCTTTTAAATCCTGCAGAATGCTTCATGATATTATGCCAGTGATTATTGACAGAGTCATATCCCATTCATCTGAGCTCTGTTAAAATGAAGTCAGTAGAGAGGACAACAGTGGAGTTGTTGTTGTTATAGTCTTTATTTGTATCTTCCTTTTTTCCTGGTAAGTATTCAAAGTGGCTTATAATAATTTAAAAAGTATAGTTAAAATCACAGAATGCAAAAGTTCAAATAAGAATGAAAAAAAGTTAAAATACATAATTAAAACTCAAACATTCATAAATTCCACACAGATAACAATAGCCAGCAGCTTTTATCAGACAGGCCATAATCACACATTGAACACCTGTTGGAATAAAAATGTCATTGCTTAACTATGGAAAGAAAGTAGGGAGGGTGCCAGCTTGAATTCTGATCTCAAGCAAAGAGCAGTTTATAGCCAGAAATCTTGAACTGGAGTAGCCTAAGGGAGGCCAGCCAATTTAAATCAGAAGTAAGTGAGGTATTTGTAAATACAATATTAAGTAGACTCCATATCCTCCACCAGGAAAAATGTGTGTGTGTGTGTGTGTGTGTGTGTGGATCCCGAGCTATTTGGTGTGCCCAGACCTCCATTCTTAGTCCCCGACTCCATTCCATGGCTACAGGCCTACAAAAGAGGGGCTTGAAATTTCACAGCAAAATAACTGCATGAACACCATTCACAGTTAGTGCGACCCAGTACATACATCTGACTCAACAACTTGCCCCAAAGGATTATTGCACAAATAGATCCCTCTGGCTGTTTTTGGATGACGGCTCAAGCGTTGCAATTTTGAACGTGCTTCTCTCTTAGGAAGCAATGAAAATATTTCTCTAGTATTGGAGTAATATCAGCATGTGAAATGTGCTGAGGCTTCCTAACAACTTCTGTGTGGCAAATATGAAATCTGCAGGCATTCTCTGTTAAACCAGTGAGAGTTTAATTTCCTCTCTCCAGCACTATGTATAATTACGGAGATGGAAACAACTCCTCATAGGTCTGCGTGATGTCCCCACTACAATTCCACAACCAAAACATCCATAAAAGCCAATTAATAGGAAAATTTAACTACATAAATTATTAAAGCCAAGCAAATGACAAGCTACTTGGTGGATCTTTTCCATAACTAACATGGCATTAATTTTCTGTAACTGACAGGTTTCATAGCTCTGCAGGGAACAAGGCCAGGCCATAATACTTTGTTGCTGATGGGTGGAAGGAGATCATACTCACTCTTTTCCATGTAGAAGAGCCAGCTAGGTGGACAGTTGAATCTGACTTACAGGGGCAACTGGTTGATTCATTGTTTTGGGTGTAATGAATTCACTTTCAGTTTTTTGATCACTCCTCTTGCAGCTGGTTTTGGTTGTACAAGAGCTATCTTGGTGCTGGGCCCAGTTCCAAGCAAGGCTTTGGCATCAGGGCCATTTCCGCACCTTACTGGTTCCCGCCAACATCCTGCCACAGTCCTGGCAGTGGCTTTACCAGGAAGGAAGTGTAATGGGAACGCTCCCCTCTGCACCCGGCTAGGTCCCTGCAGAAGGGAGCGTGAGTGACACACTTCTTCCTTCCACACTGCAGCTGGCCTTCTCTCCATCCTGCAGTGGGGAAGGAAGCACGTGATCATGCTTCTACCCCTTCTGCGTAGCTGACAGCAATGGGAGCATTGCTTAATCGGGGGCCATTGATGGAATTTTTCCGTTGATAATATACCTCGCAATTGTGCCAGCTCGGGATGTGAGAAGGATGGGACTGCAACAACGTCATGTGAAAATGTTGTTGTGGTCATGCTCCTCTTGCGTCCCCATGCTGGGAGGGCACTGTCCTCTGGAAGTGGTCCAGGATTGCTCCTGAGCAACACAGAGCAGCTGTAGGAAGAGTGAACTTAAAACTAAGAGTGGTTTCACTGTTTCCACGATAAGAAATCAACTAGTTGCCCCTGCTGATTTCAACAGTGACAGTGGGATGGTGCTCTCCACCACCTGAGAGAAACAGGTGAGTTTATAGAGATGTGACAAATACAAATTTCTCATCTTTGCCAAAAAAGGCTTTTTGAAACACTTCATCAAGAAAATGGCCAGTAAGAGATAGAACAAAACTTCCTCAACTGACTGGAGATACAACAACTTTTTGCATAAAGAGCCTCAAAACAGAATATTATTTTTAAGAAATGCTAAAGGACAGATCTGCTGAATAGCAGAACCTCTGTTTAGATTATAAACTGGAAAAAACCATTCAAAAAGGAAGTCATGTGGATCTAATGGATCTAAAAGAAACAGGTTTCACTCTTCTCCAGTTCAGTCACTGAAAATTAAAGCCTTTCAAATATCTGCTGATCTCTGTTCTCAAAGACACACCCTTTTGTTAACATGTGTCATTAAACTATTAAGCATGTATAGGCATGATACCTCTCCTGTTCCAGAGCTAGGGGAGATCTATTACTCCACTATAGCAGTGCTCTAAACAGTAAAAAGAAGCCAGCTGTCATTTGTACCTCTTAAAATCTGCAGTGCTGACAGAGCTTTGGCTAAGCTTCAGGATTCTGCCTGATGAAGCACTGACTCTACTAGCTACAAAACAAGAAAACAAAGCAAGATTTCTCTCCCCCACCCTGAAATACACAAAGGCCTTAATGGGATGTCTCCAAGGGAGATATGCATTTGGATTTTGAGGCTGATGGCCCTGACCTCCCCCACAAGTGTACCCATGCACAGCTGTCAAGGCAGCTGTGTGCACACTGCCAAGTTACTCTTCATGCAGCATCCATTTGCATCAGTGTAAAGGCTCACTCCAGCCTTTAAATGGCAAAGGATAGCTCAGGAAAGAACTGAGGAGGGCATTGATTAGTGGTAGAGTATAGCAAGAAGGGAAGGGACTGTAATTCAGTAGCTGAGTGATAAAAGACATGCTTTGCAAATAGAAAAGTTTAATGGCCCCATCTCTAGCGGCCTCTCATACTACAGAGATATAGCACTATGATTCTGCTCTATGCCATGGCAACATTCTACGGAATGCCAGGGTTTGCAGTTTAGAGAGGTTTATTCATAATTCTCAGCCAGAAGGCACTTAGTGACTCACCAAATTACAAACTTCAGGATTCCATAGGATTCAATCATGGCAGCTCAAGTAGAATCACAGTGTTATAACTATGGAGCATGAATGGGCCCTGGGCCAATACTTAGAAACATTACTAGTGTGGGACTACAACTTTTACTGACCTTTCTGGCTTAGGTATTGGGGGTTATACCCCCCAAAGTAGCTTTTCCAAGCCCTGAGTAGAGCTAGGAAAGATTGGTGAGAGACACTGGAAAGACACTGCCTGTCAGAGTGGACAGTACTGATGTCCTGTTTTGGAGGCTGGCCAGGGCAAAGATCCCGTAGAATCTGTCAGACAGCAGAGACCACAGTTGCTTCAGTCATATGCAGGAGATTACCAGCCAAGTATTTATAGTCTTCAGAGACTAGGTGGTGCAGGTCAGCAGAATAAACCAATGAATCCAAGATTCTATCCAAGGGTATGTTGAGTAGTGTGGTCAGCAAAGAAAGCAGGGTCCAAGTTTCTTTGGAAAGATGAACCAGGAATCAAGAGACAAAAGCGCTACTTCCTCCAGAGTGGGGAGTTATTAGCAACAGACTTCCCAAAGGAGGTGCTGAAATATTAATGGTCTAGTAGCCTCCCACAGATGTTGCCTGATTAATGAGCAGCTAACATTTTAAGCCGTGCAAAGCTTCCTTTCCTGTCTATGTTTGGCTGTGGTAGGTACTGTCAAGTCCATGTCTGTGTGCTGTGGCTGCTGGGAAGTGTCACTATCTGTCTCAAGAATTGGCATGTCCCCTGTCCTTCTGCTTCACTATCTATGCCAGAGTCTGAACCTGGGACTTGTAACCAAGACATGACAACTGCACTATACAGATCAATATCCTGCTCCCTATATGCCTGTGCAGTTAAGTGGATTAATATCTATAGAGAAGGAAGAGAAAACAACTATTCAACCCTATTCATAGCCCCTAGAATAAACAAGCATCTAAGAAACTTTGATCAAACATTTACCTTAAGTGTTTGGAATTAGTACTTTGGAATTTCCATACAACTGCAGAAAGAAAGGACTGATTCGAAACAGAAGATGGTTGTGGCACAGTTAGAATTCTCATAAAAATTGTACCATGTCATGATTCACATTGGGCAGTGTTCATTTGAAAAGAACTCATTGTTTCTATATGCAGTTTGTAGAATCTTTGGTCCACCAGATATTTTGGTCTACATCTCACATCATCTTTGTCTAGTGTTTCATTTGGCAGTAGCAGATTAGCTTTTACAGTCTGGGCTAAATGTTACTGTGGATTCACAAGCCAATTGACACAGAAACCACTGGCTGCTACTGGGGTCTACTCTATCCCACTGCTATCTCAGCTTATCACAATAAGCAGGAAGTAGATAAAGACTAGTACATTAATCTCTCTAATTATCATTTCAGAACTCTATGGAACAAAGCGTGCTGCCTTATAAAAAGGATTGTCTAGGATGGTAGAACTTCTGGTCCAATACACTGGTAAAAGCACTTGGTTTGAGAAAGGTGACAGCAGCTTTGCAGACTGGCATCCTGTTGGTGACATACAAAAGCATAAGTTTTTCAACCAATACAATGTGTGTATTCAGTTAATGGTGGTGAAAGTGGCTGTATTCAGCTAATGGTGGTGAAAGTGGACTTGAATATGTGTACCCATTGCATATGCAGATTTGTAGAAAGGTACACTGTGTATTACACTGCTAGGTCCATTTATGAACATGTGTTGTCCAATGCCGCTATTCTGTATGGGGTGGCATAGTGTTAGCATAGCATATCTGCCAGAGGATATTTAATTATGCTGTGACAGTGTAAGATGATGGCCAACATCTCAGGGAAATTTGGCCCTCCAAAAGTTTTTGGACTGCAACTCCCACAATCCCTTACCATTGGTCATAGTACCTAGAGCTTCAGAGAACTGAACTCCAAAACATGTAGAGGTCCAAAGATTATACACCCCAGGATTCCATAGGATGCTATCTGATTCCCTTAACTGGAGATTCCAGGAGTGGATGGATGCTTGGGACCTTCTCCATGATTGTAGAGTTTCTTTCCTTATGGACAGATTAAGATTTCTTTCCATAAACATCTGTAGAAAGATTGGTTGTGCTGCTTCAGGTGGAAGCATGCGCATAGAGAAGCACATGTAGGGACTTGTGCTAGAACTGGCATATTTTATATAAAAGAAACCAACAGCATAGGATTTCTCAAACCTTTTACAGGCAAATAAACAGTTGAAATTCTACCCTTCACTGTTGGTCTTGCAGATACATGTTTTTTTTAAAAAAGTAGCCTTCTCAATTGGAATGGTAAACACGTATAATTTGTCCAAATGGCATAATGAACGTTAATCTAGATTCTACCCCCTGTTGGAAAAAAACTGACCATACATCTTCAGAAAATAAATCTTGCACATTGACCTGATACCCTCTGTTTCCCTGAAGCAAATCCAGATCCAACAGCTTCCAGTCTTGTTTGTCCACTGATCTAATGTTAAGGAGTTTCAATGCCCAAGGTAGTTTTCCCACACCCTGCTTCATTATTGCAGTGCATGAATGTATGTAAACACATAGTTCAGATTATTAGAAACAAAAGCAGATCACTATATTTCATCACGGATGGGGAATATGGGGTCATTGAGATGATGATGGACTTCAAATCCCAGGAGCCCCATCAAGGGAAAAGATCAGGCATGATGAGAACTTTAGTTGAACATCTGGAGGGGTGCATGATTCCCACTCTTTCTCCTTCTCCTCCTACCTTATTAAAAACAGTACACATTAAATCTATCTATCTAATCATCTTTGTCATCTATTATTTATATTATATTTAATATAATATTTAAAGACATTCATCTATATTTTTAAAATTCATTAAAAGATAGAAACTATCATAGGCAATTCTTAAAAGCCTGGTGCAAGAGGAAAGTTTTCTCTTCCTGACAGAAAGAGCACCAGAGTGGAACCACCCTCATTTTCCTAGGGAGAGACTTCCAAAGTCTGAGAACAGCCACTAAGAAGGCTCTCTCTCTATTGTACCTAGAAAGGTGGTGGCACAGAGAATTATGCTTGTATATGCACTTCTTTGGACCTTGCAGAAGGAGGTACCCAGTACTTCCTCCCACAATGCTCCCAGTTTGATGCAAAACAGTATCTGTTGGTTGCAGCTGGTTACAGCTGTGGGTTTGCAGTTTAGGGAGGGGGCTGGGGCCTCCCAGGATTCCATAGGATGTTGAAAGTGGAATAATAGCGCTATAACGGTGTAGTGCAGAAATGGCCTGTGTCTCCCCATCACTGTTCAAATGTGGGGGTGCACCCAGGATTGTTCTGACTGTTCTTCAATACCAAGGTAGATAGCACCAGCTTTACACTAGTGACAAAGACTGCTCTTTCTTTCTTCTATACTCAAGAACAGCTGGAACACGTGTGAGTGCACCGCTCCAGCCAGTCAGTGACTGGAGAAAGATCTGCACTCAGCAACACCCTGGCTGTTTGTTGGGCTCTGGGGAGCACTGCTTAGCTGAAGAAAGAAGCCACCTCCACTGTCTTTGCCGCTTCCCATAACCATGTTGGTGGATAGTTACATTCCTTCTGCATCGCCTTGGCAGATGATGGCTGGTGACTCCCATGTCAGAAAGGCTTTTAGTCTGAACTTTGAAAGAGCTATCCAAGGTGCTGAACCTAGGAATAAAGTTCACATCTTGAATATCATGGAGTAGGTAGACTGTTATGTGGTCTATTACATCTTGCTGTACAAATACAGAATTTTAATTGGAAATTAACTTAAGCCTCCATCTGTTATAGGAGAGACATAATGCATCTTGAGACACAACTAATATATCCGTTTCAGAAACATAGCATTCTTTAGTTCAGGCAGAACTTTCTTGGTTTAGAGTCTACAGAAGAGTGAACTTTTATAATCTAATGTTTTTGAAACTACTTATGGATTTTTGGTCTCTTTTGTTTGTTTCATTATAATAAGGTTGTTCTCAAATGAAAACAGAACATGTGAAGTACCACATAAATATTTTTGAATTTTTTTATTCATGTCTGAATATTCCTTGAGGGCTCGATATAATGTTAGCTGTTCTGTCATTGCGCCTAAGAATCCTGCAAAAGGTAGTATATTTTTATATGTGCAAGCACAGCATGTTGTCATAAGGAGGTAGGTCCTATTCAGGCCTTCAGATGAGAGCACAGAGAAGGGTTGATGGTACATATGATCCTGATTTACTCCTTCCAACAGCTTGAAAAAAGTATTTTTTCAGACTATAACTTCCAGCATCCCACAACTTGTATATGCCTCCACACCACTCCTCTTCCTCCCAGCATCTGCCACTGGAAATAGTCTTGCTCTACCTAATGGTAGAGACTGGGAAAATCCCTTTTATCGACTAAACTTCCAGAATATCCTCACCAGCATGGCCAATATCCATAGCAGCTAGGAGGATTCTGGCAGCTATAGTCCAAAATTTAACTTTCGCAATCTTTGCTTAGCATAAATGCATATCTGTCACCAAATATTGTGATTCACATAAGTGTCTCTGGTACTTATAAAGGGAGTGTTGAAAGAAAAAAAGCTAAATTAGCCAACACAGGAGCCCTCTTGTACAATGTATTTTGTCATTTTGGCATGTTTGGATATGGCCTCAGGTGATATCCCCATGGTATTTTTAAGAACTGCACTGAATGTCTAGCTATTCCCTTTGATTAAAAGGCAAAATGTAAAATGGTAAATACTCTTTGAACTTCACTGAGGGATGTCTATCTCTCACATCTGAGTAGCATGATATTAGAGACCAGTTGATTGGAAACAGAGCTCAGTCAAACCACAGAGGTTTGGTTTGGATTTTGCCAGGTGAATGGACTGGAGAGGTAGAGCAAAGCAGGTATTTAGGAGGCAGATGGGTGATCTGATAAGTAAAGAAACCAGTATTAACATTTAAAGGACACCTCGGCTGTTACTCGACAGATGAGCTGCCTCAACTTCTGTGTTTGCTCCCATGTGGAATGGGCAATTACAGGGGGAGAAAAGTGGGTGTGAGGGGAGCTTAGAGCTTTCCCCACTGATAAATGGAGAACCATAAATTTTAACACCCCTTTATCTATCCCCATGAACATTCCTCAACTGGGAAAAATAGGAGAAAACAATCCAAGAGGCTCTGCTGCCTGAGGCAATGAACAAGATGACAGTTGTTCCATGTACAAAAGCTGACCGGACCAGCAGTCAAGTTAATGCTAGTGATGGGCTGTCATCTTCCATCACACCTGAATTCAGATTAATTCAGGAGTCATAGGGCACTCTCCTTCAGCATTTTTCTGCCACCTCCAAGTCTGAGCAACCACCTCATTTTGTCCAGTGTTAGGGTATAAGAAAAGTGTGTAAGAAAAGTGAAGCACTTCCTTCTACAAATTTACCCTACATGAGGTGTGGAAATGCAAGCTTGGGAATACACATTTCTCTAGATAATATGTCTATCCCATGAAGCCAGCCCAGAGTTTATAGAAGCAGTCAATAACTGCATGGAGGGGAAGGGGCCCTCAGCAAGACCAAATATTTTTGTATTCCTCTGCATTCCTTCTCAACATGGCAACAGGAAGTCATGCCACATCACTTCTTGTCACTATTTTGAGAAGGACTGTAGAGGAAAACAGGTATTTGGAAGTGGTTTGGGGTGCCTGTGGGGCTGGAGTTATTTTCACATGTATTCATGCATGGGGGGGGCACTTTCTATATTGTTCAGGGTTAAAAGTTGCCAGAAAGAATGCAGAGAAAATTTTAAGGAATTTGTGGTGCTGGGGTTTTGGGGGGCTGGTGGGGGCTTCAGGAGCCACGAAAGTGAGGTCTCTTCCACTTCAGTGTCTCTTTTTGAGAGGCTGCCCCTTACAGTGTGTGATAACGGAACAATAGTGCCTTCTTCTGGCAAGTAAACAGAGTGCAATATATATTGAACTAAGTGTTTACATGGTGCTTTCCATCACTCCTTCAAGCACCTTGTGTCTTAAACATCAATGTTGAGAAATTAGAGCTTGAAAAAAGTTAATTTTTTAAAAAAGTGTAGTCTTCCCAGCCAGCAGTATTACTGGCCAGAAGATTTTGGAAACTGTAGTCAAAATGTTAGTTTTTCCAAGATTGCAGTTTTGAAAGTTACAGTGGAGAGTGCAATATAAATATTAACTAGAATAAACGCATATTCTGCTTGCTGTAAAGTTGCAGGGTTTTGGAAAATAAAAAAATGCTGCATTTTAAAAATATAATTGCAAAGAAAGCGTAGAAAGAAAAGAAGGTGGGAGTACATAAGATATGAATTTGGGCTAGGCATATATATGAATATAAGGTGACCATGGTCAGAATCCTATTCTCAGTCCCAATTAGAATAGACTCATTGAATCAGTGGAATTTATCATTATATTTTCTCCTATTCCAGAGTTCATTTTGCGGGTCTATAACTGGGACTAATCAATCAGATTCTGGCCAATATGTCCAAAAACATTTCCAGGGAGTTGAGATTTGTAGAACACATATTTGTGTGAGGTTGAACCTCTAAGACCTTTTGACCATTGAATGATGAATAGTGAATATCTGTGTTTCTGGTAAGAGCGCCCAGGATTTCATCACACTAATGATCATATAAGTTCAAAGTTGTAGAAGTACAGTTTAAAAGTATACACAAATACCAAAAATTTTTCTAATGAAAAGTAACATATTGCAATACATCCAGGCTGAAGACAAAGGCTCAGTTTAAGAGCCCTTCCTTCCTTTTCTGATGCCCAGAATGAAGATATTTGGAGAAAGGCAATGCTCATTTGTTGAAAGAGAAATGAGATATATGGCAGTGGGGGAGCAACAGTGCTGTTAACAAGCTTATTCTGAATTCTGCTGTTCAAAATTGTCTGTGGAGAGTGTATTTACGTAAACCAATAAATTAGGATGGAATAGGCACATCTAAAAAGAAGTGAAACAACTGCTTTTTCAGTGATTAGCTGCAAAACCTACCTGCATACAGAAAATGATGCCTAATTTCTTTCCTCCCCAATGGTGGCGCACTTTCTACAACATAAATTTTCTCAATCTGGTATTGTCCAGGTGTATTGAACTACAACTGGCATCATTCCAAGGTAGTTTGGCAAATGACAGATGTCTAAATACTCTAAAGACACCAGATCCTGTCTGATCTTGGAAGCTAAGCAGGGTCAACTCTGGTTTGTACTTGAATGGGAAACTGACAATGAATGCCAGGTGCTATAGGCTATATTTCAGAGGAAGGAACTGTCAAAGCCACCTCTGAGTATTACTTGCCTAAGAAAGCCCTGCGACATTCATGGGGTCACCATAAGTTGGTAGGTGACTTGAAGGCACATGCACACACACACGGCCAATGATCATATTGGCTGTGGAAAAAAGGTGAATATATCAGAAGAGCACCAGTAAGAGCATGCAAGGTCTAAGCACAATGGCCATCAGAAAAGTTCCAGGTTGTGAGAATGTAGTTTAAGAGTACATACATGCCTGTAAAAATCAAAGATTTTTCTAATGCCAATTAATATATTGCAATACAATCAGCCTGAAAGAAATGGCTGTTAGGATGTCCGCATCACAGCACAGAGAAGCATATCTGTATTATATCATCACATACAGCTGAAGTGGTCATTTCTTAAAAACATAATAGTGGTGTCCAATATCCTCAAGATATCATTCTTTTTTTCAAAGGAAAACAGGGCAGGGAAGGCTACTCTGTAAGGTGTGGGGTTCTCCTCCAGCAGAGTCCCTTCAGCAGGAAAACTTGGGGGCATATGTAGAGTTATAGAGAACTCAACTGCAAATGCATCTTCAGCCCCACATCCTGTCATCTGAACATTGGAAGAATGACATCTTTACACCTGAAAAGCCTGGAAGAATGCTTTATTTCAGACAACTATTTTGTGATAAAGGGCCTTTTCCCTGCCTCAATTTAAGGCCTTTAAATGTTAGTAGCATATTTAATTTTTCTCTCTTATTCTAGTCTTCCACTTGTCTCTTTCTCTCACACCCACATATAAGATATACAGCCCATTTCCACCCTACACTGTTATAGTGCTATTATTCCACTTTCAGCATCCTGTGGAATTCTGGGGTTTGTAGTTTACTGAGAACAAAGAGCTCTCTGGCTCGGAGACTACCAGTTCAATCAACTGCAAGCCCCAGGATTCCATAGGATGTTGAAAGTGGAAAAATAGCACTATAATAGTGTAGTGCAGAAATGGCCATAGCTTTCTTTTCCCAATTCTATGTATGCTTCTGAAATCTGGATGGTGAACAAAATTGACAGGAAGAGAACAAACTCATTTGAACCTGAATCGTGTAGGACTTTAAAGGTTTAATTATTTTATCTTGGGCATGGGTGCCCTCTAAAAATACAACCAATTCCCCTGGTGCTATTAAACAGAGCTACCTAAGATGCTTTCATGTGAAAATGCTGGGTGCAAATGGGTTTAGGAACACAAGAAGCCACGTTATACTAAGTTAGACCACTGGTCCATCTCAACTGGTATTGTCAGCTCCAACTGGCAGGTGGAAAGCTCTCTGGGCTTTCACACATGGGAAACTCTCATTATTCTTCTAGTGGTCTTCCATTCAAGTACCATCCAGGCCCAACACTGCTTAGTTCCTGAAATAGAGGAGATCAGTTACATTCATAATGGCATGGCTACACAAGGTTCTCATGGAAGCACGTAGAGAAAGGAAGATAAAGTGAATAGGCATCCAAGTCAGCCTGCTCAGTGGCTGCTCTCAAATTATGAAACTCCCTTCCTGGAAGGCCCTGTCCCTGCTGCCCCTTCACTTTTTATTTAAAGTTTTTAGCGTGTTGAAGATGGAGCTTTTAATGAGGGGTGTAGTGTTGTTATTTTAGTATATTTTAAACTTCTTTTAATGATGTTTTAAGCTTGTTTTTAATGCTGCTTTTAATTTAATTTAATACAGTTTGCGTTTTAACTTTTATATTAAGAGTTTTTTAAAAAAATTGTACTGTGCTTTTAAAATACTGTACAATGCTTTAAATCCTATACTGAGAGAAAGGCAGTAAAATAGATGGATGGAGAGAGAGAGAGAGAGAGAGAGAGAGAGAGAGAGAGAGAGAGAGAGAGATAATTGGAGTAAGGTTTCATCATGGTCTTATGTTTCCAAAATAAAAGCAAAATGAATTCCAAGTGATATGTTTGTGCAGATATTTACTGAATAATTAATATTCACTATCAGCATTTCACATCCAAATTTTTTTTCAGTTGTCATCATTTGACGGTATCCAACAGCTGGCATCGAGCAGAAGCAAACATCTAATGATATCTGATATGTAGCAGTTAGTGTTTGACAATATTTGACAGGCGACACACAGCAACAGTCAGTATTTGACAGTATCTGACAGCTGGCATGCAATAGCAGTCTCTATATGACGGCTTACTTCAAATAAAAAGCGGGTTTGGTTTCTATGTTTGGTAAACACCCAAGGAGGAAAGCATACTGGCTCCACCCTGCAATCATATGTTTTTCCAAAACCCTCTATGTATGAAGGATGACTATAAAGAGGAAAACTTCCCCTATCTATGGAGGCTCTCCACATGACTTGAAACCATGGAAAATGAAACAGCCAGACTCCATGGACAGAGGAGGCCATCTGTTCAGACTATTGCCTTCCATGCACAGAAAGGGGCAGAAACATATAAGGAGGTGGAGAGCTAGTGCCGTGATTCTCAAACACTGGTCTATCAGATATGTTGACTTCAGCCTCCAGAAGCCTTCCCTATTAGCTACAGTGCCTGAGGCTTCTGGGAACTGAAGTCCAAAGCATTTGGAAGACCAAAATTTAAGCTGCACTAGGCTAGTGCATTCCTGCTTTTTGTGTGTTTACATAACATAGAAAGAAAACACTTACACTGGGTTAATTTTATCAGACATCGCCTGATTCACTGACATGCGTATATGGACCCAGATCCAATGCTATTTCTACCTAAAATAGGCCTGCTGAACTAGCCCTGTTAGTCCAGGGTGGGCAACTGTGAAGGGAGCAGGGGCCATTCCCACCATGTTTCCTGCAGAACATGTCATTGCTGCTGGCATGACTAAAAATAATGTCACATCATTTCCAGTTTCAGTATTCGGACTATTTCCAGGGATTTTGCAAGGATCTGGGGCTTGTAGGTAGCAATAAGACCCAAACTTTCAGTGGGAGAATCTGGATGCTTTTGGAGTCTTCCTGGAGACTTTGGGGCATTGCAAAATGGGATCTTGAGACAGGGGTTGCCAGGATGAAAACTGGAAACAGCCCTTGCACCTTTAAGGATTGTACAGAAGAGAGAACTTTAATGGTGTTTCATTTACTGGTTGCATGACTAGCAACACTATGCTGAAATCCTCCTTTTTGTGCAACAATTAAAGATACACGAGCCATTTCCACTTTTCAATCCGGAAAACCTTTTTGGAGAGCATGTGCTCTATGGCAGGGGAATGCCCCCACATTCCAGGGATTAGTCAGTACCACTTTAAACCTAATTGATCTGAATGGGTTTGCTTCAGGTTGGACTAATTTGGACATGTAAGTGCATGTAATTTGATATTAGTAGAGATTTCATTGTCCATTCAAACAGCGATGCCAGCATGCAATTGTTGAGACCTCTGTGAATGCGATCTTTGATAACCAAGATGTGAAGAATGCAGAACCAAATGCTGCACTCTTTTGATGTATATGGCATCATTACACCACACTGGGTTATTGAGAAAGTAAAGGCTTCTGCAGCCTTGATAGCTCTCTTTTAAATAAGAAAGTACTCACTGAACAATGAACAGAAAAGAAGAGGAGGTATGATTAAAAGGAAGGTGAAATTTTAAATGCAAATATGTTGGTAAAAGCATAAAAGCTCATTGTCAAGACCCCGCCCCCTTCCCTCTCTCTATGTTACCTTTCTCCCTTAGGGAATGCCAGCCTGCAGCTGTACTGCCACACTCTGACCTTTCTTGTGAAATACGGGTGACCTGAATCCCTTTCTGTAAAGCCCAAGAAGCTAACCCTGTGAGGGAGCACAATAAAATTCAGTGCTATGTTACAAATAAGCTATTGATCCCCGCAAAAGGCATGCCTGCCCCACTGTACAGAAGTGGCAAACACATGCTAGGAAGGGCGTTTAATGACTGCTTTTATAGTCTTTTATTTTTATTTTGGTCACATTTGTATGACATTCACTTCCCTTGCTCTCCAAAACTTAAAAACACTGACATCATTTCCACCCTACATTGTTATAGTGCTGTTATTCCACTTTCAACATCCTGTGGAATTCTGAAGTTCGTAGTTTACTGAGGCCTAAGAGCTCTCTGGCTGAGAATTCTAAAGACCCCTCCCTAAACTGCAACCCCCCAGGATTCCATAGGTGGTTGAAAGTGGAATAATAGCACTATAACAGTGTAGGGCAGAAATGGCCTAAGTTATGTCTGGGCCACACTAACGTCTAAACCTTATTGTTACTCCCTGTGAGCCAGTGTGGTATAATGGTTTGGACGCTGGACTAGGACACTAGAAGTCCAAGGGTCAAATCCCCACTCAGCCGTTAAAACCCATTGGGTGACCTTGGGCAAATCACACTGTCTCAGAGGAAAGCAAGGGCAAGCCCCAGCCCCCTCTGAACAGATTTGGCCAAGAAAACCTCATGATTGGTTTGATTTAGGGTTGCCTAAATAACTTGAAGACATACAAGAACAACAACAGCAATAACAAAATAAGAATAAACCCTTAGTTGAATAGTAAATCAAAATGTGTAATCCAACCTGATATAATGTAATGTAAACCTGACACATTAGGTCTCTTCTAGTTAGTATTTTCAATAGAATCCAGGCCTATAGGCTCTGATGGAATTCTGTGAGCAGAACTCTGAATCCTTTTTGTTTTGCTCTACTTTTTTGTTAAAAATATCTGCAGTGACTTGTAATGGGCAAGAACCGTGTTTCAGCTTTTTTTTTTTTTTTTTTTTACAAGAAACCTACCAACATCTACACATTTCTTCCCATTTGGAATGCAAAGAACTTGACAGATTTTTTTTTCTAAAAAATAAAGATGTTGAAGAAGCAAAAATTAGCAGATAACACTTTTAAAACTCTAGGTTTTAATCCCTATATATTCATCCATTTTAGCACTGAATTCTCGTTTGCATCTCTTTCATTCAGAGAATCTTTCTAGCTCAGCTTTCTTCATGGCTGATCAGTGCAACAGAGTCCTCTCTGTGTTGAAAACAGCTGTCAGTAATGCATTTGCAAACATGCGAGAATTTTGTTTCAATTTCTCAGTGAAAAAATTAATAAAACTTGCACATTTTGTTAAACTCTGGATAGGAAGAATGTGAAGCTTAAAGAATCTGGCTCAGAAGAAAAATACAAATAACAGAGATTCAGATCCCTGGCAGTAAGCAAGGAGGACTTGTGGGCAGATACTTGCTGTTGCATAGGAGAAAGATGTCCAACACTTCCTTGCCATGGAGCATAGCCCTGATTGTAATGCTTTCCTCAATGCTGCACTTAGCTATGCATTGGCAAATGTAGGGACACAAAAGCTGAGATCCTTCATTGGTTGTGCTACATATGCCCCATGTGCTGAATGGCAACATTGAGCAACCCAGTGTGCAACTGACTGCACAACCGGATGTGAAACTGAATGCATAATGTGAAGAGCACCACTGCCAATTTCAGCAAGGGCAGACAGATAGGTGTTCACTAATATGCATCTATATGAGCACTGGCTGCACAACTCCTGATGTAATGTGGATGGCATGCATAGGACTCAAATGAGCGCTGCTTCCACAGGGGAATTCAGACATGTTTAAGCCACTAACAGGAGAGCAGCCAAATTATATTAGTATGACATCCTTTTATAGCTACGAGCAGCTTTGAAGGAGTAGTCATTGAAAGCAAGTAATCAGCAGATGGGTGACAGGGTTAACTCTGCTCTCCACAACTGATGTTTTGAAAACAAATATTACATTTGGAAGCCTAATTACCTCTATATGGTTTGGCACTCTTTGTGTCATGACAGCAATCTCAGGGCAGGGCCACTAAGCAACTGCATCACGGAGTAGATGCTGGGGCAGAGGTGACTCCAACTTTTCCATTGTTCCTTCTCAGCCATCTGGCTTTTCTCTGTTGGCTGACAGTATTGTCCTTGGGTGTGGTGGAGGATCTTATCCCATTGCTAAGACTGAAGGAAATTACAGCTACCAGTCCAATCATCTGCATGGTGTTCTGAGTCCTTTTCCTTGGGCAACAAGATTAGATTGAGATAGTGATGAGCCTCAGCCTAAGACACCAAGAATCCAAATCCTGTTGATTGATTTCCAGTGCCAGTATGTATATTGTGATGTAGTTGGTCTATTGTATCGCCACTTCTTTCATAAAGACTTAAAGACTGCAATCATGAAGACTTATGTAAACTTCAGAAATCACTATTTTTGACTACAGTACCCAAATCTCCCCACTGGTGGGGGGATTCTGGGCACTGCAATCCCCCAGAATAACTTTTCCAAGTTCTTCTCTTACCTGAGGTATGTTGTTGTTATGTGCCATTGCTTTGGCTTATGGTGCCCCTATAAATGGGAGACCTCCAAGAGACCTTGGGACTATTCACTCTACAGGATTATAGCTATTATAAATCGTCTGGGACTGGCAGTTTATGAAGGAGCAGTTAGAATTCTCAGCCAGAGTACTCCAGTGCCTCCTTACCAAACTATAAACCTAAGATTCTACAGGATGGAACCATGGCAGTTAAAGTAGAATAATCATGCTGTAATTGTGTAGTGTGAATGAATACTTTCTTATTAAAGCCCTGTTCAGGTCTAGCAGCATCAGGGCTGTGATTTCTTTGACTAAGCCATTTATCTGTAATGAGGTCTTCCTCTTTTCCTGCTGCCTTCAACTTTATTCAGCATTGTCATCAATTCCAATGAATCACATTTTCTTGATATTCCCAGAGTATGACAACCTTGGTATATTCATTTTGGCTTCTAGTGAAAATTCAGCCTTGATTTTCTCTAGGATCCATTCATCTGTCTTTTTAGCAGTCCGTGGTACCTGTAAAACTCTCCTCGAGCAGAAATATTTCAAATCAGTTGATTATTTTCTTGTAAGCTTTTTTTCATTGTCCAGCTTTCACATTTCTAACAGGGACTCGAAATACAACGGTGGGGATGATCCAGACTTTGGTATTCCCTAAAGTAGCTTTACACTTGAAGATCTTATCTATTTGAGATGTTAGCTCAGATAAACATTTACAAGTTAAAATGTTTATGACTGCATTGAAAAGGCTCACAATAATGAATGCAAATAACACCCTTAACACCACCTATATTTGAAAACACATATTTTGAAACAGGCATCATATGCAACAGAACTTGTTGATTAGCTGTAAACCCTATTTCTTCCTGTGTTCAGACTCCAAGTGATTAAGAGAACCAAGGAACCCTCATAGCTGTCTCTTCACATGGCCATTCACCCGCACATTGATTTCTAATCTGTCGCCTGTGATTTCCAGCCATTGATTATCGTTCAGCTGTCTGCTAGAAAAAGAGACTTCACTACCTGTTCTCTTTACTCTTACTCTTCTACATACATATCAGCATAACTTAAAATACATGAAGGGAACTATGATCTTGTCTGTCTTTAATGATAGTTCCTCATCTTCCTTCTTTTTTTATATATTTCTTGTGCCTTCTTCCCGCTCCTAATATTCTTTCCAAAATAGCCCTCTTATAGTGTAAGGCCCCGCTTTGGGGGTCCCTGATATTAGTATGGTTTGAATGGGCACCATACCTAATTGGCACGATATTGGATTGGCAACTGTATTAATTGGCTCTGTTATCAAAATATCAGACCTGAAAGGTGATGGAGAAGTCAAATCGAGTGAGGGAAAGGATTTGAAAAAATTTGACTGTAAACGTAGGAAGGATAGGTCAACTCCAAAATTCCTCCAGGTAAGTCTGAGTCATTTGTCAGGCAAATACACATCATTCCTGTGGATAATAGGCTTAAATAGAAGTTGGACTTTTCCAGGGAATCCAACTGTGAGGAGCCCACCAGGACACTGATTGACAGATATGCTTCCCTTCTACACCTGGATTCTTTCCTCTGTGCTCACATCACCCACAATAGATAGCTATTACAACATCCATCATGTCTTTGTCAATCAAAGCACTAAGCCCATCAACAGGCCAAAGACCCATTGTCCACAACAGGTTCCCTTTGTCTTGCATCTGGAACCTTCAATGCCACAGGCTATTTTCAAGGTACAAATACCCCTGATTTCAGGATGCCCAGTGCAGTCCCTTGAAGGTCTACTTCTCACTCTGTCCATCTGGCTCCTGAATGAGAACTGTCCTTAGGTCCTACCTAAGCCAAAATACATTTCTGCTCTTGACTACTCTTCTGGACTGGTAATTACAAATCCCCCAAACCCCTCGGCCTATTTATAATTTTTCCTCCCTTTCTCTTTCAGGTAGCTCTTCTGTGAATGTGTGATTGTGTGTATCTTGTGTGCATGCATGAGTGAGTTCCCCTCAATAAAACACATTTTTAGCTTACTTCTAAATCTCTGGCTGGTTCTTTTCCTGAACACGCCCATAAACATTTGCTAGGAAAGATCTCGCTGAATTGCCCCAGTCTCGCAGCTTCCTGATTTTGAGCTAATTAATTCCTCACATTTTCAAGGAGGTATTTAGCATTGCAGAGTGGCCCTTGTGGCACTTACATTTTGGGGTAACAACAGTTCATATTAACCCTTTTGTCACACAATCTGGCATCTTTTTGGTACCTCAAAACCACCAAAGAGGCCTTTTTCTTGCTGTGGACATTAATAGTTTAATTTTCTTGTGTCCTGACAGTGCCTCAAATCATTCCCAGAGATCGTAGATCTGCTAGCTCTGAGCCACCCCATTATTTAAGCATCTATGCCATAGGTGGACAAACTGTAACTGTGGGATGTGATGTGGCCTCTAAGGCAGCTTTTGTAGTCCCTGACTGTCCCATTCTGCTGTTTTTCTGGGGGGAAAAGAGGGTGAACTGCCTTTCTTCAAAATCTCCAGGAATGATCACTCACCTTTTAAACAAAGCCACCTTCCCACTGCAACCAGCAACAAAATTTTACATTTTTTTCATGCTGCATGATTACAGCATTATGAGTCCACTATAACTGCTAATATCTGCATCCTGTGTAAGTTTGTCATTTGTGATTTGGTGAAGCACTAGAGCTTTCTAGTACAGGATTAAGTACCTCATTAAACTAAAAATCCTAGGATTTTATAAGAGGGAGCCAGGGCAGATAAAGTGATATCAGCTATAGCTGTTTAAGTGGTCCTCACAATACCCAAATATGGCTTAGCATTAAAAAAACAAAAACAAAACCCCATTTTTCAAAATCTAGCATTTTTGGAGTTCAACCACTTTATTTACAGATTTTTACAGGATCCAGCTTGAGAAGCATCATTCTCTCCACTCCCTGTATCACCCCTTTTAATTGTGTTTTAATTCTTATTGCCAGGTTTTTAGCTCATCTTGTTTTTAGCTTTGTGAACCACTTTGGGTACCATGCAAAGAGAAAGGTGGCAAATAAATGGAACATCCTGGACCAATGTGTTATCAATCATGAGGCAATATGGACATTTGGGGATGAACACCAGCACGTTATTCAATACCAGTTGCTGGGGAACACAAATGCGATTGTGTTACTGCTCTCATTTCTTGCCAGAGGGCTTCCTAGTGGGCTCTGGTTAGCTGCTATAAGAAACAAGATGCCAGATGAAGTAGGCCTTTGGACTGATCCAGCAGGCTGCCTTCCTATGTTCTTGGGAGAAATTACCATCTGAAATATTGTTTCATCCCCTGGCCCTGTCATAATGACATAATTGTTGAAGGAGATAAGCATATTGTGGCCATTCACATTGTCACAGCTAAACCATGCTTACTAGAGCTTGGAAATATTGCCCTTTGCTTGGGCAGGAGGAACCAAGGACTATGCTGGCTAAGGGATTCTGTGAACCCAAGGTATCTTAATTTACCATGAAACTAGGCCAGTTCTTGCTCTGATAGATGGAAGCTCTCCCTATGAGGGGGGTTCATTTAACCCCTGGTTCTTTAACTGGAGACATCTAGAATCGAACCTGAGACCTTGTAAATGCAACACATATGATTTCCCACCAAATTATGATCCTTTTAATTTGAAATAAATGTCCCCTCCTAATCTGATTAAAGATATTTTGGGAAATCCCTTTAATGCAACAATAGTTGAATGAGATGTTGAAAAACGCTTTCAAGATTTGAAGCTCATTCTTGTCCCCAGCAGTACTTCTCCCATAGTGCACGAGGAATAGAAAGCAAAGCTTGCCTCTTCTGCTTTCCCTGAGGGGCTGAAGTTTTTGATACAGCTAGAGAAAAGCTTGTGAAGATCCTCTGGAACTTTACAGAGGAAGAGAATGAATCATTTCAGCTGCACGCCTTCTGAGCGAAAAGTTTCCCTCTTTGCTTTTTTCTTCCTTTTGAAACAAAAGTGATAATTAACACATGTTGATGTGCATGTGGAAGGGCAAGAGGAAGAGAGACAGTGGAAGCTATAATACACAGGCATTGCGCTGGGCCTGAAGCTAAAGGATAAGAATTCCATAATTGCAGCGCACTCTAGGAATGTGCCAAGAATACTAAACCTTTGGCAGTCATCATTTCAGAGAAAGAACAGAACTTTCAGAATAAAGAAGGAATGTCAATATCTTTTTCAGTGTCACGAGCAAGGAAAAGAAGGACTTTTAAGCCTATGTATTCCTTGCTGCCTTCTTTGCCAAACATTAACTTGCGTAGAAGGAGGGCCATTGCAATGCAGTGGGTAGAGCAATGGGGCTTGGATATGGAAATCCCTATATGGCTATGAAAGGCATGGTATGGCCTGAGGGCTGGTTCATAACCATACAGGATGGAAAACTACATGTGCAGCAGTTCATTAGGACCATGAATGCACCCATGGGCGTAGATGTGGTAAGATGTACATGTTCTCTGCTGCCCCAGAGGGTAAGACCAGCTCTAATGGTTTTAATTGAACATTAGAAGGGCTTTCTTGATGGAAAAGTTATGGATGACTGTTTTGTATTCACAATCACAACACAGGGCCTTTCTGCATTACACTGTTATAGTGTTGTTATTCTACTTTCAACATCCTATGGAATCCTGGGGTTTGCAGTTTAGGGAGGGGCATTTAGAATTCTCAGCCAGAGAGCTCTTTGGCCTCAGGAAACTACAAACCCCAGAATTCCACAGGATGCTGAAAGTAGAATAATAGCACTATAGCAATGTAGTGTGGGAAGGCCCTTAGTCATGATTGTAACATTACTGCCATGACGATAACTCCCCTCCCAATCTAATTTACTGGGCATCAGCTGCATGGGGAGAAGGAGATTAATTCTGCTGGCAATTAATGCCCAGGTGAATGGCATCTCTGTTAGGATTGGGGCAGGGGAGGTGTCAAGCAAGGAGATGCTACTTAGTTAAGTACACTTAACTGAGTAGCTGATACAGGATCCCAGCTGTGGAAAATTCTGACAATTTTCTCCCCTTTCGTGACACCCAAGATTTGCTGGTCATGAAGGTTTTGCTTCATTCTGCTGCATAATGAGCAGACCAACCCTTGAGATGTGTATAGCACCACAATAGAAAAATAAGTCTTGGCAGATAGTGTCATGCTATGGCACTGAGGTTTCTGGAATCAGTCCTGATGACTGGAAGCATAAAAACGGTTTGTCAAAAAGCTTGACTGGTCTGATTCTGAAAAGGTTTTGCAGGCACCACGGTGCATCTCGTATACAGAGTCTCCACATCCACCCTTTGCCATGGGTGACACTACTAATTGAATAAAGCAGTGACTTTTTAGTTGCCTCTCAGGAAATGGCACAAAGGCTCAAAAACAAATCCCCTTTCAACTTTGGGCAAATGAAATTTTGCAAGGCTGACTTCCTGATTGTTTCTTTTGCTTTGGCCCACTATTGAGGCCAATGCTATTTTTGAACACAATGGCTCTCTTTTATAGCGAACTATGTAGTAAGTAAGGACCCTTTCCTGCAGGCTGGCAGAAGGACTCTGTGGGTAGCACACATTTTAGCAGCTGGCATGTTAATGAGACTGCTTTTGATTGAAATGAGCTAAATACTATTAACATTTCTGGACTCCCGAGAGACTTCTGCAGCATTTACTAAACTTCATAAAAGTGCTTTGTGAATCAATTAATATATTTTTAGATCCCATAGAAACAGTGCCAGAGAAGAATACGTTGCTGCCATTCTCTACAGATAGGCAAACTAGATCTCACTTTTGTAGAGAACAGCTGCAGTAGTCTCCTCTATTAGCATTGAAAATAATGTTACAGACCTTTCTTTTTCTGTCAGAGCAAGGTAGCTTTCATATGTTTATAAGGTATGGTTTACCATTATAAAATCTTTTAAGATTTTTGCTAAGGCCTTGAATTGTTTTTTGTGCCCCATGTTTCAATGTATTTTCATAATACAAAGGAAAGTCTGGGATATCACCGTTCTACAGTTGAAATACAGAAATCTTTGATCTGGATTCAGGAAAACAAAGCAGGTAAGGCACTACATTCTTCTGTTCTGAGACTTTGATTGATTGACTTTTCCAACTGTTTTCAAAAAGGGACATAGTGGGGAAGCATCTCTGGTACAGGTAGGTGATTCCTAAGACTTCATTATGGCCAGTATAATTTGATTAGGGTGAGCGCTTAATCGTCACCAAAATCAAACCAAAGCAAACTGAACACTCACCCTCCCCACAATAATTTTGCA
Source organism: Iguana delicatissima (assembly GCA_948472985.1). Lineage (NCBI taxonomy): Eukaryota > Metazoa > Chordata > Lepidosauria > Squamata > Iguanidae > Iguana > Iguana delicatissima. The sequence goes on from CAOKZL010000308.1 coordinate 1,098,783, forward strand.
TGCTAATTTCCATGGACTGTTGAATATTTAAGTGTGGTTAAATAATATATCTCAATTTAGTGGGGAAGACAGTAGTAAGATGTATTTCCACTCAGTGTACTTACCTTATGCTACCTGTTGATCTTTTGGCCCTAACTGAGGTGAAGGAAAGAATTGTTTTCCATCTCCCCCCCCCGCCAAGTTTTTTCCCTCGAGCCTTCACATCACTGCTTCTAGCAGTAGTACTCTTGTTCACAGCTTCTGTCATAGCTTAGAAATATTACTTATTTGGATTGCAACTCATGGAATCCCCCATTATCCATTTTCTATTTTGCAAGTGACACTCAAACTCTACTTGGCCAACCAGCTTGTTGTAGTGGTTTGAGTACTGGACTATGGTTCTGGAGATCAGGGGTCAACTCCCCACTTGGCTGTGGAAAGCTGCTGGGTTATCTTGGGCATGTCACACACTTTCAGCTGCCAGAAAATGCTATGACAGATTTGTGTTAGGGTCACTGTAAGTCAGAAACGACTTGAAGGCACACAACAACAACAACAACAACAACAACAACAACAACAACAACAACAAATACCCTAATGGCATTAGATGTCATCTGATCTTGGAAGCTAAGCAGGGTCAGCTCCAGTTAGTATTTAGATGAGAGATTGGCAATAGTACTAGGTGTTGTAGGCTATATTTCAGAGGACAGAACTGGCAAAAGCACCTCTGAGTATTCTTTGCCTACGAAAAACCTGTGGCCCTTTGACCACTGCATCCCAGCATGGGGATGTGAGAGGAGTGAGATTGCAATGATGCTTCTGCATGACTTCGTCGTGGTCCCACCCTTCGCCCGGTGCAATCCCAGGGTAAATTGTTGATGGAGTTTCTCATCAATGACCCTCAATAGTGTGACATTCCTATCCTTTCTAGACATGCAGAAGGGCAAGAAGCATGAAAAGAGCTTGGCTGTGCTACAGAAGGAAGAGGCATGTCCTTTGCGCTTCCTTCTGCAGGGAGTGGTTGGACGTGGAGGGGAGCATTCCTGTTGCACTCCTTTCCCGGCAAAGCTGCTGCCAGGATCGCGACTGGAGGGATCAGGTAATGTGTGGAAATGACCTATGACATGCATGGGGTCACCATAAGTCGACAGGCAATCTGAAGGTGTGCACACACATAGACACGTGCAGACAGATCATTTTTGTATACTTCTGCAAGCATTAGGATTCTCCAAAGCATTCTAGCACCTCTTTCTTGTTCCCAGTATTCCCTTTTTAATTTTCTTTCTGTAAGCACTTGACACTTTGATTTGCTATTGGCAAGAACATTTTAAAAATTATAACAGAAATAGTGTACACTCCATTCCTAATGGGGGGAAAACCCTGGACTTTTTCTATAAATGCTTCAGACTGACATGTAGAATTACAACAGACAGAGGGTAAAGCTTTTGGAAAATAATGGTTTATTTGTTATTCTTATACTATATCATTTTTGCAATTATTTATGTATTTTTAAAAATGTATTTTTCGCCACTGCCATCTTCCTGTATTCTAATACTTCAGCATCTGTCAATTTTAATTCTAAACCTTGGCTGTTTACACGGAGAATAAAATGTTTCTGTTAGGAACAGAGTTCCTACAGTGGAAATCCTCCAACATAGATTTAATTCAATTAAGGAATTTTGGCCTCTCTCCTGTTAGCACAGACAAGCCTAGAGCATTCCAGAGAGAGAGGAGATCAGAGACAGCAGAAACCAAGCTCATTAGACCATGCCTTCACTTGCCAGCAGATGCCAACTGGTCCAGAAACCACTTATTAGAACCACTTTGACCTGATAGGACAGCTTAGCCCACTGGTATTTGATTATATGGTAAGCACTGAGTAATGTTGAAGCAGATCTGGCTGAGAAACAGGCAAAAAGAGAGATACTGTTGACTGGCAGCAAAAGGTTTAATTACAGTGTATTGTGTGCCAGAATGCAACCAGCGTTTGATTCTGGCCAAGATTGCTTTGGAACTGACACAGGTTAAAATGATATTTCCCCTGTGAGTTCTAATCATAAGTGAAATGGCTTTTTCTAATGGGCAAGGGAAATATTCATAGCAGGGCAGCAGACTATGTAAAAGTTATTTTTTTTGGACTGCAGCTCCCAGAATTCCTCGGCCAGTGAGACAGCATGCACTGGCACATAGAGAGGTTTTGTTTTGTTGTTGTTTTGTTGTTGTTGTTTTTTTTTGGCTATAATTGCAGTGCAAGTAATGGCATGGGAGAGAAGAGCACATACTAGTATCAGAATTTACTATCATAAAACTGGAAGGGATCGCAAGGCCATCTAGCTCAGTGAAAAAATCTACTACCAAAGCACTAACAGAAAAATTTATTTTAAAAATATTCAAAAAATGGTTAAACATGAGTTTCTTGAGTGTTGAGAAACCCTGATGAGGAGAAGCCTATTTATTTATTTATTTAATTTATTTATTTATTTGATTTATAGCACACTTTTCTCCCAAATGGGACTTAAAGTGGCTTATAATACAAGTCAAACAAGAACAGCTAAAACAATATGGAGGAGAAAAAATTAAAATGTATTAAACCATTAATACGATTTAAACATTGCTTTTAAGACACTAAGTTCAAAACACGTGAAATGCAAATTGCCTGCTAAAAATAGTACACCTTACTGTGGTTGGTTAAGGCTGAAAGTCTGTTTAAACAGGAAGACATTTGCCTATTAGTGAAAAGAAAATGGAGAGGGAACAAATCAAACTTCCATTGGGAGGGAATTGTATAGCCTAGGAGCTGCCACTGAGAAGGCTGTCTCTTGTGTTGTCACCAGCTGAGTCTGTGAGGGTGGTGGGATGAAGAGAAAGCCATCCTGCAAAGAGCTAAGACTCTGGCAGGTTATGGGCTTTCAGATTGTCTGAACATATACCATATAGGACTTTATAGGTCAGAACCAGCACTTGGAATTCTGCCCAGAAGTGAACTGGGAGCATGTGAAGCTATTTCAGCAAGGGAGTTGTATGCTAGAATCATTGGTGAGCATGAACATTTGGAATTCAGAACCCATTCTGTGCAAAAACTGTGCATAGCTTTTGTTGCAGTAAATAACATTTATGTTCAGAAAACAAGTTTCTTGCAAAGAAAACAGTGTATTCTGTGCAGAAAATGCTGTTTTCTGTGAAGGAAACTTGCTTTCTTTGCAGAAACCTTGTTTTCTGTGCAATTTCTTTATCTTTTTCCCTTTCTTTCTTTCTTTCTTTCTTTCTTTCTTTCTTTCTTTCTTTCTTTGCACAGAATAAGTCCAGAACTGTCAATAGTCTTTTAAAACTGCACAGTTTTTGACAAAGTTCTGGTTCTAAGAAGAAAAATGGTAAAATTATACGTTCCTGCAAGAGTGAAATATACAAAGATTTACATCTCTATAAAGCACCCCAGAGAGATGGCCATCTAACATCTGTTTAAAAACTTCTAACTGGAGGTGATTGTCCCCTAACTGGCGCATGGGGGAGGTTGCCATTGGCTTTTTTTGGAGGGAGGTAGAGGTGGAAACTCCTTTTCCTTCTTGCCTGTTGTGTGGTGTGCAACTACATTCTCCCTTTCTCCGGGCCCCTCAGTTTTCACACTGCCAAGAGGAGAAGCTGCAGCAGTTGGATGTTGGTGGCTGCCATATTAGTAGGGTGGTGAGTCTGCTCCAGGTTTTATTCCTAACTGTAATGGAGCTCTCCAAGCAACAAGCCCTACCCTCACATAGGTGTGGAACCTTGGATTGTTTATTTAAAGCTCAGTCTGAAATAAAAGCAGATTCACCAGTCCATTCCACTCACATGGAGGCTGCCAGCAACAATACACCAGGCGGAAAGGCAGGTCGATTGCCATGTTAAAAGAATATGCTTTTGCATTTGGATTTGTGGTTCAGATTGTGCTATAAAATGGACCAATGCCTTTTTTAAGGTAGGGAAAATAACTGCAGCCACCAGGCCTAATCTAGCCCATGGAGGCTCCCCATTTAATCTATGGAGGATCCTGGGAACCTCTCTTTCTACCCTTTCTCCCCAAGATACAGTTCCACTTGCAGGGATCTTCCACTCCACACACCTCTGCAGTTTCTATTTAGGTTGGCAGTCAGCACCTGGAGGAACTCTACTGTTACCTCTAGCTTTCCAAGTCTAATAAGACTAAGGGGGTCTGGGCAGACCTTTGATGGAAGGAGTGTGGCCAGGTTCCCTGATGTCATTTGCTCTACTGAAGACTCAGAGGTGAGTCATCCAGATCTTCACCTGTGTAAGGTTTCTCCCCAGGTTCTAAAGAAGGTAATAGCTGATCCCAGTGAGTAGCTTAGCAAAAAATGCATTTGTTTCAGTACCAAAAAAATAATAATGATTTTTTTATTAAAGCCTTCAGGCTCTAATGATTTCTATCCAGTTTGTACCTGTAGATGTTTTCCACTGCTTTAACTTGTTTGAACCTGTTACTGAGTTTAATGTGTTTGTAGAGGATAAATTATCATTTACTGCTTTACATTTTAATTTGTTTATCTTGATTTTATGGTATGACTCCCTGAGATCTTTGGATATAGGGTGGGATTTAATTTTTTTAATAAATAATTTAAAAGAAATGAATGTTGAATTACCTGGATCATTGAACAAGTCTCCCAAGTCAGCTTCCCTGTATTAAAGTACGTGTGTAAGCTCTTCCCCTTTCCTCAGAGATCCCAGCTCCTGATCATTCCTTACAGTTTTGTCATGCTCGCTGTTCTGTCATTGCAGAGCCTGGAGAAGTTACTTTTTTGGAATATAACTCTCAGAATCCTATTGGAATTCATCCCATTCCATGCTGTAGAGTAATTATTATTTTTATGTTCCCTGGCTATATAAGAGACAATTAACATATAAAAAGAAGAAGAGGGTGGGCTCGTCAATTTCATTACGGGATTTCATTTAATTTCATTAATTATTAATTAATGCAATCAGTGGATTATAATATCATTCATTCTGTGCACAGCCTATTTCTCTGCCATAATGGAATTGAAGTAGGAATACATGAAGCTCCCAGACAGTCTGCAATCCAGGTGTTAGTTGCAGCTCCAGTAAAGTTGGCGCATCATATCATACCATTTTCTGGGACCTATCCAACACCACAGATCCAGGAGAATTACATTTCTTTTATACCAGATCTATTAAGGGGGTGGATGTGCTACAGAATTCATGAAATATAGTATTACTTTGGAAATTATCATCATTAGTCAAAAAAGCTCTAAAGGAAGGGATGTAGCTCAGTGGCAGAGCCTGTGTTTTGCATACAAAAGCTCCCAGTTTCAATTCCTGGCATTTCCAGCAAGGCATGGAAAAGATCCTTTCTAAAAAGGACAGAACAGCTCAAGGACTGGGAATGTGTGGCTCTCCAGATTTTGGGATGGGACTCTCATTATTCTTGACAATGTTGGCTGGGGTGGTGGAAGCTACAGTCTAAATACACCAGGAGGGTTACAAGTTCTGCACCCCTGATATTGATGATACTGAATTAGATGGGAGATTAGTCTGATTCCATACAAAGATGCTTCCTATCTTTCTATGCTCATTGGGAAAAACACTTGGGGACAGTGAAAGTGCAGTGCCATGATTTGGGGCATTACAAGTCAGAACTGAATGCTTGACAATATAAAGCCTGGCTATAAAATCAGGCATTTTAATGGTTTTTCCCCACCCACATCTTTCCATAACGCATGTTTATCCCTTGACTACTGCATCTTGCTAGAGGCTACTTGTTTGGGAGGTAAATAATAAGACATAGAATCAAAGACTCATGGAGCTGGAAAAGACCACAAGGTCCATTGAGTTCAATCCTCTATCATGCAGGAATACACAATCAAAGCACTCCCAACAGATGGACATCCAGCCTCTATTTAAAAACCTCATTGCCACTGTACAATACTATTTATGTATATAGTATTGTACAGTGGCAATGAGGTTTTTAAATAGAGGCTGGATATATCTATATCTATCTATATCCCACATCCCAATAATTTCATATCTTTGCTTACTTTATTATTAGCACTTTCACATCTTTGCTTGCTACCATCAATATAATCCCATCCTCTTCTGAAAGGGGATTATTTCTGGTAAATTTTTAACAGAGACAGCTTTTGCAGAAAAGGGGTTCCCAAAAACTTTGGGATTCTGCTTAAAGTAATATCAGGCAAATCTGGAAGAGAAATAAGTTGAATAAGCCCCTCTCTCTGTGTGTCTTTCTTTCTCTCTCTCCCTCTCCCTCTCTCTCTCTCTCTCTGTGAGTATGATTTGCAACATGGAAAAGAAGTTGTAGAGAATTTTCCAATTATCATTTACTTTCATGAAATCTGTTTAATAAATCAGATTTCTTGCACCTTTACACTTGAAACAAATATGAGCAAATGTGAGATTTAGGGTCAAGCTGCAGTCTATGCATACTGCCAAGAAGATCATAGAATCATAGAGTTGGAAGAGACCCCAGGAGTCATCCAGTCCAACCCCCTGCTATGCAGGAACAGACATCAAAGCATTCCCAACAGATGGCCATCCAGCCTCTGCTTAAAAATTTCCAAAGAAGGAGACTCTACCACACGCCGAGGCAGCATATTCCTCTTCTGGACAGCTCTGACTGTCAGGAAGTTCTTTCTGAGGTTCAAGTGGAATCTCCTTTCCTGCAGCTTGAATCCATCGCTCCTTGTCCTGGTCTCTGGAGTGGCAGAGAACAAGCTCGCCCTCTCCTCAACATGACATTCATTCCAATATTTAAACATGGCTATCATGTCCCCTCTTAACTGTCTCTTCTGCAGACTAAACATACCTAGCTCCCTAAGCCATTCTTCATAGGGCATGGCTTCCGGACCCTTCACCATTTTGATCGCCCTCCTCTAGACACGTTCCAGCTTGTCTATATCCTTTTTGAATTGAGGTGCCCAGAACTGGACACGGTATTCCAAATGAGGCCTAACCAATGCAGAAGAGAGTGGTACCACTACCTCCCTCAATCTAGACACCATACTCCTATTGATGCAACCAAGGATTGCTTTGGCTTTCTTGCTGCCACATCACACTGCTGACTCATGTTCAGCTTGTGATCTACCAAGACTCCTAGATCCCTTTCACACGTACTGCTATCCAGCCATGTGTCCCCCATCCTATATTTGTGCATTCCATTTTTTCTGCCTAAGTGCAGGACCTTACATTTCTCTCTGTTGAAATTCATTTTGTTAGCTTTGGCCCAGCTCTCCAATCTGTAAAAGTAATTTTGAATTTTGATCCTGTCCTCTGGTGTATTAGCAACTCGTCCCTATTTGGTGTCATCTGAAAATTTGATCAGCATGCTCTCTATTCCTTCATCCAAGTCATTGATGAAGATTTTGAATAGCACTGGGCCTAGGACAGAAGCCTGTGGCACCCCACTAGTCACTTCTTTCCAGGATGAAAAGCAGCCATTGGTGAGCACCCTTTGGGTTCAGTCGGTCAACCAATTCCAAATCCACCTAATAGTAGCCCTGCGCAGCCTACATTTTACCAGTTTCTTTGCAAGAATGTCATGGGGAACATTGTCAAAGGCCTTACTGAGTTCAAGATATTCTACGTCTACAGCATTCCCTTCATGTTCTACATCAGTTCTGTTGTATTCAGTGGGACTTATATATAAACAGCACAGTAGAAAAAGTCCTCTATCAATTTTGAGTTGTTTCACTTTATGTTTTATGAGTAAGGGTTAAAAAAAAAAGGTAGTTCTTTTACCCAAGCTCCTCATGAACTTTTTTCCATTTCCCCTTAATCATTTTGGGGCAGCATTTGTATTAGTAGTATGATTGTAATGCTGAATTTCTTCAAGACAGTTGTGTCCAAGTATGTATACTCAGATGTAAGTCCCTCTGTGTACAACAGAACTGATCTTCTTGTTAGTATTTTTAGGACTGTGGCATTACCATAAGTCTCATATTTCCTCATATGTGTTTCAAGTGGAAAAGGGGCAAGTAAACTGATTTATTAAACAGATTTTATGAAAGTAAATGATAATTAGAAAATTTTCTGCATCTTTTTTTCCTCATTGCAAATCTTTACGGCTAGCAGTTAAAATAAGTGATCACCCCATAAATATCATGTTGATAGCTCAATCAACAGTGCATCTTCTCCTGCCCTGAGATTTCATCTTTTAGAAAAGTTTAAAAACCCCTTTCTTGTGGATTTATATTCCTACAGCAATAGTTCCTGGTCATTTCTTCATGGCACGCGGCAGAAGATGGGAGTTGGGAGGAGAACAGAAGAAATATAATCCATCAATGAGGAGTGGATAGACATGCTGGATGAAAGGTCAACGGATGCCTGCAGAAGAGTGATAGATAGAGAACACTGGGAAAAGGCAATATATATGATATGTAGCTTCAGACCATTGTTCCATCCAGCTCATTATTGTTTATGCCTGGGGTGGGTTCATACTGGAGTCTGATGAGCTGCCGTGACTCAGAGTGCTGTCATAGCTACCATTTAAGTAACAGGAAGTGATGTCATGTCACTCCTGGTCACATTTTGGAGTATCTCCCCTCCACAAATAGCCTAATTCAAGGGGAGTTTGTTTAATGTCAACACATTTTCGGCTAATAAAAATATTGACTTCTCTCCAGCTACATTTTTGAATGGTAATGGGGGCTTCAGAGGCATTGTTAACAGTCAAAAGGACCACACTGGGCCACGAAAGTCCTGTGCAGAGCCCATGGGTCTCACAATTCTCACCCCTTGTCTACAGTGAATGGGGTTTGGCTAGTCTTGCCCAGTCCTGTGTTGCTGGGAACAGAATCTGGGACTTTTTCATGCAAAATGGGACCGAAGGCCGCTTTTCTTTACAAGGGGACTATACACCCTCCTTTACAGACAACATCCCTTTAGATGAAGGCATCCTCTTTTCTGAAGGGCTATTTGTTATCTGTTAATAGCAACAAACCATGTGAAAGAAGAGTAGCAGAGACCTTGAGGGTTGTGTATTAGTAGTAACCACTTAGGCAGCAGACTGAGCAGGCACACGGATCATCTGGTTAGTTTATTTTTCAACAGAACTATATATCTACTATATAAAAGTCAAAGTTTGTATGTTTGTTTGTCTGTGTCAGGTGAAGACCTCATATGATTGGCTGTGTGAGGCAAAGACCTCATATGATTGGCTGCCTATGAAGATTCTCTGGAATCTTGGGGTTTGCAGTTTATGGAGGGGCCTTTAGAATTCTTGGCCAGAGAGCTCTTGGGCCTGGCCAGTTGCTCTGGAGACGAGGCGTCGCAGCAAGGAGGGGAGCAGTTTATTCCTTCAGGGAAATATGGGGAAAAGTTACAGGTAATGGGTAGGACAGTTTGGGGAATTAGAGACACAGGAACTCAAATCTTTCTCACAAGTATTACCTATGAGAAAATAAAATCCCGTGCAATGCTGGGTATATACGGTAGTAAGTTATAAAAATTACTCTCCAAACATGTGTCTGTTCCAGGGTAGGCAATCATTCACCTTTTGAGCGTTTCATTGTCTCAGGGCCAACCTGTTTTGGAGCTGAAGCTAGTAGAAGGTGGAGTTACAATCTAAAGTGGGCAGAGCTACTCTCTCTCTCTCTCTCTCTCTCTCTCTCTCTGACATTCTCTTCCACCCCTCTGGTTATTCTTCCCTGCTCAGATTGCCCTTACTAGAAGGATAAATTACTGTAACTGGTTGGCAGAATTTTGAAGTGATTCCTAGGAAAGAACTTCTGAAACATAGCCAATGGCCTTATGGAATTAAGTTGAAGGCCACTCTCTATTCACTTCTGATCTATAAATGAGAACATGCACACTCATCATCATCATTTATATCCTGCCTTTCTCCCAATAATGGGATTCAAGGTCGTTTATAAGATTTAAAACAATATATAATGAAAGCAATACAAAATATTCATAACAGTATAAACATAAGATTTAAAAAATAATTAAACAAGTGATGACGTCAAAACATAGCACATAAAAAATATTCAAATATATCAAAAGATTATGCAAACCCTAAAAAACAGAACTACACAAGATTAAAATCCCACACCTGGCAACAATTTGTAAAAGCCTAGTGGCATAAAACATGTTTTGGCCTGCCAATGGAAGGAGACAAAGGGTGAGGCCATCCTGGACTCTCTAGAAAGGGAGTTCCAAAGTCTGAGAGCAGCCAATAAGAAGGCCTTCTCCCTTGTTCCCATGAAATGATTCTGAGAAGTTGGTGAGACAAAGAGAAAGGCCCCTCTGGACAATCTTAGAACTCTACGGGGCTCATAAAGAGAGGTGTTGTCCTTCAAGTAAACCAGGTCCAAGCTGTATAGGATTTATTGGTCGAAACCAGCACTTTGAATTGAGCCCAGAGATGGACTGGCAGCCAGTGAAGCTGTTGCAACAAGGGAGTAGTGCGGTCTCTCAGCCTCAGTTAGCCATGTGTCTGCAGCTCTTTGGGTCAACTGTACCTTCTAAGCACACTTCAAAGGCAGACTCATGTAGAACCCTTTACAGTAATCCAAATGTGATGTAACCAAGGCATGTACCACTGTGACCACACCTGACTTCTGCAAGAATGGGTACAGTTGGTACACTAACTTTAACTGTGCAGAAGCACTCCTGGTCACTGCTGAAACCTGGACCTGCAGGCTCAGAACGGAATCTAGAAATGCCCATAACCTGCAAACTTGCTTTTCCAAGGGAAGCTTAACCCCATCTAACACAGGCTGAATCTCTGTTCTCTGGTCTGTCTTAACACTAACCAGTAGCACCTCTGTCTTGTCTGGATTAAGCTTCAGTTTGTTTGCCCTCAACCAGTCCTTTACAGCCGCCAGACATCAGTTCAGCATAGGAACAGCTTCCTTGGAATTTGGTGTAATAGAGCTGGGTATCACCATTATACTGGTAACACCTGACCCCAAAGCTCTGGACAACCTCTCCCAGTGCTTTCATGCAGATGTTAAATAGCATGGGGACAAGACTGAATACTGAGGGATTCCACAGGCCAGTGGTGGAGGAGTTGAGCAGAAATCATCCAGCATCATCCTCTGAGAGTGCCCTTCCAAGCAAAATGGAGCCACTGTAGAACAGTACCTCTAAGCATCATCCCAAATTTATGCAGATCCATGCACTCTTTTGTCCTCTTTTTGGATGATATATAAATGCCCCCAGCCCCATGATTATTCTGTAGCTGTAGCTGTTGCTGCTGTTGCTGTTGTAATTGTGCTTCACTCTGTGTTTTGGTTATTGGCATTTTAAAATGCCTTCTGAGAGAAAAGAGCTTCTAAGTACATGTCTGCACTGCTGGTTTAAAGAAAAATAAAAATAGGAGACCAGCAAATAAGTTTCTTTACTATCCCCACTCCTTGTCTCCTTCATCATGCTGATACTATGAACGCTAGAAATGCAAATTCAAAGTGCTGAATTTTTGATATCACTTTCTGTCCTAGGGCTGACACTCTTCAATGTTTTTCACAAGGCCTTAGATTATGAGGTGGAGGGAATCCTTATCAAGTTGGTTGATGACACAAATCTGGGATGGGTGGCCAACACAATAGAAGACAGGAACAAGATTCAGAAAGGCCTCAATAAACTAAAAAATTAGGCTAAAACAGATAGAATAATATTCAATAGAGACAAATGCAAAATTCTACATTTAGGCCACAAAAATAAAATTCACACACTTATAGGATGGGGGATATTGCCTTAGCAACAGTACATGTGAAAAGCACCTTAAGATTATGGTTGATTGTAAGTTGAACATGAGCCAGTAGCGTGAAGCTTCAGTGAATAAGGAAAATAATATTTTAGCCTACGTTAATAGAACCATAGTTTCCAAGACAAAGAAGCAATAGTCCCACTCATCTAGAGTACTGCTTTCAGTTCTGTGCACCTCATTTTAAGAAGGATATAGACAAGCTGGAGCAGGTTCAGAGACGGGCAGCAAAGATGATAAAAGGTATAGAGAAAAAAAAAACATATGAAAGAAGTTGAAGGACCTGGCCTCCTTCAGCCTGGTGAAGAGAAGACTGAGAGGTGACATGATTGAACTCTTTAAATATCAGAAGAACTCTCTGAAGGGAGGTTGCAGGTTTGTTATCTCCTGTCCCAGAGGACAGGATCAGGTCTAATAGTTTCAAGTTACATGGAGAGATTTTGATGGATCATTAGACGGAACTTTTTAACAGTCAGAGCAATTCAAAAATGGAACATTTCCAGAGAGATAGTGGAGTTTCTTTCATTGGAAGTCCTCAAAAAGAAGTTAGACAGCTACCTGTTAGGGATGCTCTAGCTGGATTTCCTCCACTGGCCTATGGGACCCCTTCCATCTCTATGATTTTACAATCAGAGCAGCAATATGACACATACATGCTTAAATTTTCTTCATTAATTGCTTGTTCCCCTGATCAGGGCCACAGGACACAAGAAAGTCATTGCTGAGACCAGGGAAACCCCCTGTTCAGTTGCTGTATTGCTCATGTACAACTTCACATGAGTGCAAATTGTAGCACCATCATATAATGTGAAAGTTGGCCTGGTGGGCTAGGGCTAGGGAGGAGCTTCCATCTCCCTAGAGTATTAGGGAATTTGAAGTTCAGCTACTTTTCTAAAGCAATATCCCAAGTTGCCACTCCCACTGCTTTCCTCCAGATGATCTCAATCAGCACCAAGCTTTAAATATGCTTGAACTATGGTGGTGCATGGATCTGATCATTGCAAAGTTTTGGGGAACATTTTTCCAAATGCACACCTGCCTTTTAAAATCTCCAGCCTGCATTTCAAAGTCGCCTTCCTGCATGTTAAAGTCTCAGCCCTGCTCTAAAGTGTCCAGTCTTGTACACACTGACTGTAACTACATGTTTCCCCATTGCTAGGCACTTATTAATTACAGTTTTCCTTGTACGGTTGTGAGAGAAAGCCATAACTAACAAGTGCTACTGTAGCAAATGGGAAACATTTAGCATCTCAGCATGGAGGGACAAAATGCTTAGCCAGCAGTGAAAATGGTCATATCCACTCTCTACTTTTCTCAGGAAAATAACAGCTTTGGGGACACTGGTGTTGCTATGGCACAGTGAGACAAAGCAGCTCTGGCTGCACCAACTGAGAAAAAACCTGGTTGGGTATGAAATTACAGTATCAATTGAAAGGGCCTTTAAAAAGTGTCATCATTACGTTTTAGCATCTTTTCTCCTGACCCTGTTTTTTCTTGTTTATAGGTCAATCTGCCTACACTTTCACATTACAGTAAATGTGTGTGTGTGTGTGCATGCGTGTGTTTGCAGAAGCACATTCTTGTGCAGGAGTGACCAAAATGTTTTTGTTTCCCTGAAGGCCATTTTTGCGGCCCTACTGTTTTCTTTTGTTGCCGTCACCAAAACAGCAGTGCCAAAACTGGTGATGCTGCCACACACACAAAATGTTCTGGGTCTTTCCTTCCAGAAGAGAAGCAAATCATATCCCCTGCAAAGTGGTGGGTTCTAAGGTACGGTAGGAGATTCCTTGGCACCTTCTGTACCACAGATTGCTTCTGTGCTCAACTGTGCTTCTGTGTGCTTGTACCGAAGGTGCTTATCCTAATCTAACCAGGGGAATGGCCTGCAGAAGCCATCTTCTGAATGCATGATTGATATAAATGGAGGAGAACACTTGGATCTTTGTCCACATTGCAGTGCTCATCTAGATCCCATGGGCTCATCTGAATACATTTTTTTTATATATATGAATGGCAGTACATATATCTGTGTAGGTCCAATTATCCCTCGTTAATTACACAGGTCCACGTTGCTGGATTAGGGACAATTTCCAGAAGCATGAAATTCCCAGTCTGAAAATTGGATGCCAGCATTTATCCATTCACAGGTCCGCTTTGAGGATCAGCTTGGATTGGAAACTAATTCCATATAAAAAGGATGGCATGCTTTCTTGCAAAAGCCTCTTTGTGAAGAGATCTTGGTCTTCAAGCAGTGGTGTCTGAGGTGTTCTTTTTTTTTCAAGTTCAGAAGTTGTTGCTCCATTTACTTTTTAACCTGGATTGGTCAAGAATACAAATGACATCCAGAAATTATTGTTTCTAGTATATGAGGTTCACAGCTCTATACAGAAACAGGCAATTATGAAGGGATCAAACAGTTCAAATGTGATACTGTAGAAGTTCTGCACTCATGTAAACAGACTTAAGATAATAACAAACTGGATCGTTACTTGTTAAAATGTTCCTGTAGGGCAGTGGTTATTCCAGTGGAAGGTTTCATAATGTAGATACTTCCCTGCAAAAGATAAGGCAGATTGCATGATTTGGCTGAGCTTTGGACTACAGGTCCTAGAACCCCTACAACCATTGGCCATGCTGGTTGGGACCATAACCTCCAGAATCCTCCAGTCTGTATGGTCTGTAAAGTCCAAAATGTAACTTTTCCAGGCTCGTTCAGTAATACATCTCATTTCTTTCACTGAATTGTGCTGCAGTTTCACCCATGTACCATATAGTTGTCCACTGCAAGCAAATCTAAACTAAGAGTTTCTGAGCATAAGCAATTGTCAGAGCTGAACTTGGTGGTCTTGATTCAGGATCATCCTAAGACATTGTTCCTACTGGACATAAAGATTGAGATGGTAATTGTACACACAAAAGCTGAGTGAGCTGGCAACTACATGCTATTTTAACACTAATGATGGAACAACAGGGCACACTGTACATGAGGGCAGCAGGCTGGTTTATGGGCACAGGGCAACCTGAGTGGCACACACAAACCTAGGGGATCAGCAGGTATCACAAGGGATAGCTGTGGAGGCCAGTGATACAAATTCCATCTTTCATTGCTCAGCTCATCCTCTGTCTACTTTTGGAATATGGACTGGATTTCCTCACAAAAGAATGGCTGAAATTCCTGCAGCATAAGCCCTTTCCACACGAGGCGAGGGAATCGCTCTGTGCCGTTACCTACCACTTCTTCTGGGGTCTGAAGCAACGCGGACTGTCCCTGAAGCCCTTCCGCAGTGCTCCTCCTTGGTCCAGGGTGAATCGGAGCAGTGCGATGTCTGTAGATCTGCACTGCTCCGGCTTCCAAAATGGTGGCTTCCGGCTTCCAAAATGGCGGCTTCCGGTTGGTCATGGGTCCTGACCAACCGCTGAAGTTCACCATGCCTAAAGCCCGCCCTCCGCAGATCGCAGGCTCGCATTGGTGCGAGCCTGCGAATCTGCACAAGGGAGCAGGAACGCAATGGCGTGTTCCAGGAAAATAAAGATTTGTTTTTTGCGGTCTTTAGAAAACACGCTGGAGGACCACTTGGGGTTGTTTTGGACCGGGCTGAGGTGCGGCTCTCCAGTAAGTAGTCTGCTCCTAGACCACTCCAAGGTGCAGATTACCTCCGTGAGAGGACGCACTGCCCTGTTCTAATAGCCTGGTGCGGAAAGAGCCATAGTGTGAATAACTGCAGAGTTATGTTCACCTCACGTCACACAATCCCAATACTGCAAGAGTGCACAAGTGCAACCCACAGTCCTCATGACGTTGTTGGGACCCCTAAGCCTCTGAAGTCCCACAAAGCCATTCCCCAAGTCATTGAGAAGCTAGCTCAAGTAAAGATTCTTTTCATCCTCTATTGGTGGAAAATTTCTTTGAATGAATCATTTTTCTTTGAGGAAACTCTATACACATTTGCCCTTTGCAGCAGTATCACTTTGCATGCCATCAATCTGCTACTCCCTTTTCTCTCTCCCTTTTATTAAGTTTTCTAAAATTACAAAAAGTTTCTTAAAAACTACAAGAGGAAGCCCAAGATACATACTTTCCTCACTGCTTTGATGGTTGGGAGATGGGCATCTTATCTACATCTTGGGCAGCAAAATACCCTGTCAGGGGCTAATGTCTGAGTGTGGAGTTGAATTCTTTACTTTGCAAAAGGTGCTGCTTTCTGGAAATAATTATAGGGAGTTCCAGAAAAAAAATCAGTTTGGTGTAGAGGTTAGAATGTTGGGCTGACATCTGGAAGATCTGGGTTTTAGTCTAGCCTGAAACATGAAGCTTATCTAGTAATGTTATCACTTTTTCTCTCTCTCAATCTCTCTCAGCCTGACCTACCCCACAGGGTTGTTATGAAGATAACATTGGAAGGATTCATTGGGGAGGTTAAGTAGGATGTAAGTTAAGTCAATGAAATAAATTATGGCATTTCATACTGGAAGGGGGTGAGGACAAGGGTGAACTGAGGACACACATGTTCACTCCATGAATGGATAAACTCTTTGGTGTTGATGACTGCAGAAAGAACCCTCAAGGCTCATTTCTAAAGTAAGAAACGCTACTACAACTTTTCTTTACATAACAATGTTAGTAGATTGGATGCTGAAACATATCTGTGTTTTCCTCATACAGGTACAAAGAATATTTATATGTGTGTGTGTTTAGGGGTAAGTATTTTGCATGTTTTAAATTATCTGGTCATTTTTTTCTCTTTTCTGTGCCACACCTTGTCCAGTAGCTCACGCAAATGTGCAAAGGGGCTTCCAGTTTTTAACCTCTTCTAGGCCCTAACCACCTTGATCCAGCTTTGATAAAACCAGTCAATTTTCCAGTTTTGGTGGATATAGATTTGGTAGAGGGAAGACTCAAATATCATCAGTCAAAATCCTCAGTGAAGAATTTGGCAACCTGTCAACATTTAAAATTTGGTTTCTGCTCCCACAACTCCAAAGGGATCCCATGTAATCTAAAGGGCAGACAGTTCTGATGTGGATCTTTGCCTCCATCTGTGTTTCAATCTGTTCTGGCTATTCTAGGCTGTAGTCTGTGACTTCTTAGTGTTTGATTACCACCACTGGCTTCAGTGGGACCAGGATTAACAAGCTTATATGTTGGTGGATGCTGTAAGCTATATTTCAGAAGAAGGAACTGACAAAACCACCTCTGAATATTCTTTGCCTAAGAAAATTGTTGGGGTCACCATAAGTCGACAAGCGGCTTGAAAGCACATACACACATCTTCATGGGAAAAGTCCTGCAGTACTGAGCAGTTCCAGCAGGGGTCAATATGTTTTCATTCTTCCAAGTTTGAAGCTCTGAGCGAGAAAGAAAAAAATAAAAAAATAAAAAATAAAATGTTGATCCTAATTGGAGCGGACGCGAGGTTCTTCTATAATCCTCCAACATCCTTTTCAAATAATAATTCTGAGGTGGCTGGTGGGCTGGTGGTTGCGATGGCTTTGCTGATTTCTCTTGAAAGAAAACTAACCTTCATCACATCATCATCATCATCATCATTATTTGATGTTTGATGTTAAACTGTTTTAATGTTTTCCCCTGGAGCCCTCTGAAGGACACTCTTCCTAATTATTAATCTATATGGGATAAGCAGAATGTGTGTGTGTGTGTGTGTGTGTGTGTCCATGTGTGTATTTGCTGGATTGAGAGAGATTGAGAGAGAGAGAGAGAGACACTGGGAAGAAAAAACAAAAACAGCTGAGCCTTTAAGATGCTCATGAATCTGAAGATATTTGAACTGATCCCAGGCATTTACAATGCCAATGTTTTCCAACCTAGCAGAAACGTGTTTGAGAGAGAAGATGGTATTGATGAGGATCTATGCCAGGCTGAAGCACTCAAAGAGTTAATAATTCAGGATTAAGGCTGGCCCTTTGATTGGCCAAAGGGATAAGCCGAATGTTATGTGTGCAAACACTGGCACTGGCCATAAATATTACAGATTATTGGAGCTGCCTAAGGCTGAGATTCTACCTCTGCTGATAAAAATCCACCCTTCCAAGATGAGTGGAGAAATTTATCTATTTCTTTCAAATAGATAGATAAATGATTGATTGATTGACAGAGAGACAGACTGATTTTCAAAACTGAGTCACATCAGAATCTACACAATAGTGAGGAGGGTTTCACTCACTTATTATTTCTTATGGACAAACCCAGCCAAACTATAGGGTCATCCACTCTTTTTTTGCTGGTCTGGTTCTGTTTTTAACAGCAGGCTAGCATGCAAATGTTTAGTTGCTCCTGCCACAGAGGAAGATGCCCACTTAGTTTCAGCATGCCATTTGTTTATTAGAGAAACTACCTCTTACATTAGAGTAACAGAATGGGAGAGACCATGAGCAGCCTTAATTCAACCTTGAGAATGGGAGACTGGCAGCTATATGTAGTAGCAAGTGTGTGTCTTAGCGTGGTGGTGAATCTGCTCTGGATTGTAGTCTGTACTCTAAAGAACCAATTCAAAAGGCTCAACCCTATCCCCAGAAATACTTTCAGAACCTTGGATAGCTCCTTTGAAGTTCACACTAAAATCTGGAGTGGAAAGCCACGTCACTGATATGGAAAACATCAGTGGCCACTCATGGGCATTATTTAGGATGGGAGTAAGTCATACTTTGATGCAACACTATGTTAATTTTAAAAGGCCTTTTAAATTTTTAGAAATTAAATGGTATTATTCTAACAATTATACAGCATTTAAATCATAATCATTTCACAGTTCCTCATAATCTGATGCCCTAAACTGGAATTTATTGTGTATAAATCTGGGTTTGATAAAATACGTAGGTAAATAGCATACACATTTTGAAAAAGTAGCAAACATCCAAATAGCGTTTGAAGACAACAGATTGATCCACAGAAAGAAAGCATCACACACATACTTAGCGAAATTTGAGTTCAGTTTTCACTGCTTCCCTTTTAAAAAATGCATTGTAGGAACAGTGGCGGCCCCAAATTTCATGCTGCTTTCTCCACTGTGATACCCATTATGGAGACGATCTCTCACTGAGATCAGATTGGCTGTGATCTCAACATAGGTGGTTCCTGTTGGCACAGGCATTTTTTTCTGACCAGGAACTAGGGATGGAATGAAAGTTTGGTCAGACTCAACAGTCTGAGCAAAAGTAGCATTTGACTCCTCCTGAGACTTGTTGAAGAAAGAAGCTCACTCCATCTCAAGCACTTGCACATTTGGGAAGGTTACAGAACACTCCAGAGAAATAAAGTATATAAAGCAACAATGATGTGTTTAACCCTTTTACTCCAAGTTTCAAGTCAAGTCTCAAGTCTCTACCTTCAAGTTTCAAGTCCTTGAGGATACTTTCACGTCAAGTCTCAAGTCAAATCTCAAGTCTGGGAGCCAACTTTATACCCCAACCTATATTCCAGAATGTCTGGACAGAGTCCAATAAAGTCAGTTTTAACAATTTAAGCAGAGTTGGTGCTCTACATTTGTGATTTTGTCATCTGCAGCTTCGAAAGTGGAGAATAGGATTCTTTTTATTCTCTATTACTGAAGCTCCAAAGGCTTTAGAAGGAAGGATTCTTCCTCCCAAGCCTGTTGCCTAACACATTTGCTGTTTCCCTTCTGAGAAATGCACCCTGAGGGCAACTTTTGTCTTCTGCTCATAGGAAATATTTTTCTTATCCTCTGATATGCAGTGGGGACCTGCCTCAAGCCCACTGCCTAACCCATTTTCTGTTCCCCTCTGAGAAATAAGTCCAATAAGTCTCAAGTTTGGACTTGAGACAGATTGGCATGTGACCAGTAGGCAAAAAGAAATGGAAGTGTTGTTCAAAATTGTAAGGCTTCTGGAAGAATGTGTTATGTTACTGTAGCAAGGGCAGCAAGTCAGTCACTAAAAATATACAAGTCTTGAGTCGAGTTGAGTCAGTGCATGATTTATTGCTGAGTCAAGTCTGAGTCAAGGCATTGAAATGACTTAAGTCCGACTTGAGTCCAAATAAATAGACTCGAGTCCACATCGCTGTAAAGCAATGAATGAACTTTAAACTGTGAAGGGTCTAATTTTCTTTTTAAAAAAATCCACTCAAACACACTTTAGTCAATGAGGAAAAATCATGCTTATTACATAAATGATGCAAGAAAATGCACACATAAAGAAAAATGCATAAAAAATTGTGAATTTCAGTTTAACAAGAAAATATTGATTGGCATCCTATTAAGCAGTTACAGTGTTGCAAAGTTAGGCTTATGATCTTGGAACTGTTTAGTATTCACATTTACAGGTGTGGAACCATTGTTTGCCACAACTGCAAATGCCCCTCATATCCACCTTAAAATCCAGGTAAGTGTAGTGAGGGATGGAGTCCTGTGGTGCCCAAGAGTAGGGCTCTGAAAGATAATTTGCTTCTGCTCACTGCACCTCAGCTCACTGGAAGGAAGGAGCCGGATGTCCCATCATTCAGTGCCTGTTCACCAGTGTTGCAGAACTCTGTTCCTTAGCACAGCTGCCTGGATTTTACAGTGGGTTTAGGGGATCAGATCAAGAGACATAGTTGTGATGTTGTACTTACATATCTGATGCAGATTCTTGGCCATAATATCACAACTTGATATGAAATAAAGATGAGAAGGAAAATACAGAGAGGATGTAGAGAAACTCAATGGGATCAATACAAGGATTTTCATATCCTTACTGCTAAGCTTGACGATAAGTACTCATGAGTTTAATAAAATATTTAACTATTTTATGATTTCATTACAATTCTACTTTTTAATTGTTTGTGTGGTTTTTTCATAGTTTTAAATACAGTTGGCCCCTGCATTTGCAGGTTTGACTTTTATGGATTTGATTATTTGTGAGTTTTTCAACCCCTGCCCCACACCCTTCTTTTCTGGGGGAACTTTCCCTCTTGGCTTCAATCAGGCCACACAGCCCTTTAAAAACCCACCTCTGGTCCACCTCATCCTCCACCAGTCACTGCCTGGCCAGCTAAAGATGGCTCACAGCCTGATTTCTCAGCACCACAAACCCTATCCTGATGTTCCCCATACACCCAAGGAAGGAGATGGACAAGAGAGAGGACGTATAGGGCCACCATGCCAACTCCCCCCGCCCCTTTCCTCTCCTTTCCCTGACCTGATTTGGACCCTGGATGCCTGTTTTCTCCAACATGCCTTGGTCCTCTTGCCACAGTTACACACACACATTTTGACATTTGCAATTTTTTCCCCACTTTTGCAAAGGTTCTGTGCCCCAAACTTACAAGATGTGGAGGGTCAACTGTATTATTATATTAGCTGAGATCTTACATTGTACTTGTGTAGTGTAAATCTATAATCATGTATTGTACAGTAGCTGCACTACACCACTTTTCTAGTAAATACTGACGTGGCGCAGTAGATTGTTGTCCTATCTCAGTCCTGGCACAGCTGATAAAACAACCAAAACAACTGAATAACTCCCAGTTTGTTACTTACTTCCAAGCAGTAAGCACAGAGATAAAAATAAAGTACAACATAAAGTCTGGCAGGGTTTCACAGCAAGGGAGTGTCCAAGGTCAATCCAAACATTTGTCAAGGCATCCAGCAAGGTAGCAGGTCAGATAAGTTCTGCCAGCTCCTGGAGGGGCAGGATGCCAGCTAAATAGGTCTGAAGCCTAGCACAGCTGTGCCTTGATTGATTGTTGCTGGTTATAAATCCTGAGAGAGCAACACTGGCTCTCTCTTTCCTGCCTGTGCTCTTTGAAACTGGGTCTCAATAAGTGTTTCTTCTATATCTGAGGAGGCAGGACTCTCTGTTGGAGTTGGCACCACCCCCTGTTCTGTTTCTGGCACTATAACCACTCTCTGTACAGGAGGTTTTGGCATACCCCCTGTCTCAGACTCTGAGTCAGAGTTCATGCTGTAGAAGCAGGGCATAACAATTGTGTATTACTATCATAATCCTTATCCTCATCCTCATTTGTTTTTGTAGTGCCATCACCATACATGGTGCTTTACAGGTAAAAGAACAACAAAACAGTTTCTTGCTCTCGGACTTACAATATAATTAAGACATTACACAAAAGGAAAAGGGAATGGCAGTGTAGGAAGATGTTAAGTCCAGCAGATAATGCTTCTTCTTCTGTCCCTCCAAAGCCACAGCAATGGCAGCTGGGATGAATGGAGGGCCTTTCATCTGTTTCTGGGCCTAGGCGTGATGGAGCTGTGCCTGCCTCTTCTGTGTATTCCAGTGTGCCTCCTAATAGTCCCATTCTGCACAGAAGGAAAAATGTTATATTGAAGCTATATTGAAGCCACTGACTAACAGTTGTGTCACTTCATGGTGTGAATCCTCTAGTTTAGTCCCAGCTGGAATAGAGCCATTAAATTAATTGCTGAATGGTGAATCAACACATAGGTAAATTCTGTTGATTCAATAGATTTACTCTAGTCAAGACTAACAATGGGATTCAGGTCCACATGAAATTGTGGTCCACGTGAAATTGTGCAACTCTGCGTACACCAGCATGAACTGGATATACCCATTGTACAATGCTCTCAAAGTACAACATATGTATATGACACAAGCTAGATTTTTCCTGTTATAAACTGTTCCCCTGTCCCCTCCCCACAAAATAAAATGTGGAATAAAACTGTTTTAAAGATAGAAATAAAATGAAGGCTATGCAAAGCAAAAAGAATAACTTCTATTTGACCTCCTCTTAGACATAGGCTAGTGTCAGTACTGAACAACAACAACAACAATAACAATAACAGGTTCCATACAGATCAAACTAGTTTCACTCTGCACAGTCCTAAACAAAAGAGGTAACCTCAACAACAGCTATAAAGAAAGATGAGTATTGCTGCTGAATTTTCTGTGCTTTTTTTTTTTGGCACATTGGGTGGCTGTGAAGGGCACAGGAATAAAGAAAAATGAACATTGTAAGCCTATTCAGGCAGAGCAGATACTGAAAAATCAGATTCTAAAAAAGCAGAGGGGGGCATCTATGCAGAGCAGCAAGGGAACAAAAAGGAAGAGCAGCACCAAAGGTTTTTTTTTTTTAAGTAATATTGAAAAGGAAAAACAATGCCTTACAGTGGTGCTTACGTCTTGAGTTTTTCAACATCAGTCTTCCTCAGGGGCCAGAACCTCTTCCACTATCTTATTCTAGTGTCAAGAGCTACAACATTTCACTCAGAGAATGTCCTGATACAACATGCCTGGTGGAACATTCTCCGAGTGAAATGTTATAGCTCTTGACATTGGAACAAGATAGTGGAAGCGTTTTTGCCCCTGCTGAAGACTAATAGGTAGCGCATTGGGAAGTTACTTTATGAATTACAACTCCCAGAACTGCCAAGTCAACATGGCTAGTAGCCAGACAGGGTATGAGGTTCTTGGAGTCTGGAAAGTCAGTCTGGAAAGTTATTTTCCTGCAAACAGGAAAGGTAGGAAGCTATTGTAGCTTCTTTGTCCACAGAGCTCAATATTGTTTGTTCTGACTGGCAGGGTCTCTGCACGATCTCAGACAAAGGACTTTCTTATCACCTCCTGCCACATCTGTCTAAATAAAACTATAAGGGTCTGAACTAGTGCTGTTTCTCATGCAGAGTAAGTCTGTAATGTAGGGATATGAACTTCTCTCTTTTGATTTTATTCTTTTTCTCCAAATCCCACCTGTACATTATTCACAACCTTCTTTCATATTAGGTTGCAAGACTTTGGAAGGAGAATGGCAGTTCTACTAGACATTCATGTGTGGCTAAGATCCTACATCAGGAGATGAATTATAAAATTCCACTGAGCAGGAACTACAATACACCTCCCCTCACTATTCCCGCAGCATGCGCCTTCCCCTTGCATCCTGCATGGCCCTACCTTCTTACTCCTGTCCCTACCTCACACCCCTACATGCATGACTTTTTTTTGCACCCCCCTGGCATTGGCACCTGGGGCACATATCCTACTTGACCCACCCTAGATATGTTTCTAACTGGAAGTCAAAGGCTTCTCTTAGGAGGAACATACCCTCCCATTGGGAAACTGTTTCCCAATGCAACAGGGCATGGGAACATTTGGAATAAAACAACTAGGGTGGTGGGAAGATCCTGGGGGTTTCAAAATAACCATTTACTTTCCCTAAACTTGCCTTAAACCACCTCTATCTATCTATCTATCTATCTATCTATCTATCTATCTATCTATCTATCTATCTATCTATCTATCTATCATCTATCACTTTATTCATATTCTGTCTTTCTCCTGTCAGCCAGTGGCTTAAACACAGATGGCTGAAAATCTAAAAATAAAAAGTTAAAAAACAAACAAATAATCCAATTTACATTGGAAGTGTGAGCAGCATGAAGGGACATTTTATCACCTGTGGTGAACATGTGAAAAAATTAAAATGTTCTGGGTCCAAGATTTTTTATTCAGAGGATTTTAAAGGTTGATATTCAATTAAAACCAGAACTTCTTCTTTTGAGACTTGAAGAAGAGTTAGAAAGGTAACATGAAAACTGTTACAGTTTATGACTATAGCAGCAAGGTTGTTATATTTGGAAGAATCCAACATTACCGGACAATAGAGGACTAGCTGTTAAAATTGAATCAGCAGAAATGGACAAATTATCTGCTTTGATTATTGAAAAATCAATAGTGACATTTTTAAAGGGCTGGGAAACCTTGAATGACTCCCGCCTCCAAGATGGTAACATTGGGTTTTGGGAATTAGTAGGATTGGCTTTTCAGAAGAAGTATAAATGGTTATTTTTAAAGCAGGAAGTAAGATCATAGTACTTATGTTCATAACCACTGAGATGAAAGTTGGAAATCATTTTGCTTTCTCCATATACTCTTCTTATGTTTTAACTGCTTTATCTAGCACTCATTTTCCTGTAATTTCCTTATTCCCTCTTTTTTTTTTTTTTTTTACTGTATCTGCTTTTTCTTTAAAATAGTTGTACTATTAGGCAGTGTTGTAGACTCGAGTTGATAGACTTGGGCTCAGGTCAGACTTAAGTCACTTCAGTGACTCGACTCAGACTTGACTTGGCCATGAATGATGCACTGACTCGACTCGACTTGAGACTTGTATATTTTTAATGACTAACTTGATGCCCTTGGTTCAGCAACGTAATGCATTCATCCAGAAACCTTATGACTTTGAACAATGCCTCCATCTCTTTTTGCCTGCTCGCCACATGACAATCTGTCCCAAGCCCAAAGTGTGGGCACATTTCTCAGAGGGGAACAGCAAACAAGTTAAGCAAATGGGCTTGAGGCAGACTTGAGGTCTGCTCAGCAGCCTGTTCCCGCTGCATATCAGAGGAGCCTTCTAAAATGTTTCCTAAGAGCAAAAAGAAAGACTCATCCCAAGAGTGTAGGCTGCATTCCTCAGAGGGGAATGGCAAATGTGTTAGGCAACAGGCTTGAGGAAGAAGGATCCTTACTTCTAAAGCTTTTGAATATTTGGTAATAGGGAGTAAGATAGGATCCTATTCCCCACTTCCAAAGCTGCAGATGGCAAAATTGCAAATGTAGAGAGCTGACTCTGCTTAAATTGTTAAAACTGAATTTATTTCACTCTATCCAATAATTTTGGTTGGGCTATAATTTTGGAATTTGGTTAGGCTGTAAAGTTGGCTTCCAGACTTGCGACTTGACTTGAAAGTATCTTGCAAGTACTTGAGCCTTGAAGGTAGAGACTTGAGACTTGAGATTTGGAATAAAAGACGTAAATACATCACTGCTTTTAGGTGGCTGTTCAACACCAGCTTGGTGACAAGCAGCCTGTCCCTGTGCCGTTGTCACTGGCAGTCCCCCCAAAACAGTAATTTAAAAATTTAAAGAGGGACCATTTGAGTCTCAGGGCAGGGCAGGGTTAATTCCACAGCCTGGAAGCAACCACTGAGAAGTTCTTCTCACACATCCTCACCAAACATGCCTGTGATGATGATGGGACTGAGAGAAACCCTCCCTCCAAACATCTTAAAACTGTGACAAGCTCGTGTAGGGAAATAACATCTTTTAAGTAATATGAATGAGATAGTCCCAGAGACTTCAGAGATATGAAGATGGCATAGTTAACTTCAAGATTTTTATATATATATACGTGTATGTGTGTGTGTGTGTGTGTGCGTGTGTGTGTGTGTGTGTGTGTGTATATATATATATTACTTAAAAATGGCACAGAAAGGAATGGACAGGCTTGACTAGGGGTGGAGAAGAAAGAGAGGGGTGAGAATGAGAATTTTCACATGCTCATTATTTGATGAATGCAGATGGCCTTCCTGTACTAAGCAATAATCAGAGAATGACTGTCCTAGGCACTTGAGCATTGCTGATTGATTTTTCATCAGCAGAGTGGATTGCTATAATGTAAAGAAGGGGAAAAAAATCTTAATTTGCTGACTTCCAACCATTATTTCTTAAGAACATGGACAAACATATGGGCAAACAACCCATCCCCTTGGCAAAATTCCACTCTCCACCTCAACAAAAAGCAAAACAACTCGTACAGCATTTTCACACTAAAACAAGCTTGGTATGTCTCTTGTGGTATATGCGTGAATTTGTGAATTTGGTTAATAAAAGATAGAGAGAGGCACTGAATCTATATTATAGCTATTTTAGATTTTACATGTGTATTCTGGATGGAGAAAGTACAAAGCATCAGTTTAAGCCCAATGTGAGAAAACACCCTTAACTCAAGTGACTTCAACGTTATAGTTTGAATATCTTGCTTTTTTACAGCTGCTTCTCTCCTGTATTATACTATGCAAGGATTAGAGAAAACAGTGAAAACTATTCTCTCACCTGCCTTCCTTGGTGAAATAGTGAGAATTCTGTCTCAATTTCTAGTACCAGGCTTAGATGCAATAGTCACAAATTTGAAAGCCTTTTGGTTTTACTTGGAATGGTCCTGTAAATGGTACATATAGAAGATCACACTCCTGGCTTCTGAATGAAATAATCCTTATATATTGGAGAATTAATTCCTAGACTTTGTAGACTTTGTAGTGTTCTTGGACCTGATTATAGCAGGGAATAATTTCTGGGGTCCACCTGTATTTCCCACAATGCATTGCTCCTGCTAGCTTATTAGGGGTAGGAAATATCTAGCCTAAGGACTGCATGTTGCCCTTGACCAGATTTCAAAAGCTGGTAGCAAGTGACCAGCTCACACCTCTGCAAGAATCATCCGTCTATTCTTCAACAGCCCACAAGTTGCGGAGAGATAGCATTTCATGAGCTTCTCTTTTTTTGGCTCTGGCCCTGCCCAGTGCTGATTTCCTCTCCACTCATCACAAACATGTGGTCTCCAAACAATTATACCTGAGAGAATACACTTTTCTTCAGAGAAAATGTTGACCAATGCTTGAGATCAAAACAGAGCAATGCACAGAGCATGGAGCAGGTAAACTGTAGCCTGTCTTAGGAATGTCTCCACCATTATATTGGCTGTTGCTTTGGAGTATTTGACCAAGGAGCAATCTTAGGTGTTCTCAAGTTTTTAAAAATCATCTTAAAAGTTAGTCATCAGCATCTTTCTATCTTTGTGCACTTTTCCAGCTGAACATCAGGGTGCAAGAGTAAGGGTGATCATGAAGGAAGAAATCTCCAACCCTTTTTAGAGTGTATCCCTAACAACTTTCCTCCAAAAAAATCTCTATTTTGCTTGAGAAATGTGAGCGAGCATAGCAGGGGTTACAGCAGGAAGAAAAAGGTGTAAGGGTCTGCTAGCTTTCCTTTACTGACATAGACTGAAGGAACACCTCATCCTTCTGTTTCATAGGCATGAGTTGTGGAATATCACCCCTGGCTTCCTACTTGGCTTCTCACTCATCACATTTGTCTTGCAAATATTCCCACTGTGTTGGTTATTCAGACGCTTCAAAAGTAAAGAACGGTGTATGGGAAACACTGGGGAAAAAAACCACTGGAAAACAATTGAGTAATGGTTAGGAGCTTACACTCTTACCTGTCTCCTAATAGTTTCTTGCATTATGTGCCTTGTTGCACTCAACATTATTGGTAGGAAAATGAAATCTACCCCTGTCTTCCATATCCTTCTGCCTTCTTTTGGTATTGTGGACAGAACTCTGCTCTAGAACTGAGTCTGTAAGGTGAGATTTTTCTTAATTTAAAAGGAAAGTTTGTCTGCCCGCTTTTAAAAGCTTGTTTCCAGAATTCATTCATTTAATGGGTCTCCTTTTTCTTTAACCATACTCTGGATTTGCATTATTTTAAGTTCTGCTTGAACCCATTCCTGAATAAGTTCCATGTAGGTGTTGGGAAAGTGATGTTTTTTGGATTATAGTGTTGAGAATTTCAGAATCAGCACAGCCACTGGGAGTTGTAGTCCCCCAAAAAGTGACTTTTTCAAGATCCATACCAAATTCAAGAAGCATCTGAAGCCTACCAGGACCAGTGTTACCTCACCACATCTCTATATTTTCTGGATGTTCTTAGAAAACAAGGTACTCCTTGTTGTCTAATCCATAAAAAATAAACCATTTCACTTGACCACTTATGTGTGAAAGATAACCTTCTGATTGACAGCACACTTCTCAAAATAGAGGCTCCTCTACTAACATATTTTTGACAAAGGTAATATCTGCATTCTAATTTTCTCTCAAGAGTCATCATGCGGTAGCAGCTTGAGTGTTGGACTATGATTTTGGAAACCAGGGTTCGAATCCCTGCTCAGCCATGGAAATGCATGAGGAGACCTTGGGCGAGGCACACTTTCTCAGTCACAGAAAGCACTATGATAGGTTTGCCTTAGAGTTGATTAAGAATTTTTCTTCAGTTTCAAGAGGGCCAACATGCTCTTTCTCTTGCTGGGCAGAGAGAACAGCCATATAGGGAGGAACTGGGACCTCAGGAAAGGTGAGTCTAGGAGGTGGAAAGCCAGGAAATGAAGAAACCAGATCATGGCCATTTCCACACGAGGGAATTAAAACAGTGCAATGCGTCCTCTCACAGAAGTCGTCTGCATCTTGGAGCGGACTAGGCCCGGACTACTTACCTGAGATCCTCACTTCAGTCCACTCCGAAACGCCCCCAACTGGTCCTCCAGCGTGCTTTTAAAGAACAGTAGAAAACCGTTCTTTAATTTTTTGAGCGCGCCATTGCATTCCTGCTCACTTGTGCAGATTCGCACAAATGCGAGCCTGCGATCTGTGGAGGACAGGCTTTAGACGTGGTGAGCTTCAGCGGTTGGTCGGGACCCACAAACAACCAGAAGCCGCCATTTTGGAAGCCGGAGCAGTGCAGATCTAAGACCTTGCACTGCTCCAATTCACCCTGGAGGAGACGAGGAGCCCTGTGGAAGGGCTTAAGGGACAGTCCGCGTTGGTCCGTGCCCAGAAGATCCGGTGAGTAACAGCACGGAGCGATTCCCTCACCTTGTGTGGAAATGGCTTTTATATATTAGAGAAAGTCCAGCCCGATTCCAGAGTGCCGCTGCCCCAAAGAGAAAGAGGAAATATGAACCCCTGAGCGGAAAAAAACAGTTCACAGCTAAGAATGAGGGCACCTATTATTTACATGAATTTGTTTTTGTTCACTCCTCAGTAAAGGCAGAGACACAGAGCGGAGTCAGAGCCAGTCAGTATCTTGAGGAAGCAGATGATGAAAGATGGTAGCAAGGTATAAAAAGTAAGAATTGTATGTTGTTCTGTATGCCAAAACCTGCCTCAATGGAAGATATTCTCCCATGGCTTATGTTGAAGAAAGATTCAGCTGCTAGCTGCAGCAGGTACATGGAATGGACAGGCACTATCTTGCCCTTCACTTCACGCAGCAAAGTTCCTCAGGCTGGTCCTGCACAGGTACTTTCTGTAATTGGGCTAAATGGAGGAGACACTTAGTGTAGTGAGACCTCTGCCTCCTTTCTTGACTCCTGCATTGCTTGGCCTCTGCAAGCAAGGCTAGTAGCTGTGCTAATGGGGATATTCATGGAGTTTGTCCTCCAAAGGTACCTTTCCTGATCTCTAAAAGAGCCTTACTTTTGGATACCTTCTTGGCTCTGTAAGTTTCATTTTAGTTGCCTTGTGTCATTTCTAAGTGGCAAAGTTCTGGTATGTGAGTGTGTAACTGTGTGTATCATCTCTGTTGGTATTCAGCACTTCAGAGTCACTTCCACACTTGACTGGAACAGTGGGAAAGCACTCAGCATCTGAAGAAGTACAAATCAAAATCAAATTAAAATGAAAAAAATGAAAAAAGTAGTCTGGAAGGGAGGGGCAGAAGAGTTGTGTTTCTCTCATTGCCACTTCTGTTTCTATCCAAAAAAGAGAGCACATAATACTCATGCTTGCCTCACACTTGCCTGTTGTGATACAGTGCTGTTATTCCCCACAGACAGCACAGACATGGAGAAAGTAAGGTGCTGGTGAAGTTGGGGGTTGGCCCCCAACTACCAAGTAAAAGGGAGGGATGTAGAAAATGCAGTTGCATGAACAACGGTGATACTACTTGTGCAGTCCATAATAACCTCCTGAAAGTGGAACTGTTCACGTAATTTAGTTCATGCAGTCCCCAGGGCCATTTTGTGAGCCACAGGTAGGATGTGTGTGTTTGTATATACACATACAGAGATGTGCATATGTCACCAGGGAGACTTGTCACCTGCCAGCTGTGCATTTTTCCTCCTTTTGGACTGAACTTTCATCAAATCCAGACTTGTCCTGATTCTAGATTCCTCTTCCATCCTGACATACTGTGTGTGTAAATATGAGCCAGAATCCTCCTAGAGAATGTTGCACTACGTATGCAGAGTAACTTTTTTGGAAAACATAGAATGGACATGTGCAGCTGATGGTGGCAGGAGTGGATTTCCACATGCAGAACCATTGCAGAAGTGCTATAATGCAGTTACAGTAGTGTGTCAGTGCACATTGCATTCTGCCTCTGTTCATTGCACATTGTACATTGTGGACATTCACCATTTCTCATACATTGTGCTGTGGTGGTATTCAATATAGGGACTGCAAAGTGCTAGAGTAGCATGAGTGAGAACGTAGGATTCAGCCAGTGTGTGTATATATGTGTCTGCAGATGTGTGCATATGTGCTTACGTGTGGACTGATCCTCCCAGTCAACATTAGTGCAGCCTTGACAACTGCTTATAATTGCTCAATCCAGCTCTAAGATAACTATATATGTAAATTTTTGCCAGCTACATAGATCACTTTGACATCAGAGTAGATCATCCCTTGACACTGAAAGAAAACACAAAAATAATTTAGGGAGATAAAGCAGCTAAATGACAGGGCAAGAAAGGCATTCAAATGCATTTTGGGTGTTTTTCATTGTCCTGTGCAGTTCAAAGTGGGACTTTGTAAATTTTTCAAAAGTTCCTTGCTGTGCTCTAAGTCTCAAGACAGTAGTGGAAGTGACATCATCAAAGAGAATTAGAGAAATTTTCCAAAGATAGCTCTTATAGAAGTTGTTATGGTCATAGTCCTATTGACAGAGACTGAAGAACAATGCATTTCCCTGTGTTAATGGAACATACATCTTCCACTTTGCACCCATCTCACTGTAATTTGAATATAAAATACCAGTAGAAAAGAATTGCAGCCAATAAGATGCAAAATGTGGTTTGATTAGATACATTTTCTTGGGTTACACAGAAATGCATCTATAAGTTTTCATCTTAACCATGTTGGCTTTTCTCCCAATCAGCACACAAATTCATGCAGAAGATTGAGAGGGGGGAAAAAAAATCAGAGAGATCAGCCAAAGTGTGCTTTTCCACAATGTCCCCTTATTTCAGATTTCTGCTTTCACTTAAATGAAAGCCTCCTATGTCCACCTGCATCTCCGGTGAGCTAAACAGTTACCATAGTAACACCAGAGGCTTTGTAAAAGGTGGTACCCGCATGCTGTAAACTACAAAGGTGGCTGTCACCCCAAATAGTTTCTTGTTTTCCTCCACATGGTATATTCAGTATTTAAACCTGCTGGAGCACATGCACATGTAGCCCTTCCATGTCTAACTTGGAGAAGAGCAGCACATTTTATTTCCAGCTTCCCATTCGGCATATCTGTTTCCATGTCAACAGCTCACACTGATAAAGAATTGACATTCGCACTGCAGTCTGAGGTAAGGGGTACAGAGCAAGTATTAAAAGAAATCCATATTCTTCAAGGTGCTGATCTCCAAGTTATGCTAAATTATTGGAATTTCCTCACACACATGGACAAGGTTAAAAGAAATTGGCTCTGGAGTTGGCAGAATTTCACGAGCATCAACATTTTATTTTATTTTATTTTATTTTATTTTATTTTATTTTATTTTATTTTAGTGGTAAGATTTTCTACACCCAGCTACAGAAATCCTATGGAGAGTTGTGCTGCTGTGAGGGACCTTTGCATACCTCATGAGAAAACCTTTTCATGATAAAATGTATTAAACTGAATTTTAAAAATTATTTGAAGGAAAAAGCCAAAATAAAGGTACGCCACATGGCGTGCATACCCATATGGAGTCATAGAGCCGGAAGAGACCACAAGGGCTATTGAGTCCATTCCCCTATCTGCAGGAATATACAATCAAAGCATTCCTGACAGATGGCCACCCATTCTCTGTTTAAAAACCTCCAAAGAAGAGAACTCCACCACACTCTGAGGCAGCATATTCCACTGTTGTACTGTTCTTACCATCAGGAAGCTCTTCCTAATGTTTCTGTGGAATCTCTTTTCCTGAAATTTGAAGCCATTGCTCATGTGTAAAGTTAACAGACCAATTATTATTTTAATGAAGATATGACTAGTTTTAAGCAACAGTCCATATTTCATCATGGTAATAGTAAATGTACGCGCTTTGTAGTTTGTGAAATGGGGTACTCCAGTGTACTTTGGAAAACAGAAATTAATTCTGTTCTGTTCTTATTGCTCATGTATTACTATTTCTATGTAATTATTGCAAGCTGATAAGAGATGGAGGCCTTTCCTCCTTATTCTTACAGAAAAGCTGCAAAAGTGGTCTCCACCTTGCTTCTGGAATGGTATGTATGAAGCATTTCCAGCTCCATGAAGATGATAACAAATTGATGACATGGAGAGGAAACAGCCAGCTTCTGATGTTGGTGGAGCAGTGAATACACCCTGGACTTTAGCCTGAACTTTAAAATAAGTATTTAAGGTGCTGAACCCTACTCCCTCCCCAGCCCCAATGAGTTCAGCACCATGAAGGTTTGAACTAAATCTATCTTCTGGCTACCCAAGCGCATGAAGTATCTTCTCTGTCCAAAATATGTGGATAGAAGACTCACCAGCCAGTGTGATGGCTTGAGCATTGGACTAAGACTCTGGAGACCAGAGTTTGAATCTCTGCTCAGCCTTGGAAACCCCCTGGGTGACTCTGGGTAAGTCATACTCTAGGCCTCAGCAGAAGGCAAACCACTTCTGAACAAATCTTGCCAAGAAAACTCCATGACAGGTTCTTCTTAGGGTCACCATGAGTTGGAAATGCCTTGAAGGCCCACAACAATAACTAAGCCAACAGGTGATTTGAAGGCCCATACACACACACACTTTGTGCAATTACAGCAAGTGTCGCAGCTGATATGTCTCAAATTATGATCTCCTTTAACTGGACACGTAATCAGTAAAAACCAGACACCTAGAGAACAAACTTAGAAACCAAGCCTAATTTCTTCTAGTGCATTATTATGCAGGTCTACTTGGAAGTAAGACCCATGGCTTTCAAGAGGACTTATTCCTTGATAAATATGCATACAATTGCAGCCATAACCTGCCAGGTTTCTTCACCTCACCACTTGATTGGATTGGAGGTCAAGTATAAAGGGGAATCACAGGTTTGAAGGATGCCAATTTTGCTACTCAATAACTGTAAAAGGAATCATATGTTTTATGCTATCAAGGTCAAGCTTTTCTGGCAAGAAGCCATGGGTGGTGAGATAAAAAGGAGTGTTCTTAATAAAGCAGGTATATAAACTGGTAATCTCCTGCCTAGCAAAAGAGAAGAGCCCAAGAGTTTGTTACAAACTGAAAACACTGTCTTGCAGACTCTAATGGAATTATAATAGCTACTTTCTTCTATCTAGGGTTGATAATGTAGGGAAAATGTGGGGTATTCCTAGCATTCACTGCTGAGTTGCATTCACTATCTGACTAGCCTTCTGCCTCGAATTGGTCTCTAACCCTGCTGAGCTGAACAATGTTCCAAACAGCAGCTGAAATAGATGCCTAGGAACATGTAAATACTGCCTCAGGCAGCACCTCATTCATTAGCAGGGCTAATGAATATGCACACAAATAATAGTAAATTGTGGCTACTTTCATGCCACAGGCAGAAGACTGTGTTGCAGATCACTGAAAGGAAAATTGTGGAAGCGTACAAAAGACACAAGATTGGAGACTTGATTAAGACATGCGTCTTTAACAAGGGAGTCTGGTTTTTCTGGCTGTTTCCCCCAATCAGCCACAAGAATTTAATTGAACAGCCTTCTAACTAGTGTTTTGCATCAGTTCGGCAACATGTCTTCAAAGCCAGTCAGGAGTCTTCCTTCCAGGCAAGGCTGAGTCTTAGCAGAAACATTTTGGGGTTGATTGCTGGTCTTCCAACAAGAACTCTGGGTAAATAAATGTCAAGAGTAAACAAACACTGTGTGCATGTGTATGGGGCGACTGCACCTAGAAAGAATCGCTGAAAGCTTATAGTTTCAGTCTGCAAGAAGAACATAACAGCTTAGCTGGAGAAGACCAAAGACCAATCAACATTCTGTTTCCCACAGCAGCCTTCTTCATGTCTATGGGAAACCTGCAAGGAGCAAGGCAAGGGCTAGAAAAGTATCTGATTTGGACTGTGAGGAACCTGGAGGGGTCATAGTCCAAAAAAGATACTTCTCCAAGCTTTCCCAAGTTTTGTAGGAGGGAAGTAGCCATCTATTGCTGCCCCAGAGAAATTCATCCTGAGTGGCTCATTACCAGTAGCCACAGATAGCCTTATCTAACATGGATCTGTTCCCTTTCAACTTTATCTACATTGGTGTCCACCAGGCATCATGACATGTGCAAGTGACTGAAATTACTGAAGGCTATTTAGCAAATAGCTTTCTTACAGGGTAATGAGATAAAACTAGAGTGGGCTACATATTAACGGCCCAGTGTGTGCCTTATGGCAGGGTTGGCAGCTGTGGTTCTCCATATGCTTTTTGGCTTTTTGTTCTTGTCAGCTTTTGTCAGCATAGGGAGTTGCAGTCCAAAACATCTGGAAGGCCACAGTGGCCCACCCTTTCTTTAGCTACAGGAGATCCCAGTTCTAATATTTGGCCTCTCCAGGTAGAGCCAAGAAAGATCACAGAATCATAACATCACAGAGTTGGAAGAGCTTTATGGGCCACCAGTTCCAGTCTCTTGCTTAGTGTAGGATCTCCAGCTACAGCATTCCAAGCAGGTAGCTGTCCAACTTCTTTTTGAAGAAATCCAGAAAAAGAAACCCTACCACCTCTCTGAGCAATTGGTTCCACTGCCATACTGCTTTCACTGTCAAGATGTTCCTTCTAATGTTCGGTTGAAATCTACACTTCTGTAACTTAAAACCATTACAGCTAGTTCTACCCTCTGAGGCAGCAGAGAACAACCCTGCACCCTTCCCTTTGTGACAGACCTTGAGATATTTAAAGAGTGCAATCATGTTACCCCCAGTCTTCTCTTTACCCAGCTGAACCTACCCAGCTCCTTCAACCTCTCCTCATATGTTTCATTCTCCATACCTCTTAGCATCCTCGTTGCCCTTCTCTGAGCTTACTCCAGCTTGTCTATATCTTTCCTAAAATGTGATGCCCAGAAATGAACACAGTACTCTAGATGAGACCTGACCAGCGCAGAATATAGTGTGACTATTGCTTTCCTCAGCTTGAAAACTATGGCCGTTTCTGCACTATACTGTTATAGTGCTATCATTCCACTTTCAACATATATGGAATCCTGGGGTTTGCAGTTTAGGGAGAGGAATTTGGAATTCTCAGTAAACAGCAAACCCCCAGAATTCCATAGGATCTTGAAAGTGGAATAATAGCAGTTGTAGTGCTGAAATGGCCTATGCTTCTATTAATGCAGGTTAAGATAGTATTTGTTTCCTTTGACGCAGTATCACTCTGCTGGATCATGTTCAATTTACAATGACAATAATCTCAAGGTCCCTTTCACATGTAGTACAACTGGAAAGGCCCTTGGGATTATTGTTGATCTTAAGTTGAACACGAACAAGCAGTGAGATTGTTCTTGTTGTTAACTGCCATCATATTGACATCGACTTATGGTGACCCTATGGATGAGAGACCTCCAACTCACCTTATCAGCAACCTACCTGCTCAGTTCTTACAGATTCAGCAGTGTGTCTTCCTTGATTGAGTCCATTCATCTGCAATGCTGTATTCCTCTTTTCTTCTGCCTTCCACTTTGCCAAACATTATTGTCTTTTCTAGTGAGTCATGTCTTCTCATGATATGGCCAAATTATGACAGCCTCAGTTTCATAAACTTGGCTTCTTGGGAAAGTTCAGGCTTGATTTGCTCTGGGATCCATTCATTTGTCTTTTGAGCAGTGCAGGGTATCCATAGAACTCTTTCCCATTACAACATTTCAAGTGAGTTGATTTTCTTCCTATCAGTTTTCTTCACTGTCCAGCTTGCACAACCACACATAGAAATTGGAAATACAAAGGCATGGGCCATCCTAACTTTAATGATTAGTGATATATAATTACACTTCAGGATGTTGTCTAGTTCCTTCATAGCTGCCTTTCCAAGTCCTAGCCTTCTTCTGATTTCTTGACTGCAGTCTCCATTCTGATTAATGAGTGAGCCAAAGTATGGAAAATCTTGAACTATTTCAATGTCTTCATCGTCTACTTTGATGTGGCTTTATTTTTGTTTCTTAATGTTCAGATGTAAACTTGCCTTTGCCCTTTCTGCCTTGACTTTCTTCAGTGATTGTTCTGAGTCTTTACTGTTTTCTGTTAATAGTATAGTGTTATATAGTGTCATCTGTTAGTAGTATAATGTCATCTTCAGTTGTTGATGTTCATTTCTCCAGTTTTCATGCCTTCTTCCTCTCAGTCTAATCCTGCTTTACACATGTTATGTTCAGCATACAAGTGAAATGGACAGAGTGATAAAATGAAGACTTCCCTGACCCCCTTACCAATTAGAAACCATTCTGTTTCTCTGTATTTCCTCCTAACAGTAGCCTCTTATCTTGGGTACAGGTTACACATCAGGTCAAACATTACGGCACACCATTTCTTTAAGAGTGATTCATAGTTTCTCATGTTCTATACAATCAAAGGCTTTGCTACAATCTATGAAGCATAGGCTGGTTTTCTTTTGAAATTATTTGGTGCTCATGATTATCCAACATATGTTTGCAATATGATTCCTAGAGCCTCTCCCTTTCCTGAACCCAGTTTGGACATCTGGCATGTCTTGCTCCATATACGATAGAAGTCTTTGTTGTAGAAGTATGAGTTTGCTTGCATGAGAAATTAATGTTAGTTCTCCCTACACAACACAGGATTTTCATCATTAAAAACAATTCAAAAGGAGTTTACCATGCTTCCTTCTGCGTAGTTCTAGCAAGCATTAGCTATCATGCCATGGCCTTTGTCTCTGAGAGATCTTCTGCCAGTGTTACCCTCCCATACTGCTGCTGCCCAGGAGCTGTTTGGCACATTAAGCCTGGCTCCTCAGTAAAAGCTTGTCTGACATAGAAGACCCTACCAGCAGCACTGCAACCAGCAGCATAGCCTCTCACAGGAGCATGCAATCCCATCACCAGGGAAAGATAGTGCCATTGATGGGAGCAGTGTGATATTATTATCCAAAAACTCTGCCAGTCAGTGTCATACATAGATTTGGAAATATATCCCTCCAGATGTTGTTGGACAGGATCTCCCACCATCCCTCACCATTGTCTATGCTTACTAGGGCTTATGTGAGCTGCAGTCCGACAAGACCAATCTCCATCCCTGATGTAGACAGCACTGAGTCCAATAGATCAATGGTCTTGGTTAATAGCTCTCCCTCCTTTAAAGAACAGCTATCTATGTTGTTGTGTGAATGTGAAAGGGAATGGAAGGACCAGAGGATAATCAGTCATCCTCTCCCTTATATTCACAAGTCTTTACTGAGCAGCTAAATAGAGCTGAAATATCTCAGTTTCACAGTCTACCAAGTGTTAGACTGGAGTTTTGGACCATCAACACATCGGATTCTGTCCAAGAATCTAGGAATCAGGTCTCATTGGATAATGTGGGATGTTCCGAGCAGTGTTGGTTTTTGTAATTGTTCTGTTGTGATCCTATCTATGGCAAGTTCATTCAGATGTTTTGGCAGTCCATTTAGAATTGCTCCCAGAACATCTGTCGTTGTTGTTGTTGTTGTTGTTGTTTCATTTCATTATTTCATTGCTATCCCACCTTTTCCTCAATACTAGAACTCAAGACAATATAAACTTTTTTATTAAAAGGCTATTAAAGAATTAAAATCTGTTGTTGTTGTTGTTGTATGGGTTCAAGTCACTTCCAACTTATGATGACCCTAAGGCAAACTATCATGGTGTTTTCTGGGGCTAAGAGTATGTGACACACCCAAGGTCACCCAGTGGGTTTCCATGGACAAGGGGGTAATCAAACTCCAGTCTCTAGGGTTGTAGTCCAGTGCTACGACCATTAAATCATGCTGGCTCTAAATCTATTAAAAAACAGGGTATAAAAATCAGCTATAACAGCACATCATTAAAATCCAATTACCATCTATTCCTAAAAGGCTGTTGTAATAACAATAATAAAAAATCACTTGCCAATGGAAGGACAACAAGGATGAATGCATTCCTGGCCTCCCCAGGGAGGGAATTCCAAAGCTTGGGAGCAGCCACAGAGAAGGCCCTCTTCCTTGTTCCTGCCAAATGTGCCTGAAAAGGTGGCAGGATGGACAGAAAGACTTCCACTGAAGATTTTAGAGGCTGTGCAAGTTTATATGTGAAGATATAGTCCTTCAAGTATATACAAAGCATTCCAGAAATTGCTGTTTAAAAGTATGAGTTTCCCAAATTGTGGTTTATTCATGGAAAACTGCTTCACTCTCCATAGCCACTCCCTGCCCATTGTAAGCTAAATCAGAGCAGTGGAAAAGAATGACTGACTGGCAGGCATAAAGTGAGGGTAAAGAACTGAGGACATTGGGAAAGGCAGAAGCAAAGATCTGAGAAGGAAAAATTATTTTACTTTGATCGCTGAAGACTCTTTGCTTTGAGAACCCTTCAAGGTATGCCTTTTAAAACTCATCAGCACAGCCATGAAGGTTAAATATTTGCTCACTTAAAAAAAAGGGAGAATAAGGCATGAATTAAGAATCTCACAAAAGCACTGAATATCAGACTGGATATCAATGACAGCCGTGCCTTGGGGCCTCATTCATCCGATATCAAAAGGGACAAGTTTTTTTTTAAAGACATCAAGACTTTCATACTCTTAGAATGATGAACTCTGGTACCGTTTAAGCCAAACTTTATAAATATTTACTTAGACATTACTGTGGAATATGTGTTTTATGTTTAGGCTGCATTACTCAGAAAGAGGGTGCATTATAGCAGCTGTGGGACTCAAGAGGCCATCCAGATGTTACTGAACTGCAATTCCCAGCTTTTCTTACTAAATTAGCTATACTGTCTAGGGCTGCTGAGAGTTACCTTTCCACAATATATTGAGGGCTGTATTATTTTCACCCATTTATTGCAGTCTAACTCACAAGTACACGTGTTTTGGGTTGTAGAAAAGATGTTACAGAAAGAATAGGAGGGACATGCTATCTGACAGGTTTATTTTCTAGTCTCTAGGGTCATTTCCGCACTACACTCTTATAATGCTATTATTCCACTTTCAATATCCTATGGAATCCTGAGGTTGCAGTTTAGGGAGGGGCCAGAATCATTACCATAATATTTAAAGCGCCCCTCAAAATGGTCAGAGTGGAATTTTAAATTTGTGACAAAATTTTCACAATTAGCCATGATGATTTGATACACCTCCTTTGTCAGATGTGCTTCCTGGTGAAGACAGATATTTATAACCTTTTTTTATATGTTGTCCTCATCCTGACCCATACAATACCCACATGCAAGCATGTGATGTACACTAGACATTATCTGTGTATCTCTGGTGGGACTTGCTGCTGCATAGCATGGCCATTACCTTTAGGTTGCTTTCAGTAAACTTTATACAATCTTTATGAATATCCTGAATGGAATTCCCTTCCCATTGAACAAGCAGTGACATAGCTGGTGAGTACTCTTAGATCCTGTCCCTGAAGAATCAAGTGGACTCTGTAGCTCGGAGTGCTTGGCTAGTGTGCCAACTATGGCCCTTAATATGATTTAACTGTCATAGATGTGTCCTCTGAAATCCTGGGACTGGTAGTTTGGTGAGGCACAAGAATTCTCTTGTGGAGAATTCTAAATAACCTTCCCTTGACTGCAAGTCCCATGATGCTAACAAGACTGGACCATGGCAGTTAAAGTGGAATCATAATGCTATAATTGTGTAGTGTGAAAGGGCCTCAAGTTTCAGCTGGCCTACCATGCTGTTTACCAGGATACACCATCCCATTCTCTCTGCCTTGAGTTTTCTGGATGCCATCTTACAGACACTCAGAATTCCGTCACCCTTGAACATGCTGAGTCCACATTGGGCAATTTTAGAATCTCCTTCGTATCTTCCCCACCTTAATTTGTCTTTTAAAAATCTCAGCAAACCTTAGGATTCCCATAAATCTGCTTGTATTTCCCTCTTCCATGCGAATGGTTTCATATTGACCATGAAGGGATCAGCATTAAGATCAAGACTCAGCTATTGATATATAGCAACCTCCCTCCACTGGTGTCTTCCAGATGTTTTGGACTACAGCTTCCAACAGCCACGGCCAGTATGGCCAGTGGTTAAAGATGAAGAGCATTGTAAGCAAGCACATCTGGAAGGCACCAGGGTGGGGAAAGCTCATGTGTAGGGTAGACCAAGGACTTCTTTTATCAGCTGCCTTTTCCCTTCCACATTCTGTAGCCAGAGAATTGCTTGTAAATGTAGCTGTCAGCTCCTTGTTAAATGAAGATACAAAAAACACATCATTTATTAACATTTTAAAATCCACTGAGGGTCCAATTAAAGGCTCTACTTTTAGTAACATTTATAGTCACAGTGACCCAAGCATTAAAAAACCAGTCCACATGTCTAATAAATACTGTGTTATTTAGGATACTGATATGTCCCTATGGTTCTAAGCCTTGAGCATGTTCTCTCTCTCTCCCCCTGCCTCGCATGCGCGCATGCACACACACACACACACACTGTCCCAAATAGTTCACTAAGTTAGGTCCCAGAATCAGCCGTGGAGATTATAGAATCAGCTCTCAAAGATCCATCGCTCATCTCTAAAGCATACAGAAGGAAGTATATGACTGATTGCAAAACTAGAACCATCAGATTTGCATTGTTAGCACTATCACTGAACTTAGGAAGGTTTAGGAAATATATATATATATATATATATATAAAAGTTAAGGAATTGTGTGCATGTAACATATTTTCCAGCAACTTTTCAAGACTATGGCTTTCCCAAGGCATTTTATAATATAAAACATAGACTCCCATATAGAACTTGGAAATGATGAGTTACAAATGAAGAATTATTATAGGCCATTTTTTTTTCAATACTTGAAGTTATAATTAAGTCACAGCATGATAACAATTTAGGGGCAACTCAGAAATCTAAAAAAAATGTTCCTTCTGCAATGTAACTGGGACTGTAACTTCAGAGATGTGTGGCCCCACTAAGTGGCGGAGGCCAACTGTTACATGGCTCATACTGGCTCATATTGTGGCATTCTAACTTTTTTCAAAGTAACAAAAATGTAACCATTTTAGTTACTTATGACAAGTAAGAAATAAATCATTATTTTTCGAATATCGTAGCTATAATGGTATCTAAACATGGATGGAAGGGCTTGAAACTATAATTGCAACCAATTTTCTTTTCATTCATTTGTTACATTGTCAAAACAACTCCAAACTCCAGGTCTATACCAGTCTAACACATTCATAAAACCATAATTTAACTAAATTTAAGAATTACTGATAAAAAGCGTCATGTAGACAAGAAAACTTCCATTTAAAAGCCTGAAAAAAATCAAGTTTTTTTAAAAGCCCAGGAACCCAATTAAAAGCCCAATTGTCTATGTCTTTTGAGGGGACACCACTAATACTGTTATGTCTAGTTCCTGCCAACATTACAGAGCTTAATGGCAGACCAGTGAGCAAAAACTTCTAACACTTGACACATTTGCAAGTATTGTTCATAACAGTGCAGTTGGCCCTTCAAAGGATATCCAAGGAAAAAGGATACTTTTAAATGCTAAAATATAGGTTTGCAGCCTGTATTGCCTTCTCCGTATCCATTAAGGAGTTACCCCCCAGATACTGACAAATTTGCTGCACGTTCCTCTTAGACAAAATACTCCTTTTATGCCTAGCAACACAAGAAGAATTGTGTTGCTGACTACACAATGGTATCTGTTAACAAAATATTCACAGAATGCCAAAACCAAGAATGTCATGGTACTGTCCAGAAGTGCTGTTAGTTCCATCAGCTCCAAGGCTGCAACTGGAGCCTTGCAATGAAGTTGCAGTGCTGGATATCCTTACCTAGAAATTAGTGCCACTGAATGCAGTGGGCTTATTTCTGACTAAACCTGCATAAGATTGTGCTGTGCATTATGTAGATTGCTCATACATATATGTGTCTAGGTGTGGATGCTTCAGGGTTAACTTTAAGGGCCTATCCATTGGGAATGGACATGAGAACAGCACATCTGATGATGAGAAAGTCCTTTTCATACTTATGTCCCAAAAGGGTTCTAAATAATATTCATGCCTTCCAATATTTCACCGGTGAAAACCAAGACATATGTGGCTGAGGTACATCACAGAGTGAACAAAAGGACGTGGCCAGGAAACAGGAGCATAAGTGTTGTTTACAAGGAAGGTCAGAATCCAGCTGGGGATCCACATATGTGCAGTCAGGGATCTACATATGTGCGAACACCATGTAACTGCACAGTGAATCCCATTCCAGTCCTCCCAGTCCCCCTTACCAGAAAGCTACCACTACAATTGATGGGGGTCTGTTACCCTGTCACTCAGGAAGCAGCTAACTAACTAATGTTCTCATCCTTTCCTGTGAGTGATCTCTGGTGAGAAAGTCAGAAGCAGGACCTCACACCGGAGATCATTCTCATGGAGGTAGGACTGTCAAACAGCTGCTTCCTAATGAACAGGAGAACAGAGGTTCCACAGAGACTGGGGGACTTTCATAGTCCCTATGTAGCCCCTAACTAGGAGCCTTTACACACTACACTGTTATAGTGCTATTATTCCACTTTCAACATTCAGTGGACTTCTGGGGTTTGTAGTTTACTGAGGCCAAAGAGCTCTCTGGCTGAAAATTCTAGATGCTCCTTTCAGAATGGCAAACCCCTGGATTCCACAGGATGTTGAAAGTGGAATAATAGTACTATAACAGTGTAATGAGGAAAGGCCCCAGGTTATGCATTCATAACAACCCAACAAGATTGTGACGAAAGAACACATAGAAATACTACACTTAAGCAGAGAAGCTCTGGAATTTATATACTGAGTTTAGGAAGGGCAAGTCTTCTCATTTCCTCTCCCATTCTGCTTCTATGCTTTGAATTCAGTTTGCAGCAAATGATGTAAGCCAAAGATGAAGGGAGAAAGCAGGAGCAAGAGAGAGACACTGAGAAGTTTTAAAAGTGATTGAGAAAGTGGAGCATCAGAGGATTAACCTGGACTATCCAATCCAAACCTGGACAGGTAGAAGCTGTGGTATTTCACTTATATCTTGTGATGGAAGGGAGAATTTG
Source organism: Iguana delicatissima (assembly GCA_948472985.1). Lineage (NCBI taxonomy): Eukaryota > Metazoa > Chordata > Lepidosauria > Squamata > Iguanidae > Iguana > Iguana delicatissima. Next base: position 1,142,461 of record CAOKZL010000308.1, read on the forward strand.
CGTAAAGCAAATTCCAAGTTAGCGTATGCAACTGACTGCCTCTTTGTTACAGCAAACAAGAAGGGGGTTTGACTGAAGAAGCAAAGAACAGGAAGGACACATTGTTATAAAGGTGTAATTTTAAGATTAGTACAGCAAGCACTAAATACAGGTAACAATTAATCAAATTGCCAGTTTGCAAGGAGAATGAGGTGATAAACAGCAGGCAGCACTTGTTTGTGAAAAGCTGATCATCCAAACCAACTTAATTTCTGTTCTTTGAAAGGATAAAAAGCTTAGTGGATAAGGGAAGTGAAGCAGATATAATATATCTCAATTTTACTAAGACCCTTAAGACTATTCCTTTTTTTGTTGCTGTTGTTGAGAAATTAGAAATGCAGATAGATGAGATGTAGTCTTTTATAAAACTGATGTTATAAAAGTTAATGCAAATACCTTGAGTCCAGGCATAGGCCATTTCTACACTACACTGTTATACTGCTATTTTTCCACTTTCAACATCCTATGGAATCCTGGGGTTTGTAGTTTAGGGAGGGGCATTTAGAATTCTTAGCTGGAGAGCGCTTTGGCCTCAATAAGCTACAAACCCCAGAATTCAACAGGATGTTGAAAGTGGAATAATATCACTATAACAGTGTAGTGCGGAAATGGCCATAGTCATCCTTAGAGTGGAGCCATTGACATCAGTGGGATTTGAGTTAGCCACAATTAAGAGAAATGTGGTTTCTTTTAATGATTCTACTTTAGATATGTCTGTCAACAAAGAATCACATGGCACTTTAAAAGATAACAAATTTTATTATGCTAGAAGCTTTTGCAGGCTGTAGGCCACTTTGGCCATTTCCACACTAAACTCTTATAGCGTGATTATTCAACTTTCAACATCCTATGGAACCCTGGGGTTTGCAGTTTAGGGAGGGGCCGGCTGGCTGCCCCCTAAACTCCAAGCCCCAGTATTCCACAGGATGTTGAAATTGGAATAATCGCACTATAAGTGTGTAGTATGGAAATGGCGTTTGTCAGACTTGTGGGTAAAATTTCTTTATGAAGTTGAAGAAATTCTGCTATTTATGACTTGTTTTCACTATAGGTTTTGTTTTCTTACGATTTCCTGTTTAAATGTATTTTAATATTACAACTTATTTTCTAAAGTGCATCTCATTTTAAAAAAATGTTTTGATCTGCTTTCATTAAATGAACAAACCATAACGTGGAATCGGGGCTACCAAGGTGTTTTTAAAATATTCATATGACAGGAGTAGGCAAGGGTTAATCTATCTGCTTTAGTTTCTACAGCCTTCCAGCTCCTTGAAGCACAGTTTTCTTCTTTTCCCTATAAATCCCATGTCTACTGCAAGAAATGGGAAGCATTACGACAATTTTTTTAAAAAACAAAACAAAAATAAAATTAATACATTTGGAGAAATACATGCTTTATGTATTTGTCCTAAAGTATGCATTTTTTGTATACATTTTTTTTAAAAAAGAACTGGAAAATAGCATAGGAAAACTCAGATGGGGAAAAAATTGAGTAAGAATTGTGCTGGACTATATATACACAATCCTGGTACAGAGGCAAAATCTCTCTCACACTTTCTCCCTCCATCCTCCTCTCTTTTCTTTTTCTTTCCTTCTTACATCCCCTTCCCTTAACCCCATTGTTCAATGGAAGACTGACTCCCAAAGATAGATAAAATTGTATATGTGTATATGAGTCTCTAAATTCTATGTATGTGTATACACAAAGAGACATATGGCACACTGTCTTAGACTCCCCTCTCTTATATAGCATTTATGTAAACACGGGAATCCTGCTTTCCCTTTATTAAGCACAGTGTTCCAAACTTTTTAAAAAAATCAAAATTTATTTAAATTTAAAAGTTATTTAAAATTGGAATGATGGTAAATTGAAAACAATAAACCCAGCAATTAGGTAATTAAGGAAAGCCACCAGAGTTTTGTTAAGAAATCAGCCCAACAGCGTGCTAATAAAATGAGCAGCCAATCAATTACCAGATACTTGCCAGAAGAAATATATCTGAAAACTTTAAAGAGGAAGGGACAGTCATCACCCATTCTGTTGCCTAGGGGCAACTCTCACAAAGGCAACCCATCTGATTTCATGAAGTAAAGGTAGAGAAAGTAGGATTGATTTTTTTTAAAAAGGTGGAAGGTGAGATGTGCTATAAGAAGACCATCCCATCAACTTATGCATGTGATAAATAATTGATAAAACAGAAAAATAAAATTGTTGTGTTGGAATTATTTCTCTCATTTCCTTTGTTCACCTCCATGTGCTTATCCTGCAAGGGGGAAAAATAGTCTTCCGTGTACACCCAGCAATGATAACGAATGAATGAATGAAATGGAAGGTCACGTGGTTAACCAAAAAAATTTACTGTGTTTGGGTCAAAAATTACTTAGCTTGAACTGGAGGGTGTATGGCTGTTACTGGCCTCTTTCCTGTGAATTGTACACCTATTCAGTAAGAAAATGATGTTTGTTCCACTTCCAAACTATAGCTTAGAAAGTTACTTTAAAATAGAATGAATACTAAGATTTGCAGAAAAGCGACCCAGCACCGTTCCAGAGTATCATCCTACCACTACTCAGTTATCAGTGTTTTTACCATGTCAATGTATTCATTTTTTTAATTGTTCAGAGTCCCCATTTTTCTGTGTTACCAGACTGTGTGAGATGGTAGTAGATATTCTGTGGCTACAGTAGTGTTTTGCAAAGTGAACTCTGTGCTTGGAAAGCTCAAAGTGTGTGCATGTTTGTGTGTACATGATGGAATAGCTGTAGTGGGGAGCAGCTGTGGGCATCCTATCCTAGGACTATCCAAACCCTGACCTGGGCAGGCCTAATGCTGTGGAATTGTCAGTACAACTCAAGCCATTTCCACTCTACACTATTATAGTGTATTATTCCACTTTCAACATCTTGTGGAATTCTGGGGTTTGTAGTTTACTGAGGGCAAAGAACTCTCAGGCTGAGAATTCTAAATGCCCCTCTCTAAACTGCAAACCCCAGGATTCCATAGGGTGTTGAAAGTGGAATAATATAATGCTATAATACAGTGTAGTGTGGAAATGATCCTGTGACGAATCCACAGTTCCCCAGAACAAAAGCAGCAAAGAACTAAGTGTGTTCAAATTCACACTTCTCAGACTAAAATCCGGACTGGAACACAGATATCATTCAGATTCCTCACTTCTCTGAATTTTGTGGTGTTGCTCATGGTTGAAAAATTGGATACCAAAATGTGCAATTTTTAGGGAAAATTAATTTACAAAAAATATACATTGTTAGGAGATATGGATGCAAAAGTGCATATGTTACTGAATGATTTCAGTGAAGATATGTATATTTAGAAAATTTACCTATGGATATGCATATTAATATGAATTTTAATATGAATATTAATACGCAGAGTTTTTTTAGTAAAGAAAAACACAGAATGTTGTGGGAATTGAACAGAACAGATTTATCACTGAAAACGTGCAAAGTTGACATTGACCAAATATATAATAAGAAGGGAATATCTTGCTTAATGTATATTTGCATGGAGGCTTGGGAGTTACCACTAAGAAATTTCAGAACTTGAGAGAGACACTTTTTTGGACTGCAGTTCCCATTCACTTACATCCAGTAGTGGTGCTGCTAGTGCGGGAATCTGGAGTTGTAATATGAAAAGTCACTCCCCAAGCTGACAAATTCTTTGCCTTCAACCAGGTCTGATGGGAGAAGGAAGGTATTAGCATCTACACCAATATATAAGGAATTTCCAGGTGATCCCTCTGAAGTATGGAAGCTTCCCAAAATCCCACTCCAGTAAGTTCTTTGGGAAGCAGGTCCAGATAAAATTAAAACAATAAAATGTTCAAAGGAAACAATGATCTGCTCTGAAGACTGTAGCTGCCTGTAGCTTTGCAGAAGTGACTTTCTTAATGGCAAAGAAATGGAGATGTATCCTAAACAAAGGTAGAAGAGTCCTGCAATTAAATCCTGCACTGATACTTCATTGAATGTTTGGAACAGTGCATATATTTCAAATGTACTTTATAATTTGTTGTAAGTCGCTATATATAAGGACTTAAATTGTGATTGTGTTTGCAATATTCAATTATAATTGTCAGAGATTCCAGGCAGGGAACCCTGGGAAAATGATCAGCCCACTGCAAAGATGTTGCATCATGCCCCAGCTGTGGGTAATTGCAAGGTTGCATAAGAGACTGGGGTTGTGTGCAGAAGGTAGAGGCTGGTGTGTAAACCCCTACCTGGTTGGTTGTAGATGTGTATATAAGAAAGCAATCCCCTGTCTGTATTGTCTGTTGACCACACCTGGTGTCTGGTGCAAGCCTCTGGTCGTCTGTCCTATGTTTAGTACATAACGGAACTTTGCTGCAAGATAAAGTGCCTCCTGTTTTGGAAGACACTCCTCCGTGTGTGAGTATCCTTACTGGGGAACAAGGTTGCTGCTGTTGGCTAGCTGTGCTCTGGCTTTTCTGCTGCATTTCTGTGCTGCTGAAACTCCTATCATCCCCCAACAGTGGTTATGGGCCCAGTCCCAGAAGTCACAGCATCCACAGCGCACCTGTAATTGTTTTTCCCCTGGATACTGGACTGTGTTTTTGACTGTCTGCCTGATTCTGCTGCTTGAGGAATCTGTTTTTGGGCAGTGAGATGGTTAATCTGCAGTCCGGAGCTCATCAAGGTCACTGCAGCAAGATGGCTGAAGGAGGTTATCTGCGTTTTGATAAGCTTACTGACGCTAATTATCAAAGCTGGCAAGTTTATGTTAGAGCCGCTTTGATGAAGGAAAACTTGTGGCACGTTTTGGAAAATTAGGGACAGCCCCCCAGAAGGAGCGACTGCTGCTCAAATAGCAGCATTCAGGGTTGCTGACGAAAAAGCCAAAGCAGTTATTTTGCTTACTTTAAGTCCTTCTCAGTTGATTCACACTGCTGCTGCAGACACAGCATATTGGTTCTGGGAGGCTCTGAAGCATGTGCATCAATCTTCCTCCTGTTTGTCCAAGATGATGTGGACAAAAAGGCTGTACAACACAAAGTTAAGTCCCGGAAGTTGTGTGAAGGAGCATCTTATTCTGATGAAACAGTTATTCCAAGAGACAGCCAACAGAGGGGTAAATATTCCAGAAATCCCGAAAAGCTTTATTCTGCTGGGAAGCCTCAGTAAGGACTGGGACTATTTGATGTACAGCCTGCAGGGTGTGCGTGAGGAAGAGCTGACTGTAGACTTGGTAGCTGGGAGGATTTTGGAGGAAGTCCAAAGGAAGCAGTTCGACTCCAGATTGCAGATGGAGAAGGAAGACAGGCAGCCAGGAGGGAGAGGCAACTCGGGAGGAGGCATCTGACCAGGAAGTGGGAGTGTTCAGCTACACCAGATGCTGCTACAGATGCAAAAGAGTCAGCCATCTCCAGAGAGATTGTAGAATGCCAGCACCTAACAGAGGGAAGAAGACAGCCCAGAAGCGGAGGGGCATGTCATCTCAGGCTGAATGCCATGTGTTTGTGGCAAAAGAACAGTCTGAAAGTGGTCTGTGGCTGCTAGACAGTGGTGCAACTCACCACATGGTGAACAATATAAAGCTGTTAAATGATGTTACAAGTGCAAACATAACAGCAATTTCCCTTGCAGATGGGACACCAAGCAAGGTGCAGAAGATGGGTACTGTGTATGTACCATGTTTTGGGAAATCATTTAAAAATGTATTGTGCGTGACAAATTTGCAGAATTGTATTTTGAGTGTCTCCCAACTGGCCAGTGATGGTTACAAAGTTGTGTTTGAGGGGGAGAAATGTATTGTAACTGCAAATGGTGTATTTTGTGCAAAAGGGATGAAAAAGCAGGGACTGCACCACATGTTGCCCAAGGGAAAAGTGGCAAATGTTAACTCTTTGTGTAACAAACCCCTACATGAAAAATGTATCCATTATCTCCACAGAATAATGGGACATGTCAACTACAAAGGTCTGCACGAGTTGGCAAAGGTATGCCCTGGGTTAGAGGTCAGAAATTGCCCTAAGTTCCTAGAGTGCTCTGTGTGTAAAAAGGTAAAGGTGAAGGCATTCCCCATTGCCAAAAAGAGCAAGTGTGTCACCCAAAGGCCATTTGAGGTTGTTCATGCAGATTTGGCAGGTCCATTTACACCAACAGCTGGGCAAAATAGGTTTGTCTTGGTGATTGTAGATAGGCACACCAGGTTTTCCTATGTCTATCTGCTGAAAAAGAAGAGCCAAGCAGCAGATAAGTTCCAAGAGTGGGTGAATGCTGTTGAGAGGGAATTTCCTTACAAGGTGGCTAGTCTGGTGTCAGATAGAGAGGGAGGATTCCTGTCTCATAGCCTGCAATCCTGGTTGCGTAAGAAAGGCATAAGGCATCTCCCGGGGAGGATGGTCTTGCAGAAAGAAGAACTGGGCTGTTAAAACAAATGAACGACTGTATGATGGAGGATGCCCAAGCCCCAGCAGGACTTTGGGGAGAAGGAATTGTATCAACAAACTACCACTTAAATAGGATGTGGAGTTCAAGTGTGAAGCAGAGTCCATACTACCTATTGTACGGTAGAGCGCCAAACTTGAAGCACCTACATGTTTGGGGCCAGTTTGCGAGTGTGTATGTTCCGCCAAACTGTAGAAAGTCTGGAGAGGAGAAGTCTAGATGGTTACACTTTGTGGGAAATGAGGGTAACAGATATAGATTTCTACACCATACTAACAAAATTGCGTATTCTAGGAGTGCAAATTTTGAAACTCATTCAGGTTGGGATAGACTGCACTGTAACCAGAAGGTGTTCTTGCCCCTGGGGGAAAATGGTAAAAGTGACAAAGGTGTTCCTGAGAATGGAGGGGCAGTGATGTCTGATGAGGAAAAGGACAGTGTCCCGGACACACTTGAAAGCTCTGAAGATTGATGTCTGACAATAAAGAGGAAAGTACTGAGGAGGAGAAGCCAAAAGTCTCACATAACATCACACCAAGAAGCTCAACACCACCACCTAGTGTCAAACCTGTGTTTGTGGTCAAAGAAGAGCCTTGCACTGAGGTCAGCACTAGTTCCAGCAGTGGTTCCAGTGGAAGTGAGTCAGGAAGTACTCAACTCACTAAGTCAGGAAGTAAAGTTATGCTTATCCCTAAAAGGTCAGGAGGAGGGTATTTTGCTATCCCGTGTGACTGAGGAAGAAAATTTAAGTGTAGGACTAAATACATTGGGGTATGGTACCAAAATGTGAAGCAAATGATCCAGGATGGGATTTTGTATTTGTGGTATTGTCACAAAGGAACTTCCACTAGTAAGCCACGAGAAGTAAACTGGGCCTTGCCACCAGAGTGTAAGGTGGAAGATGAATTGTACCCTTGAATGTATATACTGTATGTATTATGTAACATGATTTGTATAACATGTGTCTACTGAGGAATGTCCTACACAGTGGTCTGCCCATTTTGGAGGGGATTGTCAGAGATTCCAGGCAGGGAGCCCTGGGAAAATGATCAGCCCACTGCAAAGATGTTGCATCATGCCCCAGCTGTGGGTAATTGCAAGGTTGCATAAGAGACTGGGGTTGTGTGCAGAAGGTAGAGGGTGGTGTGCAAACCCTTACCTGGTTGGTTGTAGATATGTATATAAGAAAGCAATCCCCTGTCTGCATTGTCTGTTGACCAAACCTGGTGTCTGGTGCAAGCCTCTGGTCGTCTGTCCTATGTTTAGTACATAACGGAACTTTGCTGCAAGATAAAGTGCCTCCTGTTTTGAAAGAAACTCCTCCGTGTGTGAGTATCCTTATTGGGGAACAAGGTTGCTGCTGTTGGCTAGCTGTGCTCTGGCTTTTCCGCTGCATTTCTGTGGGGCTGAAATTCCTATCATGCCCCAACAATAATTAGCCTCATAGAATCCAGAAAGAGGTATGTATTCAGATAGTCAACATTATTACAAAGGCAAGATTGTCTCTCACCAAACTCTAGAAGATATTTTTAAAATAAAAACAACCACCCACACACAACAGTCTCAACTCTGAGCAGAAATGTACCATATAGGAATTAGTTCACTTCATGCCAGTAGTCAGTTCTGTATCAGGAGAACTGAGGGCTGAAATGATTGGTACATTCATTGACTATATTTTATAGTGGTTAATAATTGGTAGGAAAAAGTTGGCACATACATGTAACTTCTTTGTTATAATGAAAGCATCTGATTAGCCTGTCACACCTCATATATTTTATTTATTCAGGGCAGAATCACTCATTAGAGGAAATAAGAGCTGGAATCTTCTTGAGGTCTGCTTGTTCTGAGATTGTGTAAGGAGGTATACGATTACCTCCTTTTGCAAAAGTTTATGTAAAAGTTGCTCACTGCAACAGCTGAGGGAGGTGCTCTTGGTCCGCTAAAAGGCATTTCCAGGAATAGGGATAGAGGCCCTTTCTGCACCGGGCTATTAAAACAGTGCAGAGTGACCTCCGACGGAGGACTTCTGCACTGTGGAGTGGACTGGGGCGGACTACTTTTTGTAGTTCCACACCTCAGTCCAGTTCGGAGCGACCGGAACTGGTCACCCAGCATGCTTTTTAAAAACCTCTTTTAAGAGGTTTTTAAAAAGCTGGAGTAGCCGACTCCATGCCACTCCGTCGCCGTGCTCCGGTGCAGATTTGCAGGCGCGCACTAGTGCATGCCTGCAGATCTGCCAGGGGCGGGCTTTAGGCTGACGAGCTTCTCAGGTTGGTGGAGAGCCTCCACCAACCGGAAGCCGCTGTTTTGGATGCCAGAGCAGTGCGGAGCTACAAGTTCGCACTGCTCCTCATCCCGACGGACTCAACCGGACGCTGAAGAAATCTGGTGAGTCCCATTTTTACACGGTTCCTTCCCCACATGCAGAAAGGGCCTCAGTCTGGTTGGATGAGGTTACAATCCCCCTGAAATCTCAGGTTCACAGCTTGGGCATACTCCTAGATCCAGATCTGAGCCAGTCTAGTGTCTCAAGCAAAACAAACAAAAAGATTTAAACCTCCGATTGCATCAGCAATAGGAGAGGATAAAACAGCTGAGTTAGAGCCACATCATCATTAGGCTGCTAGTCAGCATGCTTCTAACACAGGAAGAGAAGGCACTGATGTAACCTTCCTGAAAAAAGTTCCTTATACACCCTGGCACAACACCATAAAATGCTGATTCTGGTAAGGCCAGGAGATATATGCTTACATGTGATTAATACAGTTAAGTGCTGCTTAAGAATTGCTTAAGGTTTAACTCTGGGATGCCTGTGTTACATAGAAGCCTGGTAGAGTGGTAAAATTCTCGAAACAGATGAGATTGTCATGGATATGTGGTTAGGTGTAAAATGGCTAAGAATATGACAAGGACAAGATTCTGAATATGTAAAAGCCTTTAGGAACGGTCTGTGTAATGACTTAGCAGATGCAATGGAAAACTATGTGATTAGGGAGAACCTGACTATGATGATACAAGGATACTGTTACATGTTAAGTGGTTTAGAAGGATGATATTCTTAGATATATTACCTATTGCTAAGCCTGTTAAAGAGCTGAATAGACAGATAACTTCCCTCTGAATGTCCTGGTGAATTCAATGTAATGACTGACTATAAGATGCTTTATGTGCAATATAATGGGATAATCCCTATGTATAATATTATGATATATAACAACATGAAGTGCCCAGACAATGCTATGCCTGCAATTCTCCCTGAAGATAATGTAGATGTATGTATATATCAATTAATACTTTATAATAAATAGCGTAAAATAGTACCAAACAAAGCTGTTCCTTCCCACATAAATATCCTAGAACACCAAGGCTTGAAAATGTTTAAGTAGAGTGTTAATGTTAATTTGACATTCTGGTTTAACCATTATTTTAAACTAGATAACCGGAAATTGATTACAGTGACCCCAGAGAGAACCAAGAATTAGCTGACATGTGCAAAGGATCCTCAGTCTAAGAGACAGGGGTAGAAACCATGACTGTTTCTCTACACATAAGTATATTCACAGAACTTTACACTCTTCCAGTTTCACATTATCTTAACCAGAGTATGCCATATTTAAGTGGCAACCCTAAAACCCCCACAGAACTCAGTGAGATACTGTCCATCTGAGCAGACATACATAGGATACTTCCTAATAAGCAGACATGCATTTATTTACTAATACATATCACATGTATTGGTAATCAATCAATTTCATTGACTGATTACAAATTAAATCTATCAACAAGTTGCCTCAAGAATTATGGCAGCATTAAAAATGCATTATAAATAAGACTTTTTAAAAAATGTTGATGACATGAACTGGGCTTAAAAAGGCATTCTTGCACAAGAAAGAATGTCTTTTCCAGGATGGCAAGTTGGAAGAGTAATAACATGTTGCAGCATGGAATGCTTGACTTCAGCATTCTAGCCAGCCAATCATACCATCTTTCAAGATACAGTCAATTTGCCCTACACTTCTTGCCCTGGCCCACAATAATTCTAACATCCAGGAACAGGGAGAGGAGAGTATGGAGTTTTTTGCTGTCATGCCTTACCTGAAGGAGGCCTCTTTGGATGGAGATAGACAACAGGAGTGCCAGGGAAGGCTGTCTTCTTATATGTCTCCATCCAAGAAAGCCTCCTTCATTTCTATTCCTTATATTTTATCTGCCGATACGCAACCCCCTGGCTATCTCCAGCTGAAATGCCAGAGGCACTCTTCTGCATTTTAAGTACACTGTATCAAGCTATGAGGTCAACTGGCTATAAATTAACTCAGCCAAGGCCATTCTGGTGCTGGTGACAACAGAATGGAACACTTCCTGGTAGCCTTGTGGAAGGTGCTTCACTTTGTGCATCTCTGAACTTTTGGCTTGAATCTGGACTAATTTCTCTGGCAACTCCTTCCTTGGTTTGGAAATGGCTCAGGCCTGTTTGCTTTGTTTGTCTTTGGAGTGTTTGGATTACACTTCTGTTTCTACTAGCATTGGCATTATCTTGGAACTAGCCTTATTTTCTTTGGTCAGCTGCTGTAGACTAGAGTTGTGCGCTCCTATGTGCTTTCCCCTTTAAAACAGGACATCTACCTCATGCGCAAGAAAGCAAATGTCTTGGGCCAACCACATTCAAGATCTTCATTTGCTGAAAGAGCTATGCTAGTGTTTGTGCACTTATATACAGTTAATTACAAAAAGTACCCTGAGTTTCAGTGGCCTAGATCCAAAATGCTGCCAGTGGAGCAAGAAACTAACAAACTCCAGCAACACATACGTGTTGGATTTCCTCCTTGTGCAAATGGTAGAGCAAAAGACAGGGCACACATCTGATCTCTTGAAGAACCAGATGCATAACAGAAAACTGTATTGGATTTTGTATTTGTGGTAACTCCATGGGCCCTTTCACACCTTTCACACAGTTTTATCAGCATGATTCTACTTCAGCTGCCATGGCTACATCCTATGGAATGCTGAGGTCTGTAGTCTGATGAGGTGCTAGAACTCTCTGGCTAAGAATTCTAAAGGCCCCTCCTTCAACTGCAAATCTCAGGATTCCATAGGATGAAACCATGGCAGTTGAAGTGGAATCATAGTGCTACAATTGTGTAGTGTGAACAGGTTCTGTGAATATATATCCTCTAGTATAGTAGACCCTGGCCTAAGTCCTATTCTTAGTCCTGAGCAGAGAATTCGCCTTGAATACATATTGAGTCACCATTCAACTCTCGATTTCATGGGTCTACTCTAGTTGAGACTAACCAGCATGAAAGGATTTCAGTCCTTGTGCTTGTCCTATGAAACCACTTTATACAGTCCCATGTTCTAATAAAGGGACGGACTGGTTAGCATCATCTTACCAAAAAAACTTTCCTCTGCTTAAAGTATGGCATGAGAAACATTGTCAAACAGAACTGATATATGACTTCTAAAAAGATGTGTCTTTCTTTCTTTCTTTCTTTCTTTCTTTCTCTCTCTCTCTCTCTCTCTCTCTCTCTCTTTCTTTCTTTCTTTCTTTCTTTCTTTCAGACACTTTTTGCAAATACTCAGTAGACAATAATGCAACCAGCAGTATGCCAAACATGGTATCATTAATTTCAGCTTTGTTTAACAGAAAGTATCTTAAATTATGATATCAACAGTTAGCCAGAATGGAAAGGCTGAGTGGGCATAACTGAATATGGCATTTGTGAAGAGTCTTGACCTTTTTACAATGATTGAACTGTACTTCATTTTGTTTTGGGAGCAATAAAATTAAATGTATTATTGAATGGACCCTAGCATTTTATTTGTTTTAGTTAGCTTTTGATCTAAAAATAAAAGGCTCACTGTGACAAAGGGTACTGTTGAACGATGAAGGGTGTCCTTGATGCGTGTTCAAACAACCCAGTATCAGAGAAGAAATGACATAAATTACAATAAATGTCACAATATAGCAAAAATCGATTTATAACAAATAGGAGAAGGGTTTGCAGCAGATTGGATAAACCTATTTCTTTCTCCTCCCCTTCTCCTGCCAAGCAAGCAGTAAAAGCACTTTGCATAAAACAAATTCCAAATTATAAGTAATCACTGGGAAAGATGACAAATGTATGCCATGCTGTACTGTGAAAATACTAATCAAAACACCCCATCAATTGTTAAGATTAATTATTTAGGTATGCAAAACTCCCCATTAAATATTTGTGGATAATTGCATAATTATACCCAGGTTAACACAATAAAAAATAGCATTTGCATTTTAAAAAATCATGTCCTTGCTACTATCGTGCTTCTTTTGTTTAATTCAGGGATATAGAAACTCAGATGTGAAGCTATCTGGATCTTAGGGATTCCCTGGGTGTCTCCATCTTCATTCACACAACACTTTCATATTGTGGTTCTCCAGCTATGATCTTTTGCGTGGATCTTAATTTCTTCCTCTCTCTTTCATTTTGGCCATTCTGAATGATTGTAATGCCCCTCCTCAGGCTCACTCACTACGAAGAAGATCTATAGGCTGCTTCCAGATGGATATAAAAAAACTTGGAAGCCCCAGGTTTTGTACTTGTGCTTCTTGAATTTTATGTTGGAAATCCATGTGACATTTACTTCATCCTGAAGAATTTCCTGGGAGCTCCCAGCATTCCCAAGGACTTTTCATTCCCTGCACACCATAAGTCAATTTAAACTAACCCACTATTTTGAGAAAGGAAATGTATCTGTACTTTCCATGCATGTTTTTACATTCTTGGAACTAGCTAAAATGGCTGCCTAGTAAACTCAGCTGTTGTTTGCAGGACACAGATTCAGCAGAGATCAAGCAAATGAAAGAGGAACGCTAATGCTTCACTAATGTAGTATTGCTATAGTGCAACTAGCACTTTGATTCTAACTCCTGAATAATTGTAACAAAGGCTCAGTGGAAGCCAGTGTAAATCAGTTTCTGAAATGTTGCATGACACTGGATGTGACATATGGTCAGTTGGAGGAGGAAGTGGAAGGACACAAGGAAAGCAAGGAGGGATGGAAGCCCAGCATATTTCAACAAAGTGACTGGATGCAGCTCATAAATAAGCAGGTACACACAAAACAAAAGAGAACTGGAAAGTCTCAGTACTTCCAGAGACTTTCCCTTCTGGATGCTGGTGTTTTGTTTTGTTTTTTGTTTGTTTGTTTTTTAAGTCTCACAATTTTTATTTTGGCCCTACTAATGACTGGATATGCCATACCTAAGAAAATTTATTAAACTGAATTTGGCTGACAGGCAGAAAGAAATCCCCTGTGTGCTCACTCCATCACATGCATCTAAATATACTGTATTCATTTTTTTCAAATGTAGAGGCTTTTTTTTAGCAAGCTACTTCTCCTTGTACAATCCATGTTTGTCTACAATATCCACTGGTAATGCATTTTGTTTGCATTTCTCTAGATGAACAAATTATGAGACTGGAAAGCCGTTCTGTAGAAATCTCCAAAATTACAAAATTTGGTGCACAAGTCCATTGCGGTGCACTTTGATTATTTAGGAAATGTGAATTAGGTACATTTGGAGGAAAATTTTTCTCCCATTCCTATGCATGACCTCCATTTTGTGTATAATATTTAATTCTGCCCTGCTGAAATTGCCATTATGTTATAGGCATTCTCGACTGTTAAATATTAACCTTCCCTCAAATATTTTGGTTCCCATCTGTTGCTGTGACTCAACTAGTAAGACCAGCACAAATTCAGTAGCCCAGGCGATATTCTAAGGTGCACCAGCTGAGCCTGCAATATTCTCTATAATTTCATGGCCTGCTAAGGAAATATGGCAATTTTATGGAGCCTGACAGAGAAAAAAATTGATTTCATGTGGATTCAGGTGAAAAGGTGAACTTCATCGGATTTCTACAATCGGTTGGATTTCTTGAAATCCATGAAGTTTATCATTAAATCTGTGACAGTCACGGAAAAAAGCACAAGTTTCTTTCTTTTTCCTTTTTTCTTTTCAGTCAAGATATTCCTTACAGATAGTCATTTCTCTCTACCACATGTTACACTGTGTAGTATTCTCTGTCACAATGTATTTTTTGTTTATGTGTTACTGTTGTTTTGAATCATCTCAGTTCCTTAACAGGTTCAATGTTTTCTGACTTTCTGTTGATAGAAATGCATGGGTGTCTCTGTGCAGAAAGGCAGTCTCTTGGCCAGAAATAGAGAATTTCAAATCCTCTTCTCTGGATTTAATTTTTCATTACAAAAATGGCAAGCTTTCCTTTGTAATAACAGAAGGAATAACTAAGTAGACAAATAAATGGAAAAATGCATTGTTAAATCAGAAAACAAAAAAGCCATCCTTTCCAAATACTCCATGTGGAGTACAGATTTCAGATTCAGCCGACAATCCTGAAACACAATTTCGCTGAGCAAAATAGAAAGGAATATGTCCAGATCTCCACAATTTTTTTCCTTTAACTAGCAAAAGAAGCTAATGTTCTCTTCTTAATTTCTTCCCAAGGAAATTGCCTGGAAAAGCTGCTTTTAAAGTTTCCGCATTTCAAGCTTGCCCTTGCTCCTAGCTGTCCAGGAATCATTCTCTCTTTCTAAAGGAGACAGAGAGAGTTGTTTTTTGTTTTTGTTTTAATTGGGGGGAAGGGATGAGAACCATAGAGATTTGGAGCTGAAGCCCTTCAGCTTTCAGTTCTTTAGCCTGAGGAAAGCTTTTAAAAGGGGGAGCTGATGATAAAGGGACATAAATGAAGGAAAACACATGAAGCACTGTTAAGAGAAGACTGAAGCTGGAATCCTGTTGATGAATGACACTGACATGATGGTCTATTATGTTGGTGTAAGGTACATTACTTTCCATTACCAAAAAGTATTAAAATAGGGTGCATTTTACATCCAACAGTCAATGCTCAAGAAACAGTAAAAATAGATCTCAAGGCTTTTGAAAAGCATTTTGGACTGTATGAACTAGTTATAAAAATGGAACCTAACACAGATGTAGAAATCTTCGTTTGAAGCAAAGTGGAGGCTGATCTCCAGAAAGTAATAAAGCAAGAGTTCCCACCGCACCACCACCCCGCTTACTTTTAAAAGTCAGTGGTCAACCCTCTTTCACAGCAAAGAACAGTCTCTTCCTCAAAGATTAGCCACAATCATACAGATGGCATTTGATAGTGGGCTATGAAAATTCCATCCTCGGTTCACACACTGGATGCACCAGCCCTGTGGAGATTTATAGGACAAGCCTTAATTGAATGTTAGATCGCTAAGATAGATAGAACTAAAACAGCATCCACTGACATTGATTTCTCCTCAATATACAATGGAGAAACCATACAGCACAGGAAACACTCAGCAACATCATTTCCATTGCACACAGTTTTCCTCTCACTGATAATCTGTTAGGGACCAAATCCCAGTGATGAGTTAGGAAGGTGTCAGAACACAAAGTGGGTGAGGCCAGTCCTTCCATCTTGTTATTCTCTTCTCCCCTCTTTCTGAAATGTTGCATGAGTAGATGTGACAGGGGATCATTGGGAGGGAGAGGAGAAAGAACACAAGGGATTAGTGCGGTAATGGCCCTGGAATACTTCAAGAAAGTGTTGAAGTGGATGAAGGACTGGGGATATGCGGGAAAAATCAAAATGGAACGAACTGGAAACTTTTGATTCTTCCAGAGAATTTATTCCCTTCTGGATAAGCCCAGAGATAGCTCCACAGTGACAGTGACTGAAGATACACCAGCATTGGCACTGTGGACCAGACCAGAACTGGGGGAAAATGTAACAGTGGAAGTAATTTAAAAATCTGGTGAAAGGAAATACTTTCTAGGAGCTATTTCACACCATACAGTTATAGCACTGTGGTTCCACTTTAACTGACATGATAGCTTCCAATTGAATCTTTGGATTTGTAGTTTGATAAGGTGCTGAGTGTTCTGCCTGGGAATTCTAAATACCTTTCTTTAAACTGAAAACCCCAAGATTCCATAGAATGTTGCCGTGGTAGTTGTAGTGGAATATAGCACTATAAAACTGTGTAGTATGAAAAGTTTGAAGTGGACTTTGCCATTCTCTTTTGATTTTGGTCTGGCAGGATGGAAAACAGAAAAGTATTTCTTTCCCTTATAAAGATTGGATCCTTGATTTACTAGGCTTGGTTTTTTATTTATCTTAGAGTTTCAGGGGAAGGAAAATCTCCTTCACAGTACTTGGTGCCAGTGAAGCCTGTAGCCATAGTGCAAAAGAAATGCTGGAAACAACAGACAGTTGCCATTTCTGCACTGCACTGTTATAGTGCTATTATTCCACTATCAATATCCTGTGGAATCCTGAGGTTTGCATTTAGAATTCTCAGCCAGAGAGCTCTTTGGTCTCAGTAAACTACAAACCCCAGAATTCCACAGGGTGTTGGAAGTGGAATAATAGCACTATAACAGGGTAATGTGGAAATGGCCAGTGTTTGCAGTATCATATGTGTGAGTGTGCCTTCAAGCCACCTGTCAATTTATGGTGACCTCATGAATTTCATAGGTTTTTCTTAGGTAAGCAATACTCAGAGGTGGTTTTGCCAATTCCCCATCTGAAATAAAGCCTACAGAACCTGGAATTTATTGGCAGTCTCCCATCCAAGTGCTAACCAGAGCTGACTTTGCTTAGCTTCTAAGATCAGATGGGATCTGGTGCCCCTAGACTATGCAGTTGGGTCTAAAGGAGCCAGTCACATCTTCATGCATGCGTCCTTCTTGCTCACAGATGGAGCTCTCATTGTTGGACCCAGTAATAATTAATATCAAGTTCTGAAGACTGAAAGGTAATACCCATCATTTAAATTTTCTATTTCTTTCGATTGTTCTTATTTATTTGTTTTTTTTTAAAAAACCATTTGTTCCTGATTGAAGCTCATATTCCCATATTTGTACTTCATGTTTTATGTTACTACTGCACAAAATGTGTCCAGCTGCATGTTAGAATATTGTCTGTCTGGAAGGGAGAAGCCAAACAATGAGTGGCTGGAGCCAAAAAGGAGCTCTGCTATTTGCCCAAAGTCATACCAGTTGCCACAGAATTTTTTTTTTTCTGGAGATGCCTAGAAATTTTTAGGGATTTTTTTTTCGCAATAGGATCCATGTCTGCAAAAAGGATTGTTCACGTAGTCAACATGTTAACTATTTCATTCATTGATTTTAGAAAGTACCTGCCATTCCAGCTTTCCCAAACTGAGCTGTTCTCCAGATATGTTGAATGACAACTTATTTATATTATTCTCAATCAGCGTAGGCACTGATTTGTGCTGGCTGGGGATGATCATAGTTGTAGTCCTAGACATCTGGAAAGTACTAGGATAAGGGAAGGTTATTCTGGGGATAGTGACGAAGCCAAGGCAGGGTAATCCTGTTGTTTTCAAGTGTTGTGGTACAGTTTACTAAATAAAAATGCATACAATGTTTTGGAAATTTTTTAGGAAAATGGGACTCAATAATGCAAATGTTCAAGAAAATAACATGCAGAAGGACTCTTTCAGTGGGATTTGTTTCCAAAAATGCATATATCAGTAGAATTTGTTATTTTTTATTCCACCTCTCCTCCAATTACATCAACATGACACGCATGGCTTTCCTTCTGCCCCATTAACTTCACAGTGATTATGTGAGGTAAGTCAAGCTGAGGAACAGGACAGGCCCAAGGTCTTTCAATGAGTTTCATGGCTTTATGCGGATGAGATGTGAAGACTGGGGGCGGGGGGAAATGGAAGAAAATTATTTTTCCCAACACCTTCTATTGATTCTTTTTTTCTTTTTCTTTTTTAGAAAAATGGCAAATGTTGAAAATTGAAAAAAAAAATTGAAAACAGACTTTGGAATATTTTCGTTTGGAAGGATAAATAAAAAATTTAAGATAGGCTGTTCACATATATACTTTGTCAAAATTATTTATGAAAATTAGATCGCAGATAAATTTTATGTAAGTCACTGAACGTCCACTTTCTGGTTATTTCAATTCCTGCTCTTGGAACCATTTTTTCAGTTATTTTTATGGGGATAGCATTTTGTATCTGTTTGGCACCGTGGAGGAGACACAATAATTTTCTCTGTTTTATTAATGTTGATAGTTTTTATTCCTGCACTGTTGTTGTTGCTGATTTTGTGTACTCCTAATGAAGCAGCAAAACCAAAGAGTTTCCTTACAGTTATGGACCTTTAGCTCCCTTTGTAATCAAAATCTATTTGTTTTTTAAAAAGAATTAAAAGAAGGATTCCATTTGTAACTGTGATGTGGCTAAACTGCACTTTTAACATACCAAACATGCCAATATAATGCCAAACAAAATTGTATAACTGTATCATATTATTGCTTACGCCATCACAACTCACCTTTATGGTCAATCCATAGGTCAGAATTCTTTTCTGACCACACAACAATCAAAATCTCTCCTCTCCAAACTCACCTTCTAAACAGTGCAGCCCTCTCTCTAACATTACTTCAATGTTATTGGAGAGTGAAGAAATAAGCAGAGAAAATAGCATCCAGCTTTTTGGGGGGTGGGGCGGTAGGTAGACATTCTGCGAGGATATCAGATGCAGAAATCTCCCAAGGATGCTCAGAGGTCTCTGCAGATACCTCTCATGGTGTGTCCAGCCGTAGGAAAACAGCTGGATCATCCCTGCTCATCCACTAGTTCTCCAACAACACAGAAATGGCCATGTCAGGAGGCTGCATTGGTAACAAGGTGAGAAATTGGGACTGGGATCAAGCAAAATAGCTATAGAGATGCAGTTCCTGATGAAGGTTCTCAACCTATGTATACAATACATTTTATGTTTCTAAAGTACCTAAGTGTTTTTCAATATGCAAAAGGATTCTAATGCCATACTCTGCATTCCACGCACACCCTCCTGTGACTTCAAAATTTCCAAAAATTTTACATCTTGAACATATATTTCGTATCTCAGCTCAATCTTGTAATCACTACACTACAGTGGCTCTCGGTACAGGATAATTTGGGCAAAACAAAGCAAAACAAAAAAGAGGTATTTCTGTGAATGCATATGGAAATGTGTATAATTTTTTTTTTAAAAAAAATGGAACCTGAGGGATGAAATGAATATAAGGTTGGAAAAAGGAGAAACTGAGGCCATTTCTGCATTACACTGTTAATAGTGCTATTATTCCACTTTCAATATCCTGTGGACTCCTGGGATTTGTAGTTTAGGGAGGGACATTTGGAATTCTCAGCCAGAGAGCTCTTTGGCCTCAAGAAACTACAAACCCCAGAATTCCACAGGATGTTGAAAGTGGAAAATAGCACCATAACAGTGTAGTGACGAAATGGTCTGAGTGTCCTTTATATAAATGGCGTAGGGTGGCATAGTAATTTGAACATTGGGCTATGACTCTGGGGACCAAGTTGAATCCCCACTCAGGCATGGTGATCCATAAGATGACCTTAGCGAAGTCACACTCCCTCAGCCTCAGAGGAAGACAAGGATGAACTCCCTCTGAACAAATCTTGCCAAGAAAATCCTCTAATGGGTTCCCCTTTGGGGTTGCCATAAGTTGGAAGCCACTTGAAGGTACACAACAGCAATAAAATACTTATGCTAGCCCCACTACCAAAACACAGCAAGGGCAAAAAGATTTTTGTGTGAAAATGAATGGTAAGTCCATTACCCTTTTACACACCTGCTATCTAAATATTGGGTGTGGATGCTGAGAGGCTAACACAGTCAGTCTCATTTGGAAAGGATTGTCTTCTCCTATTCATCGAGTTTCAGGTTTTTCTGAATATTCTGCAGTCCAACTATAGGGACACCTGCTGGGCTGCCTCTTTAGAAACAATGCAGAAAGCTCCGCTCTTCTATATGGCGAGAAGAGAACGTGGCTTTACAAATTTCAACTCCCTTCTAAACCCTCCTGAAAACAAGCAGCTTTTATGCACTGGTCCATTGCTCCTGCACACAATGCCGTGCTGTCCCCCCCCTCCTGAGAAAAGGGCAGGGAACAAAGCCTTCAGGCCTCAAAAATTCTCTTCACAGGGTAGTAAAAGTTTTGTGTTGGACACACAGTGCATTTATTTGTACAGAGGTATGTGTGTGTGGCATGTGCTCACACACTCAGCCCCCCCTCTGCATTGTGTTTTCCAAGTCAGAATGTTCTTTTTACCCTTGAAGTTGCCAGGGCAACCAAAGAAGGAGCCATAGAAAAGCAAGTTGCTTGCAATGTGCTGTGTAATCCCCTATTTTCTAAACCGAGTTCGAGCAAGGAGTATAATCAGAAGAAGACATTCTTATGTTACAACCATTAACTTTATCACGGGCAAGGGTAAGACGCCTCTCCTTCACAATCCCTACTTTTCTGACTGGTTCTGTCTGAATGGAGTGGATCTCTTTAACTGGAACTCAACCTGGCTAATGTAAGGGTGAAACAACACATTCTTGCCAGTGTCCAGTATGGTGTTCACATGACTGGAACCAAAGCCAGATCAAGGTTTGTTGGGGCTCTGAAGATGTTTGAAAAATATGACTGCTTTTGTGCATATGCATGAACTACCCTAGGAGCAGTGACATAGAAATTAAATCAACGGATAAATAAATAATACATAAAATACAATGTACAGAAGACAGCAGCCTCAACATCTTCATGCGTGAACCCATTTTGAACCCTGCAGTTGCAGTGAGATGAGTGGCCGCATCACATGCATTTTCCCTCAATTATTTAAAGAACACATAAAACACTGATGAAAACAGAAATATGTGAGATTCAGGAAATGACAGGAAGAAGAGGAAGCAAGTAATCCCCTTTTCTTCCAGCATTAGGTGCCTGGACAATGAGGAGCCTGGAACATGACATCAGTTAAACCACTGAGAATCTAGCCCAGGTTACAACAGACTTCCCTCATGGGGAGGAGGCATGACTAACGTGCCAACATTAAAGACATAGCCCTTTTAGTCTGTATCAGTATACAAAGAAATCTTGTGTATGAAGAGATTTTTACCACACCGTACACCTCCACTCTGCAGGATGTGCTATTTTCATAATTTGACATATTTATGGCTGAAATACATATTTGAAAGCACGTTGACTGTCGGCAGATTGCCAGATCAAGATGACCTCAGAGATGATCAGATCATAAGTCAGAGAGGATTAGGTAGAAAAGTCTGGTGCTGATAGGCTTGCGCTATTCCTTTCAATACTGCAAGCTATGAGCACTTCTGAAGATAATGGAAGATGAAATTGCCCAGGTAAAGCAGTCAGAGACCATCTGGAGCAATCATCCTACAGAAATCTCTCCTAGACCTCCCACTCAACTAGTCATTAGGAGATTATTATGACTCTCATCAATGTTTTGTCACCTAGAGTTAAGACAATCAGCCCATTTCAGACTCCGTTAACCTTATGAGAAAGCCATTACTGCTCTGTCCATGTACCCTCCTTCACAGTAAGAAATAGGATATAAAAAAACCCAGCTTTGGCCCCAGCAAACTGTAGTACTTGGATACAATATGTTATACCCAGACCTCTGTTCATTCTTGCTACCCTTAGACAGTTGTCTGAGCCACTCTGACTGTCTGTTTCAGGACTAGTAACTATCACCCTTTCCATCCAATCTCTCGTTATTCAGCCTTTTTTGCCTCACTTTCTGATAGCTTTATATGGTTCTTAAGAGTGTCTGACTTCTTGTATGCATGTTAATTCCAAGTAAAATGCTCAGTTTAACTTTAACTGGAGTAATCTCTACAGTTAGTACTGGTATACATAGGTGAAAAGATCGTGCCATTACCGTCCTCTTGCAGGTCTCCTTTAAGCTATAATTCCCCAACTCTAAGGAGATGCTGGCATTGTGAGTGGATCTCAAACTCCCCCCACCTCTTAAGGTAACAAGTTCTTGTAACAGTTAATCTCAAATGTGCTACAAGATCCCTTTGTTTAATGTGCCTGGTTGTTCTATCCAAATAAGAGCTATGAGAGAAATGTGTGTATCTATTTCTATGTAGTGGGGGAAATGAGACTTAACCATTCTCTTCCACTATGGTCCCAATGGCAGTTTTTCCTGGAAAGATCTATTGACCCTGGATCTCATATTGATATCATTGGGAGTTTCTCTCCTGAGAGATATAGGATCATATGGAGTAGAGCTTCAGTTGTGATGGGTGCTAGTAGAGTTGATTCAAATGTCTCTCCTTTATGGAACTCGTCACCTGAACTTAAGATCATCTTTGGGTTTTGGTTGTTTTGATCCCACACATTTAGGAAGACAGATCTGAGCCCTTCGGGGCAGAAAAGAAATCCTGGGTGAAAGCGTAAAGTTCTCAGGCATTTAGAAGTTCCTTGTACCTTTTTTTCTTATTCCTCCCTACTCACCCTCTGCCCACAAATGAAAATCCATTTGAAGCTGCAGTCAGAGCAGATAAAAGATATTGGGGATAATCTCTAAAGGTGCTGGTTGTGAGAGGAAAATGACCAGTGTTGAAAAGGTTAAGCACACCTCCTCACCCTTCCTTCCTCCATACCTGCTTACAGTTCTGAGCAGATGTTTTTCATTTTTAAAATGTTTGGAGAGAGCTCTATTTAGAAGTCTGAAGAACATGCCATATTTTGCCCTTCACAAGACGCCATGATTCCACAGGATGCAAGGAATCTATTAACGTTGAGAAGAGGGAAACTCTTGTGTGTACAAACATAAATGAACACAGCAGCAAATTAAAGCATCATTTGCATTTCACACTGGCCCTGCTTTGGGCTAATTAGCAAAGGAATTAAAACTCACACTTATCACCCACTGCAGAATCATGCTGAAATCATTTTTGGAGGTAGCTGCGCAGAGTGAGGATAAGAAGAAAATATTTATATTGTAAATAGTGCTCACCTTAAAGTCATTAAAATTTTTCTTGCTAAGGAACTGGTTCAGACCTGCTGATTGCTTCTGCAGCTGTGCCAGACTTGGATTTATTGAAGTTAAATATACTAGAGACGTATGGTTGAATGCTTTTACACAATGGCATCCCACCCTCACTGCAGAAATAGTTGGATGCTAGGGAATCTTATACAGCTTCTTCCTGAGAGTCAATTTTCTGATTAAAAGGAATATTCCTAACCCATTTGACTCTTAGAACTCTTCCACATTAATTTCTTTGGAGCATGACAAACTGGTATTCAGTGATATTCCACATTATAAAGCAAAAGTCACAAAGATGTCCATTCAAAGCATTAGAGGAAATACAAATGTATGAAAGACAAAACAGAGCAGGTTTACTTTGTCCTCATTTACACAACTCTGTGCACCTAATAGGAAACAATCATGAAATGGGACCTGATACCCACTGCAAGCCCCTAAGGGTGCCTCATTCAATCACAAACATTTGAGTGAATGCAGCTTATCCCAACTGCTGGAAATATCTTGACCTGCATGTGTGTTGTCAATTAACAATACAACACATGTGTCTACAGGCCTTTCTGCACCATGCTGTTATAGTGCCATTATTCCACTTTCAGCATCCTATGGAATCCTGGGGTCTGCAGTTTTGTAGGGGGGCTTTATAATTCTAATCCAAAGAGCTCTCTTTGGCCCCAGTAAACTACAAACCCCAGAATTCCACAGGATGTTGAAAGTGGAATAATAAGCACTATAACAGTGTAGGGAGGAAAGGCCCTATATCCCTTCAGGTACTTCCAAGCAGAGTTTGGAAAATGTTAGTTTTTTGGAATACAACTCCCAATATTTCCTGGATGACTAATGCTGGCTGAGGTATTCTGGGAGTTTGCTTTCAAAAAGTAATTTTTCTAAGCTTTCTTTATTTTATATCCTCTGTTGTTCCCAATATGAAACCCAAGGTGGCTTATAGTACAACTTAAAACAGAATATAGTTTAACCAAGGCATATTTTTTTTTAAAAAAAAAAAGTTCTAGGACTCAGGTTGAATGTTCTTTCATTCAATTTTGTAAACCAGTTCTTTCGAGGAGCGGGACATTTCTCCCTCAGTCATTCAAATGTGCAGCTATTTCTTTTTAAATAAAATGTTACTGTCCTTTTAACCTCCTTTGATAAAATGAATGAGGCCTTGGTTTTCCTTGTTTTTCCAGCACGAATATATTTTTTTAAAGTGGATGTGTAGTGAGGTTGGAAAATACGTTCAGTAAGGAAGAGACACAAAGTTTAATATCAGTTTAGCCTCTTTTTGGGTCCCATTTCCTGCCTGGATAGTTGGGAAATGTGGAAGAGTAGAGATAGTTAGGTAGTCTCTCAAGTAGATGAATTGACTGGCAAGGTAGAAGTTCAACAACAACCAGTCCAATGCCCATATCCATACACAGCAGTAAACAAGCTTTTTATCTTTGTAAATCATATAAAAGTAACATTGCTTACAAATTAAATGTACATTATAAAAATATGTTATGGAAGAGATAGAAGGAAAAAGAAAATGACTGCAAGTTTTGTGGTGGAGGAAGAGAAGGGGTAAGGAAAAGGAACCCAACAGGAAGCCATCATAAATATATAGTATTTCCACTACTTAGGTAAACATGCAAACAACCAATTGGAGTACAGTATAGGTGACACAGGAAGAGAAAGGATATGGAAAAGGAACCCAACAGGAAGTCACCATAAATATGTGCTGTTCCCAGCACTTAGATAAACATGCAGACTAGCAGTTAGAGAATATAGGTGTGCAAAAGTTCTAACACTAACATGAACTTTGGGTGGAATGACAACCTTGTGTACAGCAAAGATATTTTCCTAACATATAATTTATGTATTGAATTTAGGAAAGCCTAAAATAAGAAAAAGCCCAAATCAATAAATGCAATATTTTCAGTGTGTTTGTGCACATGCGCATGTACTCTGATTAACAATGAACATATTATAATATTATACAATATATAATTACAAAATGTAAATATAGTTCTCCCTCCACATTTGCGGGTTTGCCATTTGCAGATTTGATTATTTGTGAGATGCATGTGTGCCTTCCTCCTTTCTCCTCCTTCCATTCCCTTGCCTTTTGGCCGGGTGTACATGCCTTCCTTCTCCACACCTGGGCAAAGGGCAAGCACTATAACAGTGTCGGGAAGAAATGTCCTAGGATCCATGGTAACTGAATAAACTTTGCTTTCACATCCACCTCTTCTATCCAGTTGGGGATGGAGGGGTATTGAGCAGAAGAAAACCAGTAAAACTAAGCCTTAACATAAGATTTGTGCAAATCTTGAAAGCAAACTGATCTATGGGACCGAAGGGAGAAAAATATTTTGAAGTTAGGAATGCCTTTCTTCAATAGTTATTGTATTTTAGGGAACAGAGAAGAGAATCAGAAAGCTGTTAATAGTGGAGGATCTAGATGTGTTTGTGTGAAAAAGACTGAAAGATGACCTTGGTTTATAGCTCTGGGAGTGCTGTTATTCAAAAGGTATCCCTTCAAGGAAAGCTCTTCTTTGCTTAGGAAAAGAAGTGACCAGGCCATTTCCACACTGGACTGTTATAGTGCCTTGAGGCCCCTCCCTAAACTGCAAACCCCAGGATTCCATAGGAAGTTGAAAGTCAAATAATAGCACTATAACGGTCTAGTGCGGAAATGGCCTAGGTCATACAGGCTGTTGAAGTAAACCTCTTACAATACCTCCTCCCTTTATTGGGAAGCGCAAGACTTTACTCTCTATTCTGTGCCAAATCAGGAAGACAGACTGCATCCTGCTGGCCTAACTGAAGCCAGTTGTTTAGAAGGGAAAAAACAACTGTGGCTCTGGTTCTGGGATGTTTTAAAACAAATTGAGGAAGTGGAAATGCAAAGGAGTAATCCTGGCTGATCCATCAGTATTGACAGGAATGAAATAACACCCTTGATCTTGTGGCAAAACTAAACTGAATGTGCCAAAATAAAGGCTTCCTCATTCTCAGCCTAAAATGCACCATCAGTGAGGCTTTCATCAAGAGTGCACTTTTTCTTGTCAAAATAAAGCATCAGCCATATTAAAAATGATGCAATTAAAATATCTATGGGGAGCGATAGTTGTTATGGATACTGTTAAGTATATTGTGAAGTAACATTGGTTATTTGAGAAATATTAGAAGCCTAAAGTGACTTATTGTCATATCCCCTCCCCTTGCTACCAATGCATTACAGATTTCATATATATTTAATTTCCATTTTTATTTAATATTTATACCATGCTTTTCATTCATGAAGGAAACTCATATATAGTAACAGCAGGTAAACAGCAATCAATGCAAGAATGTCATGGTACAGCTAAAGCAGTTATTTTTAAGGAAATGGATGAAACTTCCCTGTTGTTTAGTAATAGGTTGTGCCATCATTAGATTTTCTTGCACCCAATGAAAGCAAAGCATAAGAGGAACAGCTTGTGCACATCTGGAGTCCAAAATGAGGAGGAACAAGCCATCTCTTTGTTCTGTGTTATCATAAGGAGAAGATGAGGTCCAGAGGTCCAATCCTATTATTCATAGAAAAGCTCAGTGATTTTGTGTGACTTGAACAAACCTGATTCACACTTCCTGGACTGATATGTGTTCAGCATATAGTCTCCCCAGTTTTCATGCTTCTACAGATTCTGGCATGCTGTCCTTGAAGAAGTTGGGTATGCACCAACACAAGGCTTAAAAACATTAAAAACTGCAGGAGAGTAAGAGGCAGTTGCAGCTGACTGGTCACCTCCCTTCTCCTTCAC
The DNA here is from genome assembly GCA_948472985.1 of Iguana delicatissima. Taxonomy (NCBI): domain Eukaryota; kingdom Metazoa; phylum Chordata; class Lepidosauria; order Squamata; family Iguanidae; genus Iguana; species Iguana delicatissima. The sequence goes on from CAOKZL010000308.1 coordinate 1,169,610, forward strand.
AATCATTGAATGGCTGGAGCAACAGCCCTCTGTATTGGTTCTCTTTTTAATATCAAGCAGCTGCAGTTACAAACCCACACCTTCCCATGCAGATAACAGCAATCCCCTCCTGCAAAGCACATTCACACCAAGGCACCACAGAGTGTCCATATGTCCTTCTTCCCAGAGGGGTCCTCTGCTGGAAAGGTGATCCAGTCCAAGTTTGGTTTAAAGATAAAGAATAGTACAAAAGGAGTAGCAAGAGAGCAGATAAAGATAAAGAATAGTACAAAGGGACTACCAAGAGATCAGATAGAGCAGATAAGCCCGGTCAGAGTTGGCTATTGGTGATTGGTGAGATGTACTGTATTTCCACTGGAATTTTAGTAATTTGCGCATATCTTGCATTGGCTACTTAGTTACAAATATGTAACGGTGTTAATTACAAATGTATAACTAAGTAATGCTTCCTGTCCTGAGCTCCATCTTAACCCATCTTAACAACCAGCAGTTATACTAACTGAGGATGTAACAGAGGTCCTGTTTTTGATTGTCAGCCTTGCTTGCTGTAGAAAGAGTGCTGGAAATACTGTTCTCCTGCACCCCAATTGCCACTTGAACAGACCTTTATTGTCTGAGGTGGCTGCTGACTGTTAAGGTAGATGGGGGCATTACTAGTGTCAGTACGAAGTATTATTGAATGCAAAGCAGTTGCAGATCTGTAAATCTAGATTACACATCCTCAACTGTAGTTCAGGACACCAGCCATTATTTCTAAATGTGCACCTAGACTTAGAAATTAGCATATGCAAATTTTATGCAGACATATGCTCTGCTTTTAGCCATTTTTTGGTGAAGCATCTCCTGTTTTTGGCAGTAACAGTGGTTACTTTTGACTGCTACAATAAGAAAAGATAATATTGTTCTAATTGGCTGAGGCCATCAGGTAATTCACCATGGCTGCAACAGCGTTAGTGGCAACAAGGAAAAACACAGTGAGCAATTAGGGTATCTGTTCTTTGAGAGAAAGAAAATGTCTTCTTAACCCCTTCTCAATCAGTATCAAGTCTTTGTTCCAAAGCATGGGACTTATATTCCTCCTACATCTTTAAAATACGAATGCAGCAGGAGCAGGGGGAGGAAGCCTTGTTTTCTAAAATCGATATCTGAACCATCTAAACTTTTAGCTGGAATGACAGTCTATGAAAGGCTAATCCTTTATAAGAGAAGGCTCACTGAGATCCTTAGAGTGGCTTCTTCAAATCCCGTTTTTAAAAGTGGGTCTTAGTTCTGAATAAAACACGAGTTGTATGAATGTTTTGTGACAACATTTTATAAAACGCAAGAAATTGCTGTGTTTTCAGCTGCAAGATCTGTTGGGACAACAGGAGGACGTGCTGCAAGAATGTCCTTGATACTGACTTAGATCTAGAGGAGAATTAGAGATCCTTCCCTTGGAAGGAAAGTGTAGAGATGGTCAAAAACTCTTCAAGCAAGCAACTATCCAACCAAATCCATCTCAAAATAGTGTGATAAAATGGGAATTTTGATTCTGCCAATATGGAGAAAAAACTAAGGAGTTTAAGCACAGAAATTTACTGCGGTTATCACTAGCAAGTATTGGAAAGTTCCTTTTAAAAACAATTGGTTTCACTAATAGTTCCAAGACCTCAAAACAGTTAGGTCTCATTACTGTTACTATTTTGAAAAGATCTTTTCAATTTCTGAGAAGAAACTAAAATTGTTCTCTCTAGTAACTTTTTTTTTTTTAAAAAAAACAAAACTCAGAAAGCTGCAAGTGATTGCCCTACGCTACACATTGTCCTCCAGTCCACATCAAGCTCACCCAGCATCCACAACAGATGACAAAGTATCGGCACATGAACCATGTGATACCATCAGCCACCATTTAATGAGGTGCAGCATCATAACTGTTAAAATAGCTGAAAAAGAAAGTCACATGGCAAAAAGAGTGAAGATATTCTCCATTGAGTTACAATAAAAATGTGAGGTAGTTGTAACTTCTTCAGTGGGGTAAAGGCATTAATTGTGTGTGTATATGTGCCGTCAAGTCATCTGTTGACTTATGGTGACCTCTGAATTTCACAGAGTTTTCTTAAGCAACAAACACTCCGGAGTGGCTTTACCAATTCCTTCCTCTGAAATGTAGCTTATAGTACCTGTTATTTGTTGGTGGTGTGCCATCCAAATACCAACCAGAGCTGGTCCTGTTTAGCTTCCAAGATCAGACAGGTTCTTTTGCCTTTTGGGTATTTAGGTCCTGAAGGTGTTAATTACAAGCAGCTATTTATTTGTAACTAGTTTCTTCCATGCTCTGAAATAATTATCCTTAAATATTCATACAGGTACCATAAATTTTAAAAAATCAAAATGTAGGTGAGCTTGAATTATTACCTATGACTGCAAAAACATCCAACCACACTCTAAAATCTATGACTGTAAACCTTCTAAGAGCTTGGCTGTACTTTTTTCAGGAGCTGTTCTTAAATATCAAATTGGCTTGTGTGTAAACAAGAAAACAAGCATCTAACACCCATCTTCACAGTTTACAATGCTGCTAATTTACCAGGCACATAATGAGTGTTGTGTAATATGAGATGCTAATTTTATATAGTTTTAATATAAGAGCTAATGTGGCAGGAAAAACAAGCTCCCTGTGAGCCAAAGGCTCTGATGCGCATATGGAGATTCACATAAGCTTTGGTTTCCCATTTGCTTCAGTGCTAGGGAATGCTCAGCATGTGTAGATAGATGCAGCTTAACAGGTTTGGCTTATGAAATCCAGATCAGGGTGGCTTACATGTAGATTCTCAGAAGCCAGTCTATTTATTGGACTTTCCCAACCTTAGGTCCACTACTGCTGTACCACAAAATCCATGATCCACATGTGATCATCTAGGCTGTGGAAAATGAAAGTTGTAGTTTAATATCTGGAGACTCAGAATTGGGAAACAATTCAGTGGAAGCTGCCTGGTGAATCTGGTATTTTCGGAGTGGCACTCCTGGAAATTTAGATTACTTTTCAGATGAGGGGCACATCTCAGCAATGTCCTGCAATTCAGGAAGCTGCACTATAGCTCTGTCATAGAGAATTCATCACCCAGCTACAGATCCCAGCATTCTGTAGCAAGGCTCCATGAGAGTTGATGTGGTATTGAACTGCTATAACTATGTAGCTGTAGATACTATAGAACAGTGGTTCTCAACCTGTGGGTCCCCAGATGTTTGTGAACTTCAGCTCCCAGAAGCCCTGAGCATTGACCATAGTGGCTGGGGCTTCTGGGAGCTGAAGTCCACGAACATCTGGGGACCCACAGGTTGAGAACCACTGCTATAGAAGAACTTCCTTTTTGGCTTAAAGCCAGGGAGCCCTCTTTTACACTGCGAAACTGTATCCCAAGCAAGATTATTTTACTATCCTTCTGGGGAGAATATACAGAGGAGGCAGAAGGGGACCTGAAGAATCCAAATGGTGCTCCAATTATTATCATTTTTTAATCTGTCAAAGGCAACTGTACCCTACTCCTGCTTTCAAATGCCAGATCAATTCCACATATCTTACTGGTGACTAGGGAAAGCGATAGCAATACACAAAGGAGCTATAATTAGGCTGTGAGTCACTCCCCAAAGAGCTGCATGAATGGGATTCCAGGCAGACGATGGTATGAGCTCACTTTATGTTTAAATGAACTGGAATGACTTGTATACGTGCTGTTAAAGCTCAGTCTACTCTATGCTTCATATATCATTAAACACCAAAATTGGGCTCATCCATGCCATAGTATTTCCCATTTCTATGTATGATTGTGAAAACTGGACAGTGAAGAAAGCTGATGGGAGGAGAATCAACTTGTTTGAAATGTGGTACTGGAGGAGAGTTCTACAGAGACAACTACACAGCTGATGGATTCTGCCACAACTTATTTCTAGACCTGATTCCCCAACCAAATCCTACAGATGCCACCTCCTATCCCCTCATTTTTAAATCTTAGGCTCTTACTGCACCATGCCCCAATAGCACGTCATTCTGATGAGATGCCAGCATTGCCATTTCTGTGATGGGATTGGGGTCTGAATGCTCTCCACCGAGCCCTGTCGATCTTTGCAGATGGGTAGCATCAGGCATCCTGTTCTTCTCTCCACAGTACAGTGCCCCTGCCTCTTCCTCGTGCCATAACTCATGACTGGTTGGTTCTTGCACTGTACTGCGGAAGGAAGCACTATCAAGCACTATGGCTCTTATTGCATTCCAACAGCTAATGGGATCATGGTGGGAAAGGGGGGCCATTGCTGTATTTTTTTCCATTAATGAAAAAGGGTGGGTTTCCCATGGATAGCAACACAAGAGTAGCTGGTCCATGATGACATTGTGCGATGCCATGGGTCCTGGACCAAGAGCAATGTGTGGCTTTGCTGGGATGACAATGTCGTGTGGTAAGGACCTCAGCCATTTCTTTCTTTCTTTTTTAAAAATATATTTCTTCTGGATTTTACCAGCTTGAATTTTGTATACATTTTGCTTAGGATTATGTGTTCTGAAGTCAAGCTTAAAATGCAAATATGAACATTAAGCTGATAATGAGTTTAACGCTTGGAATGTTAATTGCCTTAGTAGACACACCATTGAAATTAACATAATGGCAGGTCAGCAGCACTGAAGTGGGTAGAAAGCACTATTGGAAAACTTCATCCAGTGCCCCTGATCATTTTCTCTGTCATTGCATTGAAAAGTTTTAAAATCAGGAGGCAAGCACCTGATTGCATGCAGATTAGAGTGTTTTTGAGGGGGAAAAGGCATCCTCAGAACTGATATATAAAATCATTATTGCCTGTGTCTCAATGATACTTAAGCTCAAAATGAAAAGAGAGAAGGGAATGGGAGAGGCAGACGTACTTCTCGGCTTCTGATGACCTGAAGAAACCACTCATGAGGGATTGGATGGCACTCAGCATTGAAACCTGAAACTTTTCACAGCTATAGACTGAAGCTTGCTCATCTCATTTCCCTCATGTATACTGTGACCCTGATCCAGAGATTTGTGCATGCAAAGATCTCCCTCACAGAATGGAGGGTTAAGATGGATGCAACCTGCTAGCAAGACTGAGTCCTTCGGAGAAGATGGGAGAAGGGAGTGCCTGAAACCAATCCCTTCCTAGAACTGACATGGCCCACATAGTATTCCCAGAATACTCATCATAATACAGTTCCTAGGACTCTTTTCAAGAACCAGTGATAGTTGCTGCTGCTGTTGTTGTTGTTGTTGGTGTGTTATTTGTTTATATCCTACCTTTTCCCCAATAGTGGGACTCTAGGGGCATTTACAAATTATTAAAACAAGTATAGGTGAAGAGAAACAGTATGGTGTGGTGGTTTTAGGGGAAAACTGGGAACCAGGATTCGAATCCCTGCTTGACCATGGAACTCCACTGATGACCTACGACAAGTCACAATCACACCTTCAGAGGAAGAGAAAGGCAAACCCTCTCTGAACAAATTCTGCCAAGAAAACCCTGTAAAAGTTTCTCATTGGGGTCACCATAAGTCAGAAACTACTTGAAGCAACAGATTAAAAACATAGCAAAACATCATCTAGAGCATTAAAATTTGTTAAAGGATATAATGTGAAAATCAACAAAGCAGCACATCATGAAAAGCCCATCACAGTCAATTCCTAAAACCCTGATGGAATAGGAAGATTTTCGCCTGCTATTGGGAAGAGATCAAGAGGGGAACCATGCTTACTTTTTAGGGAGGGAGTTCCAAAGTCTGGGAGCAATCTCTAAGAAGGCCCTCTCCTTTGTTCCCACCACACACGCCTAGGAATGTACAGCCTTTCCCAAAGATCTTATAACTCAAATAGGCTCATATAGAAAGATATGGTTCTTCAAATAGCAGGACTTGAGCTATACAGTTAAGCTGGTATAAAACAAACTTAAGTATGCAGTTTGGATATGCCCCATCTTGGCCCATCATCAGTGTTTGACATTTTTGAGCAACTGCTCAGGGGCCCTGTGTAGTGTTGATGGGGCTCACCTGCATGCATATGTCTCCAGAATTGTTTTGAGCCTAACAGTGAGCTAAACCCCTTGTCATTTTAGATTTTCCGCAGTGCTCTGGTTGATGGTAAGGAGCATTGTGGGAAATTTTAATTGGTGCAGAAATCACAGCTACTACCATGTTTTATTTCCATTTTCACAATACAGTGCTCACAGCTTTACTAGTGGCCTGCCCACTGGGTGATCGGGTAGGCCCTCAACATTCCCTCTCTTGCTTTGACTCTGTGAGCCAAAGCAGGACTGTTGGGCACACATCTCTCCCACCCATCTGAAATCTAGAGGAAATGGTCTTTTGTATTCTGAAGACCAAAGGCTGTTCTTTGGTGGATGCATCCATCACTGATGTTCTCCACTGAAACTTAATCAACCTCTAGAATAGTAAAATTGTTGGATCTCATAAAAACCTTATTAAAAATGCTTTGTACTGGTGAATTTAATTTTAAAAATGTGTTTACAAGATACTCAATGATGTGTGAAATTGCGCAATTATTCCATAACTGCACTTCATTAATTAATATTTTAATTAAAGTCTAATTTGATTTTTTTAACATTATATTTTAGGACTCACAATGGTAACAGTGACAGATAAATGAAAGGATGAAGGGAAAGTCTCATGAGTTTTTTCTCCTTAGTACAGAATCTGAGATTAATTGGTACAAAATCAGAAGTGGCATGGGTGGCAGTGTGACACTGAATGGTGGATGCTACCATAAGTTCTGTGCATCAAGAGATGAAACAATGAGGAATATTCTCACAAACATCAGATAGGGTCTGCTATCATTCTTGGGCTGCACTACATCTGACTGTAACTGTGAAATCTTGTATAATGGATTATGGTTTTGTATAATGGATTATTTCTTCATGTATCTGTTGGGTGTCTTCAGATCGTTTCATATTAATGGAGATGCTAAGGCTAAACTGTGACAGAGCTTTCCTGTCAAAATTTGTTCAGAGGAAGTTTACCATTGCCTTCCTCTGAGGGTGAGATAGTGTGATTTACTCCAAGTCAATGGGGATTCAAACACTGGTCTCCTGGAATCCTAGTCCAACACTCAAATCACTACACCACCCTAGCTCCAGTGATGTAGACTCGAGTCGATTGATTCAGACTCAAGTCAAACTTAAGTCACTTCAGTGACTTGACTTGGACTCAACTTAGCAATAAATGACACACTGACTCGACTTGACTCAGCTCATGACTTGCATGTTTTTAGTGACTGACTTGCTGCCCTTGGTTCAATAACACAACACATTCATACAGAAACCTTACAGCTTTGAACAACACTTCCATCTCTTTTTGCCTACCGGTCATGTTACGAAAGCTTGGGCCATTTCTCAGAGGGGAACAGCAAATGTGTTAGGCAATAGGCTAGAGGTGAGGTTAAGGTCTGCTCATCAGCCATTTCTGTTGCATATTGGAGGAGCCTTCTAAAACTTTTCTTAACAGCAGAAAGCAAGACTCACCCCTATTGCTCAGAGAAGGATCCTTTCTTCTAAAGCTTTTGAAGCTTCAGTAATGAGGAATAAGAATAATCCTATTCCCCACTTCTGAAAAAGCTTCGAACTTTGGAAATGGGAAGTAAGAAGCATCCTATTCCCCACTTCAGAAACTGGCTTCCAAACTTGAGACTTCACTTGAAAGTATCTTGCAAGGAGTTGAGACTTGACTTGAGACCTGGAGTAAAATACTTAAATAAGCATTGTCTGGTTCTTCATGCTGGCTTCTCTTTATTTTGTCATACCAAGACTCAAATCACTAGAAAACCAGAAGTCAAGAAAAAGAGTTGGTGCTGTGGTGGTTGACACTGCAGGTACCACCACCACTGTTGCTCTTGTTCTTGAGGAACATTCATGATATGGTTTATTTGTGACCTGAAGGGGATTAGTCCAAATGTGGTTATGCCCCCTCATTGTGAGTACTGGCAGTGACATTCTAATCCCCAAATTTGCTGACTAAAGGAAGAGAGGACATTACTGATGCCCCTCTGTAACAGTGCAGAGGTTAGGGCAACCATGTATCTTCTTTTGCAGAAGGCAGTCTTCTATTTGAAGGGCTGTCATATGATAGTGTTGCATGTGAAGAGATGCTCTGTTCCAGGTCTATCCAATCCAAGGTCAATTTATAAATAAAGAATCATAACAGGAGCAAACAGAAGCTTTAATAATGCCCATCAATGGTTAGCACATAGACAGCAGGCCAGCTAGGCGCACATGCTGTTTAGTTTTCCCTACTGTTGTGTAGACTTTGGAAGCATGTGTCAATGAATAACGACATTACTGATAACATGTTACTCCAGGCCACACAGGTTTTCTTTTTGCAAATATCAGATTGTTCTTTTCTCCCACGTAATAAGGGACCTTTGCTTGTTACTTTTCATTGTTACTTTATAGAGCTAAAATGCTCAAAGGGGCATATTATTATTTGTTTTAAAAAATAGTCAATTTTCTTGCTTTTCAGACTGATTTTTATGAAGAGAGTAATCAGAAATGAAGAGATAAACTGTAGACCTGGAAGTGATGTGATAGATTATTTAGTCAAGACCCCTGACAATTCAGGAAATCCACAGCTAAAGAATCCTGAGAGACAGCCATCCAATTTCTCTTTAGAAACTCCAACAAAAGTGGGCCCACCATCTCTGAAGCCATTCTTCCACAGATGAATAGCTCTTAATATCAAGAAATTCTTTCTAACCTTGAACTGAAATCTCCTCTCATAATTTGAATCAGTTAGCTGTGTCCTACTCTCTAGAGCAGTGGTGTTCAACATTTTGTCCTCCAGGTGATGTGGACACAGCTCCCAGTAATCCCAGCTAATATGGCCAATGGTCAGGAATGCTAGGAGTTTAAGTCCCAAACAGTTGGAGGACCAAAGATTAAGAACCTCTGCTCCAGAGAATAAGAGCTTCTCTCATCGTCAATGTGTTAACTCTTCAAAAATTTGCAGGTGATTACCTCATCACCTCTCACTTCCTCTCCAGTCTAAAAACAGTACCCAGCTCCATCACCAGTTTCTCACAGAGCTTGGTTTCTTCACTTTCCTATCTTGGTTGCCAATCTTCCAGCTTGTCAATATCCTTCTGAAATTGTGGTATCCAAAACTGGAAACAGATTGTCAATGTCTTAAACTGTGATGCCCAGGACTAGACACAATGTTCCATCTAAGATCTGACTGAAAGAAAGCAGAGCACCTCTTGATACTATATTCCTGTTGATGCAACCTAGTATTCCATTGGCTTTTTTTTGCAACTGTATCACATTATTGATTCATGTTTAGCTTATGATCTACCAAGTCCACTTTTCACATATAGCTAGGTGTCACTAATACCATATTTATGCATATTAACACAATGAGTAATATTATAGTTCTGTAAAATGTACAATAGTAATGGTAATAGTAACAGATGCCTTTGCGGGGGGTTCTAATGAGCCCTGTAATTATTTTTTTTTAAAAAAAATATGAGATATATTGAATTTCTATTTAAATTACAGTAATCACTTTTTAATTTGGCTTACAGCATATGCCAATTTTATTCAAATTTGTATGTGCTATGCCCCCTGTTTTAATGATGCATCTCTTCTTTTTTTGTGACATGTTAGTGGCCACCTTAGGAGAGTAGCTCTGGGACTGATGGTCCACTGACCCTGAGATCTTTGTTACATCCACAAAATTTCTTGGAGTCTGAAGTTGGAGGGCAGTGACATCCCTTCAGATGTTTACAGATTGCAGCTCCCATAATCCTTCATGCAATCATAGAATCATAGAGTTAGAAGAGACCACAGGGGCCATCTAGTCCATTCCCCTGCTATGCAGGAACACATATCAAAGCACTCCCAACAGATGGCCATCCAGCCTCTGCTTAAAAACCTCCAAAGAAGGAGACTCCACCACACTCTGAGGCAGCATATTCCACTGCCGGACAGCTCTGACCGTCAGGAAGTTCTTCCTGAGGTTCAAGTGGAATCTCCTTTCCTGAAGCTTGAATCCATTGCTCCTTGTCCTAGTCTCTGGAGCAGCGGAAAACAAGTCTGCTCCCTCCTCAACATGACATCTCTTCAAATATTTAAACATGCCTATCATGTCCCCTCTTAACCTTCTCTTCTGCAGACTAGACATACCCAGCTCCCTTAGCCATTCCTCATAGAGCATGGCTTCCAGACCCTTCACCATTTTGGTCACTCTCTGCTGGACACACTCCAGCTTGTCGATATCCTTCTTAAAGTGAACACAGTATTCCAAAGGAGAAGTGAACACAGAATTCCAGTATTCCAGTACACAGTATTCCAAAGCAGAAGTGAACACAATATTCCAAAGCAGAATAGAGTGGTACCATTATGTCCCTCGATCTAGACAGCACACTCCTATTGATACAACCAAGAATTGTGTTGGCTTTCTTGGCTGCTGAATCACACTGCTGACTCATGTTTAGCTTGTGATCAACCAAGACTCTTAGATCCTTTTCACATGTACTGTTATCCAGCCATGTGTCCTCCATCCTATATTTGTACATTCCACTTTTTTCTGCCGAAGTGCAGGACCTTACATTAGAGCTTTGGTCCAGCTCTCCAATCTGTTAAGGTCATTTTGAATTTTGATCCTGTCCTCTGATGTATTAGCAACCCCTCCCAATTTGGTGTCATCTGCAAATTTGATCAGTACGCCCTCTACTCCTTCATCCAAGTCATTGTTGAAGATGTTGAGTAGCACCTTCAGCACTGCCTTTGCTACCTAGGACTGATGAGAACTTTATGTTAAAAAAAAAGTCTGGAGGACCACTGTTGTCCACCCCTTATCTAAAGCTGTATCATTGGTGTTTCTATCAACTCAACAGCAGACAGGAAAAGAGACAAAATAGAACATTGCAGGATTGAGAGAGAGAGAGAAGCTTTGGATTAGTGAATTGTGAAAGAGTAGAGCCAGCATGGTGTAGTAGTTTTGGCATTTTACTGCAACCCTGGAGACTGGGGTTCGATTCCCCACTTGGCCATGGAAATCCATTGAGTGCCATGAGCATGTCATGCACTCTGAGCCCCAGCCCCATGAGAGGTTTGCCTTAGAGTCACCATAAGTTGGAAAAGACTTGAAGGCACACAACAGCAACAAAGTTACTTCCAAAGTGTAACTGGAAACTACTGTATATGCTGCAAATAAAACTCAAGAGCTTTATGTCTGCTGTTTAGTTAGGCAGTAAAATGATTATTCAAGTAAATCTTTTAACAAGGACTGGATTGAAAGCAATGCTATCTTTTTTCTTCCTTTCCTTATGCTGAAAATGATTTTTTTTTTTTGCCTGTCATGATTATGATCACCTCCACCATCTTCCTTGATTCCTAGAGTCTTGGATAAAATACAGATTATTGATGGTCCATTATTCCAGACAGAAACATCTGATAGATTGTGAAACTGAGAGTCATCATCATCATCATCATCATCCCCATTTATTGTACTTATTCCTATTATTATTATTTTTATTATTATTATTATTATTATTATAAGGCCAAAAATATTTTTTGAGTTCAAGTCAACATACATTTTCCTATTAAATCCTTATATTTCACCAGTGCAAGTGCTACTTTATCTTACATGCTTTCCATTTTTTCCATTCCCTGCCTCCCAAATCCTGTATACAATATTGATTTAGGAGGCTTCGAGTCCACAGAGAAAACATAGCTCATCCTAGTGATTATGCTTTTGTATGTGACGTAGGATGAAAAGGATTAGATGTGCCTAGTGCAGAAAGAACAATCAGCATTCTGACTAACACCAGAGAGAGGGGGAAAATGCTGCAGGCATAGATTACAGTACCTGAAAGAGAAAACTTTGGGCTTCCATTTCTACTACGCAACCAAAGAAGTTCACAGACTGCAATAATTTAAAGCATAATACTCTGTAACAAGGGAACTGGAGATTAAAACACCTTGAGATTTCCATTTGATAAAAATGCATGTAGCGCTCTCCTTCCCTGCATACGGACAGCTCTTGTTTGTTTCTATATTTGGCACTGACTCATCCGTGCCATGGCTAAAGCTATGTATGCGTGAGATGTCAGGTGCACAAAAGTTTACATCATCTGCCATGCTGATGCATGAAATTTTTAAACCTGACCTTGACAACAATTCAACACCGTGGAAGGCAAAGGTTAAGTCTCAGCATTTCAGACAGAAATGACAAGCAGAGTGTTCTGGACATCATTCCACAATTGCAAGATCCATCACAGGAAATCAGTCAAAGTGTTAGTTGGACAACAATGGAAAAGACAATGACTTAAGATCTATTTTATGATACACGTCTGTTTAACGCCATGATGGACAATGCGTTACTGGATTGCAGCTCTCATCAGGATTAGCCAGCATGGTTTCATGATGAGGGAACATAGGAGTTACAGTTGAACAACATCTGGAACATCACACTTGCTCACTCCTGGCTTAATACCATTAAATACTTGTGTTCATTTAAGCCAAGGCACCTGATTTTCTCAGGTCTCATTTAAGCTTACTCTCTCTCTAAGTGAGTTGGAGATAGCATCCCCTGGAATGACAGGTGCTGGGCACAGAAGGTCTAATTTAGCTGGGAAAACAGCAAAAACTGCATTGCCCCACTTTGCACAAACAGAAACACTTTCAGCTAAGGCAAAGTTGGGAATGGGTTCAGCCTAGAAATCATAACAGAACAGTGATCATTGCACAGGATAGTGTATTTAAATAGATAAAAAAAAATGAACAACACACTGTGTGGAGGATATGGAAGAAGGCTGTCTCTTCTGTAGTGTCCTAATCATAGAATGGCCTCCCCTTGAGGGCCCAATTGGATCCACTGCAAGTGTCATTTGGGCACCTGTTTAAAACATGGGAGATCGAATGATTTCATCAAAATCTGTACACAGACATAAGCTTAATTTGTTTTAACTCTTTACATTGTTTAATTCATGTTAGAACATATGGATGTGAACAAAGAATTACAATTACTTGATAAAACAAACAAATGAGCCATTACTTAATAAAAAGAACACACACAAAGTGGATAGCTGCAAAGGTTAAACCACTGTGCAAAGGTTAAAAACATCAATCAATAACAGAAATAATAAAAGCTACAATAAACTTGTGATAAAAGCAAAAATAGTGGAACAAATTTTCCTGCCATGCCAGCTAGCAAATGCAGAAATAAAGCAGGAGTGAAAACAGCATTTGCATAACAACAAAGCAAGAAATATTCTGGTCAAAAGCATTGGAGAATTTTTTTCTTTTTCTTTACCAGAATAGCTTTTGAGAAGAGTATTCCACAACTGAGCAGGTCCTATCTCCAGTCACCACCTACTTTACTTCAGAGGACAAGGGCATCTAGAGGACGGTGTCCAATAAAGATCTTAAGGAGAAGACATATTCTAACATCTCACCAAGAAACCACTGATGAACTTCCAAAGAACTTCAGGATTCCCCAGAAGCAGAACCCATCACACAAATCGCCGAATATCTGCCAAGGCCTACATGCCAGCAGGGAGTTCACTTCTGACTAGGCTGGCCAGCAAGGATACCCTTGCATTCTCATCTATAGACAACTGTCCTCTATTGTCAAAGGACAAGCTATGATGTGAATTTTTCCTCAGTTTGAAGAGCTGTCTGCTCCTAGTCCAGCTTAAAGAGAAGGAAGGAAAGAAGGAAGGAAGGAAGGAGGGAAGGAAAGAAAGAAGGAAGGAAGGAAGGAAGGAAGGAAGGAAGGAAGGAAGGAAGGAAAGAAAGAAAGAAAGAAAGAAAGAAAGAAAGAAAGAAAGAAAGAAAGAAAGAAAGAAAGAAGAAGGAAGGAGGGAAGGAAGGAAGGAAGGAAGGAAGGAAGGAAGGAAGGAAGGAAGGAAGGAAGGAAGGTCTTTCACATTGTCTGACAACAGGAAGCACATGGAAAAAAGAATGAGATGGCATCCAAGACATTTGGTTAATAGTCTTTCCCCTGTATTATATTGCTATTTAAAATTGTATTATTTCCAAATCTGCACCTATACATATAATTTACATCTGCAAAATGGATGCAAATCTCTATCCAGTTTTTCTTCTCCTTTTTGCAAGTACATTTCCTCTTCTGGTGGTGGTAGTGGTGGTGTGCATGTGAGGAAGGTTGATGTGTAAGTGGCCACCCTGTTCCTGTTGTCTCCCAGATCCTTCTTGCCTTGTTGTTCCTTGTCAGTTCAGTTGCCTTCTGAGCACAGGATCAGGAGAATGCAAAAGCACATCTTCCATTTGCCTTATCACTTCCCTTCAGGTAGTTTGGGCCTTCAAGGAGACAGAAAACAAATGGTGACATGCAATCAGAGGAGCAGACTTACTGAGGGCTCCTAATGCAAGTTTCCTTCAAAGCCTGGTCCCAGCCAATACCAGCCAAAAAGGACTTCTGCAGTTAGCTTCAACTGAGGAAGAATTTTGTCTTAAATCATGTTTACAGGTCCCCAAACTTTGCTCCTCTGCTGACGCCCACTGGTTTGTAAAAGCAGCCTAGGTAAAATCAGAGCTTGTGAAATACCTCAGCCAGCATGGGCATTCACCAAGTTGTATTTTCTGAAAAACATTGGATTTTTCCAAGTTATGGGTGTTATGCATATATGTCATTACTTCCCCATTCATATTTTTATAATCTACTAGATTTCAAATTCATATATTGACTGGAGGACTCACCTAATTACTTGATACTGTCCTGCATATAAAAGATACAAACTCTGGTGATTTAGGGAGGGGCCTTTAGAATTCTCAGCCAGCGAGCTCTTTGGCCTCAGTAAACTACAAACCCCAGAATTCCACAGGATGTTGAAAGTGAAATAATAGCATTATAAAAGTGTAGTGCGGAAAGGCCCTCAGTCAGAGCTTTAAAGGAGCTGTCCAAGGTGCTAAACCCTATAGTTAAAGCCTATAAGTTCAGTACCTTTGACAGGTGATTTAGGCATTAGAATGGATTCATTGCCCCACTGGTGTGAAAGACACTAGTTTCAGATATGAAATGCAAATCATAAAAATAATTTTTAAAAACTAATCAAGCTATATTGTACAGGTACCCAGTTCTTCCAGGCCAGGGAACTCCCAAATGCTTGAAATTAAAGTACTCAGAAAGAAACTCAGTATGTGTATGTGCATGGAGGGATCCATATTGCAAAGAGGCACTTTATATGAATCATGATACCAACGGTGTCTCCTTACATCTTACGTTTTAATTGCAGTGGCTTTGGTTTGTGAAATTACATTTTCTCTGTATGCCTTTTGCTTTCATTTTCATCCAGTTCTCACAAATCATTGTCACCTGATGAATATTCATGCCGCATTACTGTGTTCTCATTGTGGTGTTCTTATTGCACACATTGTCACGTAGTTACCATGTTCCTATCCAAAGGCTCTGATCATTAAGTGGCAAGGTTGTCACTTCATTTTCCCCATAGAGACTCTGTGGTGTTTTTTTTTTACGTGACGAGCAGAATTTTAGTGGCTGTAGATTTTCCACAGCACGAAAGAACTCTTCCACCTTTTCTTCTTGGACTGTTCAAGGCAGATATCCTGGGTCACAAACAAAGATGGTGGCATTAGACGTGTTACATACTGCAGAAGTTGTAATTCACTTCAAGAGAAGTCCACCAAATTAAGAACGTTGCCTTTTCAAAATGTGCTTGAAATTGCTGCCTACAGTTCATTCTGAGACACTTACGCCCTTTCCACACGGAGGAGGTGGACACGAGGGGAAACGGGGTGGTGCACGCGGGGACAGAGCTCACCGTGAAGTGGGACGCTACGTTCCCGCGGGGAGCAGCACGAGTTCACTGCTCTAAACGTCGCCGGCGTTCGGCGGCGCCCGGCAGCACCCAAAATGGCAGCCGCCGGCTTCCGGCAGCACTCTACCAATAGGGGCAGCGCGCCAGCCGGAAGCCCGCCCCCAGGCAGCTCTGCAGAGATGTGCAAGCGCGTCCCTGCAGTTCTAAATGGGGCGCTGCAACGGAGCAGCGTGCGCGAGGTTTTATAAAAACCACTTGAAAAGTGGTATTTATAAAACACGGAGCGCAACCCACGTGGCCACGCGAGGGTGGTGTGAGGTTTAGAACCTCACCTTTTTTGTCCGCCTTGGCGCACCCCGCGGTGTAGACGACCTCCGTGTCCGGTCGTTGCACCGCGGGGTTTTACCCCCGTGTGGAAATGGCCTTAGTTTTGCTCATAGATGCCCAAAGTCTTTCTTTTCTGTTTGTCCTGCCTAGAAAAAAAAATGATTAAAAATTTTGTGAAAAATGTAAAAGTGATGCTATGCTAAACACGCAGGTAGAGCTAGAATAGCTGATCAGTGGTGGAATGTGTTGATTGAGGTATATTGTAGAAAGAACGTGATGTCAAAGGCTGTAATAGGAGAAATGGTGTACAAATTACACACCAAAGGGAACAGGATATTTAATAAAAAGGGAAAGAAAGTTTTCTCAGTGATACGTGTTCTGCTGAGTGTTAAAGAGAGAACAAAAACAAGCTGGAGAAAAGATAAATGTAGTTTTAAAAGTTTGTGTCTGAATGAAAGTGCACGCCCGGTTCTGTTGCCGTGAAGACAGAGTTCATCCTTTACTCAAAGAGAGGTTGGAAATGTTTATAGACAGAGACTAAAGGGGTTTGCAGTTTGCAAAGACGGAGTTTCCAGATCAGTTGCCTCAGAAACAGATTTCTATTTTTTCCTTGTTTTTGTTTCATGTTTTCACGCAATCCGCTTTTTAAAAAAATGTTGAGTTGTGAAGAGAGGGAGGGATGTTACAGCTTGCCCCCTCCCCTCTGAATGTGACATTGGCTGAAAATCTGTCCTAAAATCCCTCAGCCAGCAAGACCGCCATGGCAGCATGGAAAGTCCAAAAAAACCCCACACATTTCCAAGCTCTGCCCATAAATTATGCCAGTCTGCAGCTGGTACAGTAATTCCCTCTCCTGTTAATGTAGTTGGAAGGATTTTAAGCCCTCTCCCAACTTTCCATCCTTTATACACCAAACCATGAAAGCTTTAGGAATACTGGATCTTCTACCATGTCAATTTGCCAAACACCCCTTCCTCCTCCTTTTAGGATTTCTCTGTCAAATGGATAACTCTCTGGATGTTGGGTGGTAGCGTGTGTGTGTGTGTGTGTGTGCGTGTGTGTGTGTGTACAGGATACTTCTTCCAAAGAACACATTCTTAGCATTCTTCCAAAAGTAGTTAACATTTTCCCCCGCAGCATTTTTAAAAGCATTTTTAAGCAAAAGGTACCCCAAGGAATGAGAAAGGAATGTATAAATATATCACCAGGAGAAGAAGTATGGCATTATTAATAAATAAGGAGCGGGATAAAATGAATAATGATTAAAGTCACAAAGATACTAAATTTCTTCCTTACTCTGTCTTTAAGAAGAATAATGAGAGAAGGAAGTAATAAAAAGATAGCTGGAAATGAGGAAGGGGAGGGAGAGCTATATGTTCCTTCTTGCCTTTTGGGCTGCCAAGAAAGGCACTAAAACAAGGTGGCTCCTTTCCTACAGTGGGCATCTGTGAGAAGTTCCTGCTCATGGCAGAGGGCCAAACACCAGAGGCTTGAAAAAGTTCCTTTCTGGAATGCAGTTCCTGGATTCCTCTTGTCAATACATTATTTTGTGAGAGGATCAGAGAGCAACTGTGGAAACAAATAGAAGTATTTGGGAGTAATATGGGATTTGGTGGTCCTTGTGGGAGATGGTGAGCAGATTTTTATGTGTTTTCACACTTTGGAGGGCTTTCTGCATTGATCTGGGATAAAAAATTGCCCCCAAATGACACCGAACATTATAAACGTTTTTTTTAAGGGGGTCAGGGGATTTAGGGACTGGTAAAGGTTTCAGGGGCAAAAGAAGCCACATGTGGGACACACTATGCCCACCCCTACTCTAGAGGGCAGACCTGACAAATGGCACTTTGTCACACTACACATTGCTGGTCTTGAAAAACTAAGGAAAGATAAATAAAATTCATTAGCAGATTCAGGAGAAGTGTGACCATGCCAAAGGCATCTACCCAGCTGACATCTCATGCTTACTGACGTGCTCATCATTATCTACAAATATCTTGTAGAACTGTGGATGTGCCAGATCATAAAAACAGATGGCTGATCTTCAAAGCAGAATATCACTTGCAGCAATCAGTGCTCAGAAAGTCAGACTTCGATCTCAGTCAATAAGACCAAAAAAAAGAAAAAAGAAAGAAAAAAAGAAAAAGAAAAAAAATCCCCAAGAGCAGTGGTTCTCAACCTGTGGGTCCCTAGATGTTTGTGGACTTCAGTTCCCAGAAGCCCCAGCCACTATGGTCAATGCTCAGGGCTTCTGGGAGCTGAAGTCTAGAAACATCTGGGGACCCACAGGTTGAGAACCACTGCCGAAGAGGATGTAACCTGTTCATTCACTGAAGGGCTTACAAAGTTTAGGCTGACTCAAGCAATCATGTACAAGATCTTAGTATTGGCACAGACAAAATGTGGCCTTTTAGTTGCTGTTGGTCAATGAATCTCAGCATTCCTCTTCATTGGTTATGCTGACTAGGGCTCTGGGAGTTGCAACCTAACTACATCTGGAAGGCCACACTTTACTCAACCTTATAATAAAGTAAAGATTTCCTTCAGAAAGTGCAAGTCTTGCCGAAGTAAGGAAAGACATACAAACTTTGGCAAAATGAATGAAGCAAAGAGACAAATGAAAGAACAAAGAGTGTATCAGTGAAAACAACAATAGTGGTATCTTTTTTTAATGGGAAATAAATTTGTGGGAATGTTGGAAGGATAATATGACAAGGGAGCTAAAAATGAGCCAAAGGAAGACAGGGAATTTGCAGACAAGGTAAATGAATGCTTTGCATCTGTCTTCACTGTAGAAGATAGAAGATAGGCACCCATCTCTGAACTGTCTTATTTAATAAGGGAGTCAAAAGGTCTGAGAGAAATAGTTTTGACAAAAGAGGTAGGTCTCATTCTTGCCCAGAAAAAGAAAACTTTGTATATCACCATGTCCAGATATATTTGCTGATCAGCCATGGAATAATAAGACCAGATGCAGAGAACTGGTTTGAATAAGGGTCAGTTTATTTAACCTAGAACCTATTTAAACTGCATTGAACCTAGAAAAGAGCAAAAGGGAAGGTGAACCTAGGGTAGGATCAGCTGAAGCAGACACTAGGTTGCTCCCGTCTTTGCTCCTTTCCAGGACACAGACGCACTCAGTGCGAGGTGCTGCAAGGGAGGACCCACTCTTGCTAGACTCCAATGGAGGAGAGGCCAGAGATTCTTGTGTCAGGTTCAGAATGCCATGACACCAGGCCTGGGGATGGAACGAGAGCATTCATAAGCTCTGTCTGTCCCTCTTTGCTCCCCCTTTGGATGATGCTTCGACCCACCTACCCCACCTCCAGTTTTCTGGTTGCTTTGGGCTGGGTAGGATTTTTTCCCCTTTTACTTGGGACTTATTTATTTATTTATTCGTTCATTCATTCATTTTTGCCTATCCCACACTATATCTGGGGATCTTAGATAGGCTAGGCTGGTGTTTTTAAATAACCAGTCACTTGACAGGTAATGGGGTGGGGTGGGAGAATAAAAGTTACAATGAAGACCTTGGCACCCTTTGGGTAAAGGGGAAGGCTCTAGAACTCCTTCTTTATATCCTGGGGCTGGTCTGGGAACTTTGCCTTCACTTAAGTCCTGCATTTGGATTTGGGGTTCCTTGCGTCTGCCTTCCAGTAAATGGCCAGATAGGGAAAAACCCAGATATGTATCTGGCAGCTATTGAAGAACTAACATGTGAAATTATTCATCCTCTAAAAAAAAAATCGACTGTTCCTAAGATTGGTCTCATACCAGAGGACTGGAAAGCCATCACAGAATAGAATCATAGAATCATAAAGATGGATGGGGTCCATAGGCTGCCAAGTCAAACCCCCTACTCAATGAAGGAAATCCAGCTGCAGCATCCCTAGCAGGTAGCTGTCTACCCTCTTTCTGAAGACATCCAGAGAAGGAAACCCCACCACCTCTTTGGGTTATTGGTTCCATTGTTGAATAGCTCTCTGTGTTGAAGGACCACTGTTTAAAAAGGAAATTGTGGGATAGAGAGAGGACATCCCAGAAATTACAGGACAATTAACTTTATGTTGAAGTAAATTGATGAAAAGCATTATTAAAGAGAGAATTATCAAGAAGAATAAGCATTGTTGCAAAAAAACCAACATGGATTTTGCAAAAGTTCATAAGTTTCTTGAGTTTCTTTTCTTTCTTTTTTCTTCTGTTTTTCTTTCTTTTGCTCTCCTCCTCCTCCTCCTCCTCCTTTTTCTCCTTCTTCCTCTTTGTGGAAATGTCAGTAAATATGGAGTGATCTGGCAGAGACTGTGTACTTAGCTTTTCAAAGAACTTTTGACAAGGTTCTTTACTAAAAGCTCTGGAGCAATCTTAGTAGCCATGTGATAAGGGGACAGATCCTGTTACTGACAGTGAACAATTAAAGAAAAAGGAATAAATGGACAATTCTTTCAATGGAAAATGTAAGAAGTGTATTCCCATAAAGATTTTTATTTCAGTTCACAATCTGAAATCAAGGATAACAGCAGCCAGGCCACCAAGTTAGTAAGTGATGCCACATAATACATGTTATTAAAAACAAAACATCCTAGTAAATATTTTATACACACAAACACACACGTATAGACATAAAACTGAATGAATTACTTAGATGTCTTTAGCCATTCATGAATGGTAAAACTGTGAACGGCTACTAGTCCTGATGGTAATGTGCCTTCTCCAGGTTAAAAGATGGCATGCTCTTGGATACCAGCTGTAACAGAGGAAGTCTGGGGAATGGGCTGAAAGAGGAAGGAAAGGCAAGACACAAGCAGGATGGAACTGGGGAAAAAAATCCAACAGGCACTGATGAGTCAGACAGAATTTCCTTCTCTTGATGTAGCTATCTGAAAGGAGTCATCTTACCCAATCCAACACCATCCAAACATTCAGAAAAACAGAGATCTACAGGAGTCTGCGTATTTTAGCCTTGGATCCCCAGATGTTGTACTTATTCTCTGGAAACCTCAGCCAGCATGAACAATGGTGAAAGATTCTGGTAGCATTAATCAAACAACATCTGGAAACTCACAGGTTGAGAACAACTAGCTAAGGCTGTGTCACGAGAGCCAATTTTCTTTGGTTTTTCTCAGGGGCGGGGGAATCAGGCAAAGTCATTTCCCATTGATTTGGGATTCTGTGGTCATTCCTAGGGAAGTATTTTACAGTTTCTTGTAACATCTAGCAGCCCATCTCTGCATTTTCCTCCTATTTTTAAATAAAAGATCATAGTGGTAAAGATAATTGTGTTCTGAGAAAGAAAGTTTATGTGCAGAGGTCTGAAACTGTGAAGTCCACCATAAAGGTAAGCTGAGGTCTGGGACTGCAGTTAAATTCAATATCTTTCTCCAGAAATGAGGGGAGGCATAGAGGTTGGGGCAGACATCTGACTAGGAGGAGGGCCACAAATTCTCCCTAAGTTTTAAAGGGTTAGTTTTCCACACAGGGTGATATCAGTGACCAATCCAAAACAGGTAATTTGTACCTTGACAAAGCCAAACCCAACTTCCAAAAACCAAGAAAAGAGAACTGGAGTTTTGCCGCAGTGTGTGCACTTAAAGAGTGGGACTGGGAATCTGTCTCTACAACTTTCCACAGGCATCTGCTTTACCACTGTGGAGAACAGGACACTGGAACAGAGAAATGCTTGGTTTGATCCAGGAAGGTTCTTCTTCTGTTCTACACTTAATCAAGAGTGTGGAAACTAAGAGAGAACAAATGTTTTAAAGAATATGGGCTCAATAATGTCCCAGGGCATGGTCTGAGGGCACATGATGGAGCACCATATTGATGCTAAGTGCTTAGATGAGAAACTAACTGGGACAGTCATGTGACACTGAGTTCCCAAGTGAAAACAATGTGGGATATAGATGTATTAAATAATGTTAACTCAATTGCTGGGGTCCCATCGGGGACGCCTTAATGTGCTCCATGTAATGGGGAATGGAAACTAGCCAGAGCACGAGCAATAGCAATGTGAGAGGCAGGGTAACCTAGCAGGGTTTTTTTTACCGTTTTTACAGGGTCAGGCCAAGCCAAAAACCAAACGAAGATGTCCAATAAAATGATGTTATTAAATGAATGTCTCACACACCAACGCACTCACTCACACACTCACTCAAGACCTATTAAGAAGCAAAAGAGAGGAAACTGGATAGGGGAATATTGAAGGGGTTGTAGTTGGGGTAATACTGCACCTTTTCCTGAAGTCGTTGGTCCGGGAAAAACAGCGGAGAAGTGGAGCTCAGAACAGAGAGGGCTGAGGGGATTACTCAACGGATGGAGAAACAGTCTGCTGGGATGACTGGGAGTGATCCAAAGAACCGCTCAAAACTGGGAGTACCTGGAGGGCTAATCCTTTCCTGGGGAAAACAATGGGTGTTGCAACGGAAAAGAAGCTCCACGATGGCAACTCCTTTTGCATGATGAGACCACAAGGTGTTGCCAAAGTTTCAGGATCTTCAGTTGCATTGGGTTGTGGTGTGACTTTATGTAAATGGTTCTTGCTTGATAGGATTTTATAGCTATTGGTGCTCAACTTGGGTCAGACACGCTATTCCCCTCAAGTCGGCTTCTCATGGGCTGAGGACCTTTTGTTTATTGTGGGTTTGCACAGCTTGAGGTCTCCTGGGGCTATATGACTGGGGATTTTACTGACCTGACCTGGTTTTCGATTGTTCGACCGTGGCTGCCTATGTGCCCATCTGGGTGACCTCTCAGGCACATTGAATCATATTTTAATATCAAAATTGTAGACCCCAGGACAGGGTTTACCAGTGAGGTAACAACAAATACATGGTTAATTTATGGAATACTGAGAAATGTGCATTCTATTTGTAGCATACTGTTATTGTTTCCCTTTTCTGACTTTTCCCCGTGCACAAGAACAACTTTCCTACTAGCAGCAACAAGGACAGAAATTGATCACCATTGACCAAATGAACTATCATGGTGCAAATAGCTAATGTGACAAATAGCCTTATGTGAAAAACCAACCTGCAATTTGTAAATGTTATCCAATAATAAGAACAACTTCATTGAAAACTGGTATTCTTTTATTCCGTTAATTAATAAGGACACTTCATGGTCAAGTTTAGCCTCAATGGTTTTTCAACACCATAGCTGGTCTGTTAAGCTACCATCCAACTGAATCACCCAGCTGATTTAAGCAATAATCTTGAGATCTAGTAGTGTTCAGTGTACCAGTTATGATATGTTGTTTGCTATTGTTGTTACTGTTATTCATGTTTTCTCTGGAAAACCTAAAATAATTTGCTTTAAAAAATATACTGGGTATGGAAATGTGGCTATCTCCTACTGATAGATGTATTCACTGAAGGTGTGAGAAAAATGGAATATTTGGTGTATTTTCATCCACAAAGGGGGGATGGAGATTTGGGGTGGGATGTATATACTAAGAAACAACTCATCATTCTGTACCTAGTTTTCTCAGTCAAGAAAGTAGAACTACATATCAGCTATAATATTGTATTATATATTACATATAATCTGGCATGTTAAGAAAAAAATAAGCCATACCACATATCAGATATGTTGCTGATTTGGACATTTATATAAATATTTGACACCTATTAGATTAGCAATGGACAATAAGAAGCCTAGTTTAAAATGACAGAGAAACCAAAGACTGTGTGGAATTTCATCCACAGAGCCTTCACAATAATCCATCCGTTGCCCTGAGGGTCCCTTTCCCCATCTTGCTATAGCCCCTGTTGACACATAAAGCCACCTCATATTATGCCTGTATCCAGAGGCCTCTAAATTCTTTATTTTCCCCCTCGAAGTACACTACTTCGGGGTAAGTATGACAACTGGCCAGCTTGGGATATAGGTCTCAGTTGTCTGCACTGCACACATTTCATCTGGGCTGTGCATGCTGACAGGTTGTCTGGTCATCCAGCGACCAAGCAATGCCGCATATGACAAAATAAAATATTTTGACATTTCTTTCATGGATGCATGTGTTTTTAAGGCACAGTCCTGCCTCTCCCTTCCCCCATTTGCCCTTCTCTTTTGCCTCACGCACATCTAGGCAAACACTGTAAATTCTCTCTCTAAATGCAGTGCTAGAATAAATGCCTGGGATTTATATTTAAGCAATAATGACAGTGAGAGATAATATATATACCCATCTGGAGTGGTTTTGCTTGGACGCTTAATCCAGATTTTAATTTCATGATTTTAATTGAACATGGTAAATTTGGAGAGCCTTGAATTGCAATGGCAATGTAGAAGTAGAGTGGTTTTCTTTTCTTTTTCTTTTTTTTGGTAAGACAAAGTGAATTTTTTAAATTCACTTTTAGAGGAATCTGCTTTAAATTGTAACATTTTCAGATGGACACAGAAATAATCTTCTTGGATGATCAAAAGAGATGGTGTTTGTTCAACACTTTATCTCTAAAAAGATTAGATCCTTATTTCAAACCTCATATTTTTAAATAAGAAGACTAATATTTTCTAAATTCCTTTTTGCAATATTGACTTGATTATATATAGGTCAGCAATGCCATTCAAAAACCTGTCCTATATTGGCTAGCTACTGTGAAGTCACTAAAAGAGAGACCCATAAATGGGACCAACCATTCTTCCATCAAGCAAGGACTACACAAGAGATTACATCAGAGAAGTATGTTGTCATTATGATGCATGTAATTTTTCAGACTGACTACCACAAAGTATTTTGGGGAGTTGCTTTTGAACACAGTTCATAAACTTCCATTTATTCAGGATCTGGCACCTAATTATTAGAAAGTGTGGGCCGGCAAAAGTATATGACTCTGATGCCAACAGCATTTGATTTCCTTCTATGATTATGGCAGATGAGATGCCCTTCAAAAGTCAGACCACTGCAATGTGCTTTGTATGGGATTGCCTTTGAAGATTGTTTGGAAACTGTGTCTGGAGGAGAAACCCATTGTTTTGCTCATCAGAGCTATTCTTTTCCATGCTGCTTTTTAAAAAAATATAAGGACACTTAAACCTCGGGACCCTGCTGAATCAGACCAAAGGGCTATCTCATCCTCCATCCTCTTTCCCACTAGATACCTCTTGGAGAGTAACACACAAGAGAACAGAGACTGGTGGTGTATCTTCCAGTTGGATCCAGACTTTCTTTCCCACTACACAGTTATGTCAACTGCTATCAGCACTGCATCCAACAGAATCCTAGGATTTGTGGTTTGGTGCAACACTAGAATTCTCTGGCAGAGAATTCTGGGTATCTCATGAAACTAAAAATCCCATGGTTCCATAGGATAGAACCATTGCAGTTAAAATGGTATCAATGTGCCATAATTGTGTAGTGTGAAAGAGATCTTACTTACAATATGCCCACTGAAATCAAAGGGGTTTAAGTTGGTCAAAATCTGAGTTAAATCTCATTGATTTAATCAAGCCTATTCTGACTTTCTCTCTTGTAGCTGTTGATCTACAAGAAGTTCTATTGCTGCTTCTGGTTATCAGTGGGTAGGGGAGGGAAGGAAGACACAACTCAGAGGAGGAAGATGCAGGTGATCTCGTCTCCAAAGGGAAAGGAAAGAAGGATTCAATCCATTTGTGGGTGCACCCTTGTTTCTTGCCCCCTCCAAGCCAAGACTAGCTGCTTCGTCATCATCTGAATTGTCTCCCCACTCTTCCTACTAGTCCCACTGGGAAGCAGCAGCAACAGCAGCCCTTCCCAGGGCTTGACAGCTGTTACGGTGTGATGAGGACACAGAATTGCATTGGATTAATGAAGGAAATATGGTCCTTCAAATAGCCTGGGCTCCTGACTGGGAACTCCAGACACTGTGGTCCAAAGACGTATTTTCCATACACTGGCTCATATAGAGTTAACCATGGCTCTGTGGTAAAGCTCATGTTTTCTATGCATAAAGTCCTACGTTCAGTTGTGGTATCTTCAGTTACAGAAGTATCAACCAATAAATTTGGAAGAGACTTTTGATTCTGACTCTGGACATGTTCACCAGACAATGCTGGACTAAACTGACTGATGGGCTGACATAAATGAGGTGGCTTCATTTTGCATTGCCTGTCTGCCTTATAAGAATGTAGCAGAACAGTGTTCTCTTTAAACACTTATTAAGTATCCCTGCTAAAGGCTTTCTCACTTTTCTTGCTATTCCATTTTACAATTCTAAAATGCAGTTACTCTGGGGCCTTGCACTCTTGTCAGAGTTTAATAGCTCTAATTAATAGCTCTAATTGCTTGACAATCTGGCCTGGTGTGATCATAAACATTTCCAAAAAAATGGATCCTGGTATCCGGAACATGACCTAAAGCTTCCTTCTCTTAAAGACTTAGGCACAAATACTGTCAGTAATTCTGTCTTCATTTGTCACTGACTACTCATTTCTGTCGCCTAATGGCTTTGCAGATTCTTCACTGAGCCATGTGCTTGTAATATGTTGAAGAAAGTTCTCATTTGGTTTTCTTCATTTCCGTTCCATTTTTTCCAAAAAAAATTAAAAAAGGCATTTCCTACTTTCCTGTTTCCTGACAATTTTTCTAAGTGTTTAATTTTGAATGGAATGTCATCATTAGAGCTGCTAAATAGAATAATGCAATAAAATGAGATTAAAAAAAAAGATATCCTGGAAATTTCTCATTGCAGGCAGGAATGAAATCGTAAGATATCAGCAGAAATTATATTATTAACTTGAGAGACTTTACTTTCTTAGAAGAAAAAGTGGTCATATATACAGTATGGCAATTGTCAACTTCTTTTTGCCTGGAACAAGGAAATGATGTGTTGCTTACTACTTTTCAGCTCCCACGATGATTATCAATGAACTCAAAACCCATCAGAGAACTGGAGAGATAGCAAAACAGAATGTTTGGGCTTCTAAAGCTTAATTTCTTGACCTTCCTTTGAGTCTGTGCTAGTGCAACAGGGGGCAGTTATAATTCCCTGTACAATTTGCATCCAGTAATTTGCAGTGGTGTTTCATTACCACCTCTCTAGAGTTAAATGAATCTCCCAGAGGCTTACTCCCAAACTTGATATAGTTCCAGGCCTCCTCCAGGGTGCTTTCAGTGTCAGACACTGAAACACATTGCTGTTACAAAAAAAGATTTATTGGCAGTAAATAATGCAGCAACTGGTACACAGTAGAGAAGCATTCTAGCCCTTTTGCTGATGGGGTCCAGCAACCCTCACAGCCAGTGGTAGAGATGGGCCCTCAAACAAATTCTACCCAGTTTTATCTCTTGACTGGCTATCAAATCAAATCCCTGTAGTTGGACATAAAGGGCACCAGGGTTATATAGTGCCAGAGCAAACAAAGAACAAACCTGCCCTCCTTCTCCACACCTGGGCAAAAAGGAAGGGAATTGTGGGGATGGCATACATGCTTTCCCCATTCCCTTGCATTTTGCCCAGGTGCAAAATGCACGCCTGGGCAAAAGGGAATGGGAGGAGGAGAATGGAGGGTGGAGACATACATGTGCCTTGTAAATAATCAAATTTGTGAAGGTCAAACCCACCAATGTGGAGTGGGGACTGAACTGGTGAGTAGCCATCTCAGCTGGGTGTTTAGTTTGTCCTTCATGGTCTCTTATGTCTTGCATTCCTCCATTGCTGCTTAGTGTTCATATATACTGCAAATTGGGAAAGCAGCAAAAGAACTAATGAGAAGCAAAATAGGCAACAAATCACTTGTGATTGTTATTTTGGTAATTTTAAATAATGCATACCATACAGGGTCACCTTTTCTTTCAGAGGCTCAACAGGATTAACAACAAAAAGCACAAATGTGACCCATTCAAAGCATCTTCTCAATTTAAAACAGAAACTCCTAAACATTAAACCAAGAAAACAAGAGAAGATAAAAATATAGCTACAGTCAAAATATTTAAAATGGGGGGGGTATTAACACTGATAACAAGGTCAGATGAACACAGCAGGTTAGAAATTAATTAGAGATTAATGTCATCCTAAAAACACCTTCTTTTGCAGCTTTGGAAGGACATGAATGAGTTTGTGAGTTTAGTGTCCCTTGGGAGAGAATTCTGGAGCCCAGGTACAACCACAGAGAAGGACTAACCCATCTTGGGAGTTATTGAGATGTACAAGAAAGTTTCTTAGGATGATCTTGATAGATGAGCAAAATTATACTGGGAAAGGTCATCCTTCAGATATGCTGGTTCTGAACTATTCAAGGCTTTTTTTACAGGTCATCACAAGCACTTTGCAATACTCTCAGAAACAGAGTGAAAGATAACACATCTAGTACAATGATAGAGTCACATGCTTCATGTATGTAGTCCCTGTTATCAAAGGGGTCATTGCATTTTGGACTGGTTGAAGTTACTGAATACATTTCAAAGCCAGATTTCTGTAGAATACCTTGCAATAACCCAGCATATGTTCCTAAATCCCATGTCATTGTGGTCAGATCTTTTTCTTCTATCTGTGGCATTAGGGATAAAAATGGATTTTCTGAGTACAAAACAACGTTAACTGTAGTACATGATCTTACTATAGTTGTTAATGATTGGAGACAATCACAACCTAATCATGATAAATGTCTTCATGTTTACAGAAAAATGCTTCTAGAAGTTAAACTTTGTTTCTAATCCTCAAAACTGCAGTGTGGAGTAGAAAACTGGATAAGTTTGACCAAATCAAGTCTTGCTGGGAAACTCAAATTCTTTTCTAGGGAAGAATTTCATTGTTCTGGCATAGGATTTCAATCCAACATGAAAGACAGAGAAACATATAGAACTAGTGCAGACTTTTCCAGTTAATAATTAATTAACTAATATTTAGATGAAACATAAATCAAGCTTTAGTAAACAAAAGAAGAGCCAGCATGGTGTAGTGATTTGAGCATTGGACTACAACCCTGGAAACCAGGGTTTAATTCCTGTTTGGCCGTGAGTGATCTTGGACACATCACACACTCTCAGACCTAGAAAACCCCATGATAGCTTTGCCTGAGGGTTGCCATAAGCTGGAAATCACAGGAAGGCATACAACAACAAACAAAAGAATTAGACATAAATTCTAATGTGGAATATTCTAATAGGCATTTGTGCAAAACTATATATTGCTTTTTTTGTACCCAGCCATAATGGATATATGAATGGCACTATGCCAGAAAAAGCAGTTATAACAGAGCTTTAAAAGTTACTTTCAAGGAAGTTGAATTTAATTGCATGCTGAAGCCATCCATAACCAACAAGTGCAGTGCTGATGCTCTGTATCTCAGAGCATTATTCTATCACTGCTCAGATACGCACATGGCGTCAGCATGTCATAACATTCATTCTTTAAAGTAATTTTCTAAGTTCTCTTCAGAAGAAGAGCAGAGGATGGATGCTACTTTAATATCTTAGTTGTGGGCTTGTTGGAGACACCTAACTGGACACTGTGGGAAGCAGGACAGGGCCTTTCAATCCATGAGTTTTGTCTTCTTAGCCAACAGGCCTTTTGATGTCTTTCAACTTTATTCTTATTTCTCTCCCGCCCCTCAGATAACAAAGGTCATGTATGTTTAAGTAGGGATGCTTTTCAGATGCTTTCTTCAAACCAGATTGCAACAAAATTGTGTAGAAAGTATCTTGAAAAAAAATTATTCTAGAAAAATGCTCTAATTAATCCATAGCAATTAACCATGATCTGAGGTAGCACCATGGACAATTCCAAGTGAGCAAGATGGAAAATAAGATGAACTTTCACCATCTAATCTGGCCAGGCGCCACTCCCCTTCCCTGAAGAGTGTGAATCTTAAAGGCTCAGCCCCCTGAACAGGACATAAGTGTTTATTGCATTCTATGAACTGTGGTGCTCTCAGTTTGTCTTCCCTATGTGATTAGATAGCTTTATGTGGGAGCATGACGAGTCAGGTGAATACTGATCATATAGTTGATTATTCCGGTGAGACAGGCTTGAAAAGAGGTGTGAATGATGGTCTTGCCTTGGGCTTTGTGAGTGATAAGCCTGAGGTTTTTTACTATTAGGTTTGGCCCTACCATAAGGAGCCCTGTGCTCTGTCAAGCCAGAATCCTCAGAGATAGGCATTTTGGGCAGAGTGCCTGCAGCTCAGAGGATCTCTCAGAGCACCCCACTTATGGTAACTGGCCATGTGGAAGGAGATATAACAGCTGGCTATATTTGCCTATTGGGTTCTGTGGGGAGAAGTTCTGGTCTCATTGTTTAGCTGGTGCTGTCCTCCACTGAGTCTACCTGTTCTCTGTATCACTCTGGCAGTGAGAC